>CM055111.1:13969010-14619860 GCA_029204225.1 Diphasiastrum complanatum | reverse complement strand
CACTGGTTCTTTGACTAACGCAGGTCTGGATCCATCGGTGGATGAGCTAACTTACAGTTCATCAGATTATATTGTTGAAATGGAAAATTAATCCATCTTGACTTTAGGCTTGCTACAAACATTGTACCATGCAAGTATGTTGTTCCATAAATGCAAATGCCAAGTTTGGCCTAGATAGAACTCGAGCTATATGGATGTGTCATATCTACTTTGATGATTACAACTTGCATATAGATTGTAGACTTCGAAATAGCAATATATGCTTGTAGAAACTCGTGCACACATGCATTAATTGTAAGTGATCCATAGTGACATGCAAGGCATGCACAAAGTAAAATGGACACATGCATGGTGATTTGTACATTTCTAGCTAGAACTAGGACACTTGGTAAAAGTAGGTAAAGAAAGATTCATGCAATGATATGTGACAAATGTCACATAGAAGTTTTCACATAGACTTAGTTTTTCACTTTAGATGTCATTAAAAGGTGGCGGATGTGATTATACCTCGAGCTATCCCAAACTCCATAAATATGTGTAGCTCTTCTCATATTTTTTGATGAAGAACCAAAGCTTTGTCAAGATGGCACAATCAACAAGTACAAGGCTAGGCTTTGTGCAAAGGGTTTTGCTCAAGTCTATGGACTTGATTATGAGGAGACTTTTGCTCCAGTTGCAAAGAGGTATCAATTAGAATCATAATTTCTATTGCTTGTTTTTTCAATTGGCAAGTTCATGTCTCTAATGCATTTTAAAATGGATATCTAGAAGAAGAGATTTATATGGATCAGTCTATTGGTTCATCCATGACGAAGACAAAGTTTGCTTGCTCTTCAAAAGTCTATATGGACTAAAGCAAGCTCCAAGGTCATGGTATTCTCGACTTAACACCTTTCTTGAGTCACTAGGATTTAATCTTAGTAACTATGATCCTTCCTTGTATGTCAAGTTTTTTGATAAAGATATTGTCATCCTTCTTATTTATGTTGATGATATCATTTTAACAGGAAGTTGTATCAAGTTAGTTGAGGAAACCAAGATTGCACTTGGAAAAGAGTTCAAGCTGCAAGATCTTGGAAAAATTCACTACATATTAGGATTAGAGATTGACTTTCTTAAAGATAAAGCTTTTGTATGTCAATCCAAGTATGCTCTTTCAATGTTTAAAAAGTTCAATATGTTAGATTGTAAGTGTATAGAAACTCCTATGGAGCAAAATGTGAAAGACCCTAAAAAAGGTGATGAAAGATCCTTTGTGGACATCACTCCTTTTAGGAGTCTTATAGGCTCCTTAATTTGGCTCACGATAACTAGACCTGACATAAGCTTTAGTGTTCATAAGTTGAGCCAGGCTATGCAAAATCCTACTATTATCATTGAAAATGGCCAAGAGAGTGCTTAGATACATATCTTCAACTTTTGATTATGGTTTATTGTATGAAAGTAAAAATCTTTCTATAATTGGTTATTCTGACTCGAATTTTGCAAGTGATAGAGCAGATCGAAAATCTACAAGTGCTTATGTCATATATCTTGGAGGAAAACTTGATATCTTGGCTTTCCAAAAAGCAAGATATTGTATCACACTCATCTTGTGAAGCTGAGTATAAGGCACTCACTACAACAACAAAGGAAGTGCTTTGGGTCAAGAGGTTGCTAGTGGAGCTAAAGATAATCATGGAAAATGATCTACCTATGATCATGTGTGACAACATTTCAGCCCAAGCCCTTGCCACAATCCGATATTCCATGCAAGGAGCAAACATATTGAAGTTGCACATTACTTCGTAAGAGAGAAGCTTATTGGAGGGGAAATCTGCTTGGAGCACATCGACACATCTGCATCTTGTATTGTTGATATGCTCACCAAAACTTTGAGCAAGAGTTCCTTCATCAAGCATAGAGCCAATCTTGGAGTAATACCAAGATCCATGTTCAAGTCAATATAGATTGTTGTTAGGAGGAGTGTTGAAATGAAAAAATAATCCATCTTGACTTTAGGATTGCTACAAACATTGTACCATGCAAGTATGTTGTTCCATAAATGCAAATGCCAAGTTTGGCCTAGATAGAACTTGAGCTATATGGATATGTCATATCTAGTTTGATGATTACAACTTGCATATAGATTGTAGACTTAGAAATAGCAATATTATGCTTGTAGAAACTCGTGGCATTTCACATGCATCAATTGTAAGTGATCCATAGTGACATGCAAGGCATGCACAAAGTAAAATGGACACATGCATGATGATTTGTACACTTCTAGTTAGAACTAGGACACTTGGTAAAAGTAGGTAAAGATTCATGCATGAGATGTGACAAATGTCACATAGACTCTAGTTTTTCACTTTAGATGTCATTAAAAGGTGGATGGATGTGGTTCTACCTCGAGCTACCTTAAACTCCATAAATATGTGTAGCTCTTCTCATATTTTTTGATGAAAAAGCTTTGTAACTATCTCATGCCATTTTGGATCCACACCATTTTTGCTTGATATATCTCTATTTTTAGCTCGTGTTAAGGCTAATGCTAATACACTAATTTCTTGTACTTTTGCTCATTTATGATTCATTGCTATCATTCTTTGATTCTTAGCATGCTAGATTGTGGTTAAGCCATAACTTCTGTACTAGATCTTGCTATTCATTCTAGAATCAGGTTATTGTGCTAATCATAAAGCTTAATTGAATCTATCTTTCTTGTGGATCATCCTCACACGTGTGAATTCTGAAAATTTTGTCATATATCTATCAAGAACATTGTGAAGTTACCTTGTTGAGTAATATAAATCAGTCGTCTGTCTCTATGGATTTGAATGCCCAGACAGAAGTGAGCTTTACCCAGATTAGTCATGTCGAACTCAAAAAACAACATCTGTTTAGAATCCTTAACCAAATTGGTATTGTTGCTGAAAAGTTGTGAAAATGTCAAAATCACGCTTGATCTAGGCCAAAATCATGTACATATTATGTTTACACATGTGTGGATCCTGTTCCCATGTGTGAATTAAATGCATTTATCATTTAGATGAGTCATATAGGTTTTACATACCATTTCATTTGAGATCTAGTGGCTAAAATGGCCAAAATCTAGTTTTCTAGCTATATGCCACTTGGCATCATTTTATTGGTAGGAAAAGCTATTTCACATGGATAGGAGTGATCTCACACGTGCCAAAGATTGCTCACATGTGTCAAAACATTAGTAGTAGGTGAGATCCAACTTGTAGTAGATATTTGTGCAAGTCCCTATAAATTAGAAAAATTGCCTAAAATCAAATGAGGTGGCTATAAGTTAGGAAACTTGGTCCATGTGCCATATTGATGATTATTGGTGGATCCTTTGATGAGTAGGCACTCTCACACATGACAAATCAGCTGAGTAAGCATCAGCTCTTGCGTATATATGGTGGCTCATTTGGCCATAAATGATATGGAAGCTAAATCTTGGTTTTGGAGCAATTCTAGTGTTTTCTCTCTATTTGTCTTGTGTTTTTATGCATTGATTGGGTTCTAAGGCTTAGTATACTTTATTCTCAGCCTATTGTCCGTACTCTGATAGGTTTTCACACGTGTGAAACCAGCAAGTACAAGTTTTGATCAATAATGATTGTTCTTGTTAGATTTATTCATCTAGATTTGATCTAAATGCTATCTAATCTTGTGTAGATTGATAGGTTGATCTAATCTAACATCCAATCACTCTGGTGGATCTGATTCAGATCTATTCTTGGTCCATTTTGCTGTACTTTGACATGGTATCAGAGCCAAGTACAAGTGCATTTAAGACATGGATCTAAAACTATTCCCAAATTGGTAGGTTTTTGAAAACAAGCTAATATTGAGGTAGCGAGTTGAAATGGATAGCTAGAGCCAAAATATTTGTACCAAATCTTGTTGTGGGCTACAAGTATACCTTCCACACGTGTGGGGCTGTACATAACCTGTTTTGAACAGTATTTTTTATTTTGGTGCAATTTGAGCTTCATACACCCAATTTGAGTCAATTTAGTGCATTTTCAAGCTTTCACTTGCATTGTTTCTATTCCATTGATTTGTTCTTGTTTAGATCAATCATATAGGTGGATTAGAGCTTGTTTATAGTACATTGAAGTTGGTTCTCTATTTTTTTGAGTGTACCTTGAAGTTGAGAGTGCTATAAACCAAAGATTAAGGAGTGAATTTGCAAAGTTGAGATTGTAATCTATAGATCCATCATTCTAGATTTGCTCTAAAGTGGTAGGGTCAGGTCTACAAGCTTATTGATTGCTAGAAGACACTATAGGTTCAGATCTCTAAGTGAAACCATCTAAGTTTCAAGTGCATTTACACTAATAATGGCATCAATGGGTGGCTTCTTACTTGAAGCTAGTGAAAGGCTTTCATCAACTAATTATGCCATTTGGAAAGTTCGAATGGAGTCATTATTTGTACTTCATGATTTGTATGACATTGTTCTTGGTGTGGAAGAAGAACCTCAAGTAGCTCAAGAATTAGTAAAGTACAAGAAGAGATTTAAGTTGTCATTACATTGCTTGAGAATGAATGTAAGTAATGACTTGTTGAAAGAGATCTCATCTTGTAGCACATCCAAAGCCAATAGTATGAAAGAGTTTTGTCAAACTAATGGCATTAGAAGAGAGTTTACTTGCACATACACCCCACAACAAAATGGGGTGGCCGAGAGGAAAAATAGAACACTATGTGAGTGTGCTAAAGCATTGAGATTAGATGCATCACTTCCTATTTCATTTTGGGGAGAAGCTATTTTATGTGCAAACTTTCTATGTAATAGCATGACTAATAGTGCCATTGGAGGTCTCACACCTTATGAAGCATTGTATGGCAAAAAGCCAAATCTTAGTGATTTGAAAATTTTTGGATGTACTTGTTATGTACACATTCCTTTAGAAGTAAGGAAAAAGGAAGATGCTACTTCATTTAAAGGCATCTTTGTTGGTTATAGTGAAAATAGTAAAGCATATAGGATATTTGATCCTATTACCAAGAAAGTTTCTGTAAGTAGAGATGTACTTTTTGATGAATCTCTCAATGGAAAAGAGAAGGTACTTTCCAACAACTCTCATCTTATCAGTGATCATGCTATGGCCAAGAAGGAGCTTCAAGGAGTTGAAGACCAAGAGGATCTTGCTCAAGATCCAAAGGTGCCAAGAAGATCAACAAGAGTGAGGGCCGAGCCATCAAGGCTCACTTATAGTGACAAAGGAAAGCAAAGTGAAGATTCTCAACTACACACCTCTTATTCTTTCTTGACTACTATGCTTGAAGAACCAACATGTTTTGAAGAAGCAATTAAGTCTCAAAGTTGGAAGGATGCTATGCAAGTAGAGTTTGATGCTTTGTTGGAAAATCAAACTTGGGATCTTGTTAATCTACCTTATGGAAAGAAGCCTCTTACTTGTAAATGGATATATAGACTGAAGTATAATCAATATGGTTCCATTCATAAGTATAAAGCAAGACTTGTAGCAAAAGGTTTTTTACAAGTCAAAGGCATAGATTATGATGAAACCTTTGCTCCTGTTGCAAAGCTTGTAACCATTAGATTGATCATATGCCTTGCTACTTCTTTCAAGTGGGAGCTCTTTCAACTTGATGTGACAAATGCTTTCTTGAATGGATTCTTGGAGGAGGAAATTTACATGTGCCAACCCGAGGGCTTCATCAAAGATGGAGAAGAAGACAAAGTGTGCTTTTTGAAGAAGAGTCTTTATGGGCTCAAGCAAGCACCTAGAGCTTGGTACTCTAGGTTGCATTCTTATCTTATTTCCATTGGATTTGTTACAAATGTAATGATGTAAAGATCATTATTTTGGTTTTATACGTTGATGATATAATTCTCACAGGAAATGATCATGATGGCATTATAGATGTAAGAATTTCCTTGTCTAGTGAGTTTAAAATGGTAGATCTAGGACTTCTAAAGGTCATACTTGGAATAGAAGTTACTAGATGCAATGATTTTACTTTCATATGTCAATCTAAGTATGCTGGATCCATCTTAGAAAAGTTTGGCATGAAAGATTGTAAAGGAGTTGAAACTCCCATGGAACTAAATGTAAAAGTTTCTAAGGAAAGTGACGAAGCATCCTTTGAGGAAATCACTATCTATAGAAAGCTTATTGGTTCCTTGATCTATTTGACCATCACTAGACCAGATCTTAGCTTTTGTGCTGGCAAATTGAGTCAATACATACAAAGTCCACTAATATGTCATTGGAAGAGTGCCAAAAGAGTGTCAAGGTACATCTCGACTACTAGAAAATTTGGCATAGTATATCAAGGGACTAATCTTTGTTTGAGAGCGTACTCGGACTCAGATTTTGCAGGTGACAAAGTGTATAGGAGATTCACAAGTGCCTTTGCTACATTCCTATGTGGAGGAGTCATATCTTGACTTTTCAAAAAACAAGATACTATCTCACTTTCATCAACCGAATCCGAGTATAAAGCTATGACAACAACAACAAAGGAGATCCTATGGCTAAGAAGACTACTGGAGAAGCTTCAAGTGATCAAGGCTGAAGATATTCCATGCATATATTGTGACAATCAAGCAGCCCAAAAACTTGCCAACAATCCAATCTTCCATGCTCGAACCAAGCACATTGAGATTTCACATCACTTTGTGAGAGAGAAGGTACAAGCAAAAAAGATCAAGCTCATCCATGTTCCATCTTCAGATTGTGTTGCTGATATACTTACCAAACCATTGGCAAAGGATCCATTTGTAAAGTTAAGATTAGAACTTGGAGTTGTAGATAGATGTATACTAGATTTACCAAGCTAGATTTTGAGGAGGAGTGTGAAAATGTCAAAATCATGCTTGATCTAGGCCAAAATCATGTACATATTATGTTTTAACATGTGTGGAGCTTGTTTCCACGTGTGAATTAAATGTATTTATCATTTAGATGAGTCATATAGGTTGTACATACCATTTCATTGGAGATCTAGTGGCTAAAATGGCCAAAATCTAGTTTTCTAGCTATATGGCACTTGGCATCATTTTATTGGTAGGAAAAGCTATTTCACATGGATAGGAGTGATCTCACACGTGCCAAGGATTGCTCACATGTGTCAAAACATCAGTAGTAGGTGAGATCCAACTTGTAGTAGATATTTTTGCAAGTCCCTATAAATTAGGAAAATTGCCCAAAATCAACGGAGGTGGCTATAAGTTAGGAAACTTGGTCCATGTGCCATATTGATGGGTGGATCCTTTGATGAGTAGGCACTCTCACATGTGACGCATCAGCTGAGTATATACGGTGGCTCATTTGGCCATAATTGATATGGAAGCTAAATCTTGGTTTTGGAGCAATTCTGGTGTTTTCTCTCTATTTGTCTTGTGTTTTTATGCATTGATTGGGTTCTAAGCTTAGTATACTTTATTCTCAGCCTACTGTCTGTACTCTGACAGGTTTTCACACGTGTGAAACCAGCAAGTACAAGTTTTGATCAATAATGATTGTTTTTGTTAGATTTATTCATCTAGATTTGATCTAAATGCTATCTAATCTTGTGTAGATTGATAGGTTGATCTAATCTAACATCCAATCACACTTGTGGATCTGATTCAGATCTATTCTTGGTCCATTTTGTTGTACCTTGACAAAAGCAATCTATTATCCACTTATAAGGTGATGATAATGAAGGATTGTTGCACTGACTTGGAATAGAGGTTACAATCAGTAGTGCTTTTGAAACCTTGTTCGATGAGGAATGTGTTGATCCTCTAAAACCAAGCTCTAGCAGACTATTTCAAGCCGTAAAGTGACTTGTGGAGCTTATAGACATGATTCTTCATACCTTCCAGAATATATCCTTTGGGATGGATCATGTAGATGTCTTCTTCTATAACTCCATTCAGATAAGTTGATGTTTGCACACCAAGTTGATGCACCTCAAGGTCGGCAGCTGCAACATATGATAGGAGGGCTCAGATTGATGAATGTTTAACTACTAGACTGAAAGTCTCACTATAGTCAACGTTGAAAATCTGAGTGAATCCTCGTGCTACCAGTCTTTCCTTCCTTCAATCAATCGTCCCATTGGCATTGTATTTGATCTTAAAGATCCATTTGCAATCGATGATATTGTAGCCAGTACGAGCTTCGACTAATGACCATGTCTGGTTCTTGATCAGAGAGGAGTACTCTCTGTCCATGGCTTCTCTCCAAAGATCAAAGTCTGGTTGGCTAGGTGCCTCCTCGACTGTTATCAGTTCTTGTATCAAGAGACATGTAGAGTCATGAGTATACCTTGTGGGTTGTGTGCGCACTCGACTTGATCTTCTGGGAGGAATTGACTGATGAACTACTCCTAGGACTTGGTGCTGGGTAGCAGCAACATCTTTGTCTGACTCGTTGTCAAATAGTAGATCGACGATGGACACACTTGAGCTTGAAGCTCAAATTGTCATGTCAATTGTAGGCGATGAAGGTTCTCCTGGAACAATATCTTTGCCTTTGATGTCAATGAACTGATCCTCGATAAAGACTGTATCCCGGTTGAACAAGATTTGTTGGGTATCAGGATCATACAGCTTGTATGTGTTATCAGATGAAGTATAACCAATCAAGATGGTCTTGAGACCTTGGAAGTCGAATTTCTTCCTCGTCTCTTTCGGGATCTGTGCATAGGTGATGCATCCAAACACTTGTAGATTCTTCATGGAAGGCTTAGAGCCTGTCCACACCTCATGGGGTGTTCTACCTGTGAGGGCCTTGGTTGAACATCTGTTCTGGACGTAAGTTGTAGTGGAAATAGCTTCGGTCCAGAAGCTCTTGGGCAGTGATGCATGTGCCAGCATACATTTAGATGCTTCAACTAGAGTACGGTTCTTCTTCTCGGCTAAGCCATTTGACTGAGGCTATCAGGAGTGATGAATTGCTGCTCAATGCCTTGGCTCTGGCAGTACTCCTTAAATTCAATAGAGATGTACTCTCCACCATTGTCAGACCTCAGGGCCTTGATCGTCCTTCCAGTCTCTTTTTCTGCACGCTCCTTGAAGATTCTGAAGCAATTGAAAGCTTCTGATTTCTTCTGGATAAATTACACCATAGTCGTTCTAGAGAATTCATCAATAAAAGTTATGAAATACTTTCATTGGGCCACAAATGTCTGTATGTACAACATCTAACAATCCTCTAGCAGTATATTGATGGCTTGATCTAAATGGTTTCCTAGTCTGTTTACCAACTAAACAGCCTTGACAAATAGGTAACTCAACTTTATTATCAGAATTGTCTAGATAAAAAACAATAGAATGTTTAGACATTTGTTGTACAGCAGCATGATTCAAATGACCAAGTCTAATGCCAAAGTAAACTTTTATTTGCTTGAATAGAAGTACTGAGCGCCTGACTAGAGGCAGAAAAACAATGACTTACTCTATACAAGTATCCATGCCTCTTTCCGAGTGCTAGGATCTTGCATGTCCTATCAACTACCTTGCATTGATCACATTCAAATTCTACTTTATGTCATAGATCTGTGATTTTGCTCACAAAGAGCAGATTTGTAGAAATATTGGATATATATAGGACTTTAAAAAGTAACTTAGATTGATCATTTGCAAAGCTTAATCTTACAATACCTTTACCTTTAATAGCTTGTGTGCTATTATCGCCAAGGTGAACGTATTTGTTGGTACTGTAGGGTGTATAGGACTCGAAACAACCAATGAGGCTGGTCATATGCTGAGTGGCACCAAAATCTAGGAACCAAGAACTGTCGTTGGATGCTCCTTGATGGCTGGTCATGAAGGCATCGTGATCCACTTCTTGAATGGACTATGGAGCTTCTGTAGCTGCATTGGCCACTTGATTTGACTGTCCCCTTGAGGGAGTAAAATTTCTTCCTGAGATGTAGCTTGGAAGCTATATCTTGCACTACATATAATGTGCTCAAGATGTCCCAGACTTCTTTGGATGTCTGAGCTTCAGACACATGGCCCATCTGAGTATTCGAAATGTTGAGGATGATCAGTGCAAATGCTTTGCCATCCTTCAGCTTTCATCTGGAGATTGTTGCGTCATTGACTTCAGGTTTCCCCTCTGCACTTGTAACAACGTCATACAATTCCTTAGCCATTAGCACGGTTCTCATCTTAAATTTTCACAGATGGTAATTGGCTCCATCAAGCTTGTCCATAATAGGACTGGCTTTCCCTTGGGAACCCATGTGGAAGATTAGTCTAGGTGATAGGAATAACTATCAGTGACTGAAGTATGAAAATATAGTGCTAAATTACAGAACAAGAAGACAATTACTCTATCGGCTAGTAGAGTCTTGTTTCTGTGGAAGCTTATCAGGCTACATAAGTAGCTCTGATACCATGTTGGAAAGAGGTGTGAAAGATAACTCGAAAAAAAATGAACTCAAAAAGAAATGAACTCGAAAAGAAATGAACACAAAAGAAACGAACTCGAATGAAAAATATTTGTGCGCAGCGGAATAAGCTATCTTTCTCTTTCCTCATGCATGACTACGCCTATCAATTTCAAACAAAACATTAGTGATAAAAATCACGTTCGATCTTATAGTAACTAACTTTGAAATTGTTAGTACTATAGTGATTACGTAGCCAAACATTAAGCATCAAAACATCAGACAAATAATTTGTCACAAAGAGCTAGACAAATTATTAGTCACGAATTAGTCATGAAGAGCTAGACTAATAAGCAGTCACGAATTAGTCGCAAAGAGCTAGACTAATAATTAGCCGCGAAGAGCAGACAACCAGACAAAACAATTAGATAGCCAGATTGTAGAAAAACATTGTAGTATTGACACAAATTTGAACGCAGAACCAAACAGAACTGTAATCAGACTAAGTATAACGAAATATACAAGTCAATAATGCAGAAGAGCACAAAACAATAGCGGACATAACTGCGTGCTTCAAAAGCTAATCACAATCTGTAAAGGTGATGAACCTATTATTGACAATCTATCTGACAAAAGAATCAATGCGCAAAGGCATCTACAATGTCTATCTCTGAATTACAAATGATGCTTCGTTCAATTCTGTTATTTGAATACTTAGATGGTATTCAATATATACATAAGTTTTATAGGTGTGCAGATGAAAAATGTACAAAAAGTGGTTGTGTTGTTTGTGGGAGATCGTGTGTGGCTATTGTTGTTGTCAAATCTGATTGCATAGTGCATGGAACGAGCGTGAAGAGGCCGCGATGTCGAGCTTCGCTAAAATTCACATAGGTGAAAATTCAAAAATTGCGACACTCTGTCCAATGCCTTAGTAAATCATTTGTAAGGTACCTTCGCCTTTCTATAAGGGCACTTTCGGCATTTGTAGGGCACCTTTGGCATTTGTAGGGCAGTGTCGCATTTTTCGTCTGTCATAAATTATGTGTAAAAACATAGTGTCACATTTTTGGCATTTTTTGCCTATGGAAATTTATTTGTATTTATGCAGACTACAACAACAAACAGTTCAAATATGCAGACTGTGTGACAACACGAGTAAAAATGCAGCAGCATGAATGGAGGCAGATTAACATAGGATCTAGGAGAGTAGAGGAGATAAATCCAACATAAAGTACAATACTTTCACATGGTATCAGAGCCAAGTACAAGAGCATTAACCATTGATCAAAAGCAAATTCGGAAAAAAGCAACACTGTCTCCAAATGCCTTAAAAAAGTTTTTAGGCCTACTGTCGGGTTTTTCGCCTTTCAGAAAAAAGCGACACTTGCCCTTAGAAAAGCGACACTGACCTTATAATCGTGAAACTGTCCTTTTGGCAAAAGGAGAAGGTCTGCAGTGTGAAGATAGGGTGTAACGGGCAGAAGGCGGCTAATGAACGAAGGACAGCGACGAGAAACTAGAATCAATTTTTATTAAGTCTAATGCATTTCTTTTCATTAGACCTTTTAACTTAATCAGTTCTCTGGATTGATCACATAAGAAAGATCATAGATAGAGAGATATACAGAGTAGACAGAATTGTAAGAGTTTGACGTAGCAATCAAGTCACATTACTTGTGAGAGTAAACACCTCTCTCATGCCAACGCACTGATCTGGGAACACGTGGAAATCCACTCCTAATATAGGTTAGGTCAAGTCCATAGGGTTGGTCATGTCATTTTGGTAGTGACTCCTAGTTTACAGGACCTAAATCCTATATTTACGGTGAAATTGACCAACTAGCTATCTACCAAGCATGACTCTAGGAAATAGACTAGGTTTCATTTTAGGTCAAAAAGGCTAAGTGAACTTCCTTATTACATGCCGACAATCCACCTAACTTCATAAATGAAGTTGAATTTGCTATGTATTCCAAGCTCCCATAGTGAGAAGATAGAATATTTTTGGAGCTCATTGGCAATCTCAAGCTCGCTCACTATGTACATTGAGTTTTTGTGATCCAAATGAAACCAAATTGATTTCTACTTCATTCTCAGTCTATAGGCCGTACAACAGGCTATGGCTTGACGTGTGGGCTTGGATTTCAATGTTGATCAATTCATTTGATTGTTAATGCTTGTTGTTTGTCAAATTGCCAATTTAGATCAACTTGTTTGTGTCTAGTTTTTTGATAGATTGTTAACAATCACTCTTGTGGATCTTTTGTAGATCCATTTATGGTCCTAAAGATAGTACTTTCACAAAAAGGATGTATCATTCAGACATGAAGACACTGTATCAGATTCACAAAAGGATCGGGTAGATGGTCTAGAAGTTACAAATACACACTGTGGCCTTTTGTGAACCCTGCCTGAAGGGCAAGCAACACCGCGAGCCTTTCAAGTATGAAGGTGTGCGAGGAAAGGATATTCTCACATGCTACGGTTTTTGGATGTGCAGCATACATGCACATACCCAAGGAAAAGAGAACAAAGCTGGATGACAAATCGTGTCAAATGATTTTCATTGGACATTCTACGAATTCTCATGGATACAAACTCTACGATCATGTGAGTCGTGATGTGAAATTTGAAGAAAATGCATTTCCTGGAGGCAATGATCCCACCAATTACCAAGTCTTAGATGTCTCACCTTACATATCTAACTGGACTGAAGAGGGAGAACAAGCAGGGAACAAGGCTGATTATGGAAATCAAGACTTGGGAAATAACCACCAGGACTTGGACCACAACCTGGGCCAAAATCATGGAGATCAGTATGAGCCTAGTGACGTTGAGTTGAGACGTTTTTCGACGGCCATCATTAAAGGTTATTGAAAATGTAGAAAGCAATGCTTTCAATGATGAATGTGATGACATCATTGAAGAACCTACAAACTACAAGGAAGCAATTGAAGGTCCTGAATCCAGGCAATGGCAACATGCAATGGAAGATGAAATGGAATCTATGCACAAGAATCAGACATGGACAGTAGCACTCTTACCGCATGGAAGAAGAACAATTGATTGCAAGGAAGACTAGGCCTGATGGGAGCACAAACGGGTACAAAGCCAGATTAGTGGCAAAGGGCTATTCACAAAGGTATGGAATCGACTAACAAGAAAACTTTCTCTTCCGTAGTCAAAATAGCTAGCATGAGATTGTTCTTGCATATGCAGCTCAACATAACCTTGAGATACATCAGATAGATGTTTTCTACCACCAATGTGTGAATGAGCCCGTTTCCTTGAAGACTAATAACCAAGATTTGTGCTACCTATCAGGAAAGAGCATCGACAAGACTGGAACTTCGAATGAGAGAAGAATTGCAAAAATGCCCAGAAGCAATATGGAGGATACGGTCCTCCCAGAAGTTAAGTACCTGCCAAGGAACCAGAGATGAAACCGTCAATGGCAGATACCAATGGTAAGCAAGAATACACGCGGGAAGCACTCGAGCATGCAAGTTGTAAAGCTGTTGGGGGCTCTCCAAAATTTTGAGAATGTCAACCACTTGCAACAATAAGACATTCTAGTTACATTGCGACAGATTGCAGAAAGTAGTATTTGATAAAGACTGGAAACAATAAACACTTGGTTTTATGCAAGCGAATGAGGATCTACGCTTTTCCAAGTGACAATCGAAGACGCCAATGTGGAAGCGGAGCGACATTGTCCAATATGAGTTGTAGTGGGTCCTGCAACATATTAGGGGTGGGATGATGTTGGCTGATTCTGACGAATCCCCAAGATACTCGGACATAGCAACTCAGGAGCACCTCTCACCTTAGACCGAGGAGGTCTCTGAGGAGACGAGATGAACGAAGACTGAGTCGAATTACTAGTTAGGTGGTCTGCTAGTCCTTGAAGATCTTCTGGGTAATACAGGAAGTTGATTATTTCCATCATACTGTAGTTGTTGACCTGTAGCATCATCATCTTCTGATTTGACGTTGTTCGTCAAGAGTAGAGGAGCTTGGACCTTCAATAGGAATAAACTGGAAAGTTCAACATGTTAGGATAATTTGATAGGCTGGCCACATGGAAACTGATCTTCGATGAAGATGACATCCCGGCTAGTGAATATCTTCGACTCGATGGGATCGAACAACTTGTAGGCTTGATCTGAAGTAGTGTAGCTGATGAAAACACACTTGATACTCTAAAAGTCGAGCTTCTTCCTGAGATCACGTGGTATTTGTGCAAAAGCAGTACATCCAAAAACTCGTAAGTTTGATAAAGAAGGTTTGGTACCTGTCCAAACTTCGAATGGTGTTTTGTCTTAGAGGCCTTTGATAAAACATTTGTTCTAAATATAAGTTGTTGTTGAAACAGCTTCAGCCCAGAAGCACTTCGGAAGTGTCACATGTGATAACATGCATTTTGCCGATTCAACTAAGGTTCTATTCTTTCTCTCAGCAAGACCATTTGACTGAGGCAAATAGGAGGTAATATATTGTTGTTCAATGCCGTTGTTATTGAATTCGTTGGAGATGTACTCTCCCCTGTTATATGATCTCAGTGCTTTGATTCTTTTGCCAGTTTGATTCTTAGCATGCTTTTTGAATTGTCTGAATTTGATGAAAGCCTCTGATTTCTGTTTAATGAAATAAACAATTGTTCTTCTAGAGTATTTGTTAATAAAGGTAATGAAATACTTTGCATCTAGCAATAAGGGAGTTTGCATAGGTCCACATATATTTGTATCAACAACATCTAACAGATTTTTTGCTGCATGCATATGGTCTGATCAAAAAGGAATCCTAGCCTACTTTCCGAAGATGCAACTATGACAGACAAGGAGGTCAACTTTACCAGAAGGATAGTCGAGATCAAGAACTATGGATTGTCTGGACATGTTCATAACAGATGCATGATTCAAGTGTCCTAAGCGATGATGCCATAGTAATGTCATATTGACTAGAACAGAGGTTTTCAAGGCTTGACTAGACTCAGAATAGCAATGTGCCAATCTATATAAGTAATCATGCCTCTTACCGAGTGCAAGAATCTTATTACTCCTATCAACAATTTTGCATTGATCAGATTCAAATTTTACCTTATGATCTAAATCTGTAGTTCTGCTTACTCATAATAAATTTGTAGAGAGTTTAGGAACATATAAATCTTTTGATAGTAGTTTGAATTGATCATGTTGGAACCGCAATCTTCAATAGTGTGAGTACTATTGTCACCAAGACAAATTTCTTCGTGTTGTAAGCTTCGATCTTTGACCATAAATGCGCCTTCGTCCACTTCGACCTAGGGAGATGATGAAACAGTTAGAATTAAAGTAGAATCATTGTGCTATTGTACTGTGGGTCCTATCAATTGATAAGGATCAGTTGGTCTTGCCACGAGGCAAGTCAACGGAACACGCGTCCCGCCAATTGCAACCTGGGTCATGCATGGGTTGCCTGAGTGAACAACTATATGTACAGTGTGATTTCATTTTGAGATATGCAGTTGCTATGTGAGTTTATTGCGGAGAGTGTTTTCTGTCTGTGTTG
Source organism: Diphasiastrum complanatum (assembly GCA_029204225.1). NCBI lineage: Eukaryota > Viridiplantae > Streptophyta > Lycopodiopsida > Lycopodiales > Lycopodiaceae > Diphasiastrum > Diphasiastrum complanatum. The sequence continues at coordinate 14,603,948 of CM055111.1, read as the reverse complement.
TTGTGTAGCATGATCTGTGTTCCTGTGCAAAGCAGATTCTAAGTTGGTATCAGAGCCGTACAGGGAGTGTACACAGTACAACATCGTCGTTGAAGAGAGCTTCTGGAGAACTGTCTTCTAAGAGTTCGGGGTTTACGGCGGGTTGAAGACGGAAGGAGAAACACTGGTGCAGAGAGTTTAGCACACGGAAGCTTGGTGAGCTTGAGACTGTGTGAGGATTCAGAGACAAGGGTTGTCGGCTGAATCAGAACCTCAGCAAACGAAATTTTGAAATTCCGAAGCAGGCTATTTGGTGTTTGCAGTCAGTGTGCATTCAATCGGACACCGTTGGACAAACAGATTAGAGCATCGGAGTTCTAGCAGTAGGGCGACCTCAGAGCAAGAGGATAGGCCTGTCAGAACACTGTGAATTGGAAGCCAAGAACAGATTTGTGTGAAAAATCTTGGTTTGGAGTTTGGGAGCACAAAATCAGAGATTTCTCTTTATACTGATCCGTTTTGCAAGCTGTAAAAACTCAGAGGAGGGCGCCCTAGCAGTGCAAATCAGGTTTGAAGTGGCCGTGTGCAGCTGCGAGATGGAAAGAGAACGTGATAAATCTGAACGTGGCAGCCATATCCAAAAACCTTGGATGAAAGAGGAGGAGAGTTCGCGGACAAGTCGCACGCAAGGAACCATAATGATCTCATAGTGTTTGCAAGAGGATAGCGGCTTCAGGAGTGCAGTACAACGCGCCAATGCAACGAAGTCCATCAGATCTTTCTCCACAACGATCGACGGACAGGATTAATTACAATCTGGACCACATGATTGAAATCCATCGTTGGATTTAATTGAAGTGGGCCCTAAAGGAGTGAAGTGAATTTTAGCCTTCAACTCCTTTAAAAATTTTCAAAGTGAAAGTTGAGTTGGCTCTCTTCACAAGTGAAGAGTGAAGTTTCTTCAAGGTGAAGAAACAGTTCAAAAACAAAGAAAATCCCTATTTTTGGGTCCTTTGCCCGTTTTGACCCAAACGAAAGGCCGTAACCTCCAATCGAAGGGCACTCGGACTGTACCTGCAAGTATGGTACAAAAAAACAGAGTGATTGCAGCGGAGAAAGTGTTCGGAGTGTGCCAGAAGTGATTTCACCATTTCACCGGGCACGAAGTTGGGAGTTGACGACTGAGTGCATTTTGGAAGGCGACGCCGATTTGGCTTTCGAATTGGTGGAAAAGCGGCAAGTGGCCTGGTAAGGAAAAAAGTACAGGTCATAATTTTCAACTTCTGACATCACTGTTGGCCTCGGCATACTATGTTTAGCCTACGGCAGAAGTTTCAAGCAATTTTGCGATGGCAAACATGGGAGAGTTCATTTTGAGTGAAAGTAGCAAATTGGATGGGATTTCCAACTATGCAGTGTGGAAATTCAAGCTCACAGGAATCTTGATGCAAGAAGAGCAATGGTGAAAGCTAGATGTCAAAATACTGACGATCAAGCACTTGCGACACGCCAAAAACAAGGCAAGGGCAAGAGCAAGAAGAAGTCTAAGCAGCAATTTGTCAAATCTCAGGACGATGAGGGATCTTCCAGTAAGACCAAGAAGAAAGGCAAGTGCTTCCATTGTGGTAAAAAGGGCCATTGGAAGAGTGAATGTCGCAAATTCCTGGCGGAACAAGACAAGGGAAAACCAAAACAAGCAGGTAACCTTGTCGATGAGGGTGAGATTGAAGACTCTAGCATCATACATGAAAAACTATTACATTCCAACATATCTACACATTACACTTATCGCAATTGTCATGATAAAATATTATAATGAAAAAGTTGGATAATATGTGGCTGAACAATACTTCTTGGTATTATCAACCCCTAGTATCACAATGAAATGAAGCTTGATGAACAAGCTATCTTTTCTATCACTCGAATTGACTAGAAAATAATTTAAACACTTCAAAAATACCCGTCATCTTGACAAACAATGTTTCTCATCTCCCAAAATGTATCCCCAACTCATTGCACGTGTAAGTGCTAAATTGATTCACAATCTATTTTGCTCACATGTCATAGCCAAATCTACTTCTTATCACAATTGACAAGTCATTTTAACAACTCATCGATAATTCACTACACACCGAAAGCTCACCGTGACTTGTTTGCACAAATTGATGCCATATATATGCTGCACATTGGTGAGCAATAGATAGGAATTTGTTGTGACTCACAAGGTGCAAGCTCTGCATAGTGGTTCAAAATGTTTGTTATGTGCACCTTTCCTTACTAGACTCTTGTCAAACTTTCATATGACTTTTATGCTTTCTAGTCAACCTTTGCACACTACCAACAATCACTTCTGAGTATATTAGTATACATAGCTTTTATAATTGTTGCAGATAGTAATACCAACCTACAGCCAGCCATTAACACTCGAGTTTTAGCTTTGGAGTCCTTCAAACCCCTTAATACTGAACGACATAATTCAAGAAACCTACAATCTCAACTTTCACAAAGATTTCACCAGCATATAGCCATCCAATGTGGAGATATAAATCCATCCAATATGTCGTAAATCGTCCTCTAAATCCGACCCTCGAACCCATGATTCTAAAAAAATCCCTGATGTGCAAATAATTTTTATTGTTTTAAGGTGCAAAAATACTCCTACACACGAGATTTACTATTGTGAAGAATAATTTAGATGTCCATTTTATTTCTTATGCACTCTGGGGTATGCTAAACATTCAGGGGTACATTGTTCAAATTGGCATCTGCCGTTCATCATTGTGGTGAACATTTTGGAATTTTTACCAATGGTAGGCCCCATTGAGCACAATATTTGGAACGTATACAAATGGATGGTCAAAAATTAGATTCTAAGATGCCGTTTTTTTTTTTTGCAAATACATGAATGAATGAACTAAAAGCATCCATTTAGTTTTTTGGCTGCAGTGCAGACATGATTCAATAAAAATTATTAGAATCAATTGCACAGTGATAAAGTGTATTAATATAAGCAGCATCTAGACTACTACTCATTTCCAATAACATGAAATATTTGATTATCCTTTCTTGCTTGAAGACCTATTCAAGAAAAAAATAATTGCAAAATGCAATCAGTTGCAATCAAAACGAGAAAAAATGAACTTATATGAAGGTTTTTTGTTGAATGTGTTATGCAAGAAATAGATTTTTTAATTTTGTATGCCAAAGGACCTTGAAATGTCCTTTTGAGGCTACAATTCTAGTGTTATAAACATTCTATGTAATTAGATCAGCTAAATTAGGGCTTAATACGGTCACTTGAACTACGTATGTTCCACGTACTTAACTAAAAGTAATCCTAGCAAGATAAAATGGGACAAGACCCCTTGGATCCAATTTACAAGACACGTAATAGATAAATGTGCAAGGCACGAACTTGGCCATCATTCTCTAAAGAGACTCTCTCCAACCACTGAGTGAATGCCCATCCCAAAGCCAAAGTGACGACTGAATCAGAAACTAGTATCTGATAGCTGCTAGAAGACAGGGTGGTATGCTCTGAAGTTGATCAAGTGTAGACCAATAAGAATATTGAAGCTGTAAGATACCCTCCAAACGTCATGAAAAAGAGTCCTGAGAAGGTGTGATTTTTCTTGAGGTTTGAGTACTGCGTTGGCTCCTTTTCCTTGCTTTGGGCATCTGTACAAACAAAATGGAAAGAAAACCTTTATTCAACATACCAGAGATCAGGTTTTGCAACAGCTTTGTGATGTACCCTGAACAAGAAAGACTGATTAAAATTCATCCTGAAATGGCTAACTTATCGACTTAAAGATACAGCTCATTCAAAAATGACAATATCCTCGGATGTGAATGCGGAATGCAGATGTGTCAAAAGAACATATTTTGCTTCAATTCTGGTGATATTTTACGGGAGTATAGACTCTGTTTGCAGTATGCACAAATAGCTTGTGTTGTTTTCTTGCCATGACAATCAAGCACCATGTGTCCAAGCACTGTAGCCGGAAATACGGTTCTCTAGTGATGCAATTTTACCTCTACAGATACTGATGACAAAACTGCTGAAGGTGGTTGAACATCCGTGTCGGATGATCCTATGTGAGGGCTAGAATTTTTGGTCCCAAGCTCTTGTTCTTTCTCCTTGTATTTTAGCAGTGCATCCCTTCTTCTCAAATCAGCTTCGAGCTCCTTAATACGAAGTTGCATTTTTTGTAATGACTGCTTAAAGAAGAACCATCACAAATTGAAAAACTATTACTCTCTCAACACAATGAGCATAGAATTACATGATTATTACTTTAGGAACAAAATATTCATTCTAACTACCCCGTAACTTGTTATGAAAGTTAGTCTGAAATTTAATCAAGAGCATGCTTAGATCTCTTAAGACGAAGCACAATTGCAACCAAACGTTTGAAACACGTTTCGAACGTTTGGAACCTTTTAACCCTCTTTGAGTGTAAGATTTAAGGTTTTTACAATGGTCTGTCTAAAAAACTCATCATTGCTAGTTATACTAGAAAAAACGTTGTCCTTTGTGATGCAACTTAGCTAAATTAGATCATTCTAAGTCACACATAACAATGATAGCATTTAGCAATAGAAAATCACAGAACAAGACCATACAAATGTAGATCAAAAAAGTATTAACCAATTGCAAGGAGTTAAGACTACAAATCCTCAACTTAAAAATGTATTAACCAATTGCAAGGAGTTAGGACCACAAATCCTCAACGCATTCATAATCAGAGGGCACCAAAATTAGGCCCTTTAGCCTTGAGACTTAGAATTTGCTTCGAACAGGAACACAAATCATGCTACACGGTAACACAGATAGAAAGCACTCTCCACACCAAGCTCACGTAGCAAACTATGTTTCTCAAAATTAAAATACACTGTACATATAGTTCTTCACTAACGCAACCCATGCCTGGCCCAGGTTGCCATTGACGGGACGTGTGTCCCATCGACTCGCCTCGTGGCGAGGCCAACTGATCTTTATCCACTGATAGGACCCACAATACAGTAACACAGTAGTTCTACTTTAATTCTAACTCTCTCCCTTAAAGTAGAGTCTACTTTTTATACAGTCATATACATAGCATCAAAGTTAACAAACTTTAAGTACATAAAGCTTTGATCTAAACATATCAAACTTTTCTCTAATGAGTGGCATAGTGAAAATGTCAGTTAGTTGTCCGTCTGTACTACAATGAACAACATGAATTTCACGACTCAGTAGCCTCTCACGTATAAAGTGATACTGAATCTCGATGTGTTTGGTTCTCGGATGGAACACCGGATTCTTTGCCAGCTGAATGCCACTCTGACTGTCGCTATGTATAGTCGTGGGATTTTTCTGCTTCATGCCAACTTTATTCAAGATTTGCCTCAACCATATAGCTTCCTATGCTGCGCTACACATTGCCTTATACTCTGCTTCTGTTGTGGATAGAGCAACTGTACTTTGCTTTCTTACTAGACCAGGAAAAGCAACTGCCACAAAGCTAGAATACATACCCTGTGGTGGATCTACAATCATCATAGTCACCTCCCCAATTGGCATCCACATAGCCACATAACTCAGGTAAACCCTCATGCTTCCTGTACACCAAGCCATAATCGGAAGTGCCTTTGACATATCGCAAAATGCGTTTGGCTGCCTTCCAATGCATTTCTGTAGGTGCTGCCATAAACTGACTTACAATACCAACAACATAGCATATATCTGGTCTAGTCGTGGTAAGGTAAATCAAGCTCCCTACTAACTGCCTATACAGCGTAGCATCAAATGGCTGTGATTCGTCAAGCTTATAAAGCTTTTTACCTGGCTCAATAGGAGTGTGTTCAGTGGCTTGGAATCCTGCAACCTGAACCTGTGCAGCAATTGAATAATGCTAGATAAGAGAGCATAGTTTGCTTCATACCTTTCAGGTTGTGTCTTCTCTCTTGTTGATCTTCATAGCTCTCCCTAGCTAGATGATCCCGGAAAGTCATCCATGTCGCAGCTCTCCATCAATCTCTCCAACCACTTAGGGAGCTTTCTGTCAAGTGAACGGCTTCCTGGTGAAAATGTATCCCACGGTACATCTTTCTCCTTACGTTTATCACCTGCAACTTCAATCCTCTTAGCACCAAAAGGTTTATCTCTACCTCTCCAACCTATCTCCTGAGGTTGAGTAGTAGTATCATGAGGTGTGTCCTCATGTCCATCACTAGGAAAGTCAATAAATGGATCATCATCAGGAGGTATCCTCATTGTACCATCTTCCCCACTGGATGTGTCCGTCTTCTCAGCATCCTCGTCTTCATACATCTTAGATTCATCAAAGATAACGTCACGACTGACATGTATTTTGTTCTCCACTGGATCAAAACACCTATAGCCCTTCACCCGATCATCATATCCTAGGAATATACCCTTGATAGCTTTTACATCAAGCTTACGTCTCTCTTCCTTAGGAATGTGTACAAAGGCCTTACATCCAAAGATTTGCAAATCGTTCACCTTTGGCTTCTTCTTTGTGAATGCCTCCTCAGGTGGGTGCCCTTCGTTTGGAGGTTGTAGCCTTTCGTTTGGGTCAAATAGGCTAAAGGACTAGAAACTAAGGGCTTTTTGAACTTTTGAACTGTTTCTTCACCTTGAAGAAACTTCACCTTTCACTTGTGAAGGGACCCAACTCCACTTTCAGTATGAAAATTTTTAATGAAGTTGAAACTTATTTTGTCTTTCAACTCCCTTCAGGCCCTCTTCAAACCAATCCAATGGTTTTTGCACATCGAATGGCCCGCAGCCCCCAATAGGAAAAAATTTGCCATTTTTTACGGGGGCATGGGCACTTTTTTGGGGGAAAAAAATGACAAAAAAAACTTTGAAATCTGGTCATTTGAAACACGTTTGGAAACACATTTGGAAACTCTTCCAAACGCATTGGGTTGCAACAGTGAGAGGATGGGAGGTGCCTAAAATGACCATAGACGAATCGGTTACCAAAAGAATAATAATTTAGATTGATAACCAGGACAAGTGTATATCTCAAGCAGGGTAGATGTATCCTAGAAGCCTGTCCGACCAAGGACCAGAGATGCAGGCAAAGTATGAGTGCTATAAGCATAGCCGTCAAAACTGGAGTTAGCCAGGTCATGACAGGGACTAGCTAGCAAGCTATCAGCCAACCACTGAGTGACATCAAAGCACAAGAATGGAAACTACAAGTCATTACTGATTGGTTGAGTCAAACACATCAAACTAAGACAGCAGTCTTAAGGTGGGTAGAGGAATTTACATTCAAAAGAGAAAACCATGATCAAAAGAAAGATCGGTTTAAGAGTGAGAAAAACTCATTTTAGTGAAAGAAAAATTTAGCTAATATTTTCAAAGAAATCAACTTACAAGAGGCTAAAAATTAATCATAGGAATGAAAAAATCGAATCGCCTTAGAATGAGGTTAGTGGAGGATTGCTGGTAACTGGTTTGAGAGGATGACAAGAACTCAATCCTTTCATTGGAAGATGAAAGTCCTAGATATTAACTGCATCACTCTATACTTTCAGGCCTTAAAAAGATATTGGTGGGGGATCATTTGTAACTAGCTTGAAAGGAGGACAAAACTGTGGAGCTTTTTGCCTATCACTAAAATGTGGAGAGCAGACAATAAAACCCGAGTGACCCTGCTGATTCCAAGCAGTTTGGGATAGGTTTGGAGCATCCTGGGGTTGTATTGTAGCAAGATTCAAATGTTAACTAGGAGGATGACCAATTTGCCGAAATAATCTCGTTATGCGGAAACAATCCGTTAACGAGCAACAGGTTCATGAGCTAGCCAAAGGCATTGCAATAGTTCCTTCATTGCCAGAATTGACAAGAATTAATCAAGGAGCAATGATTCCTTCTAATAATTGAGTGAGGAAATATCAGGCGGTTAGTTTATCACTGGGCAGCAGACAGCAGACAAACCAGGGAACATAGTTATGAACAAGACAATGAGAGCATCAAATGATAATAAAACAGGCCATATAATAATGGTGGAATAGAAATCTCCAATCGAGAATGGTTATGCACTGGTTCGTATGGCATATGGACACTTTATGGACTATAGAGCCCCTAAAGGCCCATCTTCTTTTGTAAGTAGAGTATTTACGGCTTGTAGAGATAGCTTACAAGTAGACTGGCCACTTCATCCTTTGGACTACATAGTAGTTTTTAAGAAGTTCCTTCACAAAACAGTGTAAATAACGTAGTCGCCAAATCATAAGGAAGTTGTCAGTAAATATAGTAGTGCATGAGTTTGAGCAAATACATCCCCATGTAGACATATGTACCAAGACTTTTTCAAAAAAGAAGCAAGATACATGTAAAAAACGAGGAGAGCCACAACTCTGCAAGTATGGTCCTTTATATGGTGATACCATGCGAACCGCAGGGTCAAGAAAGGCCACGTAGAGACAAAACGAGATAGTCTAGAACAACTTTGTATTCTCACAAATTCAAAGGAAGATGGCAACAAATGGTGCGATCCAAGCCTTTGAAGGACCTAAGAATGATGTAGGTGGTACTCCACTTTTAGCAGGAACATGGTTTATAGGTGAGCTTTAATTATCCAATTGTCACAATTCATTCATTCCAAATCAAATTATACGGTTATTGGCCTGATCAAAGTTGACCACATTGTAATGGTTACAGAGTGTGAATACATTTTAAATATGCAATCAGTATGCAACAAAGAATTATATACAGCCTGTTATCATACATCGAATCCTGCTTCTGTAGTCAAACAGTTTCTATCATCTTGTACAAGGAACTGGTAACTCTGGTCTTACAGTTATAATTGAGAGTATAGGTTAGATTGGAGCTAAAATGTACATTTAACTATAATCCTTCCATTTTGAGGGATGGTCACTAACTTGGTAGGATGTAGGCCTTGTGAAGGAAAGAACAATTCCTCTTACATAAAAGTAAAGACACTGAAAACCTACGTCATACAGGCATCAGAATATTTGGGTCAAAAATTTTCAAGGGACGTGAAAACAGTGAACGGGGTTTCAAAGAAACAAATAGAAAACCTCTCGATTTTCAGCTGCATAACTAAGAACACCAATATTTCGATCAATTTCGTCTTTCATAAGCTTTAAAGCTTCATCCCTGGCATGTACTCCTTTTCGAAGAACTTCCACTTCTGCGTTCAACTCATTCATCTCCTTTTCCGCATATCGCAAAGCCTGATCATCACAAAAGAACCTTACAGCAGGAATACTGATATCAACAGCCAGTGGCCACCAAAAATCTCCTTACAAGTTTGAAATCTTAAAAGCCAGAACAAGGAACTTTCAAATAATTGTAAATGTCTAAAGAGGTTCCTAACTTGTTCAGCCAGAGTTGCACGCTCATTTTCCGTTATCTCCTGACGTAGCTCATTGACAAGCTCAGTCTTTGATTCAAGTTCCTGTATAAGCTCAAATTCCCTTTGTTTGGATAAATTTAAATCCTGAAAAGTCACATGTATACTGCCATAAATGAATCAATGTGGGAAGAACCTTTGCAGACAATCACTTGAACTTATACCTTAGCCTCACGCTGCTTTATCTTATGGAAAATGTGTTCACTTAAGGCTGATTAACCCTGTGATTGTAATTTGAACTGAAACATTATGCTTGAAAGCCTTTTCAAGAAGAAAGGCCCATTTTTTCTTTATAAGGAGCATGAGGAATTACCTGCTTAATTTGAGTTGCAAACTTCAAAGCTTCGGTTGTTTGGACAGCATCTTCCTTAATTTCACTTAGGAGGAGGTTCCTGGATCTTATTTCTTCCTGCATAGCACTAACTTGTGCTACTAACTGCTTGATCTTCTTATCAGCAATTACTAATGCCTGCATGCCAAAACACATATACCTTTAAGCTAGAAAAAATCCTAAGTTTTGAAAATGTCCTGTGAGCAATTCAGCAGACTCAAATTATAAACTAGGGCTAAATTTTGGGTTAGCATATAGGGTTCAAGGTTGCAAAACGGGTTTTATATTCCAGCAAGGTTAAGGCTCTTCCAGGGCTTCAATTACACCTACTCAAAAAACAAGTATCACACCATGTTGATAGCATAATTTTACAAATATATCCTTGATTCATCCACTTGGTATCAAAAAAAGTGTTGTGGTATGTAATGCAACATGAGAGGGGACCAAGGGTAAGAGAAAGAAAAAGAAAGAAAGGAAGAAAGCTTTATTGATGTCTTTGAAAGACCAACAGGTAGTGTCCTCACCAGGTTCAGAATCAACCTTTTCAAAATCGCCTGAATCAGAATGAATCATGGTACAAAATTGGGTCCATCCCGAAAGAATCGTACAGACTCGGCACAAAACTTTGCAGATTTTTCTAGATATATGAATAATGTCCACAACGTTTCTAGAATCTTATAAATATTAGATTGCTATTGAAGTTCACTGTTGCTTTGTAGCAAGCTGACGCTTAAAACCAGATTAGTCTTCACAGAATCACAAGTGCACATGACAATGTTGAATAGACACAATTCAAACCTCACAGACTAGAATTTAAGTTCCAACTCCCACTTGACATTGTAATTTATGATTTATCCATGATCCATCATCAAATATCCATCACACAATACACTAGGTAGAAAGTCAAATACAAATCAAAACATTTAAAAGCAAGCTCAAAGAACTGTTGATGATTAGCACAATCAAAGAATCGTTCATAATCATAGGACTGCTTTTTTTTTTTCGGTGCAATTCTTTCCCATTCGAATCGCAATTCGCCGATTCATTGACAAATCGAGATTCATTTGCCAACAAATCTCGATCCTCTCTCAGATCCTCAAAGCTACACGTCGTGGACCCTCATATAAGATCAGGAAACCAAGCATAACTGGGTGATCAAGAAAGAGACAATACTACCTGCCTTTGATCTCATAGTATATCAAAGTCCTCTGTCTCCAACTCACCTATAGTGTTGTAGTTATGCACTATAGGTGAGGTGGAGATAGAGGAGTCCCATGAAAACACCATGGCTCCACATGTAACTAATGGGAAGAAACTGTGAGCTGGCCCAGGTTGTGAACCTCAGGCTATGTGATACTCTTGAAGTAAGGCATAATCAAGTCTCTTTCTGAAGAAGTGAGTCTTGATGTGAGCTCCGTAAATGAACCTCTTGATGTATGAGTGACATAGTGTGCCACCGTGATCCAGTTGTTATAGTAGTTAACCTAGGGGGGAGCATTTTCTGAATATAATTCTCCAAAAAGCAAGCATCCAAACATTCCAAAGCTAATTAAGATAAAGACTTTAAACCTATAAAATCACTTTTTCCACAAATTTGCCAAGTCCAATTTGCATGTACATGATATGGCAACCCCAAAATAGCATTTAAATTTCAAATTGACTAATATAGAGATCCCAAAGTGTGTAACCTAAATCCACCAAAAACTTGTGCGTAAATTGTTGAGCATTTGACAAAAGTCAAGAATGGGTCTTAATTGAAAGACTATAAACCAGCGCTTTATGATTGATAACAGAATAATGAACACCTTGGTTGACTTGGTTAGAAAAGATCCTTAACATGGCACAGATACTCAATGTTGCTAGTGACCTATACATGAAAACAATTGTTGATATAGGGCTGCAACCTCAGCCCATATATTGTCCGGTTGTCAAGCCTTTTACCACGAAGGCCTTGGCCTTATCAACACTCCCTACCACTTTTCAAATATATAAAAGCAAGCCACAAATGCTTCTTAACTTGATATAAAAGAAAGAGACATGCAATCTTCAACTTGACGGATTCATCAAAAACAGTGAGACTCATATAAAATAGGTTTCAAAGCAGCTACCATAAGTGAATTATAATATTGTGATGAACTTTTCAAAAGAGTCCAATGTCAGCAAAGCTTGTAACGAGTTTATTGATAAGAGACACTATGCTCTTACATCCTCATTCTTTGCAGCTATAATCATGGCATTGGCACTTCGTTTAGCCTCCTCATGCATTGTGGTAAGATGATGTTCTTTTTCCTCCAAAAGTTCCTGCCAAAACAAACCTAGATTGAGAAAACTTAGGTGAGGGGACAAGTAAGGCATTTTGGTTCTTGATGTTCCATTCCTTTGTTACTACATGGTAACTAAGAATAAATTCGTGAAATAAAAAGTCAATAAATTGTCCTACACAATAAGTAACAATAACATTGGGTAAACGTGTAGGCAATTTAGCAACAATACTCCATGTTTGTGCGTTCTCAATTGCAACTTTGAGAACCAACCTTTACAATGTTCCAATTTTGTTTGTCCATGCATAATTCCATTTTAATTAAAACATTTGAAATCCATTGGAAAGAAGAAAGCACAATGAACCTTAGAACACTTTGAGAATGCCCACAAATCAAACTTGGAGTGAATGATCTAATTGAGATCTTCCTACTAATGCAACTCAATGATTTACCACTCTAAAGCATACGATACTTGATCAAAATGAATGAGAGCTTGGATTTAACTCTGATACCATGTGAAGAATGAAGGTTTATGGAAGAGCTCCACTCAACACTTGATCTTAATCATCTAAACACAATAATGGTTCTAGAATATATATGTTACAGTAAATCAGAATTGCATTATCTCAAGTGATTGTACAATTATGTGATCATATGCCTAAAGAGAGAGCTTAAATTTCCTATTTAGGGTACCAAACATTTTGGGTAACCCTAAACCTTACATCTAAAATCCTACCTATATGATTACTTCCAAAAATGGGTGTTCCAAATGCAAGGCTAACAACCCAGCACATGCTCCTAAAAAATAAGAGTTGACTTTTGTTCTTACATGAGAGAGAGCACATGTGAAGCTTTAAGGAGCACATGGAGAAGTTTAACTTGAGCTCTTCAGGAGCACATGCATCTTTATTTACAAGTACAAGATATGTGGCACTTGACCATCCATCTTATAGCGCCATGTGGCATGCAATGAACTAGATAAATTTTTCCGTTTTCACATCAAGGCCCATCTTCTACGTCCAATGATCAAAAGCTATTTAGGCTGAAGCTTCATCATTTTTTGATGAAAATTGTCGGTACCTCTACATTTTCAAACATACCCATCTGAAACACGAAAGGAAAAATGAAATAAAAAGTTCTAGAATTTTGGGACCATTCCGAAAGACCAATTTAGAACAGCTCTAGAATTTCGAAGCATTCTAAATTAGATAGTTTTTTGTTTCATGTGTGAGCTTCGAGAATAAATACTAGGAATGGGCATACACATTGGGTTTTCTACCAGTAATAGTAGAGTGATGATGTAGGACAGTTGTCATATGCACAAGTGGGTGTGGAAGAGCCGAGAACATTTGATATATCCTCTAGCTCATGTACAATGTCCTTTGACTGTGGCTCTTGAGAGAGAGAGAGAGAGAGAGAGAGATTACCTTATGTGGCTCAACAATAATGATAGTAGTAACTACCTCAACAACCTCATCTATTGGGTTTGGATAATCATGCTCTACCATCTAAGCTACAGCCCATACTATCGGTGCACCAAGAACATAACCCATCTAAGTCCTCTAGTTATTTTGCGTTTGCTAAAATGAAAACATCCATTGCATCTAGATTATGTGAAAATCCATGTTCCCAGGATAATGTGACCCCATGGCAAATATCTTGGTCAGCTACTATATTTGGAATATTTCACAAATAACGAAGCCCTTGGACTATGCCTCACGTGTAAAATCAAGATGACGCAGGTATGATGTCCAAATCACAACACGATATCCTTCTGAAAATCTCTCCACTTGGACAAGGAAGGACTCTTGATTGCAAGCATACCACCAAGATCTGGCTATGCCTGCGAATCAAGTATTAGCATAGCCAATCTTGCAATCATACCACCAAGATCCGACTATGCTTGCCAATCAAATCTTAGCATTGTCAATCTTGCAATCATCACACCATGGATTATGAAGCCCATTAGTAAAGAAAGTATCAAAATAGTCATCGAATTCTCTAGTTGATGCTCATTAGATGAACCATAGTAAACATAGAGTTGTCCCTCAAGAGAAACAAAAGGAACAAGAAGCATTATAACAATTGGCAATATTGTATGAGTGATGTTGATTAATACTGCTTAGCTAAGAATTGTTGATTGAGAGCCATACATCAAAGATAGAAATCAATAGTAAAATAGAAAGAGAACGATCGCTAAGTGATAAACAATTTTATTGATTAAATGTCCAATACAGAGCTTGAGTACTCTGATACTAGACAAGAGCGATGAAGGATGAGCTCTGTTGCTAGTAGCTACAAACTAGCTATTTGAACTAACAAGTGCAGCTTTTAAGCACTTAAGAAGAAATTGTGAAAATGTCAAAAAGAATGCTTGATCTAGGCCAGATCTATGTACATATCATGATTACACATGTGTGGAGCCTGTTCCACGTGTGAATTAAATGCATTTATCATTTAGATCAATCATATAGGTTGTACATATCATTTGATTTGAGATCTAGTGGCTAAAATGGCCAAAATCTAGTTTTCTAGTTGTATGCAACTTGGCATCATTTTATTGGTAGGAAAAGCTATTTCACATGGGTGGGAGTAATCTCACACATGTATAGGATTGATCACACGTGTGAAAAAACATCAGTAATAGGTGAGATCCCACTTGTAGTAGATATTTGTGCAAGTCCCTATAAATTAGGAAAATTGCCTCGAATCAAGGGAGGTGGCTATAAGTCAAGAATCTTGGACCATGTGCCATATTGATGATTATTGGTGGATCCTATGATGACTAGGCACTCTCACACGTGCCAAATCAGCTGAGTCAGCAGCAGCTCTCATGTATATATAGAGGCATATTTGGCCATAACAATCAAGCAAGCTAAATCTTGGTTTTTGGAGCATTTCTTGAGTAATCTCTCTATTTGTCTTATGATTTTATGCTTCTATTGGTTTCTAAGCTTAGTGTACTTCATTCTCTGCTGGTAGTCCGTACTCTGACAGGTTTTCACACTTCTGAAACCAGCAAGGCAAAGTTTTGATCATATTTGATTGTTCTTGTTAAATTTCTTGATGTAGATTTGATGAATTTTGATCTAATGCTATCTAATCTTGTGTAGATTGGTAGATCAATCTTCTAACACCCAATCACTCTTGTGGATCTGATTTGGATCCATTCTTGGTCCTTTTTGATATACTTTCACATAAATTGGTACCAGGAAAATTTGTTAACAAATGACACTTGCCAACAATAAAAAATGGAAATTCAACAAATATAAATAATAAAGTAGACTAAAGCGACAAGAATTGGCAAAAGAAGGAATTATGCTCTCTCTCACTTCTAGATGTTAGACTAACGAATTGTGAAATGCAATAGAAATGACTCATGGTAGAAAGATGAATGATCCAAAAGAGTCTCAAAACTTGGGCATCAAAACATGTGAAAGTGACAATGCTACCAAAAGCTAATAGAATAACTTGAAAACTGGATTGATTGTATCTTGACTTCAGTAATTAGATTCAAAAACTATTATGTGCACTAGGAGCACTTTAGTATATGAAAGACAATGATACAAAAATCTACAAGGTCACAAAAAAAAAAACGAAAAAGAGGAAGTGCTAAACTTGTGAAAAAAACTTGAAAAATCTTAATCATTCTAGGATAGAAGAGAACAAGTAGTACTCAAATGCTGAAAAATAAAGTGTTGCACATATAGTGTAAAAGTATCCCCTTTGACCAAAATTTTGATTTTGCAACAACTTTTAAAGCAGAACTTTGATCAACATGTTGTTTGTTTTTACAATGTGTGCCTTGATCCAACGTTCCCCAAAAGCTAGACATATTATGAGCCAGCTGCTGAGCCCGGCGAGCCGTCCACAGATGCCGCGGACTCTATTTCCACTTGTGCACCCACTGCCACCGCCCCTGCCACTGGTACACCCAGCGCCACCGCATGATGCCGATGCCGATGAGACCACCACCCTCCCTGCTGACGTTCCATTGCCCTCCTCTGATGATAAGCCCACATATGATTCAGACGAGACGGTCGACCTTGCGGGGGATGGTCCACGTGCCCCACCCAGTACTCCTGCATCACGCCCCCTTTCCAATGATGGCTGGTCAGAGTTTGTGAGGGAGACAGAGGCTGCTGCCCAGAGACAGATAACGCAGAGACGACTCAGAGCATCACAGGCAGGCAGTTCTTCCCAGAGACCCCCCCGTGGCAGAGGGAGACCCCTAGGCAGGAGTGTACCACAGAGGGTTCATGATGTACTCTTACGATATGGTATGGTTTCGGGAATCTGGAGGGTTGGGATTGTTGAATCTTAACTCAGATTCTAGGATATACCTAATCCATAAGAAAGGATTGTGATTGGTAGATTACCCCAGATGAATAAACAAGATAGTGGAATTTTGGTAATGACTGGACATCTTACCAAATCAACTATGTTTATTTGGGTAAAAACCAAGTAATTATTTGAGTATCTGTTTTGGCTTTACGGATTACCAAAGTGGCATTATAAACATTCGCGATTCGAAGTTCGCTGGTCACTTTTGGTCGGTCGTATTTGCTAAATTAGAGATGACTCTTAACTTAAAGTTCTTCTAATCATTGGTAGTAACCTTCTTTTATTAAGTATAGGACAAGAATCCGATGAATTATGATTGACGAATCATAGTTCAGATTCTAGTTATACTTGATCGGTTAAAAAGAAGGATTACCTACAAGATCAGAAGATCAGTTAAGATATCTATTCATATTTTCATAGCATTCACCTTGATGGAGATTGGGTTACAGTAAGCATTTGGCTACCGGTTATAGCCCGTGCGTGCTTACGTATAGTGTTTAACCTATATCACCCATTGCGGTAGAGACTCGGGCGTTCTAGTTTCAGAAAATAGCGGATTTCCTACATGATATGCAGGAAATGCTATAGAATGTCTAGTGTACCCAGGATGGGGACTGACATTATGCAAGTCTGAAAAGGTCACCGAGAGACTTCCAAGTGGGAGATTGGGTATTTTTGAGAATTCCGATAAACTCAAGTGTAATGCGTACAGGCTAGCATTACTAATCGTCCCCTAGATATAGAGGACCGTTTAAGATCTTAAAAAAGATCGGATACTTAGCTTACCAATTGGAACTCCCAGAAGGATCACAAGTGCATCCTGTATTTCACGTAAACTGTCTCTGAAAGAGTCTACGTGAAGGAGAGCATCTTGGATCTGGAGATCGATTGGACCTGTTAGATGAATCATTGGGGGTGTCTCCGCTTGAACCCGGAAAGATCTTGGATACTAGAACTAAACGATTGAGAAATCGTATAGTTACCGAGAATCTAGTTCAATGAAAGGGATGTATAGACGATGATGATTCCTGGGAACATGAAGGAAGCTTAAAGAGGAACTTCCTCAGTTTTAAGTTCTGAGCACAGAACTTGAATAAGGGGGGAAGAATGTCATGCCCATGACTAGTCTCGGGTAGCGTGTCCACGCTAGGGACCGGTAGACCGACAACCCGTATGTTAATTGTGACTATAAGGGATTTGGGGCCATAATTAATGGTTGTAGGCCTAAACACTTGATGGTGGATTGGTATGGGTCTATCAGTGAGTCATTGGGGAGTTGGATGACGTGGCCCAGATAGGCTGCAGAGGTGTCCAGTGAGGTGTCATAGTGCACTACTAGTGGTGCATGGGCCTTGGAAGGTATAAGTATACCTATTGGGCTCTCACTAGTGTATGCTTGATAGCATGACCGATGGCAGGATGCTGCTGGTGTGATGCCATTCTCCTCTTTGTGATTGATCCATAGCTTGGGGGCTAGATCCGTTCGATCTAGGTTTGGTTGGGTTGGTTTGTCCACCATCAGGTTCCCTTGTGTTGCTTGTGATTGGCATGCTTAGAATAGGATCCTTGGATTGAGGACTTTATAGATACGATCTCAAGAAACCGAGCCTGGCTCGATTCGGGTGTCGTCTAGTCAAAATGGACGTTCGACGGGACAGAAACGCAATCAGGTCACGTGAAATGGACTAGTTTTGCAGCTCTCTATCCGACGGCCCAGTTTCTCCAAACAGGCTTCGTTTCGGGTGCCGTCCGTTTCGGCCAACCGACAACCTCGTCGTTCACTACAGGGAACCAGAAGACCTACTGGCTGGCCCGACGACGAGGGACCCTTTCCCGGACCATGGCCAGTTGTTCAACAGTGAAGTTAATTCCAATCTGCTGCATTTCCTCGCCCTCGCCAGCTGGGGCAGGGGGGAGTAGGCCCGAGGACCATGAGGGCACGTAGCTGCAGCTCTGGTAGTCGCCCCATTATCTCTCGCTGGCTCTCGTGAAATTCTGCTTCTTGCTTCTGTTCATTGTGTCGGCGGACATCTACCAGGACATGCTCTGATTAGTTGCCCACGTGACGTTCCCTAAATCTATCCCATCACATAGGCCATGGTACTGTGTAGAATGCATCAATGGTCCGGAAACACAGTCCACAGGTTCGTGATCCTGATACAAACCCAAGGGATCGAGCCTGGCTCGATTCGGGTATCGAGCCTGGCTCGATTCGGGTATCGTTCGGTCAAAATGGCCCTTCGACTGGAGAGAAGCGCAATTAGGTCAAGCGAAATGGACTAGTTTTGTAACTCTCCGTCCGACGGCCCCGTTTCTCCAAACGGGATGCGTTTCGGGTGCCGTCTGTTTCGGCCAGTGGACAACCTCGATATGAACCTGTGGGAACAAACAGGACGAGGAAACGCCCACGGTCGGCCCACAACGTCCATCCGAAGTTCGACGTTAAACAGGGCTTCAGGGACACTTTGTCCGGTCGGGACCTAAAAACTGGGAGCCCCCATGTTGGTACGCAAAATTTCGACAGCGTATTGTAGTGTGTTGAAGTAGTGCCATAAGTAATTAGTACGCTGTTGAAGTTCATCCGAGGAGAAACCAATCTCATCAACCGAGACACAGTAGTGTATAGGTCTTGTGGTTTTCTGTAGTGAATGACACAGTTTTGCATAAGTAGTTAGTAAACATCCGAGGGGAAACCGATCTCATCATATAAGACATAGTAGTGTGTCGGTCTTGTGGTTTCCTGTCTTGAGAGCTTGTCACTCTTCTGGTGAGCCCTAATTTAATCCAGAGACTTCTGGTCCTGAGAGCTTGTCACTCTTCTGGTGAGCGTTCACCTCTCTCCAATCCTCTGGTGAGCATTCACTTCTTTGAGACAGTCACTGATGCACCCTAAACCCTAAACCAGTAATATGTTTGCCATACAAACCATCATCTTCACTCAAGACCACTCTCAGAGCTTTCTTTGCCACTTTTTTGGAGCTTAGTTCCCAATGAAGGTTCGTAATACTTTATGAACTGCTCATTAGTCATCGTTGTTTGGTAATATTGAGGTTATGAGAGGCATGGCCCAATGGTTAGGTCTGCTGCAAATTTTCTTGGTACCGTTTTCCTATTTTTTAACAGGAGGGGGCAGGTGGGTGCCAGACACCCTCTGATAATTAATTCCGGGGGAAAAACAGGGGCCATAAATTGCTTTTATTTTGCTTTTGGGATGGGGAACAGCGTGGGCAGGTGCCTGTATTCTTGTTTTTTTTTTGAAATTTTTTTTTTCAAAAAATCGGACGCGGACGCACCCCTGGCGCGTCCGTGTCCGCCATCCGCTTCCTTAGATATATATCTATATATCTATATATATATATATATATCAGACATGAGGGTCCGGGCCGGACGCAGGCTTTTCGCATCCACGTCCGACGTCCAGACCAGGACGCGCCCGACCCCCGCACGCGGTGGTCAGACACGTCCATGTTTTTTTTATTTTTTATTTTTTTGGACGTTGGACGCGTCCAGCAGACGCATCCAGCGTCCGGACGCGGACACGTCGGGGTCCAAAAATGCGCCCGGGGCCCGGATGCGTATTTCTTTTTGAAAAAAAAAACAAAGAGGGTGTTTGGCCGCGTTCAAAACGCGCGCGCACGTGTTTGAGAGAGAGAGAGAGAGAGAGAGAGAGAGAGAGAGAGAGAGAGAGAGAGAGAGAGAGAGAGAGAGAGAGAGAGAGAGAGAGAGAGAGAGAGAGAGAGAGAGAGAGAGAGAGAGAGAGAGAGAGAGAGAGAGAGAGAGAGAGAGAGAGAGAGAGAGAGAGAGAGAGAGATGCCATCGGGTCTAGGGAGAAAGAAAGAAAGAAAGAAAGCTTTATTAATGTCTTTTCCATGCCAAAAGGCATATAAGACCAAATGGAGTACATATCAAGTATGTGAAAACCAAGGGAGCGTATATAAACGTCTCCAAGAAAAGAAAAAAAAACTATACATAAAAGAGAAATGAGCAATATAACTGTAAACTACTAGCTATCCATAAGGGGGGAGCAAAATAGCTGCCAAGAGTAGAGTAATATCATGTAGTGCTGCTGCTGAAAAAGGATGTGATACGAGCTGCAACAGGAGGTAACATGGGTCGTCGCTGACGTCCTCTAGGAGGGTGAAAACTGTGTGCTCTCGTAACATGGCGTGAAGTGCAAACTGCTGCATGACTATGAGTGATACACTGTCTCTGACATCGGTGAGGTAGTATGTCGTCGTCGTCGTCATCAGACCGTGTCCGTCTCCCGGTGAAGAAAGACGTAATCTGAGCTTGAGAGCTAGGAGGTGGCTGGTGAGCTATCTGGTACATATCCTGCGCAACAAGACCATCTCCCGTAACATAAGTGCACCACAGCGAGAATCCTCATATCCAATCAGTGCTCTGAGTGTAGTAGGCATGTCCCGAAATAAACAGTGATATCTCCCTCTGATCTCATAATATATGGGGCATCTGAAGATGATGTGCTCCTCGGACTCTATCTCATGTAGGGGACACAGCAGGCATAGTCTCTCCTCTCGTGGCGTACTCTGGAATCTACCTGTCTCAATAGCCAACTGATGTGAGGAGACTCTAAACTGTCCCAAAGTGAAACAGAGACCGTGTGATAGTCCAGAGGATAAATAGCGAGGTAAAACTGGAAGACCAGTGGCATCCTGCTCCAGAAAGTGAGTCCGGTAGTAGTCAGGCTTCACCCCTAGCTGGTGTCACCAAGTACGGTCGAGATATGCTCTGTATAGAAAACGTCTAATGTACAGGTGTTGCCCAAAGGGAGATCAGTGATAGTGATACCAAATGCTTCTATGAGAAAGTGTGATGCCTGAGAGAACCATGATAGCCGGTATCCCTGGGTCTGAAGGTGATGAGAGACATAAGTCAAGTGGTGTATATCACTGTTCTGTATCAGGAAGTGCCTGAACTCTCTGGATGTATGTGATAAGCTGGAAGGCTGCCTCAAGCTGAATAGTGGGGGTGGCAAACTCCGCAAGGATGATTAAATGTGGTACCGAGGGCTTCGCTCGGATCATGCGAGCTAACACAGTGGTCTGTAAGCGTGAAATGCTGGACCAGTGTGAAGATGATAGTCTTGTACACCATATCTCTGCTACATAGTGGCGATGGTGCCAAACAGTCTGCACTTACTCGGGGCATCCCGAATAGACTTACGGAAGTAGAATCTGTCCAGCTGGACTAGGGAAGAGTGACCTTTCCCAAGTCTAGAAGTAGTCGCCTGTCTCATACTGTAGGTAGGACCAGAGAAGAGCACACCCAGGTAAGTGTAGGAAGAGACCACCTCTAGGGACTGTCCATCAAGGGTAAGCTCCTGGCGCTGCATGAGGCCCGAGAAATATTGAAGACCATAACTTTGGTCTTCGAGAGGTTCACCCCTAAGCCCCACTGGGTACAGAAGGTGTGTAAACAATCCAACTGTCTCTGTAATCCCTCTCTGGTACGGAATACTAATACCACATCATCCGCATAGAGAAGGATGGCAACCAGAATGTCCCCAAGCCGGCAACCGTCCTTATCACACTGAGAAATGACCTGCTCTAGCTCGTCAATATATAACCCAAAGAGAACTGGTGAGAGAGAGCATCCCTACTTAACCCCAATAGTACTCCAGATCTGCTCAAAGATGCCACTACCATGACGAAAGCAGCCCAAGACCCTCATAGAGAGCCATGACAGCTAGAATAATATTTGTAGAGAACCCCAGGTCACGGAGTCTCTGGATAAGTAATGGGCGTGGAACAAAAACCTTTTCTCTCCTGTGTCTAGCTTCCTCAATAAGGGCTCGAAGTGTAAATATGTGATCTGTAGTGGAATAATGAGCGCGGAACCCTGCCTGACCCAAAGCATGTAATCTCCTGGACTCTGCCTCTGAGCTAACTGCAGACTGGAGGATGGTGCCATATAACTTTGCGAGAACGCGCCCAATCATAATAGTGTGGTAATTACCAAGTACCATGGGGTCACCGTTTTTGGGAATAGGATGTATGATGTTGGTGCACCAAGAGGATGGGAAGCCCTCAACAACAGCCTGGTTAAGGAGAGTGGATAATGTAGGGGCAAGGGTATCGGGGGCGTGAATTAGTAGCTCAGATTCAAGGTCCTCAATGTCCCTGGTACAGTGGGTTTTTAGCTTTTCGATTGCTGCCCGAACCAAGTCAGGGGTGAAAAAGGTGAAGTCTGAAGGTCGAGGAGATGGAGATGGGCGTATCAGTGGGTATAGTGTAAAGTTGGGTAGCATAGTCGGTCCAGATATGTAAGTCGTCCAGAAGAGGGGGTGGGGCACGAGGGATAAACTCACGCCAAAAGGCACCTGAAGAGGAACTGAGAAGGAGGTTCACAAGACGGTTTCCTTCAGAGTCATCACAGGCAGGTTTTTTGCGACGGAGTGTGCCGTTGTAGATTTGTCGTGAGCCCACAAACTGTTGGCCTTAGCATCTACGATAGTTTTCTTCCTCTCAGCCCATTGAATAGGCGTTAAGTCTTCATCCATAAAGGTGGTAGATCCTTTTAGGCAGCCTCTTTTACGTAGAATTTTTTGACGAAGCAAAGCATCCTTGAAACGCAGAAACATTGTTGTGGGTTGGAGCTTACCCACCCAAGCTGCAAATACGACATCCTCTTTGAGACCAAAGGTGGATTGAATGAAAGCATTTGCCTCAGCCACGAGGTCCTTACCCGCAAAAGAAACTCCTCTAATTCTGACATTGAGGGCCTTGAAATCCTCTTTTGATGTTCTTGAATAGATTCGGAAACAACCTACTTGGATCCTTTGAGCACATCGGCCCAAGAGTTTTTCGATCGCTAAACTGCTGCTCCAGGGAGAGAACCCACTCCTGAAGCTGCTTTGCCAAAACTTCCGAATCTGCATTGCCGACTTCTTATGTCTCTTCATCTGACTCCAATTCACTCTTGAGGTAAGTAACATCAGCCTCAAGAAAGCCGACTTTGCCCTGGAGGGCCATAACCGTATTCTCCAGAGTGGAGATTTGGAATGCTTGTTGCTTGATTAAGGCAAGCATAGATTCATTGGTCTGTTGGAGAGATTCAATTAACTGAGGGAGTCTAGATGAAAGTGCATCAGAAAGAGACGTAGACGAAGGGGATGAAGATGGTCTCGAGGATTTGGAGGAGGAGAAAGGGGTGAAGGAGGGAGAGGAAGATGAAAGAGTAGAAGAGGTAGGGGACGTGGAAGAGGGGTTAGAGGCTGCAGGAGTGGAGGGTAGCGACAAAGGAGGGGAAGGTTTAGGCAAGGTAAAAGGGTTTGGGGCCAGAGTAGGGGTGGCTGAAAATACAAAGGAAGAAGGAGGGGTTTTTTTCCCCTTTCTACTCACTGAATGCCATTCAGCCATGCTTCAGCAGATGCTGTGGGTAGAATGTGGGGGCAGCGATGAAGGTGAGGAAGATGGTGGGGGAGGTGAGGGGACAACAATAAAGGTGAGGAAGATGAGGGCAACAAGAAGGTGAGTGTGGGGACAGCGATGGAGGTGAGGAAGAGAGGACTGCAAAGAAAGCGGAGAAGGTGAGGGAGATGGGGAGGTGAGGAAGATGATGGAGGTATAGATGAAGGGCAGCGAAGAGAGGGGAGCAGGAGACAACGTGGAGGGGAGAAGGGAGAGCGATGGTGACAGCGGGGGAGAGGGAAGGGCGATGGTGGTGGAGGGGCGCGATCCATCAGCGCCCACAGCTGCGCCAGCCAGCGCCCATAGCGGAGAGAGAGAGAGAGAGAGAGAGAGAGAGAGAGAGAGAGAGAGAGAGAGAGAGCTGGTTTAGGGTATAGGGAGGGAGGGACACAAAGACAGAGAGAGAGAGAGAGAGAGAGAGAGAGAGAGAGAGAGAGAGAGAGAGAGAGAGAGATATGGTTTAGGGTATAGGGTATAGGGAGGGAGGGACACAGAGGGAGAGCGAGAGAGAGAGAGAGAGAGAGAGAGAGAGAGAGAGAGAGAGAGAGAGAAGGTAGAAGAAGCTAGTGGGAGGCTGTGGGAGCCTGTGAGAACCTCTGCGAGGGCCAGTGTGCTGTGAGAGAGGGTCGGTTGAGATGGCAGGGTGCACACCAACTGACGTGAGCGTTTGCCCTGTACCTATTCGCATGCAATTTAGGCTTCTTATTTGTTTTTCGTAGTTTATTTCCATCGTGGTATATGGCTTGACGGTCTTCTTTGTGCGCAGAGGGTGAAGCTCTTGGAAGATGTCCGCAGGCACAACGAACGACATTGGAAGCAAGAAGCAGAATTTCACGAGAGCCAGCGAGAAATAATGGGGCGACTCCCGAAGCTACAGCCCTGTGCCTTGCGACTCTCGGATCTGCTCCCCCCTACCCCCGCTGCCGAGGGCGACGAAACACAGCGGATTGGAACTAACTACACTGCAAAACAGCTGGCCACGGTCAAGGAAAGGGTCCTTCGTCGTTGGGCCAGCCAGGAGGCAGAGCGACAGAATAATGCACCTAACCGGGACGACGAGTCTGTGGGCTCTTCGGCACCCTAGTAATGTAAAGCCTAAATAAGGTCTAGCCGTATGTGGTGTTAGAATCGAAGAGATTCTCTAATCGGAGTAAACTAATCTTATTAGTACTCACACAAATCATCAACCACAAGCTGAAGAATGCAAGAAGCTATGCTTCATAAGCTTGAAACTGAGATAACAATGGAGGTGGGCACCCATCTACTCTTATAGAGGCTGTCCACAATGAAAAGCAAAAGCTATTTTACTACAATAGCAATTGAAATGCTAATTATGAAGTCTTAACAATAGAAATCTATGCTAACTTGGTTAAAATAGATTTCTATACTATTTTAGTATAGGTACTATCTATTTTTAGTATAGGTACCTAAGTTAGTACCAATTTTACTAGAATAGTATAGAAATCTATTTTAACCAAGTTAGCATAGATTTCTATTGTTAAGACTTCATAATTAGCATTTCAATTGCTATTGTAGTAGAATAGCTCTTGCTTTTCATTGTGGACAGCCTCTACTATAGAGGCTGTCCACAATGAAAAGCAAAAGCTATTAGAGGCTGTCCACAATGAAAAGCAAAAGCTATTCTACTACAATAGCAATTGAAATGCTTATTATGAAGTCTTAACAATAGAAATCTATGCTAACTTGGTTAAAATAGATTTCTATACTTTTCACTAAAATTGGTACTAACTTAGGTACCTATACTGAAATAGATAGTACGTATACTAAAAATAGAAATAGGCCTTCTAGCACGCAGGCTGGCCTCTACAATTAACCATTAATTCTAACACTCCCCCTTAATGGAAAATTGATTATCAATAACACCTAGGAGAGTCCTGAACTTCTCAAATTTTTCATGACCAAGTTCTTTTGTGAAGATATCTGAAACTTGATCATTGGTGTCACAGTAGATCAACTCTACTTCACCACTTTGTAACTTTTCTCGTTTAAAATGCTGCTGAACTTCAATATGCTTTGACCTGCTATGAAATACTGGATTCTTTGCAAGCTGAATACAGCTCTGATACCAAAATTCTTTTTTAAGCCTGGAACATAGAGAACATTCTTAATTTCTCCTATATTCCCTGAAGGTAAATGTACTCTCACTGTACCTCTACCTTTGATATCGTAAGAAGAATTGTCTCCAAGTTTGACATGTGAATTTAGACCAGTGTCATCAAACTGTGTGAACCACTCACGATGTGGTGTCATATGTTGCGTTGCTCCAGAATCAATATACCAACAATCTTTAGAGATCTCTGATGTTGAAGCTGAGAATAACTCATAGCATCTCACAGCTTCATTTTTGTCTTCATCTTCAATGACGTTGCCTGATTGCTGCTTCTTGTCCTGGATAGCCTTCTTTTTCCTGCACTCAAATGCAAAATGACCATACTTGCCACAAAAATCACAATTGCCATTTCTCTTTGGATTAGATTTGGAACTGTCTCCTTTTTCCGTATTGTCCTTCCCTTCTTGCTTCTTATCCTTTTTGCCTCCTTTCTTCTTGCCCTTCTTACCTTGATTCTTGGAAAAGAATCCCACTTCCTTGAAATCTTCTCTAGACATTAGGTTTTGTCTTCGTAATTCCTCTTGAAGTAGCAAACCATTGAGCTCATCAAATGTCGGCGATCTCTCGCTCAAACTTAGTGTCATAACAAAGTTTTGATATTGTAATGGTAAGCTATTCAAAACAATTTGTAATAGAGTATTATCAACCTACACTTACCTGGGTGTGCTCTTCTCTGGTCCTACCTTCAGTATGAGACAGGCGACTACTTCTAGACTGGGGAAAGGTCACTCTTCCCTAGTCTAGCTGGAGAGATTCTGCTTCCCTAAGTCTATTCGGGATGCCCCGAGTAAGTGCAGACTGTTTGGCACCATCCTCACCCCTTTGGCCTTGAATGCAGCAGAGATATGGTGTACAGGACTTGAGGCAGCCTTCCAGCTTATCACATACATCCAGGGAGTTCAGGCACTTCCTAATACAGAGCGATATACACGGCTTGCACTTATGTCCTCTCATCACCTTCAGACTCAGGGATACCGGCTATCATGGTTCACTCAAGAAAAGCCAAATGTTTTAAACGTTGATGATTTGCAAAAGAGGAATGGAGGGTATACCGGATTGGGCCTCATCCAGGACGTGAGGTTAACAACAGCAAGATTGCTTGTGCTCGTGAGGAAAGTACGTGCCGGAAGAGAGCAAAGAAGCTTCTAGCTTTGGTGAATGGATGCGTGAGATAGGTGAATGGATGCGTGAGAGAGGTGCAAGAAGGAGAAGGGTCAAGAGCGATGAAGGGTCGAGGGCAAGGACCGATGGAGGGCAGGAGGCTTGAGGGAGCTATGGAGGGTGAGGGAGGAGGCAGCTATGGAGGGTGAGGAAGGAGCATGGATGCAAGCATGGGGAGAGAAGGCCATGCATCCTTTTCCCCATACA
Source organism: Diphasiastrum complanatum (assembly GCA_029204225.1). NCBI lineage: Eukaryota > Viridiplantae > Streptophyta > Lycopodiopsida > Lycopodiales > Lycopodiaceae > Diphasiastrum > Diphasiastrum complanatum. Next base: position 14,576,706 of record CM055111.1, on the reverse strand, counting down.
TGCATCCTCTTCCCCATCATTTTTAGTTCAAAAAGGTGTATGCATGGGTGAGGGGAGGAGGATGCATGGGTCCCTCACCCATGCGCAAAAGCGTACGTAAGTTTATATATATATATATATATATATATATATAGATATATATATATATATATATATATATATATATACACACACCACAGCTCCAAGAGAATGGATATGGGACTTCCTCCTCCTCCTAAAGCTCTACAATCCTTGAAGGGTTTTGCTCCTTCTAGCCCCCAATTCTCCTTCCTGCACTTCAAATAGCACGTCAGTGAATGCCCTCTCCTCTCCACGCATTGCTAACTTTATAGTACCATGTGGGGATAGGGTTAAAACTATTTTTAGACCATATGCCTCCTCTGGGTAGGTCGCCCTCTAGAACCCATTCATAAGTGAAAAGGTGAACGAGCTGATACTGTTCTACCACTAAACAAGTGGGTGACGTTTAGAGAAAACTCTCAAAAAAGGAGATTTTTAATATTTCTTATCTATGATGGATGTTTGTGAAAATTAACTTATCATAGAGGGCGAGTATTAAACTACATAATGCTAAGTTCATAGCCCTTAAATGAGACTTTCATATTGATATATAAGAAGTATAGTTGATTATTTAATGTTATAATCATTTTTATGAGAATTCGTACTCACATCTTAAATTCCAATCAATAGCCATTGGACCCAAAGGGTGTGACCCTGCCCCATATCACTTTTATATTGGTAATAATTTTTATTAAGGAGCGTGGCGATTGTGATGTTAGTTGAATGTGCCTTCTCTCTCATGTTCTCCTTTCTAGGGAGCTGATTGGTTGTGGATCATTGCTGCATTTTGATGATAAGATTCTAGTGCAATGATATCTAATCTGACAGGCAGTTCATGAGTTTGAGTATTCTTCCCTGGAGATTACTTTGTGAATGTCATTTGCTGCTTTATGTTTCACTTGATGCCAATATCTGTGGCTAAATCCATAACAAATATGCACGCACTGTATGTACTTGCTCACCATATATGTGTGACCAAACAAACACATATGAACATAAAACAAAAACCATATTTAATTTTACTATACACTTCTTAGGGTTACCGACCTTTTGCAAACTTTCCCTTTTTCCCCGACTCCGATAAAAGATCAAATTCTTAATAACAATTATCCCCACTATCAAACCTTGCCACTTGCACACCGCTGTCTGTTAGTACACAGTTAATACGTACAATTAAAAAAAACAGGTTCTTGAACATTTGACTGCAAAATACTTCCTCTAACTTTTTATATGTACATTTACCACTACAATTAAGGCCATGAAATGTTTTTGAACTCGAAACAAGTTGGGATATAACTTCTTCCAAAGAAAATTGTCAAGTTCTTACTTTCAAGTTTGCGACTTCAGACAATAGCTCTGAGATGTTCTTCTCTGCAGTCTGAAGGGCTTTCTCTTGCATGGCTGTTGATCTTAGAGCAGCTGTGGAGGCCTCTTTTTCATCTTTCAAAGCCTCTTGCAAACTTAGCAAAAGCTTTTTTTGTGATGATGCTTCCGTTTCTGCATTTGAAAGCAACTGTGCAAGAGAGATGACACAGAGTCCGGATGGGACATAGGTTTAGCCTAATAATGATAATAATAAGCAAAAACATAAAATCTGCTCTAACATTTCAAGCTTTCAGGAATTCTAAGTATTTTCTCTAACAGCCTATCATTTTCATACTCTGAAATGTCACAAGACAAATAGCTTCTGAAGCAATAAACAACGATTCATCTTGTTGCAAGCTATGTTGAGGCTTTCACTTGTAACTAGCGCAAGAAATTATTGAAAAAACTGTTGTCAATGCTTCATACAAGCTTTCACTGAGGAGAAAGATATGTAGGTTGTTTGCCAAGTACACCTGCAATCTAACTTCCAAATCCTTTCTTGTGCTTTCAAGCTCCTCTTCTATAGCTTGAGTTTCTGCCTTGTTCATCTCAAGCTCTTGCACTTGCTGATGCACCTTTGAGGTAAGCTTCACTATGAATATCCTTGCATAGTTCAACTCCTGTGAAAGATAAAGTAAGGTCATCAATCAATCACGGCTTGCACCTACGGCAAGAACTTTTTTACCATAAATATGTGGTTCAACATGGTGCGCAACAAAGCACCTGAATTAACCACGGTTGTCTGCCAATACACTTTTGCTTTTTACCTTGTAACTCCCATTAAAGCACTCTTGACAAAGGCAATAATACTTTAACTCTAACTATGAAACTTCTGAAAGCCAACTACACATGTATACCACTTGAATAGAGGCTTCCAGCCTTAGCAAGATACTAGAAAGATTATCGATCATAGTTCAGATACATCTGTTTCTAATGGCTGATTGAACAAAATACTTCTCAGGAAATAAAAATAACAAACTACGCCATACAATCCAAGTGTAGATCATCATTTAATTCAATGTGCAAAATATTAGAGGCCTTCTGTAATAACATTCAACGTAATGAAGATTTGCCAATCCTCTGTGAAGGCAACAGAATGCTTGACCAGTGCATGCTTTCTCCCAGAAAACTACTAAAGGCACCACAATCCTCTGGACTCAACTGTTCTAAGCTATTTGATCATATGACATCCCAGGACTCTGAAATCATCACTTACCTGAGCAGCAATCTGAAGAGCTTGTGAAGACAGTTTTCCCTCTTCCTCAAGAAGATCTAGTGACATTTTCCAGCCAACTAATTGATTGTGCAGATGATGAACTTTGCTGTGTAAAGTCGAAGCCTTATTTTCTGCATTAGCCAATGTCTGCAACGTTGTAGTGCTCATGTCAGATTCAGACTAATAAGAGTTGCTGGACGTTGCAATACATCTAAGTTGACACGAATGAAAAAACCAGTGTACATAAGCATGTTAACTCGTAGATTGAGACTACTATCTGTGAAACTTATTGTATGTAACATAATCTGAAGCTCATTGTAATCTCGATATCATGAAACATGGGAGCTTAAAAGTGTCACTCCAACCTTACAGAGTTGCCATCCAACATTTTAAAGAGCTGGAGCCAGGAGTTCAACGTTTGAAGAATTCTCCTTTTCATAAAAGACCTAACAATGTTGCCAAGCTCATCCTAAGCAGAGGATATAATGTTGTCAAATGAGACTGAACTATACCTACTACAGGTTAAACAGCTAACCAACACAAAGTGTCGTGTGTCAATGCACAGTCTAACTGTTATTGATTTGACATGCTTCTACTTCCAGTAAGTCATGGAAGTGCTTAGTTGTGTCTTGTACCTGATGTTTGTTTGGTACTCATAGATATTCTTGTCATTTTAGGTCATGTCAAAAAACATTTCCACAAAACATACGAAGGTAAGAGCCCCAGCCCCTAACCTCTTGAAGTTCCAACTGAATATCTCCCTGCGTCATATACTTGGATAAAAGCTGCTCCAAAGGTGTAAACTCCGAAGATTCTGATGTCTCAAACTGCAGATATGCCTTCTCCTCCGCTAATGTGATCTCCTTCAATACGGTCCTCAGTTGCTGCCAGACAACCAACATTCATAAGATATCAATGCTAAAAAGGAACCGAGAAGGATACTGACGCCAATTGTTGTCAAAAAGATATACTAGAATACTACAAACACCCAGATATTGAAGACCAAAGTACTCTAGTCAAATTTTCTGGCCTTACCGAATTATAAGCTGCCAGGGTATTAAATCAGCTAGGTCAAGTTTTACAGTGAATATGAATGAACTATGGAAAGAATCAATCAAGCCACTCTATAACAACTCAAAATGTGATGTTGCCGCAGGTGAAGAGCTAGACCTCATCAGCACACTTGGCTTCCTTGAGCACAAGCTGAAGGGTCTCATTTTTGTAATCCAACTCTTCCTCTAATGAAGCCATCTGAAGCTTAAGCTTTTTTATTTCGTGAATATTTTCCTGAAGAGAAAATTGACTGTCTGCATGAAGATCGGGTCTCTGCCACACAACCAAGCACAAACATCGAGAATCCTTCATCAAGAAAACTGCTGAAAGATAGTTTTAGCATTCAGCCAGACATGCTACCAACTTGAATGCCATTCGAAACTGTTTTTCTGATACATGTATAAAACTTACCTTGTTATGTTCTACCAATAAATTAAGACATTACCAACTGCACGCAAAACCTACATGTAAATCAGAGATCTCCAAACAAACACTTGCCACATCTATGCAGCTTTCTAGTGTTTAAGATGCTATGAAAAAGCAGAAACTGCAGTGTGCACAGAGAAAGCATACCATACCGGATGAGAATGACTATAAGATTCAGTTATCATTCATAAGCATGTAGACTCCTCTCACTAAGACAAGCTAACCCCAACAAAAATATCATGCAGCCACATACATAAACTGATCTCCAAATCCATGTGCCCAGCCAAGGTCCTCAGACGATTTTTGTAAGGCATTCATATCAACAATAGAGATGGTCACTCAGAGCTGACTGCCCTTTGATGTTGCAGCCTTTGAGGTATGCCTACCTGTGTGGATGTTCATAGTCCTAAGGCTATGCTACACCAGATTACAAAACAGAATAGTGCCATAGGAATATTTTTCTCTTCTCTAGCTGTTCCTTTGGTAATAGCAGTGTCATTCTCTTCTACTCCTCATTGATTCTTTTATCATTAACCAGACCTTCCTAGAAAAGTTGATTACCGATGGCCCAGCGAAATTGCAAGATTTAGTACACAATGCTCTGGAAAAAAAAATTATTTCTTGTTCAGTGTCCCTTCAATGGATGGTTTGAACCCAGAGTTCACTTGGACATTACTGTATAGGAAAAAGTCCTGGTCCCAAGATTTTCTGGGAATTGAGGACCCTTTCCTGGGGGGCGAGAGGTGTGAAAGTCCAGAAAGTGCACAGGAGAAGGACTTTATCCTGCATGAAGACAGACTGCAGGGGATTTTCCTTCCATTTTTTTCCGATGCAATGCTTTCGTTGACTCACAGAAAGCACACAGGCTTTCCAGCAAAATCCTGGAAAATGCAATAAACAGCAAAACTCTATTATGACCTGGGGAAATGAACTACAACAAATTTCCCAAAGTATTTATGATGTACTGATCATCTAATGCGATTTGGAATTATCAGTCTCACTACCAACTTTCGCTTCATCATGAGCATCACATATAGAGGATTTTCCATCCATGTGTCAAATAGTGAATGCTCTTGAGATACCTATGACTGTACAGTTTCAAACTTCAAGACACAAGGCTAACACTACTTTTTGAGCTGGCACATTCCAAATTTCATAAATGGTATGCAGCAAATCGTTGATACCACATACTTAATTTGGCTGAGCTAAAGCTTAGTCCCAATTGCTAGAGGGCATGGGCATGTGACGCTCAGGTGCCCAGTTTTCTTGCAAAATCCAAGTTTCTGGTTGACTAGAATCAACTTACTGTCTTTACTGATCAATCATCTCTCGGAGACTGATCATCGATATGTTCATTGTTTCTTTTCAATGAGTCAAATTGGGAGAACATGGGAGGCAGATTGAGAAAGGATGTCTTATTTAAGCATATGTGCGGAACCTGACACATGTGTCAAATGAGGCATCATGTGAGGGAGTTGAGGGAATCGTGGTGAAGAGAGATGTTGAGTATGAGAAGTGTAGTGTGGACTCTGGAGCTCTTGCAAGGAACAGTCTCAATATATGTGTCTAGCTGTTGGAAAATCAAACCAATGCAAAATTTGACAAAGGACTGTCCTGAAAACATGGTGAGGGTAACTGTGAGATCAATAATGCAAGAGGCGAAAACTAGTGACCCCATAATATAATCAGCTATGCTTTGCCCTCCACTGTGAGAGTGGCATGTGTGTAGTAACCTAACATGGGATACTTAAATATGCACTAGAAACATAAGCTGCTATAACTCTTTCATCAATCTCAACCTAGAAAATACTAAAAGTCCTAGAGAGAGACAATCACAAGGCTACATATAAAGCCCCACGAAAAATGTAGTAAAGAGAGTTACACATCAAAAATCTCCAATCACACTATGTAAGCATAAGGACCTTGGTATTTCTCCTACCATTTACAATGGCTATTGAAGCTTCCCATAATGTACTCATAATAAGAAAAAGGCATAATTGGTCTGGTGGTGCCTAACACATTACTATCCTAGCATTCATGTGTGTCGAGATTTGCATCAAAATGACGACGTAAAATAGCACATCTTTCAATCATAAATCTTCCCTCACCTTTTCCTTACAAGTGTGAGAGTTAGATAATTCATCAAGTGTCTTTGAAACTTGGACAAGGTGTTTTTGTGCATGCTCATAAGCCCTTGATGCCAATATTATATCCATGCTTTTGGGGTGTATGTTGGCCTTCGATAGCTCTTCATCAATTGCGTTTGTGTCGTTTAAAGAGCCATCATCTGCTTCTCTATTGATATTTTCTTCTAAAACATAATCATCCTTATTGTCATATATTTCTCCTGACAAGGGGACAGATAACCTGCAAAATTAGATGTCATTAGCCTCCACAATATGAAACCGAAAAACAAAGATCAGAAATGAAACAAATACAAAGCAGCACAAGCTAAGCGACACTGTTTTTCTTGAGCATTTGAAATAAAGGGCTAATTGCAATTTAAATTTGAACTGAAATTTGAACTACAAAACACCCAAAAATCCTAAACCTTAGATGTCTTGGAATTCTATGTCTAAGACTAGATAAATGTTAGCAAAGTTATTGATGTTTCATTTGAATAGAACTGCAGGTGATTTCACTCTAAATTGAAAATCATAGAAGACAAAAAAATTTCTAAAACATTGGTGGAAAATAGACTCTTTGTTGAAAGAAGAAAGAAAGCAGAGATTGTTTACACTCGAAATTCAGCATTATAGAAGCCAATATTGCTCTAGAATATTGAGAATTAATTCTATGAATAAAAGAAGACAAAAGAAAAAGGACCTTCCAAATCGAACATGTCTTTTTTTGTGAAACAAATAACATATAGTTCCTAGTAACCTTTAGACCCTAGAGTCAATCTTCTTTTTCCTAGAAAAAGATTGACAAGTTTGCCATGTCTAGACCTAGGGAGTTTGTTAAGATGTTTTGATTTATAGAGATTTTGCATACAATGTTCCGTACAAATTCTATACATATCGTTAAAAAAAGGACATTCCAACTCTAACATGTCTTTTTTTGTGAAACAAATAACATATAGTTCCCAGGCATTAAAAAAATTAAAATTAGTGTCAGAATATAGAATTCCATATCGCAAAAATGATTGCGACAATATGTCTAACTTCCTATGCTACAAAATTGACAAAGCTAAATATATATTGTCGTAACTGCTCTCAAATTTAATTGCAAAAAATGCTACGATACTTTAAGAAAGTGGGCAAAAAAGAGAGGCCCAGAGTAACGGAGGACCAGGGAATGCGGATTAGGTTAGGGACTGGGCCAATTACCATTAAGGGCATGTCCTTATGGGACCCAAGTACCCTAATTTTGCCCTGATCTCTAGAAGGTTCCACTAAGGGCCTCTAGATAGTGTATATAGGACTATCATTCAAATTAATCCATGCATGGGTCCGTTTCGTACCTCGTTTCGATTCAAGAGGAGAAACTGTGTATGGTCACTTCCTCAATCAAACAAATTTTCATTTTTTTAACAGGCGTTTCAAACATAAGAAACGCATTTCGAAACGGGCCCGTTTTGAACGGGGCATTTCAAACGCGTTTCTTTGTTCGAAACGCGTTTCGATGAAACATTGCATTCAATCAGTAGATAGATTATTGTATTCCTTCTCTTCTAACAAGTATTGTTTGGGCTCTTCGTGGGAGATCTCATGTCTATGTTTAGCAACTACTTGCAAGGCTTTAGCCATTGTTCTTCATTGATATCAATATATGTCATTGAGTCCATAACATGGTATCAAAGCACTTCCTGATCCATCAATGCCATTCGCACTTTTCTCCATCCTTCTCCACTGTCGCTAACCCTGAATTATCTCCTTACATCGCTGCCGTAAGTGTTGATGTATGAGATTTAATGTTGATATTTGAAGATCTATTTTCTACTTATGATTGTCATCATGGTGTTATGGTAATCAAAGAGGATTATTTTTTCTTATGGATGTTGGGGAGATCCTTACATATATCTGGTAGCTTGGAAGATGTTCAAAGAGACCAAGGGAGTCAATCTTCAAGCAAAGTTCTCAAGGTTAAGGCAAAGGTTATCATGTCTACATTACTTGATTCAGGGGAAGTCAAAGTTCTTTGATTCAAAGAAATTCAAGGAATTGGGTGATATGTTGCACTCATGGTGGTCACACATATACACTAAAGGGACATGAAGACTAAAGCAAGACATTGGGAAGTCATATGAAGCAAGTTCATATGAAAAGGATGGACATATGAAGGAATTCTACATCAACATTCAAAGGGAAGTTCTACACCAAGTAATGAAGACATTGACATCAGAGTTGATGGTGGATTCTACATCAAAGTTGAGGATCTTCATTACATGGGCGTCATGGAGGATACATATGCATACTCATGCTATGCATAGTTCTTGACAATGTAAACATTAAGGAGGGGGAGTGTTAGAGTTAATGTTCACATTAGTACCCCTAATGTTGTCATTTAGGATTATTGGGCCATGCCTGCGTGCTAAGTCTAGGGGTCCTTATCTATATTTAGTAAAAGTCTAGTTAGACAAGTTTTGCTATATATAGGTGTTGGTGCTTTTACCATAGAGACACATTAATTAGGCAATTGCTTTTAGATTGTTTTTGCTTTTGCTTTTGACATAGACCAAAGTCTATAAGAATGTAGTTCACCCTAGCTCATTTGCAATGGGACATAATTGGAGTTTCTATCACTTGTGTTCTCTCTCATGTGTTTGGCTATTGTTTCATCACAATAGAAATCTTGTCTTGGGTTACTTGTATGATCAAATCAGTTTTCTAACAACACCCCCTCCCCCACACACACACACACCCCAACTCTTATTAGGTTTATAATATATATCTATATATATGTTATTGGTTACCTTACATTGTTTGTGTTAGTTTCAATTTGCTTTTACTAAAACTTTATGCTCATATAGTTTTTGTTTAGATTCATTTTTCTGGTTTTTTTTTTTTAGTTTCTATTTTTTCTTAAGTTTTGCTAGAGAAAAAAAAAAATTAAGCTCATTTTGTTCTGTTTTTTGTGTTTTATGTGAGGAAAAAAAAAATTAAGATAAAAATGAGCGCTCTTTATGGTTTTGAATTTTACACTCCATGGTCTTATAAAAATACATATATTTCCACTTTAAACCCATTGAAGATCCTTTTTATTTCTTTTGTTGCTTTGTTCTTGGGAGATACATTTATTTGGAATTTCAATTTTTGGGTGTTGTGATGACTAATTTCTCTCCTTCAACATCTCCAGTGGTGTATGCATTTTCTGATAATTTTATTTTCACGCTTGTTTCCGATTGGCTATTACCACAACTATCGCTTAGGGCCTTTCTTCTAGGTTTTAGGGTTTGATATTCTTCTCTTAAGCCCAACATTGAGGGCAATTTGTTAAAGTTGACGAGTGTTATGGACTTGTACTCCTCTAAGCCTAATTGCTAGTTGCTTCCAGTCGTTGTATGAATGCGACAATGTGGAACAAGGCCTCAATCTGAATGGTGGGTATAGCAAACTCTGCCAATATAATATGATGTGGTACAGAGAGGGCTTAGCCCGAGATAGCATATGGATCTGGAGTCATGAGATGCATGCCCACTCAATGGCTGTCAAGCCAGTACTCCATGTCTCTGCTATGTACAAGGCCAAGAGGACTACCATAGTGTCAAAGTGTCGGCACTTACTAGTCGCATCCCTGATGTGTGAACTGAAACACAGTCTCTCCAGATCTACCAATGAAGAATAGCCCTTCCGTGACTGGGAAACCGCTGCCTGCCTCATACGACCAGAGAATATAACACCCAGATATGTATAAGAATCAACTACCTCAAGTGGATGACCATCCCATAGAAGCTCATGCCATATCATGAAGAATCTGGAGGTGTTAAACACCATAACCTTGGCCTTGGCCACATTCACAGACAATCCCCAGTGTATACAAAAGAATGAAGTGCATCCAGATGTCGTTGCAGGCCAAAAAGTGTAGGTGAAAGTGGACATCCCTACTTAACCCCAATCGTACTATTCACCTCTGGCGATACAACCCCTGATACTCAGATACGGCCAATAACTTGCCGCAATTGCTCATATGATATCCTCCTGAAAGCCACAATCCCAAAGCCTCTATATCAATAAATGTCTAGGCACATCGTCAAAGGCTTTGCGGAAATCCACAAAGCAGAGAGAGAGAGAGAGAGAGAGAGAGAGAGAGCTTTATTAACATCTTTTCCATGCCAAAGGCGTATAAGACGAACAAGTACATCAACTAAGTTGGACACAAGACGGATCAGTGCCGTCAAAGCAGAAAACGTGGCTGAGATGAGCGAAGGTGAAGGCGGAGGTGAAGAGATAATTGGAGACGAACCTTTAGCACATTGCCTGGACAGCCGTATGGTGTTGTTCCACCTGATTTTCGAGTTGCTGGATTTTTGCCGAAGTAGCGATTTGGGAAGAGGCTTCACTTTTTATAACTGTAACTTCGTTCTTGAGTTCTTGAATGGAAGTATCCAACTTCTGAAGATGCGATTGCACCACTAGAAGCAGGGAATCATGAGAAGCCAGTTGCTCTGTCAGACTCCCTCTCTTATCTTCTCTTCAAACCTTGCTAATTTCTTGGACATACAAGCATCAAATTACTTCTAACACAAGATGGAGCTGGCAGCCTTGTCTCCTCCCAGCCTTTGCTGCATAGATTATGATGAGGAATGCCTCTCTCTAGGCTCACTTATCCAAAATCCTCAAGCACCCCTTAACCCTGACCCTTCCTAAATCTCGACACCTGGCCAACTGACAACAAGTTATCACCGTTATGTAAAACCCGTTTCAATCTAGAAACATGAAATACAGGATGCACTTTACAAGTTTTAGAAAATCTAACTTATAAGAAACATCACTGATTCTTTTAACAATTTTCCAGGGTCCACAATAACGCGGGGACGACTTGTAACATTTGCCCATCTTAAGGGTCTTAGAGTCCTTGGGTACTTGGAGAAACACCATGTCTCCTACCACAAACTCTCTAGACGTGCGATGTTGATCAGCATATGACTTTGCTCGATCCATCGCTTGCCTAATATTAACCTTCGCTAACTCGAGCATTTCATTCATTCGAGTTAGAAAATTAGCCGCACTAGGCACTCTCTGAGGAATTCCTACCGTAACAGGGCTAGCTGGCCTAAATCCATAGTTAAGCTCGAAAGGACTCATCTTAGTACTCACATTTTTCTTGTCATTGTAAGCAAACTCCAACAATGGCAAGTACTTCTCCCACTGAGTTTGCTTATCCCCAACAAATGCCCTAAGCACATCCTCTAAGGTCTGGTTGACTCTATCAGTTTGGCCATCCGTTTCAGGATGCTCCGTACTGCTCATTCTCAATTGGACTTCAAGTTTGGCCATAACTGCAGTCCAAAAGTTTCCAGTGAATCGAGTATCCCTGTCAGACACTATGGAGAACGGTAATTCATGAAGTCTGAACACATGCTCGATAAACAAATTAGCTACTCCAGCCGCACCAATCTTTTTACGCATTGGAATAAAATGAGCCAATTTCGTGAGTCTGTCAACTACGACCAAGATAGAATCATGCTGCAACTGCGTGCGAGGCAAGTTGGTGACAAAATCCATGGAGATACTCTCCCATCTTCCTTCTGGCACAGGTAGTGGGTGTAAAACTCCACGAGGTTAAACGTAAGATCAACTCATAGGTCTTATCCACACCAGGATGACTTGTACTAGGGCTACCATGACACAAATGGACAATCTTCCTACGCAGCTCCTCACAAGCTGGAATGAGAAGTTTGCCATTTCTCCTGATCATACCATCTTCTATGGTATATTTAAGGTAAGTGTGAGTCAAGAGACCAGAACTCTCATCCTGAGATTCTACTTGCGCAAGATTTGCCTCCCTCACAATTCCTTGACAATGAGGATCCTCTTGTTGAGCCTGTCTAATCTTAGCAATCAGGTCATTTTCTATGACCACAAAAGACATCTGATACAATATCCGAGATAATGCATCAGCCACACCATTTTTGGCACCTTTCTTGTACCAAATTTCCATGTGAAATTCCTGCATCAACTCAACCCACCTGGCTTGCCGCCCTCTTAGGTCCGGCTGGTTGCAGAAATATCTCAAAGTGTTATGGTCGGTGTACACATAGAATTCTGCACCATACAAATAATGCCTCCATGCCTTCAAAGCGTGGATAATGGCAAACAACTCTTTCTCATGAGTTGGATAATTCTTCTGTGCAGGGTTGAGCTTCTTGCTTTCAAAGGCCACAGGGCTACCCTCTTGCATCAGAACTGCCCCAATGGCGATGTCACTTGCATCCGTTTCTATGACAAATGGTTTTTGAGGGTCAACAATTTTTAAAGTGACAAAGTCAGCCACAATTTGTTTCAAAGCATCGAAACTTCGCTGCTGAACTTTCGTCCACTCTTTCCATTTATTTTTCTGTAACATATCGGTCAATGGTGCAGCTACATGTGAATAATTCTCCACACCTTTACGATAAAACACAGCCAACCCTAGAAAGCTTCTTAGTGCCGTCAAGTCTGTAGGAACAGGCCAGGCAAGAAGAATAGCAACTTTCTACGGATCCAGTTTTATTCCATTTGTTGACACTATAAAACCCAAATATGTTATTTCTTTTTTAAACAATTCACTTTTTTTATCATTAGCGAACAATGTATTTTCCCTCAAAGTTGATAACACAGTTCTTAGGTGATTAACATGCATAGCATCACCACAACTGTAAACAAGTATGTCATCAACAAAATTAACCACAAACTTGCCCATAAACGGTCTAAGCACATCGTTCATTAACATCATAAATGTTGCAGGGGCGTTAGTCAATCCAAAGGGCATAACTAAAAATTCATAGTGTCCAAAACGAGTCCGGAAGGCAGTTTTATGCACATCCTCTTCTCGAACTCTCACCTGGTGGTAACCACTCTTTGGGTCAATTTTGCTAAACATTGTAGCACCATGGAGGGCATCCAAAAGATCATCTATACGTGGCATAGGATATCGATGCTTAACAGTAATCTTGTTCAAGCCTCGATAGTCCACACACATTCTCCAAGACCCATCCTTCTTTTGTACCAGAATGATTGGAGAGGCAAAGGGGGAGAAGCTAGGTCTTACTTGCCCGAGGCCCCTTGGCAAGATAGTCCTCAATCATGCTTCTGACCTCTTCCTCCTCTTTCAGACTCATTCTATAAGGTGGTCTGTTAACAGGAGATGATCTAGGAATTAACTCGATTCTATGCTCCACATTTCTCTTAGGGGGTAAAATAGATGGAAGTTCATTCGTGGACACATCTAGAAACTCCTCCCTAATTTGGCGATTTAGGTTCTTAGTAAGGTTAGTTTGTTCTTGACATACATCAGACTCATTAGCAGAAACAGACAAATCATACAAGAAACAAACATACATGCACTTACACTGAACCTTACGCAATTGCGTTGCCGTGATCAAAGGTCCTGGAGGCATATCAGGCTCTCCACGCAGGGAGTGAATCCTACCATCATGCTGGAACTCATACACATGAGTATCCCAAGCGATGTAGGGTTTCTTAGCCACATGCCAACAAATTCCAAGCACCACATCAAAGCGAGCCAAACGGGTAATCTCAAAATCTAACTCCTCAGTATAGCTCTGAATGGTTAGAGGCGTACCCACAACCTTGGCATCCCACACTTCCGCACCCTTTCCATCAGCCATTTCGACTGTGTACCGGTACAGGGATGGTTGTGTGCTCACTCTCAACCGTTTAATCAAAGCGGAGTTAATGACGTTATGTGAGGACCCAGTGTCAAATAGAATCAAAACATCTCTACCACACAGCTGTCCACGCATAACAATCAAAGAAGTGCAAGGAAACTGATACCCGTGTTGTGCCGCTCTTGACAACTGTGGCAAAGGAACCGAGTCCACCTTCCGAATCACCGACACGTTTGTTAACCGTGGAACATCAGGAGGTTCTTCTTGTCTCAATTCCTCAATTTTCATAGGATTTGCCTCCTCAACTTGCAAACTGTAGGTGGTCCATGAGGGATTGCAAGAACACTCCTTCCACCTATGCCGCCCTAGATAGCCAAAGCAAAGGTTCTCTTTCTTTGCCCGCTCCAAGTCCTGCGGCGATAGCGTAGAAAAGCGCTGGCCCCCTTGGGCATTGGACATCCCATACCGCCCTTTGCCTTTTGAGGCACCCGCACCTTTACTCTTTTTCGCACTCTGAATTTGCCCTTGTGAGGATTGACCCTTCCATTTTTTAAACTTTCTTTTCCCCCAAGGCTGAAACCCTCCTGAAGTAGGTGTCTCAGACTCCTTGGCCTTTTTTCCATCCTCATAGTATAGGGCCATCTGTAGGCTTGGAGCCTGCTCCTTTCTCACGAAAGGCCTAAGGCTCTCACGCAAGCCCTCCACAAACTGGAATACTTGCAAAAACATTGGCACTTCTTCTGGTGTCCGCATCAGTGCTTCTCTGCACTTGTCCGCATATTCCTGTACGGACGCATTGCCTTGTTTGAGGCTTGACCATGCTTGCATCGCCTGGTTTTTCTCATCTAATGGCACCCAATTCTCAGCGAACATCCGCTTGAACTGATCCCAAGTTACAGGCACCAAATTATCCTTCTCAATTTTACGCCACCAGCGTTGTGCCGTCTCTTGCAAGCGATATGTGGCTTCTGCAATCTTCTGTTCATCATCATCAATACCACACATCCGAAAAGCCTTTTCCCACTTCTGAATCCAATTCTCGACTCCATCGGTGTTGCATACTGCAACTGCTCCTGTGTATTTTGGCGGTTTCAAATCTTTAATTGTGGGCAATTTCCGCATCTTTGATGGTTGTTCGGCTTCTTTCTCAACTGTCACAGGCTCAACGGCTACCATAGCCGTTCCACTAACCCTTTCAGGTTCCTGTGGAGATTTAGCCGACTTTAGTTGGTCGAGAATTTGTTGTAAAATCACCTCCATGGCATCCACCTTGGCTGCCACTTCTTCGATTCTCAAGATTTCTGTGCTTGCACTTCCTAATGGATCCATATTTGCAATGTTGAGGGCTGTCCACTTGTTTAGAAGTCGAAATTACTGGCAAAAATGAGTTTACAACTCTCAAACCCTTTTTTCCTTGTATTTTTGTTACGAGCTCGTAACCAGTGCCGAACCCTAGAGAACACAGATAGGTCAGATACCACAGTCAGGGTCGTGTCCAGCGTACATGACCAACAGGGCAAGACAGTGTGAGTAGTGTGCCCCAGCACGGTCCATAGCTATGGCGGGCCTAACACAGCCTAGGGACCCTGTCAGCAGGATAGGGCCCCCAGTTGGGTCCCGACGTGCAGTCGGCCACGTCAGTGCCACGTGGCCGACACTTGGCAGTTGCATGCTACCAGTCCTCACACTGGGCTAGGAGGGGCTTACTCTATATCAGGGAGTAGGCAAGGTTGGGGGGATCAGTTAGTATTTGCCCTACTGTGGTGTTAGGATCTATTACAATTTTGGCCCAAAAATCAGATCAACTTTGGATTGCTATAACTTTTCCGTGACTTGGACTTTTCCTTAGCGGTCAATTTGTAGTAGGTCGCCCTCCTTCTGGCTTTCCAATGAACCCTTAACAGTCCGGTTTAGGCTAGGATTGCCCAATCATCCACCAATTACTTCTCAGCTGGTTTTGCACCTATGTATGAGAACCAAATTTTGAGAAAACACCATTGGACTCCGTTTTCTTTGCTGTAAATTGCATACAACAGCCCTTGAGGTCTGCCTAGAAGACTCCCAGAATTTATGGATGATCCAAGAACCGAGCGGAAAGTTAAGAAGAAAAACTCTTCAGCCTGCCAGCGCCCACCAGCTACAAGATAATTCTCAAAATCGCTTGGATTTCGCTGCTGGGGTTGGTTTCTATGACTAATCTATTGTGCCTTGGCATTAGGAACAGTTTGCAACAGATCCCATAGCCATCTGAGCTCAATCAAAAGTTATGAGCAAAAAACTACCCTGTCTCTCTCAAGAACGTTTTTGTTTTTTGCTGTCCCAAGCTTCCAAAACTTGCAAATCCTTGCTCTGATACCAAATGTCAGACTCCCTCTCTGATCTTCTCTTCAAACCTTGCTAATTTCCTGAATATACAAGCATCAAATTACTTCTAACACAAGATGGAGCTGGCTGCCTTGCCTCCTCCCAGCCTTTGCTGCATAGATTATGATGAGGAATGCCTGTCTCTAGGCTCACTTATCCAAAATCCTCAAGCACCCCTTAACCCTGACCCTTCCTAAATCTCGACACACGGCCAACTCCATGCACAGTCGACACTTGCCACTTGGCAATACCCTGACGCATAGGCAAGTGAGTAGGCTGACATGTGTCACTCATCCATTGGACCAAATGTCCCAGTAGGCATCTGACACGTGTCATGTTTGACCGGTCAACCCTAACATGTCACTCACTCACTGGACCAAGTGTCCCAGTGAGCATATGACATGTGTCATGTTGACTAGTGATTAGTTAAATTATCTTTTAATCCCTTCTGGCAGAACATAAGTATAGACCAGAAATCAAAACAAATATGATGAGAACTTTGTCAGTGAACAACACCAGAATTGTAAGAGGAGAGTCAGGCCGCTATTTTGCGTTGCACTTCCGACTCACTCTAAGAGAAGAAAATGCAAAAGATATTATGTTCTTCCAACAGTGATTTTTGCGTTGTATCCATTCTTGTTTGATTGATTGTTGCATTGCCTGTGGTTCGTATTAGTTCCAGTAATCTGGCGCATTGTGCAGCACACTTCCGCAATAGATAGCGCACTTTTGCAGGAAATAGTTGTTGGAGCAGATTGTCTGAGGCCAATGTCAGACAGTAAATTTCTCAACCAGACCTTGGTAGCGTGTGAAGCTACAATGTACTCTGACTCTGTTGAGGACAGTGCGATGGCGGTTTGTTTACGACTATTCCAGGAAATTGGACCGTTGTTGAGGAGGAATACAAATCTAGATGTGGATTTTCTCGTATCAATATCACATGCCCAACTTGCATCTATGTATCCATGCAGAGTAAGGATCTTATCTGAGTCGATTTCACCGTAGCAGATGCATAGGTCCATAGCATAGTTGCATCGAACCGCGGTTCGAACCATTCGGAGTCGGTTTGAACCGGATTTTAAAAAAAAAACCAAACCAAACCAAACCAAAAAGCCAAAAAAAAACGTTTTGGAAAAAAAAAATTTCCATTCGAACTATTTTCCGATTCAAACTTGGCCTACCGGTTCGAACCGGAAAAATCGGTTTGAATCGGCCGGTTCGAAACAAGGTGTAACCAAGGTCCATAGTGGCTCGTACATACCTTATGACTTTGAGTAGAGCTCTCCAATGGATCATTCCAGGAATTGCTATGAACTAGCTCAAAGAATTGACTGCGTATGCAAGGTCTAGCCTCATATAAATCATCGCATACATCAGGGATCCGAGTATTGATTGAAATAGATATCCCTTCATTTGCTCCTTCTCCTCATTGGTTTGAGGGCATTGCTCTTTGGATAACTTGAGACCTGGATCCATAGGAGAATGTACAAGCTTGCAATTCATGAAATTGAATTTTGAAAGCATATTGAAAACATACCTCTGCTGAGTAATATAGGGGAGCTTCTTCTTTTTGTCTTTGTGAATCTGAATCTCGAGACAGTAGTGAGCTTCTCCTAGGTCTGTCATTTCGAATTCTTGAGACAGCATTCTTTTGGCATCTTTTATTTGATTGGTATTATTGCTGAATAGCAAAGTATCATCCACATACACTATGATGATTATAAAGGAGTCTTCAATAGCCTTGAAGTAGACATTGCAATTTGTAGAGCTTGGTGTGAATCCTTGTTGAATAAGGAATAAATTGATCCTCTGAAACCATGCCCTTGAAGATTGCTTCAAGCCATATAAAGCCTTGTGGAGTTTGCAGACATGATCCTTTTTGCCATTAAGTACATAACCCTCTGGCTGGATCATGTAAATGTTTTCTTCAATACCTCCATTGAGAAATGTCGTTTATACATCTAATTGATGTACCTCAAGGTTGGCTACAACAGCATATGATAGTAGCAATTTGATTGACGAGTGCCACTAGGCTGAAAGTCTCAAAATAATCAATATTGGGGATTTGGCAAAATCCCCTTGCCACCAGTCGAGCCTTCCTTCTGTCAATGTTGCCATCTGCCTTGTACTTGACCTTGAATATTCATTTGCAGTCAATTCCCTTTCTATCTGCAAGAAACTCAGTGACAGTCCATGTATTGTTCTTAATCAAAGAGTTATATTCTTTACCCATGGCTTCCTTCCAAAGGTCGGAATCAGCCTACGTGAGTGCTTCATCAATTGTGGTTAGCTCCTGTGAAAGATAATGAGCAAACTCATCACAGGCTGTGTTCGAATTCTTGTAGACCTTCTAGGAGGTGCTTCTGGCAATAAATTTCGATGTTGGGTTGGCTGCTCCTGGGTTGCAGCTTCTCGTTCTTCTTCTGAATCACTTTGAATAAGCTGGCTACTTTAAGGAATCGACATTAGATTTCGATATTCATCAGTATTCTAAGTAGGAACATCACCCATATTTTGTTCTTGCCCTTTAAGTCAATAAGCTGATCTTTAAGAAAGATAACATCTCTCTGCTAGTGAAAATTTTACATGTAGCGGATCATACAACTTAGACATTCTATTTAAAGAAGAATAACCAACAAAGATTGAATTTACAGAATTATCATCCAATTTCTTTCTGGTATCTTTAGGAACATGAAAATAGGCAGTACATCCAAAAACTTTTCGATGCTTTAATGAAGGCTTGGATCCTATCCAAACTTCATAAGGAGTCTTAATGTTAGATAAACCTTTGGCTGAAGATGGATTCTGCAGATAAGTTGTTATGAAAACAGCCCGCTGCCAAAAGAATTTAGGTAATGATGCATGAGCAAGCATGCATTTGGTGGATTCAACCAAGGTTCTATTCTTCCTTTCAGCAAGTCTGTTGGACTATGGAGAGTAGGAAGCAGTAAGTTGTTGTTCAATCCCAATAATCGAACAATCCTCCTTAAATGCATTGGATATGTATTCACCATCATTGCTAGTCCTTAGAGCTTTGATCTTTCTTCCTATCTGCAGCTCAGCATGCTCTTTGCATACTTTCAAAACGTCAACGGCTTCAAATTTGTGCTTCATGAAATATACAGCAACTCTTCTTGAATAGTCATCAATAAATGTAAAAAGGAATTTAGCACCAAAAAATGATGGTGTTTGCATTGGGCCACATATATTTGAATGAATAATGTCTAATCGATTTCTAGATACATGCTCTTGATTTAATTTAAAAGGTCTTCTGGTTTGCTTTCCTACAATACAACTTTGGCAGACTGGAGGATCGAAGTTCCTACTTCGGTAATCAAGATCAAGAACTAAAGAACACTTAGACATAATAGAAATAGATACATGATTCAAATGCCCGAGTCTATAATGCCAAATTGATTCTTTATTGATCAAGACTAAGTTGTTTAAAGCACGGTCAGTCACACAGTAGCAATGAGTAAGCCTATATAGATATCCTTGTCTTTTGTCTTATCAAAGTGCAAGGACTCTATTTGTCTTATCAAGAATCACCGAGCTTTCATAAGAGGGTGGCAAGCTAGACAATAAGGTCATGATAGCATCCGAATCTTCGATGAATAAACCTATGGCTGCCATCTGCTCTAGTAGAGTCTTGAATTGATTTATGTGATTCTGGATAGAATCACCTTCTGACATTATGAAAGAGAAGAACTTCCTCCTCAGATGCAACTTTGAAGTGACATCCCTCACTTCATACCGTGTGCTGAGAATATCCCAAGCTTCCTTGTAAGATTGGTCTTGTTTGATGTGGCCAATTTGTGTGTCTGATACATTCAAGATGATTAAGACAAAAAGCCTTACCAACTCTATGCTTCCATTTGAATTTAGCTTGCTCATCAGCACTGGGAAGTAGTTCGACACCAATGACTATTTCCCAAAGTTCCTTGGCCATCAGCACGTTCATATTGAATTTCCACGGCTACTAGTTTCTTCCTTCCAGCTTGTCAAGACATGACCCACCATATTGCTTTGATTCTTGGTTCTTCACCTCCCTCTCATGCTCCTTATCACATGTCTATCTCTAAGTGAGCCGAGGTTGAACGCAAAGTCTAAGCCCATTACAACACGGTCTTATTGTCCCTGGTCATAGTCCCTTTGGTGCCACTGTTCTCCTTGTTGATCAAAAAGATGGCATTAAACGATTTTGCCTTGACTATCATGCTCTTAATAAACTCGCCATTCATAACCAGATTCCTATCCCGCATGTGGATGACCTTTTTGATCATAAGCAACCCTAGTAGACCCACATATGGATGAGCTTTGCAGTCCTACGGAGGGTCCATATCCATGATTGCAAAGTGTTTAAGTTCTACATTCGTACATCTGACTCGTTTCTAATATAAAGAAGGTCACAAGGCTTCAAATATGAATGTATGTTTGTAGCGGTCTATTAATAGTATTATGTGCTAAGCACGGTCAACATGCTTAGGTTGGCCTCCACGCAAATTTCAGCTAACTACCTAGTATGCAGTCATAGCCTGACATCCATTCCTTGAGCTCTATGTACATCTTCAAAGCCAGTTTCAACTAAGCAATAATGGCTTGGAGTTTCTTTGTGGGTATCGTGTCATCTACTGCTACATTCAAGTGGCACTCATAATCTATCAGGTTGGCATGGGATGTCATCATATGTAGCAGAGGTTTTATATCATAAATTACTTATATCTTTTACACAGAAGATTTTCTTTGGTGATTCTGGTCCTTTTGCATGGCATGGTGATCACACGTTTTGATGATTTTTGCCACCATACGAAACAAGCTCAGACTTCCCAATATTTAAAATGACTGTATGGGAAGCCGGCATCCGAGGGTCTGCATCGTGGCTCACGAATATACAATATCAGTACCTCCAAACTTTGAGATGACCAAAACTGCTTCTATTTCCGATGGTGAATAGGAATCAAACATGCAGATTTGCAGTACCCAATCAGAAGATAATGACTTTTCCAGGAGGTGAATTAAGTTAAGGCTTACATTGATGTCATTAGGGCCCTCCAAAAAGTTTTCTGAACAGACTGAAATAGACGTGATAAGTTTTTACTACCCGCAATAAGATTCTGAATTTCTAAAATGCACCATCATCGAATACGGAATGAATAATATAGCTACATCATCATTGAGGCTTGAACTATCTCAGGCTTTTTTGTGAAAACCTCTCGTTTGTCAAAGTGTGTGACGTTTTACACTGAGTGTTTCTACATGAATGAAAAACGAGCCAGCTGCTATAATAATCACGAGGCTCCTTTCAAGGCAAAACGTGTGAAACTGAGTCAAACTAGGACAAGCACTCAGACTCTTGATTTGTGGGGATTCAAAGTACCTTCGAGCCACAATAGAAGACCCCTGCTCGGCTGTCTGCATATTTCCTCCAGAAATTTCCATTATATTACCTTCTGTCACTTCTACCAAGGCCGCACCATTGCCATTGAGCTTCTTTGAACTTCCATCAGCCGAGGCGTGCAAAACAGTACTTGGCCACCTGCCTCGCACAATAGGCCTCTGACTGCCACAGCCACGGCTTCCATTGAATCTCCAGACAAGTGCTAACTTGCAGCAACCAATCGATGGAACCGAGAAAGTAAACATACATGGATTATGTGAATGCTGAAAGAAAAGGCTTGATAATACAGCAGGCGGCATCCCGTTCATCAAACTATGTGCGAAAGCAGATTCAGAATGTAAACCGGCTGCCTTCAATATTGCCATTATTGCTTTTCATCAAAGTATCCGCATAATATTTAAATTGCTGCAGCTAGCAGCTAAGAATTTATGGCCTGCTCTTTTGAAAGGACCCTTGAAATATGCACAAGTCTATAGCTAGCAGCAAAATTATTTAATTTTTTCCATGTACAGCTTCCGTCTGAGATTGTAAACCTGCTGCCTTCAATGTTGCCATCATTGCTTTTCAAAAAGGTATCTACATAACAATAAAATTGCTGTAGCTAGCAACTAAGAATTTATGGCCTGCTCTTTTGCAAAAATCCTTGAGTTGATGCACAAGTCTCCCCATCAGCAAAACTACATAACTTAATCTGTGTATACCTTGCAGCTTTCCATCGAGAACGTAAACCTGCTGCCTTCAATATTGCCATCGTTGCTTTTCATAAAAGTATATGCACAATAATCAAGTCGCTGGAGCTTGCAACTAAAAACTTATGGCCAGTTCCTTTGCAATAAACCTTCAAACTAAGCACACGTCTTCCTATCAGCAAAAGTACATGACTTATTCTCTGTAAATCTCGCAGCTTCTCTTTGAGAATGTAAACGTGCTTCTTTCAATATTGCCATAATTGCTTATCATAAAAGTATCCGCATACCAATCAAGTTGCTGTAGCTAGCAACTGAGATTTTATGGCCTGCTCTTATGCAATAACCCTTGTAAACAAGTCTCCCTACGCTTCCCTTTGAGAATGTAAACGTGCTTCTTTCAATATTGCCCATCATTGCTTATCATAAAAGTATCTGCATACCAATCAAGTTGCTGTAGCTAGCAACTGAAATTTTATGGCCCGCTCTTTCGCAATACTCCTTGAAATTATACACAAGTCTCAATAAAAACAAAATCAAACAGCTTACTCTCTGTGCAAATCCAGCAGCTTCCTTTGGTGGATGACACAGCATCAAGGAGTATGTTCTGATTTTTGAAATCAACCAGGAAGCTCGAAAAGAAAGGCTAGTAAAGCCATAGCGTGATTCGAACGAGGGTGAAAACAGCGAGGAATCTGAAGGATTTTAGGCTTTGGCTTTGGAATCTGAAGAAACCGGATGCGATCAGAAAGATTGCTCGCTTCTTCTGCATCATCAGAAATATTTTCGCCCCGCCTCCTCCATCCTGGATCCAGCCTCTCTCGTCTCATCCATCAACAAGATCTGCTCTCATAAAGCAATCGATGATCGTGGCATTTGCAAAGCAGATATGGATCTTCGTTTGCTTTTATTATCAGAAGAGTGTTCTCACCAAAATCTCGTCTCTCATGGATCGAAAGCTCGCCACCGTTGGATGCTGTCATGGACGTTCAGATTTCTCGACACGTTTCAAGCTGTCACCGTTCACAAGAGTCCAAGTGGCATTCCTGCCACGTGGCAATATCCGAGTGATTTGGGTTATAAAATCAAAGGAGCGGGGTGTGTGGCATTTGGCCGCGTGGCGCCATCGCAGCAGCGGGCCCACACTCCACCAGAAAGCTCATAAAATGTTATGGTTAGGCTTGATGTATGACCCTTTATGCCATGAAGTGTTATTGGACTCGACGATGACGTCAAGAACGGGTTCGCGGGTCCTCTGCACCTAGAGCCTCCTTGATTCAGTAACGAATCATGTGGAAAAATGTAAAAGTTATCTATCTTTAGTTTTGGGGGGTGTTGGGCCACGTCCACTTCATGTACACTTGTTAGTATGTGATTTGGCCAAATTATGGCTTAGATTAGCTCAAGTTAGTGTATGTTGCTTACACTTGTCGGATGGTAGAGGGAGGATCTTGCACCTCATAATGTCATTTGACCATGTGCATTGTGGACTAATAAGAATAAGAGGTGTACCAAAATGGTCCAATCATTGTAAGAGTTGATCAAAGAGTGGTCCAATCTTTGTAAGAGGTGATTTTAGAAAAGTCCAATCATTAAGTTTCATTGTCATCCATCTTGGATCTGGAGCCACTCTATGAGAGTTTTTGAGCTTGAGTTGACACTTAGTTTTTTTAATGAGAGTTTGAGTTTGGAGAGCTCCATGACTTAGAATTTTATCCATATCCTCTCTCTATATGAGAGCTTTACTATGTATTCTCTCTCAACCGGTTGGGCGACACTCAGGTCGCGTTTGGCATCTTAACGTCTTGCGTCCTTCTTATCTGCTGCGGACTTTTCTCCCTACTCAGGACTTTTTGCATCTTCTCTCTTCCTTTGACATCTCTATTATGGATGCTTTTGGCTGCCTTTTGGGCCAGGTTCTTTGGATGGTGTGGAGACTCTTTCAACTCGGAACCAGGCTCGGTTACCCATTTCTTGTGGAGGTGTGGGTCTTCTCTCTACGGTTTCTTCTGCACCTGCAGCTTTTCTTGGGAGCTGGGCTCTTGTCGCCCCTGCTTTGTCTTCTCGGTTTTTCTCTGGCTTTCGCCCTCTCTTGGCGGATTGCATTGCTCATGTGGATAGCGGTTCTCTGCCTTTCCATCACCTCCGCATCGCTGCGCGAGAGCTCCTCCCCCTCTCTGCCCAAGCTTGTCTTCCTCCTTTTGAGCAACTCCTCACTTTCAACTCTGATCACCTGCAAGAGACTTTCTTGGAGCGCGTGCACAAGAAAACCCTTTCCAGCATGCTCTCTGAGGCTCCTTCGGCGTTGCGTTGAGCTCGGCTTCTTTCTTGTGTGGCTCCTAGTGGGGGGGCTTGGCTATCAGCTCGGCCTGTTATTCCTTTCTTTCGATTGTCTTTGGCCATCCTCACCACTGCTCTTCGTCTTCACTTGGGGCTACCTCATCCTTCGGTCTTGGGTCTCTCCAGGTGTGTTTGTGGTCACCCTATTGATGCTCTTGCTATCCACGTCCTCCGCTGTCCTTCTGGAAGTGAGCGCACAGCTACGCATGATGTTGTCAGAGATGCAGCGACCGCTATAGCCAGAGATGGAGGATTCCATGTCCTCAGAGAGCAGTCTCATATCCTTCCTTCTTCTGCGTCCCACTCTTCCCGCAAGCGGGTTGACATTGTCCTCTCTTGGAATGGGCTTCGTACTTTGGCAGATGTTGTTGCTGATCCCACGTGGTGACTTATTGCCTCGCTCTGCCTTCACACCAAGAGAAGCGGCAGGCGTGGCAGCACAAGAGAAGGAAAAAAAACTACTCCGACAGGCACCCCACCGATGCTTTCCTTCCCTTGGCAATTGAGACTTATGGCACTTTGCATTGACGCTTTGAGGATTTTCTTCGCATGTGTTCTCATCAGGCGGCAGAGCGTCAAGGTATTCCTAGTTCTATTCTCGTGGCTTCTTTCAAACAATGTATTTCCATTGCCCTGCAACGTGCTTAGGCCCTATCAATTCTGCAACGGATGACGATGGCTGGGTTTGCTAAATCCATCTCCCTTCATTAGACGACTCACCACCTCTTCACTTTTCTGATCTGCTGCAGTCAGTTGGCAGACTCCCACTGACTGACATCATCATAGTTTATGCACTTTCATTTCTAATGCCAGGCTCTGGATTAATCTTAACTTTACTGTAAGCTTCGCTCTTGTTTGAGCTTACTTTTGTTGAAACTTCCCCTTCGGGGTGGATATATCTTTTTCATCAATATACCTACTACTTTTTCCTATGAATAAATGCACCAGGGTGTTCATCACTTTTTATACGTAGTTTTTTTTAACAAGTGTTATCTCATTGTATATGATGATGTTTGGATGATATAATACATGCCTTTGTGCTCTTGCCTAGAGATTGTCAAGCTAGATTGTTTGCATCAATCAAGAGATAGGTTCATGTGCAATCACATGCGCCTTAGAGGATCAATCACATTGATTTGTGAGTCTTCACACTGTGAAAAAGTTTACATGGTATCAGAGCTAGCCTAAGGATGGATTGCAAGCATCAAGCTTGATGAGAGCATAGTAGATTTTTGATGCTATCAAGGGGATTTTTTGGATCAAAGGAGATCAAAATCATATTAATTGGATCCATGCTATAGCTTGTTGAAAAGCTAGTGTTTGTGATGCGATTGATCTCAAGTCAAATGTACTTGCCTTGAGAAAGTTATTGGCATTCAAAGTGAGGTGATAGGGCACACAACCTGGTTGACATGCCAAGACAGGCTCACATCTAGCTTAGATCACTCTTGATTTTCATTGCCAATCTAGTATGGGATAAATCTAGATGGAATTTTGACTTCATAGCCACATAGTTTCACTCAAATCCATTGTGTTTGAGTAATTTGTGGAGTCCTTGAGTGTTTTTCAAGTGTTTTGAAGCTCGTGGAGGGAGTTGGCACGAAGTCTTGGTGAGCTTCATCCTTGGAGAGAAGCAAGATCTAGATTGAGATAGATTGACATAAAGAGGTTTTAACATCTCAATTTAAAGTTGATTGGACATCACTATTAGTTCCTTATTTTGAGAAAGAAGCAACACGACTTTTTGTTTTTAATCCATTACACATCAATTTCTAAAGTGATTATGGCTTCCATGGCTTCCCTACTCTTGGAGCAATGAGAGAGATTGATCACCTCCAACTATGCCATTTGGAAGGTGAGGATGGAATCACGATATACTCTAATTCAGTGGAAGATAGAACTATCAAAGATTGCTTGCGACCGTTCCAAGAAATTGGACCATTGTTGAGGAAGAATGTAAATCCAGAGGTGGATTTACGAGTGTCTACATCTCCTGCCCAACTTGCATCTATGTAACCATTGAGTAGATTGAGTTTGTCGTTGCCGACTGCTCCATAACAAATGCAAAAGTCCATAGTAACTCAAAGAGATCTCATGACTCTGATAAGAGCCTTCCAATGTGTTACACCAGGGTTAGTCATAAACTGACTGAGAGAGCTGACTGCAAAAGCTATGTCTGGCCTGGTATAGATCGTGACGTACATAAGAGATCCTATAATAGAATGGTAAGGATACTCACGTATCTGCTGCTTCTCATGAATTTCTTGAGGACACTGGTCCTTTGACAATTTGAGACCTGGTTCCATTGATGAGAGAGCTAACTTGCAATTAATCAGATTATATCTGACTAACATGTTGTAGATGTACCTCTGTTGTGTAATGTAGACCAACTTCTGTTTTCTGTCTCTATGGATTTGTATACCAAGGCAGAAATGAGCTTCTCCCAGATCGGTCATGTCGAATTCGGACGATAGCATTGTCTTGGCCTCTTTTATCAAATTGGTACTATTGCTGAAAAACAATGTATCATCCACATATCGAGTGATAATGATAAAAGACTGCTGCATTGCTTTGAAGTAAACGTTTATATCTGAAGCGCTAGGTGTGTAGCCATGATCAATAAGAAAAGTATTGATCCTTTGAAACCATGCTCGAGCAGATTGCTTCAAGCCATAAAGTGCCTTATGGAGTTTACACACATGATTGTGTTTACTTTCAATAATATAACCTTTGGGTTGCACCACGTAAATGTCCTCTTCAATAACTCCATTGAGATATGTTGTCTATACATTCATTTAATGTATTTCCAAATCTGAGGCAGCGACATATGATAGCAAAAGTCGAATAGAAGAATGCTTGACTACTGGACTGTACGTCTCAGTGTAATCGACGTTGTATACTTGAGAAAATCCTCTGGCGACAAGTCGTGCCTTTCTCTTGTTGATGCTTCCATCTGCATTGTACTTGACTTTGAAAATCCATTTGCAATCAACTACATTTCTGCTGGCAGGTAATTCGACAATCGTTCATGGAATCAACTACGTTTCTGCTGGCAGATAATTCGACAATCGTTCTTGATAAGAGATGAATACTCTTTATCCATAGCTTCTTTCAAGATGTCTGAATCAAGCTGACTGAGTGCCACTTGGACAGACATCGGCTCGTGGACAATATAGGCTGCAGACTTGTCGATATACCAGTGAGGTGGTCTGCTAGTTCTTGAAGATCTTCTGGGTAATAGAGGAAGTTGATCAGCTTCATCAAACTGTAGTCGCTGGACTGCAACATCATCTTCTTCTGATTTGCCATTGATTTGTTGTTCATCGAGAGTAGATGAGCTTGGACCCTCAATGAGAATACTTGACTTAGGAACTGGAAAGTTCAATATGTCAAGAGAATCTGATAGGTCGGCTACATGGACTGTGCCTTTTCCCTTGAGGTCTTGAAACTGATCTTCAATGAAGATGTCATTTCGGCTAGTGAATATCTTCGACTCGATGGGATCGAACAACTTGTAGGCTTGATCTGAAGAAGTGTAGCTGATGAAGATACACTTGATACTCTGAAAGTCGAGCTTCATCCTGAGATCACGAGGAATCTGTGCAAAAGTAGTACATCCAAAAACTCGTAAGTTTGATAAAGAAGGTTTGGTACCTATCCAAACTTCAAATGATGTTTTTCTTGAGAGACCTTTAGTAGGACAGCTGTTCTAAATATAGTTTGCTGTTGAAACAGCTTCAGCCCATAAGGACTTCGGAAGTGTCGCATGTGATAACATGCACTTTGCCGATTCGACTAAGGCTATATTCTTTCTCTCAACAAGATCATTTGACTGAGGCGAATAGGAGGTAATATATTGTGGCTCAATGTCGTTATTAAGACAATACTCCTTGAATTCGATGGAGAAGTATTCTCCCCCGTTAATTGACCTCAGTGCTTTGATTCTTTTGCCAGTTTGATTCTCAGCATGTTCTTTGAATTGTCTGAACTTGATCAAAGCCTCTGATTTCTGTTTAATGAAATAGACAACTGTTCTTCCAGATAATACGTCAATAAAGGTAATGAAATACTTTGCATCTAATAATGAAGAAGTTTGCATAGGTCCACATATATATGTATGAACAACATCTAACAGATCTTTTGCTACATGCCTATGGTTTGATCTAAAAGGAATCCTAGCCTGCTTTCCAAAGATGCAGCTATGGATTGTTTGGACATGTTCAAAACAGATGCATAATTCAAGTGTCCTAAGCGATGATGCCATAATAATGTTTTATTGACTGAAACAGAGGTTTTCAAGACTTCACTAGATTTAGAATAACAATGTGCCAATCTATATAAGTATCCCTGTCTCTTGCCAAGTGCATGGATCTTATTACTCCTATCAATAATCTTGCATTGATCAAATTCGAATTCTACCTTATGACCTAAATCTGTAATTCTACTTACTGATAACAGATTTGTAAAAAGTTTCGGAACATACAAAACCTTTGATAGTAGTTTGAATTGATCATGCTGGAATCGCAATCTTACAGTACCTTCACCTTCAATAGTGTGAGTACTATTGTCACCAAGATAAACAAATTTCTTCGTGCTGTAAGGCGTGTTTGATTGGTCATGTGTTGAGTTGCTTCAGAATCCAGAAACCATAAATTATCCAAAAATGCAATTTGGTCTTTGACCATAAATGCGCCTTCGTCCACTTCGACCTAGGGAGATGATGAAGTTGTGTTTGCTTGTTGATCATGTTGCTTGGCTGCATTCTTCACTTGGAGAATTCGGTAAACCTTGATCTCATGGATATTGTGCTTGCAATACCTGCAAAACATCTTCTTCTTTAACTATGGATTTGATGATTGTCCTTGACTTTGAGTTTGTTTCTGATTCGTTGTAGCCTGCTTGGAGCTTTTCTGTTTTTATCGCTTAGAGCCTTTGTTGAAATATAGAGCCTGAGAGGAGAAAGTAGACGAAACGTCATGACTTCTTCTATTATCTTCTTGCAGCAACATAGTGATAACTCTAGAAAGAGTTAGATCTGAGTGTGTTGATATGATTATCACCTAGTTCTCATATGTAGAGGGCAAGATTGAAAGCAATGTCATGATTGCGTCTTGATCGTCTATGACTGATCCCACAACGACCATCTGTTGCAAGATATTCTTAAACTGGCTAATGTGACTCTGAAGAGAATCACCATTAGACATCTTGAATGTGAAGAATTTTCTTCGTAGATGTAACTTAGTAGTTACGTCCCTCATGTAATATAGTGAGTTCAGGATGTCCCAAACTTCTTTTGAAGTTTTAGCTTCAGCTATGTGTCCCTTATTGACATATTTACTTGTTTCCACTCAAGCCACCTGAAGTTGAGCTCCTTCGACCTTGTGCAAATATGTGAATTCAATATTGATGGTTATTTTGAGCTTGAAACAATTTGACATTCTTTTGCCATTTCTATATTCACAATATGAGAGAGAGAGAGCCGAAAAGCAAGCATAATATTCAAATAAGATATTTGCTTCCAAAACAAACTCTTGAATACGTTAGAATTACCAACCACCCATCTAAGTTTTTATACTTACTACCTACTCTTACGAGATATTAGAATTACGAATACCTAATTACACCCTTATAAGATTTTGATAGCCAACTCATGCATTTAACTCCATAGTCATTGTCCTTTCATATACCATTAGCTCGTAAGAGATTCCGTTCAATTGTGGCCTTGTATTTTTGAAGTGCATTGATTTGTGGAAAAGAGCCATTATGGGTTGAGGTCATAAAACTGGTGAAGGGCTCCCATAAAATAATTCGTAAACTTTTACGGATCATAAAACATGCCATAGAAAGAGGTGGTCCTCACACGTGGGAAAAGAGGAGAGAAAGAGAAGTCATGTGGTCCCCACATTTTTAGATAGAGAAAGAGTTGTATGTCATAGATGGTCTTCATTTGGAGAGAGAGAGAGAGAGAGAGAGAGAGAGAGAGAGAGAGAGAGAGAGAGAGAGAGAGAGAGAGAGAGAGAGAGAGAGAGAGAACTCATATGTGGTCCCCACTATTTTAGAGAGAGAAAGGGTGGAGTGGGTCATAGGTGGTCCCCATGTAGGGAGGGATTGAGTTTAATTTAAATTTAGCGTAGCATCATTCATCCTTTACATAAGGGAATGAATTTTTTAATGACCCTTTCAGTGGGTTATCACCATAAAAATGGTTCGGCCTAACAGATTCACTCTATTCTATGGTAAGATTCTCCAATGAAAAGGTCACTAGAAAATCCATTCCAATTTCCCCCATACATCATACTACCTTCTCATATTCAAAAAGTTGAAAGATATTTTTCCATTGACTTTTCTTTTTGTCTTGCACACACTTGGGAGTCCTATGTAGTGAGTAGAAATATTCATAAAGTTTAAGGGCTCTTATTTATAACACACTGTCTACACAAAGCAAAAACACAATATTTACAAGGGTCTTTAATGTTAGCAGGTCTCCACTCCAATTCACTTTTATTTCGATGCAATTTTAAATTTTGACATACAAGGGTTGTTGGTAATGCAAATTGGCATTACGTCTTTGGTGAAGTTAATGATCAAAGTTTTAGTTTTTATCCTAGTCTAAAAAGTAGATCTCGAATTATGAACAAAAATTCATATTTTCTTGATCATTCAATTTGACGTGTACTTGGCTTGCTAGTATGATAGGTTATTTTTAAAATTAGTTCATGTACAGCTCTCAAGTTTCGCTTCAAGATGACATATTTTACAAATTCTTGTAAATCAATATTGAAGTTATTAATATATTATTGTTCTTAGATTTGTTCAAATTGATTCTTTGCTAAGCTCTTTACTAGTCCAACCAAAATTAGAGCCTGGTTCCTAGGGATGCTTTCATGCGTCTAAATGTCTTTACAAGTGCGGCCACAATTAGAGCTTGGGTTGTTTAGAGACGCTTTTGTGCAACTCTCAAGTTGCGAGGATTCCTCGTTCACTTTTTAGCATATACGCTCTAACTATGATGGCATATCGATATTCTCTCAAAGCTATTGTAAGCTATAGCGATGATTCCTTCAAAGTTAGTGTGTGTTTGTTTTTTATTATTAATGGGTTTTTCTAAACTTTTCCTTGGGAACTTCTTTTTTTCTGTCAACATTATTCTCACAAGTTTTCTATTAATAAAGGCATCAAGGCATAAGGGTGTTGCTTGTGTTTTATTAAAACAAGGTGTTTTTAAGCTTTTGCGCTTTAGTAATAAGGTATTACTGTGCTTTGGTAAGGTATTACGATGACATGCTAAAAGATGAGGTTTCACTCCAAGGCTTGGAATTTGACCTTTCACCAAGATGGGCTTTTTTTTCTTTTACCTTTCATATGACATGCATAATGCAATGGTAGCTTTCAAATAAAATAAGTACTAACCTTTCAACCAATTATACATATATTCTCCTTATATTTTAAGTAAAATTTAAAAAATTTCAAACTACCATAACATTTGACTTTTAAAGTTACCTTTCAAATGAAAGGGCAGTTTTTAAGTTTGTAGCTTTTGAAATTTTTGCCATTCTTTGAAAGGCGTCCAACAGGGTTGGCTCAGTTGGTTAGCTTGACATCCAAAGTTTCTTTGGTCTCAAGGTTCGAGCCTCCCCTTAGAAACCAAAAAGCATTCTTTGAAAGGCAAACTAGGCTTTGAAGTGCATTGCACTTGCATGTTTCACTCTTAAGTGAATTTGAGCATTGAAATGAGTTTTTTAAAAATGAAATTCAATTGTTACTTTTTAGTGCAAACCTTTCCTCAGGTGTACATCACCTTCTCTAGAATGCTTTCAAAACTCTAAGACTTATTAAAGAAAATTAGTTACAGGGCAAAGATGCTCTCTAGCACTTTTTTGTACTTTAATGACACCAAATAGACTTGACTTTAAAATATGTGAATTTAGTGCAAACAATGATCATACAATCAGACTTTAGATTTTTATTGTTTTGCTAATTGTCTTTTTTTTCTTTCTGTTTTTGTTTTGTCTGTGTTTGTTTCCTTGGCTTGCAAGCCTTGCAAAGGCGATGGAGAATTTCGAAGAAAACCTTTCGATTGATCCAGCAGCAGGAGAAGATATGGAGCCATTCTGTAAAAAACACCAGATATTTTGATGAAGAGCGAAGCATTTGGACTCAATGATCACTTATTGCTAGTGTTTTTTTGATTTTGTTCTCTGGAAGAGTTTGCTAGTGTTGGTGCGTTGCAAGAATGGCAGTCTTTCGGTGGATTTCGAGGATTTTAATTGTGGGTTTGATGTGTTTGATGCCGGGGGTTTGGACGATCCGGTTCTCGGTGTCTGATTTGGAGCACGGTATCAGCCAAAGGCTTCCCCAAGGCCAGGCTGAGAGGATGATCAGAACTTTGAATCTACTGCCGGGAGTGAATGAAGGCGTGAAAGCTGAAGACGGCCCGCCATTGCTGGAACGAAAAATTCAGCTAGGTGTAGGAAGTGATCTAAGCGAGTCATTCAACGCAAAGGAGATAGGGCATTCTGCAGGATATTTTAAGCTGAATCGCACTTTTGATGCCAGGTGACTTGATTCCCATTTCTGTGCATTCTGTAGAACGTCCAGCTTCGAATTCTCAAAAAATGTAGTCATAATGTGTCACCTTTTTCAAAGTTCAATCGAAATGTTTTACTTCCTCCCCTGTTTCCTGTGAAAAATTGATTTTGTAGGTCCTTTTAGGAGTTAAGTTTGCTTACGTTTATTATCTGAAGTCCAGATGAATGTAGCTAGATGCGTTTTGACAACATAATTGTAGTGTCAAAACTTGAAATAAACCAAAAGATTATGCTCAATATGGATGGTTAGCTAAAAACTGCTCTCTTTATGTTCAACAAGTTGCTAACTATTTATTGTCATTTTGGTTGACTATTTTAATATTCTGGCTAGCTGCTACATGCCCCATCCAATTTCAATGAGCGATGTTTCTAATCTGCAATATCTCTCTGTTGAACTGCTACTAACGATTTTGCCGTCTTTTGGTATGTTATGTTGTGAGATCTGTTAAAAGCATTTGGCTAATGTGAAGGGCACAAAGCTTGGGACAAGTATTTTTTTTTACTTTTTCTTGCCTTTAAGATGCATAGACTTGGTTAAAGCTCCATATAGCAGAATCAAAATTAGTTTCTCAACTAGATGTAACAAAAGTGTTGGGGTGATTGAGTTATGACAAGCGTGTCAAAAGTTGCTTGATTTAGTATTATAAAGAAAGAAAAGAAAACATTACTTGAGACTAGCAAGTAGTCTTGCGCGAATACACATTTGTTTTTACTCCAATAATAAATGCGATTTGTCAAACTCACATGATTTTCCATGTATGCAGAGATTCTTGGTAGCATGTTTCTGCAGAAGCTCCAAGAGCACAAGTGGTTTCATTTGACCATAAATTATGGTTTAGTCTCATTTTAAACCAATAATGTTTTCTAAGATATGTGTAAAAAATCGTAGCCTTCGGAATAAAGACTCTCTGTTCTTATGGGAGTTGTTCTATCGTCAAACTTGAAGTATTCAAATCATAGTGGCAAACCCTGTGTGGCTTTCATTTTTTGACATAGGATGTGGGAGGCTGAGAGAGATTGAGATTGATCATTTTCTATAAACTTGTGTTTTCTTGCTAATTTTGAATGGGCGCTGACAAATTGCATCACTACAACTAGAATCTGTCTTAAAAAAGAACGGCAAAAGCCAGTTGGTCTCACTCTATTGGCCCAACTTTTGAGTACCATAGTACTGTGCATCACGTGATGCAATTTGCACATTCATCAATGAAACACTTGTGGCAGTGCTTCTTGTGTTAAGGTGAGAAAAGCATATCAATTTTTATACGTATAGATATATCCATGCAATCAATTTCTGTTGATCTTTACATATGCTGTTGAAATTTATGATGCAAGAGCATGGCAGACTGTTTTTTCAGAAATATTGAGCTTAAAGGTACACTCAAAATGTGGTCTATGGTATAGAACATTTTTTTGACTTGTTTAAGGCTCTAGATAATCACCTGCTGTTGCAGCCTGTTTTTTCTTGCTAACTGCACATATGCATATGCCTTAAGCTTCAACCCAAAGACAATCTTTAAGTAAGTTGTTCCTTTTGGTTTCATTTTGATCTTTCAGTCATTTAAAAATCACTGGAGTTGCTTGGTAATCAGAATACATTTGTTAAACTTTTATATTAGATCATTTGTACCTTGGCTGTTTGTAGGATGTTTTACTTCTTCTTTGAGTCTCGAGGGAATAAGACAGATGATCCCTTGGTTCTGTGGTTGTCTGGTGGGCCTGGCTGTGGAAGTGAAGTTGCACTATTTTATGAAAATGGACCTTTTCATATTACCGACGATCTCTCTCTTGTTTGGAACGACTATGGATGGGACAAGGTATGATCTCAATTTGGATTAAGACTACTTTTTGATAGCTGGTACTTTTTTGCCATTGTGTGGTTTCAAAAACATAGGTTTCTTTTTTCTGGGAGGTTCGTAATAAAGGTTTCTGTTGACAGGTTTCAAACATTATCTTTCTGGATCAACCTGTTGGAACAGGCTTCAGCTATAGCACTGATTTTCGGGATATACGTCATGAGGAGGGTGGAGTTAGTGAAGATGTATATGATTTCTTGGAGGTTGTCATTTGTCCCTGTCTAGAATAGCAGAGTCCTCTCATCCATATTGCAGCTTACCCGATGTATCTATCCTCTTCATGCATGGTTAGATCTTATCGGAGGAGATTGTAGTTTGCATTTACCATAACTTCATGTTTTAATATTTGATTGTGATTCTCATTTGTAATTGCAAATAAGCTAGCAAGCCAACACACTAGTTGAAAGTTATGCTTGAATTTGGGACACCTTACAGAAAAAGTCCTTTGGCGATCAAAGAATATTTAGGGATCCTGCTAATCCAGACAATGTGTTATCCTAAAGAGTCCAACATGTCGGAGTTGAAGTTATCGCATATATATTCTGGACCTTAATGAAGTTTTGCTATGTTAGTTCCTGACCCTTTCACATTTTAGAGAAATTGCAGTCTTATGCATCCAGTTTCTGACATATCTGTATCCACTCCTTGTTAATATGGCAGGCCTTCTTCAAAGCGCATCCGCAGTACTTAAAAAATGCCTTTTTTGTGACTGGAGAGTCATATGCAGGACATTATGTTCCGGCAGTAACCAGTCGTATTCACAGCAACAATAAGAAGTCATCTGGCATCAGTATAAATCTAAAGGTCATCGTTGATTATGTAGAGAAGTTTAGGGCTATCTGTATTTGTCCTTAGCTCATGAAATTCTTTTTTCCTCTCTTACAAACGGAAGTATGATAATGTTACTCATATGTGAAGAATTTTCCTTTGGTTTTTTGTGACCGCAGGGTTTTGCGATTGGCAATGGTCTTACACAACCTGATATCCAGTATGAAGCTTATGCAGACTATGCATTGGAAATGGGAATCATTGGAGAAAATGATTACAAGAGATTGAGCAAGATTTTTCCTATTTGTACTTCATCCATTAAACTTTGTGGTGAGACTCACTTTTTGCTTGGAAGGTGATAGTAATGTTCTTAGCCTTAAGGGCTGTAGATTTCAATTTACAGACTATAATTAGCTTACAGATGCCATTCTAAATTCTACTAGAGGGAAGGCCCACAGAGAGTTGTACAGCAACCCTGCCTTTACTTTTTGAAAAATTTATCTTTCACATTTACATAGGTGTCCTTTGCCCAAGACTCCAACACCATGAAAGTTCTGAGAAGCTTCATTTGAATATGAGCACTTTATTTTTCCTTTGCCTCTCAGCTTATTTTCTGGTATTGCAGCTGTGGTTTGATGTTAGAGAAGAAGCTTCACATTCCATATCACCAATGGATTCATTATTTGACTTCTTGGCTACTTTCTCCAACTTGTCAGTTGATGTCCTTCAGTATAAGACTTCTGTGGGTAACAAGGTGCTCTTAAGCTCATCATTCAATCTCTTTAGCATCAAGTCTATGGACCATCTTATTGTGGGCATTCCCATTGGCAGAAAAAGGCATGCCATGGTTGCATGATCTGTCTACTCAGAACTAAACTTCAAATAATACTAGAAATGCTTATTTTAATTCTTTTGACTTACCGCAAAAAAAGCTGGTCATGAGCAACAGGCATACTTACCTTACTTGCTTGGGGGATGATGTCAATAGACACACTACTACCACATCTTTAGAATTGATCCATAAATATTTGTTCTGGAACTTTGTTTTATGAATCCTACATTTCATCCTGTGACTAGGGAACGTTTTGATTGTTTATGTGCACCGGTGTATAGGTGTATGTCTTTCGCCGAGTCCACAGAACTTGAAGGTTCTGCAAGGTCTGGTGTTAGTCTTCATTTTTCAAAATCATGAGAAGCAAGGGATTCAGTATTATGTTGCAAATGAGACTTACGATGACAGCCATTATTCTCTTTCCCCTGACTTCAGATGGAGATGATTTGTCTTTTTTTCATATCAGTACACCTCTCTATAAAGGTCAAGTTCCCAATAATTGGTACACCATGTAAGCATGATCCCCAATCCTTTTGGAATTTTCCTTTAAAAGCCAAGGCAAGGTTCAAGTGGTGAATGTAAGTTTTTGAAGATGAGCAGAATGCTTCTGTCATAGATGTCTTCTGACTAGATACTTTGACACTAGAGCATTGTTAGCAATTTCAAAAGTCTCTGGAAGTATGTAGTGTCAGTCACCTACTCCTCTCGAGTTTGGAGTATGTGATCTGGCGAACATGAAGTTTGTATGGCTGGCCTAAATCATTCTTAAAATCAAGACCGTGTTTACTTTCATATTTGAAAACATTAAAAAGAATGTAATTTGGGACCTGTCATAATTTGCAGTTTCTTTATTTTATGCAGGAAGTAAGGGGACTGTAACCTGTGTTGCAGCTTACATGATTTGCCAAAGTATATTCAATTCAATATTGTCAATTGCCGGTAACATAAATGTAAGCAAGTTTTATGGGAGTTGGTAGTACAGTTACTCATTTCCTGGCTCGTTTCTTCTTTTTTTAAGATATCATCATAGAGATTTTCACAAGCACCTAGAAGTACTAATTTAACTGGTTGAAATGCCTTGTACACGAATTGTTGGCAAGATTTTGTTTTCAGGGATCAGACATTGACAGATATTTTTTGTTTTTC
Source organism: Diphasiastrum complanatum (assembly GCA_029204225.1). NCBI lineage: Eukaryota > Viridiplantae > Streptophyta > Lycopodiopsida > Lycopodiales > Lycopodiaceae > Diphasiastrum > Diphasiastrum complanatum. The sequence goes on along the minus strand of CM055111.1, from coordinate 14,538,836 downwards.
TAGTACTATGATGTCCGAAAAGAATGTGGCAACGAACTGTGCTATGATTTCTCAAACATGGAGACTTTCTTGAACCAGAAATCAGTGCAACAGACTTTGGGGGTTGTTGACCGCAAGTTTGTCTCTTGTAGTCCTGTTGTATATGAAGCTATGATTGTGGACTGGATGCGAAATCTGGAAGTTGGGATTCCTGCTCTTTTGCAAGATGGAATCAAGTTGCTTGTTTATGCTGGCGAATATGATCTTGTCTGCAATTGGCTGGGTATAAACTTTGGCACACCTTAATATGCTATTCCTACTTATTCTCACAATTGTGTATTTAACCTGGAAATTTGCCTTTTCTAGTCCCTTGGATCATTTGTGAGTTACTTCTTTTGCATTTAAGGTCTTCTGAGTTGGTGCAATGGAAAATTAGTTTCATGCTTGGTAAAGGTCAGTGCTTGTTGGGATCTCATGCTTGAAGCACTTATGACTTTTTTGATGTGATTACCTGTATATCCTGATGCACTTTTTTCAGGTTTCCTCAATGGTCTGGGTTGCCATACATGCCTTTAATTATTGATGTGGAAAACCTTTGTTTGCATACAATTACTTTTTGAACTGAAAAAGTTAGGACTTTGGATCATAGAGATGTTTCTTTGGGTAAAAGGTGGACTTTTTGGTCAGTTGATAGTTTGGAAGTTGCTTTGATCTATTATAACAAAGAATTTTTTGTTTTTTGGTGCGTCAGGAAATTTTAAATGGGTAACTGCCATGGATTGGTCTGGTCAACAATCATTTGCTGAAGCCCCGTTCAAACCTTTCAAAGTGGATGGTGATGAAGCTGGTTCAGCTAGTAACTATGGACCTCTCACTTTTCTAAAGGTATGTCAAACACTGACAATAGCTACCACTCTGACTTTGTAGTAATGCACCAAATTGAAGTTACTCTAACGATTGGGAACTTTGTGCTATATCGTCAGGTTCATGATGCAGGCCATATGGTGCCAATGGACCAGCCCAAAAATGCTCTAGAGATGCTATCCAGATGGATTCATGGAAAACCACTAACTGAAAGCCAACCAAATACAAGTGAAACTGAATCCATGTTATCTGAAAGTATTAGCACAATGTAACTTTGTATGAATTTAAGGTGCAAAGATCTTGTTACAGAGATGGTAATGCAAGCTTTTCATTACAGATAAAGCTGCCAAATACAGGGTGGTTGAGTGACTGCATAAATGTGGCTTTCTAGGTCAAACATACCCTTGATCTATGTTACAAAGGGGAAACTTTCTGGTACGTCATGGTGCAACTGACACCGTCATTTGCAGCATGTCTGTTATTCTCATATGGATTTTTGTTTGAAGATTCTCATGCAGCTATGTGCGGGGGTGTCTAAATAACTTATTAGCTTTTGCATTCCAGTACGCTCTAGTAAGAAATATTCTTTGGAGGCTTTACTCCCATTGTGACCTGGCTATTTTGAGGAGCTGAAGAATTTGTGTACCAAGATCCAACTCTTAGGTTTTTCATTAATTCACTTCCAAATATTAGGGCAAGTAAAACAAACTTTACAAATGCTTTGACTACTCATGATTGAGTAACCAAACCACAATTCTGTTATCATATCACCAAGAACCAAATGTAAACTTGTCAAAACTATAGGGCTTAAAAGTAGACCTAAGGGATAATTTACCCACACAAGCTATTTCACTTGAAATTGTAGGGGGTAAGAAGTTTTCATACAAATATAAATGTATGAATAAACCAATAACAACGTATCCAAAACAAAATTAGTATAGAACTAAAACACAACACTTCTTTCATATGAGATAACAAACAGGACAATAACAATATTCCCCTTCCCCAAAATTAAGGAAAATGCTTGGCAGTTAATTAACCATCCCACGAGTTAATTTTGTAAAAACTTTTGATTACGTAGAAAGCCGCTTGCGTACAAAGTAGTGACCAAGTTCCTTGCTTCCACTCCTTGTTTGAAACTTTTTTTGAAGAGCGCCTATAAAATATCCAAGGTCGTATTGTGAATTTGGGAAGTGACCTCATCCTTTGCGGACATATTACAAATGTTCATGTCCGTAAAGAAATTCCTAGAAGCAGATCATAGCTTATAAAAAGGTCGTGAAGAGTTTCAGAATGAAATTACAGCCCATGTTTTGCAATGGGTACAACACCCATGAATTTATGGTGCAGCAATTAGGACATTAAAATTTGAACCAATGTGGACACCTCTAAGTGAAAATACATAACCAATAAATTGCCACTTCAGTTTTCTTAGCATTCATATCTTGTGCTTTTGCTAAGGTTCACATAATCTTTGACACAATTCTATGGTGACAATTTTGAAAGTTTTTAGTTGTTGTCCTATGGCTGTGTTTCAAGTCATGGAATAGTATTAGCTTCATTGTATACTCTTAGTTATAACTTGATTAACTATCAACTTTTTAATCCTAATGTTATTGGCATTGGCTTGTCACCCCTTTGTACATAATTAGAGATGTGTGCCCATCAAGTGATGCCTTTATAAAATAAATCTTTATCACAAATTCAACAAAATTTCTTATCTTATGAAAGCATCCAATACTTTGAAGGATACATAATTATAATTGTTGAAAGATTCCACAAGTTGAGAATCTTCAATATCATATCATTTATCTCTTCTTGGGCTCTTTTAACATATTAATGTGTTTTAAATAACAAAAAGGTAAATAACAAAGAGGGGTAATGGAATCTTGGCCAAGTTGTAAATTATCTAGGCCCTCGTGTGACAACTCTCTTGCAATTTGTAATGACTCTCTTTTCTCGTTGTTATGCAAGGTAAATATTCTATAGGAAAAATGGAATGCTAGAAATAAGAGAGATTTCAATGAAGAAAGCCCAATATAAAACACACGTGCACGCGGGCGCGCGCGCGCACACACGCACACGCACACGCACACGCACACGCACACGCACACGCACACGCACACGCACACGCACACGCACACGCACACGCACACGCACACGCACACGCACACGCACACGCACACACACACACACACACACACACACACACACACACACGTTTTTCGTATTAAACACAATAAAGCACATTTTTTCAAACACCAGTGTGCTAATGCATATCTTAAGGTAGAGAAGCACACATAGGGGGGGCAAGCAAAAGGAATGAATATGCTTGAGATTTTAATTATCTTGCCTCATCCAAAATTACTCTTTGCTATTACTTTTATGAAATCCAAGTTACTAATAGTTTTCCTTTGGGAATGAGGCTCTCGGAATAGGTTTCAGCTATGTCGAAGAAGAAAGGAGGCCAAGAACCAAGAGAAGAAAATAGCTCAAGAAAGGAAAAATTAAAACTATCTATGAAGTTAACCAAACAAGCAAAATAATGAAAAAGGAGTAGATCTAAGGTTTTTACGGAAAGCCTTGATCATTTCTAACCCCATGTTGTTTGGCTATATCTACTACGCAACTAATATTTAACCACTATATCTACTATGTTGTATAGCACCTAACAGCCCACCCTTTGGAATGCTTATAAAACAATGACAGTGGAACTTGCCCCATCATTTGCACATAGTTTGAATCATTCATTCATTTTATAAGTATGACAATACTAGATTGAGGGTATAATGATCTAGAAGAGAAAAGCTAGTTGACGCATAAAGAAGTATCATAGTTCAGATTTTAGCATGAATAGAAGATTAGATCTGCTAGATCTCTTCCACTTGACAAGAATCAAATTCCTATATCATGAAAAAGATTCCGAAATTCAACCAATCGATACTTCTAAAAAATGAAAAATTCTCAGAATCAAAATCAGACTGTCTCAGATTTGATCCAAAATTTGACAGAGATTTGATCTGGAAAATCAAAACTTAAAAATAGAACTGGCAAAGGTTCCCTAGGCGAAGATTTACTCGGCAAAGGTTCAACAATGCTATTTTTGGTAAAAACTCTCTGATCAGACTTTTCTGACAATTTCTATGGAAATAACCTTCACCTAACTCTCAGAATCAGAATCTGACACAGATAAAGCTAGGGTAAAACAAACAAAGGTTTCTGGCACACAAAAACACAGTTTCTATAGTTTGGCGAGGGTAAAAATAAAGATTTTCTATGATCTGGATAGGATGAATGTTCGCCGAACTCAAAAATAGTATTCTAATGTAAATAGAATGATTTGGAAACTCAACGAAGGTTTTGGCGAAGAATCAAGAGTAATACTGGTATTTTTGCAAAAAAGAGACTTTTTTTGACAAAAATATGACAATATGACAACTGATCCTCTGAGAAACCTTCTATTTCTGATATTATTCTTCGTCAACCTAGTAGTAGATAGATCAAAATCACACCTATGCACAATGAATCGGGCGAAGGTTCTTTTTCTATATTTTTAGGGTTTTGGTGATTTTTTGGTGTTTTTTGATGGTTTTTCTGATGTTTCTGAAAATCTGCTGGAAAGGATTGTTCGCCCTTCAAACTGAAGGTTTTGTGATCAAAACCAAAGGTGCCTGCAACTCGGCCAACGTTTTCCAGAAAGAGGGCAAAAAGTTATCAGCTTTGATGACGATTTTTGCCTCCTTTTGACCAAAATCTTGCGAATTTGACCGATTTTTGTTGACTGATATCTTTGATCCAAATGGATCTTAAGACTGGTGATCTGAATAGCTTTCCCTGTCCTAATGCAAGATAACCATCCAACAAACATGCTGCAAACTGAAAAATTGGCGTAGCTCCCCGGCAATGGTGCCAAAATTGTAGTGGGTTTCTTTCCTTGCCTATCCTCAACCCAAGATTTAATCAATCTAGCATCAAGGAGATGAAGTTAGTTGTCATGCGTAGATTCGTTCCCATGAGAGCGATAGTATAGTTCATATTTTAGCATGAATGGAAGATCCAAATCTAACTCTAACATCCATTAACCCTAAGCATTAACACTACATCCATTAATACTACTATCCACAATGAAGATAGCTTACTCTTTCTGTCTCTCTCTTTCTCTCTCATAAAAAGTATTAAAACATGCAATCCCAACAAGCGGCTGAACGACTTAACTAAGAGATTGCTATTAGAATAGCTTGGTTAGACTTTGTATGATAATTTGGGCTTTTATTTATAGAAATACCATAAATCCTACTATCCTAGAATAGTGAAAATCTAACAATCGGGTGGACTATAGTTAATGTGTATTGATATCCATACATGATCACCATAAAAAAAAAAAAAGTCATCTTGAAATGTGTGACAAAGACTACGGTCTATTTCTGTCAGAAAGTGCAGTAAGAGTACTTTGGACAATATTGGTTGACACATATGAGGTTTGAATCGAATGTGTGTCAGAGGATTGTCCAATAACTATTGAATATTGACTGTCAAAGAGTGTCGATTGTCGAATAATTCGAATGAAGATTGTCAACTATCAAATAAGATTTGAATTCGACTGAAGGTTGAGTATTGTTGAGTGTCGAGTGTCAAATAAGTTTGAATTCAAATGAAGGTCAAATAATGTTCGAATTGAAAAATCTTTGAAGGAAATTCTAATGAATTTTGGATTTTTCAAATTTTGATGGATTTATTGTTGCTTGAATCCTAAGTAAAAATGCAGACTATCGAATTTTGCTCGAATTTGACAGCCATAGTGACTGTGACAAGAAAGGTTGTTTTGAGTGGTATTAAAATTCCAACAAAGAGGAGGATCCTCTTTCTAACAAGTTATAGTCTGTATAGCCACATATTCGGGCCCAGTGTTAAAATTTGATGTTGAAAGTTGTACTTTGATTGTTTTCTCAATGACGTCTTTGGCATTATTCATGGACCTCATAAGAAGTACTCACATAGAACTTGTCTTCTTTTTAAGCATTACAAAAGATGGACTCTTATGCAATTTTAAATTTGCGTATACCCTATGACTGACGCGTTTGAAGTTTGTAATTACAATATCATTACCTTAAGACTTGAGTTATAAATTTGCAACTGAATTTTAAGTTTGTGATTCCCTTTGTAATTTCAAATGTATATTCAAGTGCTTGCCAAAACCCTATAATCCATTAAAAAGCCTACCAAATTTTTAATTCACCTACTAAGAAAATTTGTGTAGGTGCTCATAACCTACATGTTTGAGCCTCTATAGGTTATGAGCCTTCAGATATTAATCTATAGGTTTTTATTTCGTACAAATGTTTTTGTAGTTTAAAATTTTAAAAATAATTTATTTGTTTCTAGGCTTTAATACATTTTTTTGAGAGGCTCATAATAAAGCTTTGATTAACAACGTGCATGCCATTTTACTTCTTTTACATATACAACAGTCATACAAGTATTTTTTTAATCATGATTAAATTCTAATAAAGAGCAAAATGTACAAATTTAACATTTTGATATTTGATTATTGCATCACCGTAATTTTTGTGTTTTCTGGAAGTTGCTATTTTTTTAAAAATCTTGTCTTTTGGATTTTGCATCTCAATTTGGTTGCCCACAAAATATTACAAGTTTACATTAATAACTGATTCTATTGACTTAATAAAACTATGCAACAAAAGCTTTATATGAATCTACCTTTTTTATTACACATAAATTTATTGCATTTGAAAACAATAAACAAATTTTTTTTGCATTTCAAACAAGTTGTAGATATATTAAAAGTCAACTTCCTATAAATTTTTTACAAAGTCGATTTTTGGAGAAAGATGTCCATTCCATTCCTATACTTGCCGGCTTTTCCGAACAATGATTTAAAGTTTGAATCAATAGAAAATTGAACTCCTAATTAAAAAGGATAAATGCATTGTAAGGCTTTGTATGAAAATTTAAGCCTTCTTGAAAAATAAAATTGAGCCTTCTCCATATAGAATCGTAGGCTTTTGGCCCATGAGTTATTGAAAAGCCTACATAATTCGTTTTTAATAGGTTTTGTGTTAGGTTGAAAAAAAAGGTTTTACTCGAGCACTGGTATATTCTTAGGACTTGAGCTATAAATCATGCAAGTTGCACTCACAACGACTTCCTTGTACTTGTCATCATGCTCTTGAACACTCGTGTTGTCTTGCCTAAGATTGTGTCATGAATTACAAATTTTACAAGCACTTCACTTAACTCATGATATTCTAACTTATAACTTTAGAAATATATTATAATTCTTCAAAGCTAATTTTTAGTTCAAAATGTATGCATTTGAGTGTTGATGTGCTAAAATTGCAAGGGACATTAAAATATGTCGTAATCGGCCTTGGAAGGGCATGAGGAGGGTCAAATTTTAACACCGTATTGCTAAGTCTTCAATTTTTCTTTGTATTTTGGATGCACCTCCAGAGGTGGAATATGCTTGCAAGTGGAATAACCACTCGTTTTGTCCAGAATCCTCATCCTTGAGTGAAAGCAACAACGATTTTGTCCAAAATCTGTGAGATAAAAACATTTCAGACATGACATTACATTGTGGAAGGCTCGTGGGCCTCGGGCCTTCCTGCAGGTCAAAGCCCTCCCTCAGGCTCCCGCCCTCAGGAAAGGCCCTCCCTGCAAGAAAGGCCCTCCAACCTGAGCCTTCCAACCAAAACAAACACACACACACACACACACACACACACACACACACACACACACACACAGGCCTATTTCAGATCTCACTTGAACAGTAGTTTAGTAACTTATGTTTCCAAAGGGGGTTGAATTTGGACCATATTCAAAGGTAACCAACCCAGAGAATCGCGTTGGGTGAATAGTAGTTATATGCTTCTTGGTTTCCAAAGGGAGTCTCCGTGTTGAGACCGAGTAGTAGTTTATATGACATGATGCTATATTGATCTGTTTTGAGATAGTTCTTTGTAAGCGGAGTTTTTGCGTTTCCCTTGCTATGCACCGCGTACAAATGACAAAGCAGACACGACTTTCCACAATTTTGCAAATGGCATTGGATAGGTACATTGCTAATCTACATTTCAAGCTGCTGGTAACAAAATGGTGTGGTTGCCGGTAGGATTCAGAGCAGATTGTAAGCTCGAATCCTGCATTTACCTCATCTTTCTACTAGGGTGTGTCATCGTCGATGCGAATGGTAGCTATACGTCGTACTGACACGTCCAAGAGATGCAAGGCTCACGTAACGGACAGAGAAAGAAAAACTTTCTAGCTAGAATACCATCTTAACTACAACATAGATAAAGTCAATGTTTGGAATAATTATGTCGTCATCGGTGCATTGTCATCGGAGTCTCATCCCGTCCAATTTTTTCTGCAAGCACAGTAAGGTGTTTGGATTACCCACAAAAATGAGATGCAATATGTGACCAGGAGACTACAAGTCGACTTGTACTTCCTTTTAACTTTGAATTAATCCGCAAGAACAATTTTATAGCTTGTAGGTTGACACATTATACTCTTCTTCGTGTTGCAGTGCTATTAATGCTCTTGATTGTGAAGATCAATTTCAAACGAATTCTCTAAAGAACGAAAATCCTTTATACACAGAATGGTGAGTAGCAGCTTTAACGCGTTAGACATGCCTGTGATTTCTTCTAGCAGCACAAAAGCTTGTTTGTGTAACTCCAACAATGAGGCAGTTGAACGGCATTTGTGTGCAGTTTGGATCACTATGGGTCTGCCTGCATCCACATTGAAAATGCTCTCAAGTCTGGTCAGTTTGATACTGTGCAACAGGTATATGCTTTAAACTGAACAACGAACGCCTTTTTGCTCCTTGACATAGGTATAACTATCCACAAGTTGCTATGAAGTGTTTCAGAATTGCTCAATTATACATCATTTTCCTTTGTAGAATGCGCTTCTTGGCTGCATGGAAACCTACCAATTCAGGTTTGTGCAACTGTAGGTGCGTAAATGATTTCATGTGTCTGGACGACTAGGAGTAATTTGCTCTACGTCATTTGATGTTTGTTCTACTTAGCCCCACACCTGACAAATCACCTGAAAGGTGAGATGGGAATTTTAACAGGCTAGGCGGTCTACGAAGTTGGTATGCCGCGAGTTATTCTGATCAAGACAGAGAGCTTGTTCTCTCATCGAGAACCCGTGAGAATCTCAAAGTCCATCGAAAAGAAGAGCCGCTTCTAAAAGACACAATATTGAACTCATGCTTGAAGAAGGTGACTTCAAAGTGGTCAGAGATTGCTGGACTGGTAAGAATTCAAGCAAAGGATCAAAGATTGAACAAATCGAGTCGTTAACTTGTTACCACGGTTTTTCCGAAGATGGCATAACTAGTGGTCTTGTTTCAGGATAAAGTGAAAGAGTCTTTGCAGGAAGGATTTATTATTCCATTGAGGTACCCCGAGCTTTTCAAAGGTAGATTGGAGATGACGCCCAAAATTTGTTTGATCTTGTTGTAAGGAACTCAAGGAAATTTCAAATATAGAGTCTAAGACACCCCGCTTATTAGGATATATTGCGATAATCACCGGAAAACGTGCGATAACTTGGTTGTACCGTTTCTAACGGACAAAAACGCTGAGCAAACCGATATTGAAAGATTGTCTAATGTGCTTTCTTGAGACTTGATTTATGCAAGGTATTATTTCTCCAGCAAGCAATGTCCTTCTCTATGGGCCACCTGGATCTGGTAAACATTGAGTTAGATCATCCACTAGCTGGTACATGCTAATTGCTAGGAACATTTCATTTTCTATGTGACATGAATGCTCTTTTAATCCTAGCTTGTAGTCCAGAAACTCGCCTGGTTTTCATTTAACTTCGGAAATACAATAAGTTGACGTGGCATTGGTCTTCCGTTGTATGTTTATGCAGGAAAGACTTTGCTAGGTAATTGATGTTGTACATTTCGTTCAGTCAGTTTTTTCTCAAATTTTCTTTTTGAGCCGAAGCCTGATCCCCATCGAATGGCAATCCATCAGCTGAAGCTATAGCTGGAGAAAGTGGGTGGGTTCAGTGACTGTTTTAATTTATATTGAAGTTTTTACGTCGTTGGATGAAGTAGCTGCTTTAATATGTCCATATTGAAGTTAACGTAGTTTCAATTGCGGGTTTGCTTAAACCTAACATTGCTCCTTAACGTTTATGTCACGACAGGTTTAATCTATTGTCCGTAACACCAGTACGTTCTCTTACTCAGGCGTCAAAGTAGTATCGAATAAATTGATGGACAAAAGACAAAATATTAGCTGCTAATGTCGATTTTTTTCTGCATAAAATCATATTTCAAATTTGTATTTGCAGTCAGCTCTCCTGTCAAAATGGTGCGGACAGAGTGAAAGGCAAGTTCTAAACCGGAATCGTCTTGCAGACTCTCAATGCGACTAACCAGACAACTATGGGCCTGCAGTGTACACGCCTTGAAAGTTGATCGTTATAGAGTTTCTGACTGCTTATTATGTTTTATCGGTACCGAAGGAGCTTGCTTATACTTTATAAGTTTTTAACGTGCAGGATGATAAAAGGTTTGGCATTATATTGATGGCAATCTGGATTCTGCAGTATTGACGTTCGTATGGGAATGCATGTTAATAACGACCTTCGAATCAAACTTTACAATAGCTTATATCTTTTTTGAAGATTTATTTGACCTGGCAAAGAAAATAAAGCCCTCCATTATCTTCTTCGACGAGACAGATGCTTTTGGTCTGAGCCGTACTTCTGGGGATGATATCTCATCAAGACGTATTTTGACGGAAATTTTGGTACTATTTCATTTCTAACAAGTTCATACTTTGTGTACTATCTAGATCTTGTTAAGAATGTCACTAGTAGCGTTAATGCAAGATGGAAAGTAGTGATGCTAGTAGTAATTACTTAGACTATTGAAGCATCAGATAAAACTCAGTTTGGTTTCACTTCGTTTTCAAACATTATATACTAAGTCTGTGTAGCAAATTCTAGTTCGTCTAATGGTTAATCAAAACCACGTTGTTGATGTCTGTGTTTTTACCACATTTATAAAGATTAAACTTTGACTATTAGCTTGTCAAAGTTCTGGTGAGACATATGAGATAGAAGATGGCAGATTATTCTTTCTTTTTCAGTTATGAATATCTTAATACGGACTGAATCTGCTGATGAATGATTTTGTCTTGTGGACGGCTTTGTTTGAATTCCTGTGTTCTTAGGTTCAGATGAATCAGGTACATGAGTTGATATACATATTCTGGCTTTAGGTTGTGAAACAGGAAGCGGCATATCTTTTCTCCATTCATGTTCTTTTGCCACGTAAACATTTTTGGTGTGTTCTTTTTCTGAACCTCTGTGAGAAAATCATGTGCAGGTCTCAACTTCAGATAAGGTTTGCGATATTATCCTCACTTACCCTGTATAGACAATTTCTGGATTTTGTGTGGAATTTTTTTGGACATAATTTAGCTTGAAAAGTTAAAACCACTTTCCAAAATCCATACTAAGCAAGTTCATAATTTAGCTTGAAGACTCAAACTAACAAGTTCCTCGTTTTTACTCGTTCATCCTCGGTTTGCTAAAGCTTACGACTGGTGCGTGAAAGGTTAACTATATTGGTACCTGAGTTTTTTTAATTTTATAATGCCATGAAGGTGCACATCGTTGGTGCAACTAACCGCATCCAGGACGTGGATGGTAAGCTGAACATTGTAAGTATAGCTTTTAACTTCCTGGATGCTACGATTGGGAAACTTTATAATATTAGCTTGCCATTGATGCTTACAGAAGCCTTAAAGAGAAGATTCGACCTGAGGATTGAGGTAAGTTCTACACAGAATAATGACTGTTCTGCCATCACCAAGTTTTAGATCGTCTGACAAGCTAAAAGTGTTCGATTCTGCTTCTTAAGATCGTCTTCCGAGCCTTGTTGATTCACTTAGATTGGTCATCTGTAATCGCATGTTTGTGCGATCTCTGTTAGGTTCCACTCCCAGATCAATGCACAAGAACAATGATTGTTCGGCTATACATGTCGCAAACGTATGCAGAGTTGAGTGAGGCGGACTACAGGTACTATAATTCAAATATGAAAGAATGTACATTGCTCAAACTTGTAAGATTTGATTCCGTTCATTTGGCAATAGCACTTTCTCTCATCTCTCTCTTATTAGCGAAAACTCGCTGCTTCACAGGCGTATTTCTGACGAGACAGAAGGTTACAGGTTCACATTACTTTTCTCTGCCTCCCCGTAATATGCTTTGTTACATTGTGTATGAAATTGATGCTCTGAAAAGATAAATGAAAACAACAACCTGTGGCCTAGGAATGTTAAAAAGAAAGGTGTCAGCATGTCGCATGAATGAATGCAATACAAGATTGGACCCCGAATACCGTCAAGTATGCGGTGTGGACATTTAGAATGCTTAAAGTTCTTGAAAATATTGAATGGGCAGTGGATCAGATCTGAAGTCAGTATGCAGAATTGCTGCGATGCAACCCGTGAAGGAGTTCATGAGATCTTTGGACATAAAAATGTTAGATACGGTAGACGTTACGAAATTGAAAAGGCAAATCAGAAGTTGTTCAATTGCTGATTTTCAGGTAACTATTTCCTTGCACCTCTACCATCTAGCGTGATGGCATGTCAGACAATAGTATTTAGCCTTAAAAAGTACTTCCTCATTTTAGGTTCCAATTTTGTAGAATGCTCTTACGCTATACTTGCCGCACGGATCGACTGGAAATACTCCACAGCAGAGGAGTGGACTCCTTTAAAATTTTCACACGTGGTACAACAGGTGCTCTGTCTTTTCGTTGCTCAGAAGGGAAGAGCTGATAGAACTCACTCTTTTCGTTTCGTCTCTCCATGGCATCTATAAGTATTGTGATTTACGATTTCACTTGTATTTGCCCATGCTTGCATTATCCGATACTCGAAAATGAACATTGAATATCATCTATGGTCACATTTTCTTGTAAAAATAGTATATACAAAATATAAAAGTTATGATTTTTAAATATTGAGAATGTAGGTATATTTAACAAAAGCTGTATGTATCATTCTGATTCATATGTACATTGTCACAACACATGATAAGGCCAACCGAAGGAGGAAGCATCTAGAGGGCATGCCTACATCCTCACAATTCAAGTAATTCTTTGGTTTTGAAAGTTCTTGACTTTATTATAGTTTCTTATCTAACAAAATTTTATTAGGGGCTTGAAGTTTTGAGATATTTCATGTGAGCTTGTTCCAATATATGTTGGCATCTATTGGCTCATACATGAATACTTGTAGATGTGCAATATGAAAGGAAGTTTATAAGAATTGTATTGGTTTCAAGTTCTTTGAGTTTTACACCAATTAAGGCCTCCAAATATACATAACAAGCTTGGCAACATCCGCATTGTTAAGTGCCCCCTTCAAAACAATCTAAGCCACACACATCATGAAGTGTAAGGCTTAGATAAACTCCATACCAGAGATTGGTGGCACGGTTGCCATTCCCATTATGTATATCTTAGGCCAAATAAAGTACTAGTGTTTCTCTACATAGTCTTTCCATTGTGCACAACTTGTTATTGATTCATCGAACGTTTCCTTAGCTACTTATTTTTTTATAAATTATGGGCACACAATACCAACATAATGAAGGAGACAAGTTGTCATCCGAAGGAGCAAAAAGCCAAAGGTGAGTAAGCTACAATCACTAACTTGTCAACTTCACAAAGAGTATGGATGCATGCATTTTGGAGATTCTATGGGGATGATTTCCAGCTTTTGGAAATGTAGGATGAAGATGGTTCTAAGGGAGAGGGGTCTTGGCACTTAGTGGTAGGAGATGAAAAAGCACCAAGATCATGAGGAGCTACATGCTTCATACTTCCTAAGGTGATAAAGGTCCAAGTAATTTTGGTAAAAACTCAATCAAATGTCCCTTCATAGGCTTAGGCTTATTTGTTTTGACAAAAGAAAAGGCATATATTACTATATACCTTAGCTTGACAAATGCTCTCACCAATTAAGTGCATGTTGTTATAGCCCTCTATGATCCCACCTAAGTGTGAATAAATGAAGTACCTGCAAGAACAAGCAATCTATCTATCGATTGCACAAACGCTGTCAGATCAATCAAATCAATTTGAATGCAAGTGAAAACGTAAGCAATCGATTCATGAAAATGATGATAGCCAAAAATCATATGCACTACACAGTGTTCCTTTCATTATATCACAACCTGGGTACATGTGCCAAGGAAAAGGATCGTCCTACAAAATTGGGTCACTAACCCCTATGCCTAAACTGTTAACTAATTCACATGACTCGAATGCTAACTAACTGATTCGGGGGCTATGAAATGTCCATTACAATAACGAACATACCCTCCCTCATTTCATAGCATCATTACCCTCCCATGCTATCACTTACACTCTCTATTCCCAATAGATTCCTTAAGGTGACAAATCGTTGCTTCACCAACGACTTCGTCATGATATCTGCCAACATCCGTTCTGTCTGATAGAATTCACTGCAAAGTTGATGGCGAAAAATGCCTCTACAAGAGTGAGAAGCTGATTGCTGAAGTGAAGAATGACATCTCGAAACATTTCGAGATTGTAGATCTGGGAGAAGCCAGGTGTTACCTTGGCTTGCAGATTGACAGGGACTATGAGGGAGGTAAGTTGTACCTTCATCCATCCAGATACACCCAAAAAATCCTAGAGGATTTCGGGATGCTGAATTGCCAAGGAGTGAATACTCCAATGCTTGCAGGAACAATGCTGACGAACGAAAATTGTTCGAGGACTGCAGAAGAGAGAGAATTGATGCAGCTCACACCTTACAAGAAACTGATAGGATCGTTGATGTACCTTGCAAACAAGACACGCCCTGACATTGCTTATGCAGTGTTCAGGATGAGCCAATTCTACACGAAGCCTAACTCGATACATTGGAAGACTGCATAACGAATTTTGCAATATTTTCAATTAACAAAGAATTATGGTTTGTGTTATTGTCATGATACAAGATTTCAGATGCTTTCCTAAAGTGATGCTAGCTGGGCATCTCTCAAGGACGACTGTAAAAGTGTCTCAGGAGGATGCACCATTGCATCAGGAGCGGCAATTCTCTGGGTCAGCAAGAAGCAGACCATTGTGGCTCAGTCATCCTGTGAAGCAAAGTATGTTGTAGCAGCAAAGATGGCCAACGAGATAATTTGGCTCAAACAGTTTCTGGACGAATTGGGCAAAACAAGAAACGAACCTCTGGTTCTGCAGATGGACAACACATCTTCAATACATCGGACGAAAGACCCTGGGTTTCACTCAAGGACGAAACACATTGTGATCAAGTACCACTTGAATAGGGATGTGATTGGGAAGAAGATGCTGCAGACCACCTTCATTGGAACAAAAGACATGGTTGTTGACATTAACAAAGGCCCTATACAAAGGTCTATTCGAGAGACAGGGGAGTAGTCTTGGAGTCGTCAAGTTATCATGCTTTGAGAGGGAGCTGAAGAAACAAAATGTTTCTAATGTTGAAAGCTTTGCTAGCTTTCAATTTTGAACCTTTGACAGAAGACGATACGACATGACATGACACGACACGAAATCAGTCATGCTCCATGAACAACCAAGAAGATCGGCCAAGTACCAAGGGGTACAAATATTTGATCTGATACCAGGACATCATCAAAAGTATTCTAGATCGTGGCTAATCTGCCACTCTTGTAATTCGCGATTAGCTATAGATGTTCTTTCTAATCTGTAAGTTACAAGACGCGACACGAAATTGTTCGAAAAATATATACTTTCTGGTTGAAGCATAATACAGTAAGTCGAATGCTAGTAAGCAAGACAAGAAGTTAGAAGATGAAAAAAAATACTAAATACAAGTTCGCCTGCGTACGAGACAATTTTTGTATAGAATCTGTAGATCCACAAGTCTGCTAGTAAGTGAGACACGATTCGTGAGAGAACTGTATTTCTCTCACGCCAATGCATTGCATAAAATTGTCATGCAGTAAATAGATGATATTGTAGCTGTTGTGCACATTATTAATCTATATGACTGTATGATCTTGAATGTAAATTTGTCTGCTACAATTCGTGTGTGTGATTCACTTGCTCATTTAATTTTGCACTTTGGTTTGATCTTGTTAAATGCTATATTAATTTGTTAACGTAGATCAGCAGTGTTTGACTACTCTCTGAAGGATTGTAGGAGTGATATAGCTGACAGTGACCAGCGATCACATCTAAATTTCTAACAAACTGATCTCGTTCGCGAATTCTTTCGCTTCGTGTTTCACCTGGCTTCGCTTTGCAATCACTTGGCCATAAGGGTAAATCATTTCAGAGCTCATCTAAGTTTCGTTTCGTTTCGTTTCGTCTTGTTTTGTCTCATCTCGTCTCATCTCGTTGCAGAGCCTAATTGATCTTGTCGTGAACTCTTTGGCTTTGTTTTGTTTCGTGTCGTTTCGCGATCTCTGTGCTTCCAACATAATTCAATGTCAGAGCTCATTTAAGTTTCGTTTCGCTTCGCTTCGTTTCGTTTTCTTCTAGATTTCGTCTCATTTCGTTTCATTGTGTTGCAGAGCCTGATTGATCCAACACGAATAGAAATAATTCGAGTTTTGCGATTCATTTCGAGCTTTTCTTTTATCAGTTTGTCACCAGAGTTTTTGGCTAGAAGTTACATTTTTGTCATCCACATACACAGCCACAATGATGATCTTCTCATATGTAATTCTCACATAGACATTGGAATCAGCCAAAAGTGGCTTGAATCCCAATGATTTCAGGGCTTGATGTTTCTTTTTGTACCATTGTTGAGCTGACTGCTTCAGACCATAAAAACTCCTATGCATTTTGCATGCATAATCAGGAAGTGAATTTGAGACATATCGTGGGGGTTGATCCATGTAGACCTTTTTGTCTAACTCACCATGCAAGAAGGCTGTCTTCTCATCCACAATGTGGATCCTGAGGTCATAAGTAGCTGCATATGCAAATAGTAAACGTAGGGATGAATGTTTCATGACAGGAGAGAAGGTTTCAGAATAATCAATACCATATCTCTGAGAGAATCCCTTCGCTACCAGTCTCGCCTTATATTTCGAGACATCTCCATATGGTCCATACTTTAACTTGTAAACCCATTTGTATTTTACAGTCTTTTGCTTATTTGGTAATGGCTGCAACGTCCATACCTGGTTCTTCCTCATGGATTCCATCTCCCCGTTCATGGTTTGGATCCATTTGTCCTTCTCTGGACATTCAATTGCCTCCTCGAATGTCTGTGGTTCGCCACTGAATCCACAAAACTCTTCTAATGTAGAAGCAGAGCTGGTTGGCACATATCTTGCTGGCGCTCTTCATGGTCTTGTCGACCTTCTAGGAGATCCTCCTGGAACTGCAATGCCTTTGCCTTTGTCTACTCTACTAGGTCCAGAACTATCTTGGTTTACAAGTATTGTAGCATAAGGCTTCCTCTCGAATTTTTCGTCTTCTGATTCGTCACTTGAATGCGAGGCTTGAATTGTTTCTTTGTCTTTTCTTTGTTGTTGTAGAGGGCTTGGTCAGAAGCATTCTTGTGATCAAGGTGCTCTCTAGCATCGACTTCCTCTCGAATCTCGACAATTGCCTTTCCGAGGGTCATTGTAGGATCTTTTGCGAGCAGGGTTCTGGTTGTCTGGAAAGATCTAGGTAAGGCTCTCAACAGATAGTGAGCTGCTTCTCTGCTGACACTACATTTTCTGCTCCAGAGTTGTGTAGGGAAAGGAATAGATCTTTCATCTTCCTTACAAAAGAAGTGAGGTCTTTGCCATCCCACTGCAGATTTGTCAGCTGATCTTCCAAGATCATTATTTGACATCTCGTGAGTAGTGTATCCCACATCTCCTTTGCCTTGGAGAGTGTAGCAAGGTCAAGTGTGAGACTATCCTCAATGGATGATGATAGCAAGGCTACTGCCTTGTCATTTTTCTCCCTCCATTTGCGTAGGTCTTTGCCTATTGTTGTAGGCATCTCCTCTATGCCATCCACCGAGGGGAATAAACCTTCACCCTTTAGTATCAGCAAGGCCTTCACTTTTCATGCTAGAAAGTTAGATCTTAATGAATCTAGAACTGTACAGATCTTGGATTGCATGCTGATGATTGAAGCCATTCCTTCTGAATTCGTGTTCACTTGTTGATGGTTGATTGTTTGAATCTTAGCCCCTTTGATCTGATAGCTTTTCGGCTATGTCAGATTATGACAAGTTGGCTCAGATACCATTGATGGCAAAAAATGCACTCAAAAAATGCAAATTATAGCCAAAAACTCTGGTGACTGATAATAGAAAAACTTGAAATGATTCGCGAAACTTTTTGCGAAACTCGAATTATTTCTGTTTGTGTTGAATCAATCAGGCTCTACAACACAACAAAATGAAACAAGACGAAATCTGGAAGAAAACGAAACAAAACGAAGCGATGCAAAATTTAAACGAGCTCTAACATTGATTCATGCTGGAAGCACAAAGATCGTAAAACAACATGAAACAAAACTAAGCGAAAGAGTTTGCGACAAGATCAATCAGGCTCTGCAACGAGACGAGATGAGGCGAGACGAAACAAGACAAAACGAAACAAAACTTAGATGAGCTCTGAAATGATTTACCCTTATGGCCAAGTGATCACAAAGCAAAGCGAAAGGATTCACGAACGAGGTCAGTTCGTCAGGAACTCAATTGTGATTGTTGGTCACTGCCGACTATATCACTCCTATAATCCTTCAGAGAGTAGTCAGACACTGTCAATCTACGTTAACAGATTAATATAGCATTTAACAAGATCAAACCAAAGTGTGGAATTAAATGAGCACGTGAATCAGACACACGAATTGTAACAGACAAATTTATATTCAAGATCATACAATCATACAGATTAATAATGTGCACAACAGCTACAATATCATCTATTGATTTTTTGATTCTTCAAGCACTGAATGACAGATCCACGCAGTGCATTGGCGTGAGAGAAATACAGTTCTCTCACGAATCGCGTCTCGCTTACTAGCGGACTTGTGGATCTATAGATCCTATACAAAAATTGTCTCGCACGTAGGCGGACTTGTATTTTGTATTTTTTTCGTCTTCTAACTTCTTGTCTTGCTTACTAGCATTACTTACTAGCATTCGACTTACTGTATTATGCACCAACCGGAAAGTATATATTTCGCAAAAAATTTCGTGTTGCGTCTTGTAACTTACAGATTAGAAAGATTAAAGTGGCAGATTAGCCACGATCTAGAATACTTTTGATGATGTCATGATATCAGATCAGATATTTGTACCCCTTGGTACTTGGCTGATCTTCTTGGCTGTTCATGGAGCACGACTGATTTCATGTCGTGTCGTGTCGTGTTGCCTTTTGTCAAAGATTCAGAATTGAAAGCTAGCAAAGCTTTGGCATTAGAAACATTTTGTTTCTTCAAAAGTTCCTTCCTGGACCAGATCCCTCACGAAATGGTACTGTATTGTAATGTGCTTGCTCCTCTTACAAAACCCTACGTTCTTACTCAAGAACAAACAGCCCTGGTTGTTATTCAACAACTTCATGTCATCGGCCACAATGCCTAACTCATCCATCAAGCTCTTTAGCCACACATACTCCTTGGAAGCATGACAAACACCCATGTATTCTGCTTCAATGGACGATAATGTCGTTGATGTCTGCTTCTTACAACTCCAACTCACGCATGCTCCTCCCATTATGAGCACATAAACGCATGTGGATCTCCTGTCATCTTGATCCCCTGCCCAATCCAAATTAGCATATCCCAGTACGATCTTCTTTGTCCTTTTGAATACCAAGCCAAAATCTTTAGTCCCTTTCAAATATTTGACTACCCTCTTACCTGCTTCCTAATGTTCTTCACTGGGGTCTGTCAGATATTGGTTGAGGTTTGTGACCATTGTTGCAATGTCTAGTCTGGTGCTTATCATGGCGTGTGCACTGGCGATCCCACCAGCCTCCTGTAAGGACATTGACTCATCTCTTCACTCTCTTGTTGATTAATAGGACACATATCCAAACTCAGTCTGATACTTGGATCCAAAGGGGTGCTTACAAGAAATGTATCTTGCATCCTGAACTTTTTAATGAGGGCGCTTATGAACTTGTCTTGCCCCATCCATATTTTTCTTTGTCCCTCTTTATTTAAATGCCCATGCAATAATGTATTTCTTTCATATCCTTCATTTCAAACCTTCTTTTGAGTGATTCCTTAATGTCCTCCACTTTTTCTTTGTTATCTCCAACAATGATGATATCATCCATATATAATGAAATAACCATGAAAACCCTTGTTTCCCTAAGGACGTAAACACTGTTATTTGAGTGGCACCTTTTACAATCGATGCTCAGGAAAAACTCATCAATGTTTAGATACCACATCCTTGAGGATTGTTTTAATCCATACAATGCTTTTCTCAAACGACATACCTTTCATGTCCCATCATCAAAACTGCATGCCCAGGCTGGCAACAATTTGAAGGAATTCATCTACATCACTAGTGCAAATGTCTCCTGGTAATCTACTTCTTCGATTTGATTGAAGCCTCTTGCCACCAGGCATGTTTTAAACCTGTCCACACCTCCATCTGCTGCATATTTAACTTTAAAAACCCATTTGCTTCTGATTGTCATCCTTCCTAGGGGCAATTCCACCAGCTCCCATGCCTTATTGGCATGGATCGATTGTAGTTCCTCTTGCATGGCCTCTTTCTAGTAATCCCACTCAACACTCTCCTTAGCATCTGACCAGGTGTCAGGCTCTCTGATTGTGTATTTTGTTTGTTGTTTCTGCCCTATGATCCCCATGTCCATACCTTTTTGGTGGCCTCCTTTCCCTGGTTGACCTCATGGCCTCTTGCATCATTTCTTGGATTATTGATTGTCCTTCCTTTCCTTCCTGTCCTGTTGCCACACCGTCTGTTACATTCCTGGCTTCTCTTTCTCTGACCAAATTGTCCCACCCAACATCCATGATCACCACTTGTGGATGACCCCTCTTTGCATGTTTCTATCCTATATCCATCTCCTCATCCTCGTCAAAAACAACATTCCATGACAATATTACTATTCCTTTTTTGGGATCCTAGATTTTATAACCTTATGCATTACTGGGATATCCCACAAAGATGCATGAGATCCCTCTTTGATCCATTTTCTTTCGTGTGTCTTCAGGTACATTAATATATGCTTTGAATCCAAATATTTGCATGTGTTGAACTGACAATGTCTGTCCACTCCATATGGTGTTAGGTGTTGAATTCCTCATCAGCTTGTTAGGAATGTGATTTAGGATGTAGGTTGCTGCACTCACTCCTTTTGCCCACAAGAATTTGGGCAAACTTCTATCATGAAGCATGCACCTCCATGTCCATGAGACTCATGTTTTTGCGCTCTTCTAGTCCTTTTTGTTGGGATGTATAGCTCATTGTAAACTCCTAGTGGATTCCCTTTTCCCTACAGAATCCCTTGAATGTGTCTCCTATGTACCCTTGTTGTCTGATCTCACACGCCTCACCTTCTTGCTGGTTTTCGTTTTAGCTCGCTCACAAATTCCTTGAATTTTTCTATTGCTTGTTCTTTACGTGATGTAGTAAAGGAACATCTTTCGGCTGAAATCATCTATGAATGTTATGAAGTACCTTGATTTCCTTAATGATTCTGGTTCCATCGGTCCGCATATATCCATGTGTATTAGCTCCAATAGTTCTATCGCACTTATCCCCGCTCTTCGCTTGAAAGGCTCCGTGTGTTGTTTTCCAAGTGCACATCCCTAACATGTGTATGCTTCTCCATTTCCATTCTAATCCATACCACTCACCAGTTCTCCTTTCCACATCAGGTTCAACACATCAACTCCTATGTGTCCCAGTCTCTTATGCCAGACTGCATCTTTCTTGGTCCTGGCCATGACTATGTTCACTTAGTATAGATGAATCGTTTTGCTGACGAACCTATACAACCCATCGCTTAACAATGTTGTGGCTAGTTTTTTTCCATTCTTCATGATATGGTATTTGTTGCCCGTGAACAACATGTCCATCCCTTCTTCCGCCATACATTTTACTGATAAGATATTCTTGGCCATTCTTGGCACATACATCACATCTTTCAGCACCCCACATCTTCCATTCATGAGTTTCAGACATATCGTCTTGGTTCCTAGTGATATCAGACTGCCTCCATCCCCCACAATTACTCTTCTGGGTTTGGGCACTTTAGAGGCCAAACTTGTAAATATTGTACATCAGACTTCTCACATGTGGTTAGGTGATTAAAATAGTATTATTTACTATTTTTAGAAAGCTCTTAAAAGTGGTAAACCTTCAGTCCCACAACATGGGCTTTCTTTGATAGCGTATGGACCAAAATTGGTAGATTACGATCCATATTTCTATTTTAGGGCTATATGACTAAAGAGAAAGGGAATTCTACTTGCTAGTCAATTGTATACAAGAGAGACAATATTGCCAGGTTCTAAATCTTTGTAATTTCACTAGTCCTTCATTTTTTGAGAGGAGTTTGAGTGCTTAGTGCCTTAGAACAGGTTCCAAGAGGACGACTAATAATGTTGCATGGTGGCTACTAATAGTGGATTTATGTTGGAAGGTAATGATAGGCTCAACTCTACAAATTATGCAACTTGGAAAGAAAGAATGGATTCCTTGCTTGATTTGAATGAACTAATAGACATTGTCATAGGTGTGGGAAAAATACCTCAAGTTCTTCAAGAGCAAGTAAGGTATGACAAAAGAGCTAAGAGAGCTCTTCACATCATCAAGATGAATGCTACCAATGAGCTTATTAAAGAAGTTGGTAAGTGCACTTCTTCAAGTGATGCATGGAATGCATTGAAGAAGGTGTATGAATCTAAGTTGACATCCAAGGTATTGACCCTAAGAAGAAAAAAATTTCAAGTTTCTAAATGGAAGGGGAGAGTACTAATACCTTTATCTTGAGAGTCAGCCTTGAATGATGATCTTGCATGCATAGATAAAAGCATTAAGGATATAGAACTTGTTCAAGTTATGCTTAATGGTTGGTTAGATGATCATGCTAACCTTGTACAAAGTTTTGCCATTCAAAAGACATTGCCAAGTGTTGAAGACTTGCAAGAGATCTTGGTGGCTTAAGAGCATAGGTTACAAGCACGAGGAGGAGACACTTCTACTCATGGAGGAGAAGAAGATACATTATTTTCAAAGGCAAAGGTAAGGGATTCAAGAAAGGTAACTTGGACCAAGGTGAGCCTTCTCCTTTTGGTAGCAAGAAGAGAGATATGTCAAAGCTAAGGTGCTTTTATTGTGACATTAAGGGTCACTTTTCTAGTGATGGTTTTAAAAGGAAGATAGATCAAGGAGTGAAGCAAGGTTGTCTCTTCTGATATCTTCTAGCTTGTTATCTAGTGAAGGTGACATTGATCCATGGTGGATTGATAGTGGAGCAAGCTCTCAGATGACTAGGCACAAGGAGTACTTCTCCTCCCTGATGACCTATGAAGGTGAAAGGAAGATTGTCCACACAGCCAATGATGGTGAATGTGCCATACATGGAATTGGACCTATTCCTATTTTTCTCTCTACAAATAGGAATGTAAATTTAGAGAATCTTTTGTTCATTGCTTTCATAACTAAAAATCTTTTTAGTGTGAGTCAAATGGTTGAAAAGGGTCTAGCTTGCATCATAAGTGGAAGATGAACCTTGATTGTCAAAGGCAAATTGTACAAACTTATGATTTGAGGGTGATTGATGTGGCCTTGTCCACATCTTTCCATGAAGCTATTTGTCTCCTATTAAACTCTTTACTTCTCATACATTTGGTGTTAATTTATTCATGGAGAGGGCAATATACTCCATAGATAGATATACTAGTTTTCTTTGCATAAAGTGGGCCATCAAGCTATAGGATTTAGAAAGAACAAAATTTTGTATTGTATAAGCTTCAAATGTGATATTGTGATTATTATATAGTTAATCAAATTTACTATTTTCTAGTAGTGATCGAGACTTGACCCACCATTGACATATCAATTCGCGGGCACTCATCCCATAGCTGGATACTTGGATTAGTCGAGTAGCCACACGTAGTAAAAATTAGCATGTACAATGTTATTTACAGTACTTGCTATACTCGGGGGCATGTCTCGAGTTTGTCGATCGAATTTGGCCATATTGGGCCCGAACTTAGTTTGTGGCAAGTGCTAGGCCCATTTTACGACACCAGTCATTTCACGCAGTTGGTGTGTTTCACTATATGGTGTGCTATACTCGAGGGCATGTCTTGAGTTTGTCGGTCTAATTTGGCCATATTGGGCTCGAACTTAGTTGTGCTCCCATTTTAGGACACCAGTCATTTCATGCAGTTGGCGTGTTTCACTATATGTACAATTTTCTTTGTAATACAATTAACTTTTGATGTGCCATCTATGAGAGCTTGATTGGATCAAACGATAAAGTGTTTCTTGGAAGACTTTTTCTTTATACACCGATTTAGTACTCTGTATTATCCTAGGGGTGACGGCCAAGCTGAATCTTTCAGTAAGATTCTTTGCACTATTATGACAAGAATGGTTGAAGCGAGTCGTTCTGACTGGGAACATAAATTGCATGCAGCATTATGGGCATTCAGAACCGCTTATAAAGGAAGCACGAATCACAACACCATTTCAACTAGTTTATGGTCAAGATGCTGTCATGCCAATTGAATTCTTAATACCATCTCTACGCATACCAGCAACAGAGCGATTAGATGATGATAAATCTTTACAACTGCGTCATGAAGCTTTGCACAAATTATGTGAAACCAGATTGATGGCAGTTCATGCGTTAGTAGCAAAGAAAGTCCCCCGTAAGGCATGGCACGATCACTGATTACACAAAATGGACCTGAAAGAAGGAGATCTAGCATTGACGTATAAAAACAAGTTAATCAAGAAAAAATTGAAGCTCACAGGTGAAGGTCTATATAGACTCAAAGAAATACTGAACTATGGAGTATTTATTCTTGAACGTTTGGATGGAAAACGTTTTGATAATCCCGTGAATGGCAGCCGACTACACAAGTTTTGGCAGCCTGCTCCGCCAGTTTAGTTAGCATGATTGCAGATTATGCTTTTATTTTGCTTGTTTTTCAATTTCTTGTTTTCACTACTTAATTGATATTTTCTTTTGGAAAAGACAGTATGAAAAAAAGAAAAAACAAAAAGAAATATGTATGAAAAAACTGATGAGCAAAAGTCAGAAATGTCTTAAAAAAATTTTGGAAGCTATTTTCACAGTACTGAATAAGCCTGCAATTTTTTGTCCAGAACTAATCAGCCAAACTAGTATTTTGTATAATGGACCCTCCAAATTCACCCATAAGTAGGCTGAATTCAATTCATTTGTCACTTGTGCTAGCGGAGCTCTTGAAATTTTTTTTTGCGACCAAAACTTTCTGCCAACTTTTTCCTACCTTCTGATATATACTCGCACTTACTTTCCAGTCACCGTGTCTTCTACTGACACCTCTTAGTCTTTGAAATACTCCGTTCATCGTGGTGTTCCAACTACAACGGACATCATGACGCTCCCTAGCGCAAGCACAGTCGCTCAATGGATGACCCTTGCCGGGCCTTTGCTCACGGCAATGAAAATCTACGAGCGTGCCTTCTCTGGAAAAATCAACATGCATTTTATTACTATGGCTTTTAGCACGTGGATCGAGGCCAAGTCTAAAGTTTATGTCACTTTTCAGAATACCACACACAAGGTGTGTGTTACTGAAGCCGCCCTTGCTGCCATAAGAATCACATCTGGTAAGGAGCCATCTCGAAACCATAAGCACGCCATGAACGTGATCAAGCCGTTCATTGACACCTTCGTCAAGTTCTACTAGACTCGTGACGGGTACCTCCTAGAATCCATCAGAGATCCTATCATCCAAGCCCCGCAGCCCAGCTTCTAAACAACTTCTTGATGGTTGACAACCTCAGGAAGGAACGAATTTCCTCACAGATCCTCCACCGTATTGTCGACTCCAACTACAAGATAGGATCTAGCCCCCTCGAGCTTTATAACTAGTAGAAGATGGTTTTTGGAGAGTTGAAGAGGGCAATCAAGGAGAACACCAAGCAGCAATTTGATGAGAAAGAGGGTAATGTAACCCGTCCGCGACAAGGGCTCCGACCCGACTGCCTGGTGATGCCAATCGTGTTTAGAGATCACTTGCGAAATGAAAGGTCGGATAGAGCCAACTTAACAAGAGTAGCTACTGCTTCTCTCTGCGGTCTAATTCTCTTCCAGGCCTCAGATTTGCTACTGCAGATCTGTTGTAAAATTCAAACTTGTAAACAGTAGATAATGTTGAATAAAAAAACAGCGAAAATTTATCTACTGATAGCATGCATTCAAGTATTACAGATCATACACATCACTGAATAGAACATTGAGAAAATGGCTTCTATATCTGAACTGAATTTACAGTACGATTCTTGAGCACCGTCTGTTTTCCAGATCAGCACGTTGGCGCGAGAGAGATGTTCTCTTCTCGCAAAGAGTATGACTAGCTATTGCTAATCTACAAGCTCGCTCTGGAGCTACCAATCATTCGCCTTTTGCCCGTTGCGCTTGTGCCTTCACGCTCCAGGCCTTCATTTTTTTTTTCCGAAAAAGAAGAAAACAGAAAGAAACGTGAAGGTAGGTCTGAAAATGATTTTAAGGCATTTTAAAGACAATGTCACTTTTTTCCAAAAGGCGAAAAACGTGACAGTATGGCAGAAATCTTTTCTAAGGACAGTGCCCCTTTTTCTAAAGGCAGGTGTCGCTTTTTTCGAAGGGCGAAAAAGCCGAAGTGCGAAAAAACCGACTTTAGGGTAAAAATCAATCCTAAGACAAACATCATTTTTCTAAGGGCGAGTCTCCCTTTTCTAAGGGTCTAAACCTTTCTAAGGCATTTTAGGAACAATATCTCCTTTTTCGCAAAAAATGCAAAAAATGCGACAATGTCAAGAAAAGCTCTCAGAATTATTTTCTAAGTATTTTAGACCTAGGGATAAATTTTCCTCATGACCCAAAATGCAGACTATGCGAAACATAGTTCAAAATGCACAGTCACAAAAAACAGAAAAGGAAAAAACTAAGAAAAAATGCTAAGGCTTTGAAAAATAGAAACTAATAGTTTCTTTTGCTCCCTCTCAAAGCTGGTATTTTTTTTATTCCTAAGCTTGTGTGCTAATTCTCAAAACTTTCAGGGATGCCCAGCTTGCATCGTTGTAGGATTTAATCTGGAATCCTTCATGCTAAGAGAAACATAGCCCATAATCCTTCGTCTGTTGAAGGTATTGCAGAATTTCTTGGCTATTTTCCAGTGTGTTGGGCCTGGATTGAGATTAAACTGCTCATTCTAAAAACTGCATAAGCAATGTCAAGGCGTGTATTATATGCTAAGTACATGAGCGATCTAATTAATCTCCTGTAGGGCACGTTTTGCATGGCTTTTGGCTCTTCTGCATTCTGCGGGCAGTCTTGCCTGGTCAGAACTGTTCCAGCTACCATCGGCATGTTAGCTCCCTTGCAGTCTGTCATTTGAAAATCATTGACACAGCTTCCCTCCTTCAAGATCTCTGTCAATCTGCAATCCTAGGTAGCATTTTGCTTCTCCTAGGTCTAATATTTCAAAAATGCTATGAAATATCATGCTTCACCTGAGCAATTAGCTCGTCACTTCTGGACAGGATCAAGGTGTCATCCACGTAGACTGCTATGATTATGATTTTTCCATATGTGACCTTTGTATAGACATTGTAATCGGCCATCAATGGTTGAAATCCTAAGGATCTGAGGGTGTGATCCTTCTTCTTATACCACTACCTGGCAGACTACTTCAGTCCGTATATGCTTCTTTGCATTCGGCAGGCGTAGTTGGCAAAGCGTGAGTAGATAAATCCCAGTGGCTGGTTCATATAGACCTCTTCATTCAACTCACCATGTAAGAAGGCGGTCTTCTCATCCACGATGTGGAACTTGAGACTGTATGTTGCTGCGTAGCAAATAACAAGCGTAAGGACAAATGTTTTACGACCGAAAAAAAGGTTTTAGTATAGTTCAACACCATACTTCTGAGAGAAACCTTTCGCCATTGCCATCAAGTCCATACTTGTACTTGTAAATCCATTTGCATTTTACAGTCTTCATGTTTGTTGGTAATGGCTCCAGATTCCAGACGTTGTTATGCTCCATGGAATTCATCTCGTCTTCCATCGCTTCAATCCACTTGTCCTTATCTGGATAGTTGATAGCTTCCTCATATGATTGATGTTTTTCTCCAAATCTACGGAACTCCTCTGATATAGAGACTGAGCTGTGAGGTACAAATCTGACAGGTTCTCTTTTTTCTCTCTTGTATTTTCTTGGAGAGTTCGCAGTCAGATCGATGGCCTTGCCTTTGTTGACTGTTGGATTGCGATGAGTAGCAGATGTCCTGGGCACAGGATGTGCATCTTGTTGCTCGTCGTCTGAACAGTCACTCTGTCCATCTGAAATTTGAGCATCTTGTTCTGGGTGCTCAGGGTCCACTCCCTCTGTAGATGTTGGCAGGTCATAGTAGCCTCTGGTCAAGATTTCGTAGCCAACTGGATCACCGTCAACCATTGTCTTTGACTCATCATATCTGACGTCTATGATAGTCTTGATCTATCTGTTGTCAGACATGTAGATCCTGTAGTATGATGAATGAACATCATATCCTACGAGGAATCCCTGTTCCACCTTTTCATCCAACTTCTTTTTTTTTCTGATCTGGAATGTGGGCGTATGCAACGCATCCAAAACTGTGCACATGTGTCAAACTTGGTTTGTTGCCCCACCAAAGCTCGTGTGGCGTGGTATGTGCAACGCTGGATCTACCTGTCCCATTCTGCAATTAGTTGGTCGTAGCTACTACTTCAGCACATTTTGATGCCTTTAAATAGGCCATCATGGATCTCACAGCTTCCATGAGAGTCCGATTTCTCCTCTCCGCCACACATTGTGTTGTGGTGTGTAGGTTGCGATTTTCATTTAAATATGCCTCTACTGGTGCAAAACTCAACAAAGCATTTGGAGACGTATTCTCCTCCTATGTCTGTTCTTAGCTGCTTCACCTTCTTTTTAGTCCATTTCTCAGCCCAATTCACGAACTCTGTGAATTTGTCCAGGGCCTCTGATTTGTTGTGCATAAAATACACGGCTGCAAACTTGCTGAAGTCGTCAATGAACGTGATGTAGTACTTCAAACCTCTGAGGGAGACCACATCAAATGGTCCACATATGTCAAAGTGTACCAGTTCCAGGAGTTCTTTTGTTCTAAAAGAGTCCTTGGTGAATGGTATACGTGACATCTTGCCTTTGTTATAGGCATCGCAGGACTTCAAGCATGCTGCATCTTTGATGTTAACACCAATGAATGCTCTGCTTTGGCTAGCGTTGTATAGAGCGATTGTATTCATATGATATAGCCTCCTGTGCCATGTAATATCCATTGATTTGTTGGTCTGGTGAGCTTGCTCTGAAGGTACTCAGATCTTGACGTGATACATGTTCCTCTTTCGCTTTCCTATGGTGACAAGCTAAGTGGTTGCAGATTCAACCACTTCATAGGTATCGCTTTCAAAGGTGACTCTTAGTTCTGCATCTACCATCTTAGCAACGGATATTAGGTCCTTCTGAAGAGTGGGCACGCACAGAGTGTCGTCGAACCTTCTGTCTCTTCCTTTGGTGCTTAACCACAGTGCTCCGGTTCCACTGAATTTGTGTCTAGAACCATCTCCCAAGATTATGTATATGGAAAGACTCTGATTTTTGATAATCAGTGATCATGTGCCTCGTTGCCACGAAGTGTGATGTTGCACTTGAATCAATAATTATCTCTTGTGTATCTGAAGTTGATGTTGCACAGACATCAGCACACAAATAAGCTGCTGGGTTCTTGCCGTTGTTGGCTCTGTCTTCGGCTATCTTGGAGGACTCTGGTTCCTCCATGTAGGATGAGCTATTGTCGCTCTCCCGTCTGCTCTGAGCTTTATTGTTTTTGGGATTTAGGTTGCAGTCAATGGCTGCGTGACCCTTCTTGTGACAGTGGATGCACTCTATCTTTGGATTGAGCCAGTGTGGTCTTCTTGTGTGCATCTCGTGCAGGTCTTCTTCTCATCGTTCTGCTATCTTGATTTATTTCTGCTCTTCCATTTGCTTTCTTCCCTCCCCCTGACTGCTGCTTTCGATCTTGTCTTTGGTCTAATTCTCTCTTAGGCTTAAAATTCTAGTTCTTCTTCTCTTTGTTGCTGTAGAGAGCTTGATCAAAGTTATCCTTGTCATGAAGGTGCTCACGGGCTTCCACCTCTTCTCTGATCTCAGCCTTCTCAAGAGTCATGGTCGTTTGAAACGATCTTGGTAGAGCTCGTAGCAGGTATGTGAGCTACTTCTCGGCTGAGACTGCATTCTTTGTTCCAGAATTGTGTAGCGAGAGGTCCTTCATTCTTCTGATGAAGGAAGTGAGATCTTTACCGTCCCATCTGAGATTGGTCAGCTGATCTTCAAGCAGCATAATTTGGCTTTGTGATTGTGTTTGAAATCTGGTCAGCAAAGCATCCCACATTTCTCCTGCTTTGGAGAGTGTGGCTAAATCAAGTGTTAAGCTGTCTTGGATGGAGGAAGACAACACGGCTATTGTCTTGTCGTTCTTCTCTCTCCATTCTCGTATGTCTTTGCCGGTGGTTGTGGGCATCTCTTTTGTGCCATCAACCCAGGGCCATAGACCTTCTCCTTTCAGTATGAGAGAGGTCTTCACCTTCCATGCTAGGAAGTTTGATCCTGAAGAATCAAGGATTGTGTAGATCTTTGATTGAATGTTGCTAATGGATTCCATGAGCTCTGATAATCAAAGTCGTGGCTCTAATACCACTGATGAGAAAAAGAGTAAGGGCTCCGATCCAACTGCCTGGTGATGGCAATCGTGTCCAGAGATCACTATTGTGAAATGAAAGGTCGAATAGAGCCGACTTAACAGGAGTAGCTACTACTTCTCTCTGCGGTCTAATTCTCTTCCAAGCCTCAGATTGCTACTGTAGATTTGTTGTAAAATTCAAACTTGTAAACATCAAATAATGTTGAATAAAACAACAGCGGAAATTTATCTACTGATAGCATGCATTCAAGTATTATAGATCATACACATCACTGAACAGAACATTGAGAAAATGGCTTCTATATCTGAACTGAATTTAAAATACGATTCTTGAGCGCTGTTTGTATCCCAGGTCAGCGCGTTGGCATGAGAGAGATGTTCTCTTCTTGCGAATAGTATGACTAGCTACTACTAATCTGTAAACTCGCTCTAGAGTTATCTCAGACTGTTTGTCTGTATTCTGTCCGTGACTGTGTGGGTCTTCTACATATATGTTCTGCATCCTTCGTTGATCTCTTTATGTGATCAATCCAGGGGACTGATTAAGCTAGAAGATCTAATCAAAAGAAATGCATCAGCCTTAACCAGATTTGTTTCCAGTTTTCTGTCGTTGTCCTCTATGAATCATTTGCCTTCTGTCCGTTGCGCTTGTGCCTTCGCGCTGCAGGCCTTCGCTTTTGCTTAAAGACTCTTTTAAGTTTTTAAGGGTAGTGTCGCCTTTTGTTTTTTAGGACACCTTTTCTTTTCAAGGGCACCTTTATTTTTTTCCCAAAAAAGGAGAAAAATGCGAAGGTAGGTCTGAAAATGATTTTAAGGCATTTTAAAGACAGTGTTGCTTTTTTCTGAAAGGCGAAAAACGCGACAGTATGGCAGGAAAATCTTTTCTAAGGGCAGTGCCCCTTTTTCTAAAGGCAGGTGTCGCTTTTTTCGAAGGGCGAAAAAGCCGAAGTGCAAAAAAGCCGACTTTAGGGTAAAAATCAGTTCTAAGACAAACGTCATTTTTCTAAGGGTGAGTGTCCCTTTTCTAAGGGTCTAAATCTTTGTAAGGCATTTTAGGGACAATGTTTTTTTTTTTCTCGCAAAAATGCAAAAAATGCGACAGTGTCTGAAAAAGTTCTCAGAATTATTTTCTAAGTGTTTTTGACCTAGGGATAAATTTTCCTCATGACCCAAAAATGCAGACTGTGCAAAACACAGTTCAAAGGCTTTGAAAAATAGAAACTAATAGTTTCTTTACAATTTGCGGCTGGCCCTCTCCTCTCTATATTATATGCCTCTTACCTAGAGGACATGCTTCATGGGTTTGTTGCCGATTCCGTGCTGTCTATTTATGAAGATACAATGGTAGAGTCATCTCACCAGACATCTACCTCAGCTGCGCTTTCACCCCCCATTGCTATTCGCACTGAACTACCTATTCCCCCCCGCCTTTGATGGTTCCCTTGTCTCTGCTTCCTCTCAAGGACAGTCTGTAACCATTGGGGCTACCATTTTCATCACAGCTGCCCAAGACGCCTCACCCCCAAACAGGAGAGCAGTATCACCAAATACTTAGTATTTCATGGACATATTCGATGATTCTGACCTTCTTGGGGCCTCAGAAGTTTTTGTCATGCCCCACAGTCCAGCGCCCTTTGAACTCCATTCCCTTCGGAAGAGGATTCGAGACTGTCCATGATTCGAAAAATATTTTTGAAGACACTTTTTCAGTAGGAACCACAAGAAACCGTCACAGCTCAGGTGCCAAATACAATTCGGGTCGGGCAAGCTGTCAAGAAACAGTTCGACTCCACGGTACCAGAGGGCTATGAGGAAGAAGACATATTTGAAGAAGAAGAACCACGGGCACAAGCTCCACGCCAACCAAGGACAATACCACTAGGTCCTCCTGTTGCTACCATCTCCATGACAATAGATTCTGGTGATGCTCTCGATTTAGTCTCAAGCCTTGCGCAAGTGATCCAGTCTATGTGGATAAGAAAAAAAAAATGGAGCAGCGCATATCAGATATGGGTTCCGAAACTACACTTATTAGCTAGAAAGTCATCTAGCTCGACAAAGAGATGAAGATTGCCAAGCAGCACGAAGCCAAGTCTGAAGTTGAGATGAAGAAGGCACAACAATCGGCTGATTGCCTCGAAGATTATGTCAGTACACTACAGAATGTACTCACAACCGCCCAAGACCAAGTAGACCACACCATGCAGGATGCAAAGCAACAAGTGCACTTGCTCCAGGGTCAACTGCAGATGGCTGAAAATGATCACACAAGTCTTCAAGGTGAATTAGATGCGACCACCCTTGAGCGTGATGCGTATCTTCAGACGCAAATTTCTGATCATCTGGTATCTCCAACGGAAGTCGAGTATTTGCTTGGAAAAATTGAGACTTATAAAGTGGCCCTTCAAGGATTCCAAGGCCGCTTTGACATATTCAAGGGTACGGCCTTAACTGAGTTGGCAAAGGCCAAAACAACCATCAGTGAATACGAAAAGGCTGCCACTCAAGTTTTGGAGTCTAGTCCTCAGATCCAAGTTCCATTGATGTCACAATTCTTGCCTCAACAACAGTAAATGGCAGGATTGGATACAGGTCTGGATTCAAGCATGGAACATGGTGGAGCCCCCGAAGTAGAAGAAGTTCAGCCAGTTCCATAGGCAACGCAAACAGGTCCATCCACTTCAGGGACCAGACCATTGTTCAGAAGATCAATCAGCGTCGAGGACCAGATCTAGATCTTCTTAGCACATCATCCCCATGAGTCCTCGCATGATGGCTGGGTCATTAAGTTTAAGACCTCTGAAATTGAGGCTAGCAAAGATTTGGATAAGCTACCTACATTGGGAGAGCAGCTGGCCTGGAGAACTATAGCTTTTGAGAAAACTCCGGAATCAATCAGGAGTTATGTGGCCATCCCTCGCCAGTTGCGCGTTTATCCATACTACGTTCCTATGCCGTGAAGGAATAAGTGGAAGGATTTGGGATTGGCCATGGACAAAATTACCATCCATATGATGAGTTGGCTAGTAATCCACCAACATTAAGTTGGGAGATATCAGTGGATTTTCAGAGAGCCCTACAAGCATACCAGCGGGAGCATGTCCACTCTCCCGATCCAACAATGAGGCAATTGGCACTGTTCGCAAAAGATCTAACTCTACTGATGTCTGTTGCAACGCGATGGGATGATTGCCATCCCACTTTGGCATTCGATCCAAATAAGCCAATGGCGTCAGATAGTATTAAAGATCAGCTGCTAGTGGCAAGATTGTATTTCCATGCTACCATGATGGGAGGCTCATGGGAATCTCGGTTCACAGCTTGGATGACCTCAAAGTGGATCGTTGGAGCCC
Organism: Diphasiastrum complanatum; assembly: GCA_029204225.1. Taxonomy (NCBI): domain Eukaryota; kingdom Viridiplantae; phylum Streptophyta; class Lycopodiopsida; order Lycopodiales; family Lycopodiaceae; genus Diphasiastrum; species Diphasiastrum complanatum. The sequence goes on along the minus strand of CM055111.1, from coordinate 14,504,636 downwards.
ATCGTTTTTTTTTGCCGCACAACCTAGATCTCAACACTGCCCGACTTGACTTCATGGAGAAGGTGCAATATCATTTAATAAAGATACGACGTGATGCAAATAAAAGCCCATAGTAACTGCATCTTGTAGGTGTCATGGGATCGCCACCACTTTTGGTGGGGGATACTGTTGGAGGGTTTGCGGATCCCAAGACAATTCTAACCCTAGTTAATAAGTGAGAGGGATTTGGCACCCTGCGTGTGTAAGTCCAAACTGATGATCACATAGTTATTTGAATAGTTACAAGTCAATAAAAGGACTTTAGGCCTTTTTGATGGACTTTTAATGTTGCAGGCCCTAAATGTCAAGTTAGTGAATAAAGTTGGGACTCCCACCAAAATTGGCTCAATTTCAAATTCAAATAGGCTCCCTCCAATTTTGAATGGTTCCCACTCTTTTTTAGATTTGAATAGTTAGGGAAGTAGAAATGGACCTATAGGATTTTGAGGCCAAGGCCCTCCTCTCTACTATAAATAGGGGCAAACTCGAGTTTGCTACACATGTTCATATCCTCATAGGATGATGTTGGATGATTCTGATGAATCCTCAAGATACAAGGCCAAAGCTATCCAAGAGCACCTCTCACCTTAGACCGAGGAGGTCTCTGAAGAAGAGATGGATGAAGAATGAGAGCCGAGAAATGCTAGCTATAATGATAGTTCAAAATCATGTGAGCCTCATGGTGATGAATTCCAAGTGATGGAATGACCATGTAGGAGCTAGTATTTGTACGCATTTGTGATAAATGCAAGTAGATCCCTCTTAAAAAAAAATAGAGTGAGCCACCTTTTGATGGTGACCTCTAGTGGAGAGAACAATTCCACTTGTAATTTAGAAAATTGTGGAATTACCACTTGGCTCCACATAGGTAGCTCTCTTGCTTATTTAAGAGGTCCCCTCTTCTATGAGGGAGCTTTACATGTATTTTCTTTACTCTTGTTATGAAATAGAAGATCCTCCACGAGTTTTGGCAATCTTGAGCTCCTTGATCATTCTAGTTTTCTTGAGTGATGCTTTTATGATCAAGCCCTTCCATCACTTTGTGTGTGGTTGTGGAATTGACTTAGTTTCATGTTTTCTTTTCTTATGCATTGTGGATTAGAGTAGATTAGCTTTCTTGTTTGTGGATTAGTGTAGAATCAAGCATTCAAGTAAACTAAATAGGCTGAAATTGTGCTTTAGATATTGAATATCCATTTACATTTCAGTTTTTGATATTCTTGGAAAGTCCAAAAATCAAGAGATGAGTGTTTCTTGATTCTTGCACTTGTAATGCTTACTAATTATTTTCTTCTTTCTTGTTCTTGATTCTGATTGATGCATGTAGATAAATTACAATTTGCTAGGATTTGTTTCATTTGATTATGTAGCATTTAGAAATAGGAATGGTAGGTGTTCATCCGAGTTGCATTCTGATCCATCGATGAGCACCATGTCTTGCATGTTTCAAGTAATGTGAGTATGTTTTCAAGAGTGAACATTATCTGAGCATCCTCTGACAGGCAGGATAAAACACTTTATTACAACACTTGGTCTTGCTGCCTAGCTGAACGTTAAACCAAGACTCTGATTGCCAAGAACAACCTGTAGGGTCTGGTAGCAGACAATAAGAAAACCCAAACAAGAACATTTTAACTGTAAAAGACACGAATAATCAATATGCTAGTAGAGAATCAATGAACAACCATTCGAACAATGTAATACAACAAGTTTATTTCAACGGGTTATACAATTTGCTTTTAAGAAGTATTTGCAAAAATTTCTTGAAATTTATTTGAATGATTTTGGAGTCCATCATGTTGATACATACCATCTGGATCATTTGGAAAAAGTGTCCGAACGTTGTCGTAAGTACCATATTTTCTTGAATCCAAAAAAATGTTGGGTAACTCATGGAGTTGTTCCTGGACATGTGATATCAAGACATGGAATCGCTACAGATTATTCCAAAATCAAGATTAACCTAATGAATCTCCGTCCAAAGTTCAACAGAAGTGATTGATTTTAAAAGCACAACCTTATCAATTGATTGTTGGTCAATTGTATTGCTGTGGAGTTGATGATATTTTGAGAAGATGTGTTTTGCCACATGAAGATACATTATTGTAGCAACAGACTATATGACCAAATGGGTTGAAGCACGAGTAGTTCGTGTAGCTGATGTAGAATCTACTGCAAAATTTTTATATGAAAATATCATTGTTCGATTTGGGTGTCATGTGAAGATCGGGGAACACATTTTTTCAATGAAATGATAAAGTGTCTGTTGTAGGACTTTTTTGTTATCCACCAATTTAGTACTCTTTATTATCTGAGGGGTCATGGACAAGCATAATCTTCCAATAAGATTCTTTGCAGTATTATGACAAAAACAATGGAAGCAAGTCATTCCGACTAGGAACACCTGGATGGTAAAAGATTTGATACCCCTGTGAATGGCAGCCGATTACGCAAGTTTTGGAAGCCGGATCTACCAGCTTGATCGAGGATTTGTTTTTGTTTTACAATTTTGTTGTTTCTTTATTAATTGTTGAACTGTTTTTAGAAAGACGTTGACAAAAAGAAAAAAAGAAAAAAAAAATGATGAGCAAAAGTCAAGAAAGTCATTAGATCAGAAAAGAGAAAGGAAAGTATTTTCAAAACTCAATTTTTGATGAAAAATGACCAAAATTTCACTATTTTAGTCAGATGTTCATTCAAATAGTCATATGAACCTTCGCCAAGACTTACCTATGATAAGTTGGGTGAGGGTTGGTTTGCAGAGGAAGTATCTGTTTTGGAGGTATGCGAGAGTTCAAGTTATGCCACTTTGGGAACCTTCGCCAAGCATGTTGTACATAGTATGTACCTTCGTCAACCTGATAGATGGATTCAGAATACCAAAATTAGGTTGAAACCCTGGTCAAAGTCAGTAGATGCAGTACTTAGGCAAAGGATGTACCTAGGCGAGGATTGAACCTATCTATAGAACCTTTGTTGAGCAACCCTATTTGTCAGGAACCTTTGCCGAGAATTCTGAAAGCTATTTTCACAATACTGAACATGCCTACAAATTTTTGTTCAAAAATGATAAGCCAAACTAGTACTTTGTGTAATAGACCCTCCAAATTAGCCTATAAAAGGGCTGATTTTGAATTCATTTCTCACTTGTGCTAGCGAAGCTCTTGTAAATTTTTGTCGTAATCGAACTTTTCCTAAGCCTTCACATAGCTCTCTATTATACTTTCCAGCCTACTACTCTCAATTTTTATCCAATTCTATCGATCATCATGTCTTTTATCGAGTCAGATATATCTGTTTCACCCCGTTCTTGCATTCTCCGTGATGTTCCAACCTCAACGGACGTCATGGCGCTTGCTAGTAGAATCAAGGTGGCTGAATCGATGAACCTCGTTGAGCCTTTGCTCAAGGTGATGGGTATTCATGCCAGAGCCTTTTCAAACAAAATCAGTATGGAGTTTATCAGCATGGCCTTTGGAACCTGGAATGAGGCCACTGCTAAGTTTTACGTCACCTTTCAAGGGGTAGTGCACAAGGTGCAGGTATTTGAGGACGCCCTTGTTGTGATAGGCATTGTTTTTGGGCCTCATCTTGTACCTTCCCACAAACAGACGAATGTTGCCATAAGGCCTTTTTTGACATTCATGTCAACCAATACCACACGAATGATGGCTATCTCGTTGAAGCCATTTGTGAGCCTACCTTACAAGCTATCACCTACCTGTTGAACAACTTCCTCATGGTTGAAAACCTCAGGAAAGAGAGGATCTCCTCACAAATCCTCCACCATCTGGTAGAGTCTAACTATGAGTTAGACAAGAGAACTGTCCAACGTTACGACCAGTACACGACGGTCTTTGCACGGTTGTCTGAAGTACAGATGATCTCTGATGAAACTATTCAACAACACACTTATAGAATTTACAACATCGTGAAGAGTTGTGATCCACCTCTACCTACGAAAATCATAATGATAAATTACTATGCCAGACTGCTCAATGAGATCAGATTTGGCATGGCAAACTTGGCAACCTATACTTCATTTGTACAAATTTGTCAAGATGTCGCTCTTATGGAAGCAAAGATCTCGATGGAGGAGGTGGATCATCTCTATTCTATTGGTGCATCATCGAATGGGACATCAAAGAAACCAAAATCCACAACGTTAGGCAATCATGCAAGAGAGGAAGACCTCGAACCAGTGTGGGTATTGTTATGGAGACCATGCACGCACCGAATGTCCAATACAAAACCCTCGGTTGAAAAATCAAAGGCATAATGCAGACCATAAGGTTGGAGGTCAGAATCAAGAAAGGTCAAACTTAATGACGAGCCAACAAGAGAATCATTCAACGGATGTCAGGAATTTTGTCCCGAGCTCATTAGGACAGTCCTCAACCGAAAAAGGTGGAGTGGAAGTCTTGGTAATATCGCCAGGCTTGTCCTCGAATTCAGTTGAAGACCATAACAACTTACCACTCTACTATGTGGAGAGTGAGAAGGGACATTTGTTACCTATGTATGCTTATTATCACCTCCGAGGGGATGGTATTCTGCGCATGGTGCGATGTTTCGGATGTGGTGGAAGGCATCATCGATCAGAATTCCCGCATTGAGGTGATCCAACAGTATCTTTACCTTGGTGTTCACAATGCGGTGTCAACCATCCATGTCTAGATTGTCCATTGAGGCAATTACAAAAAGATAAAATGGCATTATCTTACAAGGACCAGCATGTACCATGTTATCAGACAAATCCACTCAAGATGTACTACAAACGGAAAGTGCCACCTAGTTTTGAGGCCAATGGATTACACGACAATCCTCCCAAATCCAAAAAGTGCATAGCGTCACCTCAAACTCAAACAACAGAAATTACGAGAATTTTACCCAGCTTTCTACAACAAATACTGGATGCTACATTACAACATGTACCTATGGCGACTAGAATTCTTGAACACTATTTTAGTAATTTTGGGACAATCCCAAGTCCCATTCTTTTCTTTTATGAGGTCTTAGGCTCAAAATTAAGTTCAATCACACAAATTTGACAAAGACCTATGCTTGAACTTAAGTTTGAGCACATGCTCCTTTGCTCGAACTTAAGTTCGAGCACACAAGCATGTACTAGAGAGGATAGAGAGAAAAATTAATTCGTTTCAAAATCAAGAAATCCTCCCAATATTACTAAAACAATGTTCTTGGCGGAAAACCGGTACAAGGCTTGCAAGCAGGCATGGTCACGCGGTCTTCAAGACCGCAAGACAATGAGAAGGAAAAGATCATCGATGGGCAATGTCCAACCAAAGTCTAATTGTTTCACAAAACAACAGACCACCAGTACAGTTCCAAATTCGAATATAAGAGTGCTTGAAAGGCCAAATCTAGAGAATTCAAGGCCAAAAGGGCCAACTGCACAACAAGAACCAGCGCCTAAAATGTCTATGCCTTGTTCTCAATTGGTTAGATTGACTGTCGAAGAAAGTCTTCAGGTTAAAGCATACCACGAATACCTAGATAGACTAAGTAGTCAAGGAGCACGTCATATCCACATTACAAATTGAGAGAGACCATGACAATACCTCTGGGAGAAGTAGCGCCGCTCTATCAGGATCAATATCAACCAACCTTATCATGGGATCCTCTGATGGATGGTGCCGACTACCCATTAAGTCGTGGATTACATGTGGTAGTGGCCCTCCCAATGAAGGGCCATTACCTAGTACATTATGCTCCTTGTGAGCTCGTTATGGGTGCCTTTTGAGTCTTTTCTCTTTAGTATTAAATTTTATACGATAATAACTATGTACGAAAATGGGGAGAGCTTACCTTCTTGGTGTCATTTTACCCTAAATGGCCACCAAGTCCTTTTTATCTAATGTACTTCGTTTTATGAGGGTGACACCATCTTGGTTTCCAAAGGGAGCTTGAACCTAGAACCAAAGAAACTTTGGAGGACAAGGTAACCTAATGAGCAAACTTGGTTGGCGGGCTATGAATGGCACGATGGTGTCACAACAAAAATTGCCTTAGGTTTTACTTCGTTCTAAAGGCAATATGCACCCAAATCGTTCTCAAAGGATGGAATTTTAAATCACTTGCATGAAGTGGTAAATACTTTGGTAGTTCAAAACTTTGCTCATAATAATACCCAAACATATAAAAGGAATGCATGCAATTTGAGCTTCATGAAAGCTGCCCACAACTTCAAACACAATCAAAACTTAAAAGAGTTGGAGTCTTTCTCACCTAATACCCAGACATTGTGAAAGCAATTGTATAAGCTGTCGCGCTACAGGTGAGATTAGAAAAAAACATAATTTTCATAATTTGTGAAGCAATTATTAAGACAAAAGCAAAGATGGGGCTAAGAGGTTGATAAGCATTATGAAGATGTCAAATTTACCGTGAGAGCGTGAGAAGAATCTGATAGGAGTGCGGGAAAAAGAGTAATTACAGAAACTAAAATTGAGGTTTTGAGGCTTTGGCTCTTGGCCAATGACCGAACTTTCTTCTTAGCAAGAAGCAACAACCGCAGGCTTTAATTTGAGCAATCCATGAAATTTATTTACAATCAAGCAGTAGTCTGATAAAGGAACGTGATTGTTGTTCAGGGCTGGGTTTCCAACCTGGGTTTAAGGGAAAATCCTAGCAGATGAAAATTTCGACATTTGGGAAACAGTGGATCTCTTGGCAGCCAATGCCAGTGCTCATTACTGAGATCATGAACCAGCACTTGTGGGCTCAATTGGGTAGCCAAGCAGACGAGATTCTCCACCCCCACACACACAATTGGAGTGTTGGGCTTCACAGATTTCATGAATTCCATGCACAAATTGGTGGGCATCTTCTGAATTTCCACCCACTGATCCTCTCTCTGATCTCCACTCCGTAGCTCCCAGATCCTTATGCTCTTCACCTCGGGCATGCTCTCTCTTTTGCGCTGTGCTCCTTGGCTATGGCACACTCTCCCTACCATCAATAAGCGGCCTCGGTGCTCCAACAGAGATGGAGAGCTCAGGCAAGAAGGCATGGGAGCTCTCACTTCTTGCCATTGCTCTCTCTTTAGGTTAAAAGCCAGCACTCCATATGGCAGCTCTGTGATGCAGTAGAACACTCCGCTGCACCAGACTCCTGGGTCTGTTGCTCCAAATTTGGCTTCTGCCGGTGGGCAGCCAGCCATTGTCCATGAATCTGATACAGAATGGTAAATTTCTGTGAAGAGGCTGTAAGTGTGAGGATTTGTGAAGGGATCTCTGTTTTCACCTGCCACCATGATCTTGTAAGAATTTGTGGATGGATCTGCTATCATGCTGACTTTGTGAATAAGGCGGATTCGCTGCATGACGGGAAGATTTCGGAGCGTTTTTGTGAAGGGACTACATATGAAGAGAGTTGTGCATTCGGCGACCAAGTTGCCATAGCAAAGGAGACTCCCTGACGCTGAGACTAGCGAGACTGGTGCAACTGTAATTGGAGAAATGAATTTTGGTAGAGAGAGGAAGTGCCATTGCTGCGAGATGAAGCTGTAGATGCATGCCACTCGGCCGTGCGAGCAGAGCAGAAATCTGTGTGGTCGGGAAGTGATCTCTGACTGCAAGCAGAAGAAGGCATCGGAGAAGATGAAAAAATTCCATCTTTTGCATACGGGTCTAAAGCGGAAAATAGAGGGTAGTGGCATCTTTGCAAGGATCCTATCAATGCAATCTTCGGGGAGCTGCCTCCAAATTTGATCATCCATGGGCGCGTGCTGCTTATGATTCTCCACCGCAGCAAGATTCGTGATGCTAGGATCTGAAGAAGCTTCAACCTCACTGTTTTCCATGGCATTCCTCAAGCACAGGATTCAAAACGCGCATTCGCTCTAACAGTGTTAATATATTCATTTTCCCTCAAAGGGATTAGGTCAGGGAACAATGAGCAGTGTATTGCACTGCATATGCAACGAGCTTGCAGTATGTGGGGCTGTATTCCACAACAAGATACTCATGAAGCTGAACATCTTAATTTGCTAAAGAGTTTGTTTGAAGCGATATTTTAGCTGTGATACGCAGAAAAACCCAAGCGTTTTTTCACTCTGTAGTTTTGGCTCAATCACTATTCTAGTTAGGTAGAAGTTACTACAGACAGCAAGCCCACATGCACCAGGAGCAAGAATCCAGCAAAAAAGCAATCGCTCGTATTCTACTTGGACTCCATCCACCACCCGAAGCAACAAAACCTGTGAGAATGCAGTCATTGACATGATCTACCGATTGAATCTTATATGACTCAAGCATTACCTGCTATTCTAATATGTAAAGGGCATGAGATGGGCAAGACCTTGATACCAAACCTCATAAACTTAAAAGCTGTGTGACGACACAACATCATAATCAAAGTCAAATTTCTGATGTAAAGCAGAAAGCAATTTATCTACGGAATGTCCAGCAAGCTGTGACATTACTACCCACGTAAAGATCTGATTCTTTCATTCTGTCTCTGCATACACCACAACAGCTAAGAAACAGAAGAAGCCACGAACGAGGAAGAGGATCGGCAGCCATTTATATGTGAAAGACTTGCTGCACTGAACCTTTACTTCAGCTTGATAAATAGAGCAAAGGAAAAACAGAGAAGGCAAACACAGTAAATAGTAGAAAACACTTGGCTATCACAGGTGCACTACTTCGACCCATACTGCTCCCATTTGTGAGTTTATTTACAGTTTTTAGAGAGGGACACTTTCATAAATAACTCACTCAAGGCGACTTTTATTTCTTAGGATGTTCCCATGAAAGACACATTATGCAATATAAAGTGTCCCCAAAGTCTTACTCTAAAATGAGCTCAGGCCCACAAATGTTTTTAGAAGACTATTTATCACGGGTTGCATTGGCATCATTTTGATCACGGGTCTCAAACTGCTGCCAATGCCATCTATATATGTAAGTTTTGGGTGGACACAAGGTTAGAACACTATTTAGAGGACTACCCTTTTATAAACAACTCAATCGAGCATAAAGGCCATCAATTTCTATTCATGGGCTCACGACTGGCGGCATTTTCAGACTTCAGAGACTTTTTGGTTTCTTTTTTTTTTTGTTGAAAGCTTAAAGATACTAATATATATTCACAAATGTACAAGAACAAACCCGAGGCCAAGTTAGTAAAAAAGTTCAAGAGAACAACCTGTACAGCCAAGGAGGTTGTCCAAACACTCTAACTAGTATGCATAAAAAAGGTAGCCATATGAATACAAGCCACAATCATTAGATAGGTAGGAACACCCTAAAAACTTGCTGATTCCGTGCCAACCAAAGCTTCCAAAAAATCACCAACCTGCAAACATGCCAAAGGGTGAGAGTAGAGCGATCCGTGATATAAGAGTTGCCCAACAGAATGATACTAATTCCGAAGAGAAGTTGAAATCCCAATGGGGAAGTAAGCGAGCAAGCTCAGTCCATAAACGACAGTTAAAGAACAGATGCTCAACCGTTTCTTTTCCAGTTGGCAAATGGGGTAGAGAAAGAAAAAAAATAGATGAATAGATAGCTCTTATACAAATGTTATACATATAAATGCTTTGATATAAAAAAGTATATATTCAAACATGTACACAACCATTTTATAACTTGTCTCTTGCTTTTATAACCATTTTAATATTGATGATCCGACTATTGATTCCATGCTCTTCCACTATGATCTGACTTGTAATGATCTAACTATTGATTCTAATGCTCTTCCACTATTTTGATAGTTTTGCCAATGTTTGTACATTTGATATGATGCTCTTGTCTTTTACGTACCTACAAAAAAGCAATTTTTGATATTAGAAAATGTTTCAGACCTAAAAGTCCTTTAGAAAAAGTTACCTTGCTAGTTTCTATTACATTATTTGCTTTTACGTGTTTGTAAACAAGAAAAGAAAAAAGAAAAAGTTGTACTATTGATTATTGCATAGAAGCATGATTGATTCCTATTGACAATCACTGTACAAAATTAAGTCAACTATAATTAATAAAGACTTACCAATTTCTTATGAAAAATGAATCTAAAATATTCAAGAATCTCGTATTGTAATAGGACAAGCTCCATCCTGATATAGTGAAGGCTCCAATCTACTTCCACCTCAATAGTACTAATAAGTTCATCTTTATATATAACATCAAACAAATTTCTATTACTATGCACATTTTGTTCCATGTCTTGATAGACTAATGGTCTGTACCTCTCTTTTTTATCTTTGATAGTTAAAATTAAGACTCAAGATTTGCCTTTGGATTTGATATCAAAAGCAAATGGATTATTGTTTAATTCGACACTCTATTTCACGATTTGTCCATAAGCTCTGACAAGGTATCCTCTAACAAATCTTTACAAAAAAAAGTCGATGTTCTATGTACATTTGCACTTCAAAAGAAATCAACAAATACATTTAAAGAAATAGACCAACTTAATCGAATATTTTTGGATCCAATACTTATTTTCATTGAATTCTTTAAATTAGTAAAGAGGTTGCATTGAAATGATTCTAAAATGGTGCTATCATGAATAATCCATCTGTCACTATCTATTTTGAAAGTGGGATGACCTCAAGAGATCCAGAGCCTCCATGAATATCTAGAATGTGAAGGTGACTCATAAAAGTAGATACCACTATTAGCAAGTTCTTTTGGAGATCTCCCTTGATGTTGCAAATTTTCTATATATGAATGTATGACATCCAATATACCGACAAGTACTTGTGTGCGCTCCCATTTATTAATCTTTGATAAATATAAATCTGTAAAATACAAAAAATTATGATATTCTAAAATACAAATTAAAATTTTGTAGGATTAGATAAGGTAACACTACAATGATTCAAATACTTACAATTGCATTTCCTAGCATTACTTGGATTCACGGATTGAGCACTCGGTTTGGAATGCATATAAATATGTTGAGCTAACACCTCTAAAATGGATTGTACTTTTTGGAGATGCTCTGAAGTCAAGAATCCTAGCTTTCCAATAGGATCTAAAAGATAACTCCGTTTGTAATACCCTACTACTTGTAATTTTTCTTGAATTGATATAAAATAATGCAAATATACTCCAACCTACTTAAATAGTGAGGGCAACTATGCGAATAAGAAGAATGAGATGTGAAAGATGGCAAAGCCTTAGCCATCATATCCCTAAATCTAAAAGATTCACAAACAGCTCATGTAGCTAATTGTTCCATTGCCAAATAAGTGTGGGACATTTTAACTTGTTTTTATGAAACTACAAATGTCACCACTCATCTCTTTCTTAGAAAGAAATTTCTATCCCTTAAAAGGAGTGAAGGAAATTCAATAATTGATCATCTCAACAATTTCAAACAACTACTTAATTAGCTACCTGCAATAGGTTCTCCAGTATCAGATGAAGATGCCAATATGTCACTTATATCTAGTCTACCTTCCTCTTAGGAAAATTTAGTGTTGGTTTTGATCAATATTGTTGGGCTATCACTCTAGAAATTGACAGCAAGATTGTTGCAGAAGGGTATATCCTCTTTGAATAAGAAGGCAATCACCTTACATTTGAACAAGCAACAGTCCAAGAAAAAAAAAAATTCAAAGAACAAAAAGACAAATATTGAGCAAACTTATTAGAACCAGCATCAACAATATGATTGACAATAACAGAAATCCAAGACCAAGCTATTTTGCAATATTGCAAGAGAACCAATCCTGACATCAAGGATTGTCGAATTCTCAAGCATTCTAAACACAACCTGATCTTGCCTTCAACACATTGTCCCAGTACATGTTGAATCTAGGCCTACCACATTGGAAAGCCCTACATAGAGTATTGAGGTACATAGAAGCCACAAAGCATTATGCCTTGTGTTTTGATGAAAAATTCAGTAGATGCATTAATTCTGAAAGCTTATTTAGACTCAAATTGGAATGGAGATGTGAATACCAAGAAATCTACTTTTGGCTACTTATGTTTTTGTGCAAGAGGACCCGTTTCATGAAACAAATGAAAGCAAAAATGCATTTCTCTGTTCTCTATTGAGCCCAAATATGTCGAAACCGTCTCTATAGTAAAAGAAGTTATCTTGCTTAGAAGATTACTCCAAGATTTGAAATTTCAACAAATCAAACCAACCTCACTACACTATGACAATCAAAGCTCCATTGCGCTTTATCTGAACCCACGAACTCATGCAAACATATAAATACATATGGCTACAAAATATGGACATTTTTCAATTTTGAGGCTCATTACAAAATTAAAAAGTATTGTGTAAATTTTGAGTTAAAAAAATGTTAAATTTAAAGTAGGCATAACTATTTTCCAAAACATAATGACCATTTTAAGAATTTCAAACTTTATTTCTATATTCTTTTATAAAACACTCCTATCTATTAATCATTTCATACATTCATATATAAGGTCACGTAAAACTTTCAAAATTTTGGATATTTTTGAATACGTTGATTACAAAACATATAGATGAGCCAGATGATGTAGAGGATGCATCTTCTTCTTTATTGTTAACTAGAATGCCATTTGATTCTATATGGAGACCATAAGACTCAAGATTACTTTTGTATGAATGAGTGTTACGACTTGGACCATGAGAAATTTCACTACTTTTCATGGCATCTATGGGTTTCTTCCTATCTACCTCCAACTATTCTATTTAGAAGGTTAGAATGGAGTCACTCTTGATACTCCAAGATGTGATGGACATTGTACTTGGGATTGAAGAGGAGCCTCAAGTCCTTCAAGAAGTAAAAAAACATAAGAAGAGAGCTAGGATGGCTCTCCATTATATCAAGATGAATGTCTCTAATGAGATTTTGAGAGAGATTGGTGCTTGTACTTCAGCCAAGGAAGCTTGAGTGTGGCCTTAAAAAATTACATTATGTAGATTCCAAATTTGAGTGTTTTGATTGGTCCATGTGTAAGAAAATTTGAGAAAACATATAAAGAGAATCTTTACAATGGGTCCTTTTTGGATTTAGAACCCCTCTTATGGTGATCAAGTTCATGGATCATGGTTGGATGCCTATCCACCAAGGAGGCCTATAAATCCTTTATATTCTCTACCTCAAAGGTGATTGAGAATAGAGATGCCATAGTTTACATGATCTATTCAAATCTTGACATGTAAAATTGATGTAGGAAATAGTGAAGCATCCCATGTGGACACTATTCTCTATATCAATTATGAACACTACTTTAAAACCTTAGAAAGGAGGTCTATACTTAGGATGGAGATCATTATGAAGTTGGATCAAAGTTCTACGGTCAAAACTATGCTAGGAGCAAGCATATTGAAAATTAGAAAACTAGACGAATAAAAGATGACATAGCAAGTGGAACCAAGTCCAAAAACAAAATGAAAGACCTGATCATTGAGGAGTTGCCCGAAGAGATGAAAGGGCATTTGTGGAGATCTTTGCAAGGTGTTAGGGATGAAACAATTCTTAAATCTATTTTGACAAGGGTTGTGAAAAAGGAGATCTCCTTAGAGGAGATGGCAGAAGAGTTTGCAAGGTAATAGATTTGATAAATTTTTTAGGTTTCATGTATCCAATTATTCATAGCACCACAACATGTTAGTTTTTCTTATTTTTTTTTGTCTTTTTTTCAAATATATGTGTTTCTAATGTATTCTATTAACGTTTTTTCATGGACACACAATTTTTATGAGAATTCAAGAAATTATGGTAAAAAGACTAGCATGTTCATCTTGGGATAAAGTTGTCGAAAATTATCTTGTTTTGATCTCGCATTGAGTATTGTCCGACTATTTTCTCTCCTTAAAAAATTTTAAGATATGTGTATCTAGTGTTGGGGTTTAATCTTACTCCTACTCATCCTAACTGTCTTCCTTCCTTCCAAGTAAACCACTCTCTCAAAAAAGATATGCAAAAATGAACTGTTTTTACAACAGTTTGCAATTTTCTTTGCACATTTCATCAGGCAAAAAACCCGACAAAGTTTTCTACTTTACTTTCGAGCCATTCTGAGCACAAAAGTATGTTGCGAAAAATGTGACAATGTGTTCAATCTAGATATCGGTCCATTTCGACACTTCCAGAAATGCAACACTTTCCCTGAAGAATGCAAAAAAATGCGACACTCTGCATAGAATTTCAAATACAGACTATGCTTGCAAAAATCCAAAGTATGTATTATAAAGGTCGTTTTAATAAATAAGAATTAAACTTTGGTGTACAATTTTAAGAGCTGTTTAAATTTTTATAAAATTATGAACTTTATAAAATTAATAACAAATAAATAATCTATAATCCATAAAATTAAACTACTTAAAAAAAATGTCTTAATTTTTTTTTTGTTTTTAAAAAACTTGAAAAAAAAATAGGTAGTTTCTTAAAATGACATGCACAAAAAAAAAAAAAAACGGTTTTCAAAAGTAGGTGTATTTTTATGAGTTTTTACAAAAAAAATCTTAAATACCTTATGAGAACCTCGCAAACTTTCTCATTCAACTCGCAATAGTGCTCCTACAGAAATGAACTATTATTCTTGATAGTCCGTAGTTTTATATGCATATTTGAAGAGTTTGCATAAATACACATATATTCGAGACAGAGCAAAGGTCGACACGATTCAACTTTGACACTCAATATTCGAGTTTGATTCACACAACTCTTATCCAATCCACTCGAATTATCGACTATCAACTATCAACTATTATTGACTATCGACCATCAACCATCGACTCGAATTATCATATCAACCATAATTATGGTACCACTCATAATGGAATATTTTCTCTGCCGAATCCGATGTAGACTATGTCATTGTTCAATCATGCTATTGTATGCAGATACGTATCACTATCTACCTATTGAATATAGTTCATAATGCAAAATGTACTGATCAGATTAGTCTCTTCTTGTAAACACTCACTCAGTGTTAAAACACATCGTTTATAACAAGTAATTAGATAATAAACTCTATTGCTTTGTATTTATAGACACAAAGTGTATAATAAGCCGAAAGGACAACTCAGATGCTAAAAAAAACAGAGAGAGAGAGAGAGAGAGAGAGAGAGAGAGAGAGAGAGAGAGAGAGAGAGAGAGAGAGAGAGAGAGAGAGAGAGAGAGAGAGAGAGAGAGAGAGAGAGAGAGAGAGAGAGAGAGAGAGAGAGAGAGAGAGAGAGAGAGAGAGAGAGAGAGAGAGAGAATAGCTAGGGTGCATGTGTGATATCATATTTAAGATAAAACTTCTTTGTGATGATGTACATAGGCACGGTAGGAAGACCATGTTGAAGAGCACATAATTTACTATTTTATTGAAGTGGGCCAAAAAGTAGCCCCTATATGCTAGTGTTAAAACGGTTGTTTGCAACTATACATACTTAGAGTATATAAATTGGCTAATTCAACTTTTATTCACATGCATTCTTTTTCATGATAAAGTTCTCTCAATGGTGATAACAACAATGCATGTGAGCCTAATGTTCAAATTGATGGAATCTTAAAGTGTTGATATAGACTTTGTGGAGAAGTCATAATGTCATATAGAGTTGATGTCTTGTAGATTAGTAATGAATTCACTATTGTCATGCCTAGAATTCATATAACATATTGAAAACAAGCACATTCAAATTTTTATATGAAATATCTAGATTTCATATAAAACATGATGTCATTTTCAAATCTCTCTTATTGCTTATTGTGACGGTAGAATGACCTATCAATCATCGTTACTGTCTATTGTGATGATATAAAGGACCTATTGTGTCATTGTTGTTATCATTAATTTAAAAACATTCATGTGTATACCAAAAACGTTGATAGGCACATCTTTAGTTTGGTATATTAAAACAATTATATAAAAGAAAAAGCCAGAATAATATTTATCAACATAACTTGTAACTAATTTTTCACTATGTAATCCTGATCCATGCAAACATTTTCATGGATTCATCAAGACCAACCTTTTTAATAAATTCATAAAGCTAAAGCTATAGCAAGATCATTTTTAAAATCCAAAGTATTTGCAAGAGTGTCGGTGATTTAGAATATATCCATTGATGCTCACTGACTCTATCATTTTCTAGCTGAATAGTACCAAGTGCTCTTGAGCTAGAAGAGAGATGGTCACATTATTACAATTCATGTTCTAGAACAATGCATATTAGTTGCACGAAACTAGTTACTTCTCACCTTTGAAATTATGAGCTATACAGAAACTTGTACTATGTTTGATCTAAATAAACAACCTTATCTCAAAGCTTTCATCACTTGAAAGTCCTATTTGCTACCATCCTAACAAAAAGTATAGCCAACTAGTCATTAGAATCCTCTTAAGAAGGTCCTTATCTAACAAACACTCGCTAGCAATTTGTTATATGCGAATGTGAAAGAACATAGACTAGCTCACCACCCAACCATGAAAATCCCACCAACCTGTTGTATGTTGATGCACTCCCCCAAGCTAGTTTAAGAAAATGAGAAAGAAAGATAATTGTGGTTTTTTATACAAGCTAATCATGAGACAAACTCTATTCAAGAAGAAAATATGTATAACAATCACCAAAGACTAGCAAACACTCTACAATGTTTAGCCACCAATTATCGTCACTAGTAGCATAAATGCCTTCAACACTTGATTTTCTCTCGCCACCTCATCTTTTTCTAGAAGCTCTTGCATAAAGTTGTTTTCTATTTTGTTTTCCTCATAAGCTATTTCAACTTGAAGACTCCTAGGCCCAGTTAGGTTGCATTTATTCAAAACGCAATCAGGTTGCCTTTTTTTGTTGCCTCCCTAATCTAGATTAGAATTGGTGTATCATGTTCGACCGTCTTTGACCAAGTAGAGCATAATTCCACTTGTAATTTGTGTAATGTAGAAATGCCACTAGGATGCCACCTAAGGAGCTCTCTTGCTTATTTAAGAGACTTCCTCTTTGAGAAGAGGAGATTTTTGTGTAATGCATCTACTTCATGTCCAAATGAGAAGAACCTCCACGAGTTTTGGTGCATCTTTTGGGCTCCTTGATATGCTTGTTTCTTGAGTAATGCATTCATGATCTTGCCCTTCCATCCTTTGCGTGTGGTTGTGGATAGTAGAGTGGGATTAGTTTTCCTATTTTTTTGTGGATTAAAGTGGGTTTCAACATTCAGATAAACTATAGAGGCTATAAATGTGGTGTAAATCTTGCATACTTCTTGACATTCTAGTGCTTGATGTTCTTGGGATGTCCAAGAATCAAGAAATGAGTGTTTCTTGATTCTTGGACTTCTAAAATGCTGTTAGATTAGTTTCTTGTTTCAGTTATGTGAAATAATGTATGTGTAGCTTAGTTTTAATGTTAGGATCTGATTCAAACTCGTTTTTGCAGCAGTAGAGTAGGATTTCAATCACTGTTTAATGATTTGGTTCTGCATGCTGATTTGAACATTTTGGCATGCATGATTAACTGATTGTGTCATTTATGCATGTGTTTTCAATGCAAGAGTGACCAATCCAAGTGTCCTCTGATAGGCATCAAACTTAGAAAACGTAGATACTTCCCTTCTGTTTGATTTGGGCTTGAAACAAAATGTGAACATCCAAAAAATGCCCAAGAAGCCTGATAACAGGCAAAACCATTCTTGAAAACATCACAAGCAAGAAATAGACAGCCAACAGATCCTCTAGAGTAGGGAATTTGTCAACATTTGGCGCCATTGCCACTTGCACCATTCACACTCATAAATAATACATGCTGCAACACTACCTTTGATCGGATCCATACAAGCAATCTGAAATATCTCCAGATCCGTCCATAGTTCAAAACGACATGCAACCACCCTCCACACGTTCCATAGCACCTCCTACAATCCTTCTGTGTCCTCCTCTACCCATAGTGTACCCATCCTCTTTCGCTAGTAGGGAACTCAAGGGGGAGACTCAGTATCAGAAGGGCTTTCTATGGGTGTAAATTTTATTTTTGGGAACTTTTTTGGTGTATAGGGTTTAGGGTTTAGGGCTTTGTCAAGATGATGGTGTGGTCGAGATGGCAATCAAAGATCTCGGTCCGGTGGAGATTGGAGTTAAGTGCTCAGGTCAAGATTTGATCTAATTGCCTCAATCGAGATCTGAGAAAATGTCCCGGTCAAGATCTGAACCAATGCCACAGTCGAAATGGTGACGGATGGACGCGGCTGAGATGGTTATGGATGGACGCGGTTGAGGTGGTGACGGAAAAGGTCACGGCTGAGATGGGATCGGAAGAAGGACTCGATTGAGATGGAGTGCGAAGGTGGGCATGCATGATTGACTGATTGTGGTCATTTATGCATGTGTTTTCAGTGCAAGAGTGACCAATCCGAGTGTCCTCTGACAGGAAGGAAACTTAGAAAACGTAGATACTTCCCTTTTGCTTGATTTGGGCTTGATTCAAAACGTGAACATCCAAGAAATGCCCAAGAAGCCTGATAACAGGCAGAACCATTCTTGAAAACATCATAAGCAAGAAATAGACAACCAACAGATCCTCTAGAGCAGGGGATCTATCAATAGGCAGAAACCGTAAAACACCGCAATGTCAAACATTGCAGTTCCAACGAAGACCGAAGGAACCAAACTGCATCGCATCGCAATATCAAAGATTGCAGTACCAACGAAGACCGAAGGTCAACCTTGTGAAGACCAAAATCACAATGTACTGCAAGGACTCACATGCGAAGGCAACGTATACCGAAGGCAAACTGCACGACACCAAACCGCATGGTCAACCTTACGGTTGCATACAAAGACCCAAACCGCAACATCGAAAACCGAAGGAAACCACAAAGTCAATGATTGCGGTCTACAAGCGAAGATCAAAACTGCAATAGATCGCAACATGTGAATTGGCAGTTGCCTACGGTCCATCCAACTTCGCATCAAACCATAATAGACCTCAACCATTGACTTGGCAGTTGCCTACGGTCCATTTCCAACTTTGTAGCAAACTGTAATAGACCATAACCGTTGCCTTGGCGCTTGCCTATAGTCCATTTCCACATAAAATCTCATATGGCCATAATAGATCGAATACGAGCCGCAATAGAGCTGCACAGGACCGCAATATGGTCATAATAGATCGGAGAAGATTGCAATATGACCATATAAGACCGCATTTGTTACCTTTGTGGTTGCCTACGGTCTGTTCTAACTTGAATGCGACTTAGAGGCCTTAACCCTACAACTAATAACCTATGAAAATAACATGGTGGTCCATCTTATTATTACAACTGCATTACGACCGCAAAGGAGACTGTTGCGGGCCTAATGCGGCTATTTTAGGGCATTTGAATCCACTTTAGGACATTAGGACAACATTTTGACCGCAATGGATCGCATTTGAGACCACAATGGACCGCATTAGGACAGAAGGGTGCGAAAGAGATGCAAGATGCTAAGGCTCTAAAACAATCCATGTGCTGAGAATAATGCTTTATTAAAGCTTTCTTAGGCCATTAATACGATTGGAGTCATAGATATAATAAAAATGATCTTGGCATCATAATTAGCATAGCTTTTTTTTGAAAAGTTTTGAATCATTGTAATTTTTTGGACTCAAGTATGTTATTGAAATTTTGGCATGTGTATGTGTGAGATGTCATCTGTGTATATATGTGTGTACATGTGTGTCTGTATGTAGGTGTGTGCCATGTGTGTGTGTGTGTGTGTGAGAGAGAGAGAGAGAGAGAGAGAGAGAGAGAGAGAGAGAGAGAGAGAGAGAGAGAGAGAGAGAGAGAGAGAGAGAGAGAGAGAGAGAGAGAGAGAGAGAGAGAGAGAGAGAGAGAGAGAGAGAGAGAGAGAGAGAGATATGGTTGTACGTGTGTGTGTGTGTGACAGAGAGATTTGTGTGTGTGTGTGTGTGTGTGTGAGAGAGAGAGAGAGAGAGAGAGAGAGAGAGAGAGAGAGAGAGAGAGAGAGAGAGAGAGAGAGAGAGAGAGAGAGAGAGAGAGAGAGAGAGAGAGAGAGAGAGAGAGAGAGAGAGAGACTTCTAATTTGGTTATCGTAGTGCATTTTGGTCCTTCCATGGCCTCGGCTGTTCATTTCACATCAGCAGACTGCATCGGTTCATCGGCTCAACGGTTGATACACAGAGAAGGCAGCACACTCACAGAGAAGATTCTATAGTGCATCTGACTGTAGCACATTAGCTCCTGACTATATCACATCTGATAAACACACATCAGACTTCTGATACACACACATCGACTCCTAATACAAACACACAGCGGCTGAATGCACCTCATCTCTCTCTCTCTCTCTCTCTCATCATAAGGTGTTGCAGGGGGTACGTGATAATCCTGGACCTAGTTCTTTCAAGGATCAGTATGTGCCATGTAGTCATGTTGATGTTTGTGCTAATTGATGAATAACAATATGGAAATTTTGTCAACACTAAAGAGTAACACAGCCGAACAATATAAAATTGGTTTTCTTTAGCTAGCAGCAAAAATTGTGACACAATAATGCGCTCAAAAAGAACTCTAAAAACTCCAGTGAGGATCTGACAATGTCTCTTCATGACTATCTCATGCACTCAATCGATAGACCACAACCTTAATAATAGACCACAAATGATTCCTTGTCCATGGGATGTCTCAATATCACTCAAGATAGCTCAAGTTTGATGTTAGTCACTTGACATAACTTGAATTTGATGCTCATGGAGTAACCAACTTTTGATGCCCAACATGTGATTTGATGTTGGAAACCCATGACACAGGTTGTAGGATCTTGATGCTCCATGATTTGTTGCATCCACCTTGTTGTGCAAGACTTTGGTACACATAGAAACTAATTGTGTTGGGTGTTGGATCGAGTGTTGGATCGGTGCCTCGAGCCACCTTCCCCACTAAGTTGTGCATTTGAGTAGGTCCTGTAGATCATGATAGCTCATCAAATCGCATGACCTCAACATTGGCTATATTTCATTCAGATTTTTGCCCTATCAAATTTCAATGGTAGGATAGTGGCCTACCTTGGTGGTGATAGAGAAAAATTAGGATTTGATTCTGGCAAGCGAACCAAAAGGTGCCTAGAACATTGCCACATTGTTATGCAAATTGTAGTATGGAAAAGCGTCCTCTGCAATGGAACAAGCCCAAGTCCCATAGAATGGGATGTGAGGTGAGGGAAAGTTTTTTTAGTATCCATGTTATGACTACTGCTAGCAATAATGAATGAAATTTCACATGCTCTCTAATATTTCTCTCTCGTTCTCTCTATTTCTTTTTCTTCTGTTCTTGTTCTCTTCTTCATGTGTTCAATTCACTTGTAAGTTGTAGGCTCCATGAGTCATCTCAGCTTAAACATGCTAGATTTCATTGTGCAAAAATATTGTTTGATTTGAAGGTATCTAAAATAAGATCAATGCCCAGCCCCCACAGGTGATACCTCTCACAACGAGGGCCTTCCTAATTGTTTCACCCATATGACCATGATTTTAGTAATGGCATGGCAGCACCATTAATGATCAAAATTGGTGCTAAATTGGGTGCCACACATGTGCTCTCTTTTCTTCTTCTTGCTCTCTCCAATCTCTCTTCCTCGCTCTATTGTTTGTTCACTTCAAGTGTTCTCCCTTGCACTAGTCCTTCTAGATCTTCTCGCGGTACTGTTATGGTGAAGATTTAGTATGTTCATTAATACTTTTACTCTTTGCTATGTTCAAATTTGAAAGTGCTAATTATTTGATTATAAAATATTAAAGATCTGATCAGAGAAGCGGAGCATTAACATAGACCACCCTGAATTGATTGAAGCAGATATTGTTAAATGTGTGAGTTCTTTTATTTTTTATGCATGCAATTAATTTTGCGTAGTAATTATTTCATCGAACACAACATGGAGGAACCAATTAGAAAATAAATTACATTTGTCAATTATTGTAGTGGTTTTACCGCAGAGTTCAAATTCGACAAATAACAAAATCTACAAAATACAACAAGTTTAGAAAAGCATGCAAGTTTATACAAGAACAGAGAAAGTATAAACTGCTACATAGCACGTTGTAGTGATATGGAATGTACAATATACATTAGTTGTAATGCATAGAGAAATTTAGGCTTCATTGCCTTCATCACAATTATCAGCATCTCTGATTGTTGTGTTATCAAGAAAACAATCCCAACTGAGATTGGAGTTCCATAAATTCTTCCTCTGATGGAATTCTTTGGAGGTGTCCACGTACATTTGTGATTACCCTTTGAAGACATTCCTCGCCTGTTAGAAGAGTTCCATCTTCTTCAAAATCGACATCGGGAACAAATTCATCAGCATCAAAATCTATGATAATAGAATTTTCTAATATCGCCGCATATAACAAACATAGGAGAACTTATTCTGTACGGTGGAACTCTCCTCTAACTTAGAGGAACTGAACCAATATATGCTTTCCTAAGAGCTCCAAAATCTATGTTCATATAGTCACTATTGCGCTTTGGTGTGTCGATGAGGACATCACTAGTTTCTAGGTGAGGTGACTCGTGTGTTGAGGTGGAAAGTTCAGCATGTTCAAGGTGGAAAATTTAGCATGCTCAATAGATACTGGTTCATTATCATCCAATATTTGGAGGATTAGACATAAAATAAATCCAATTTGATACTCTTTAAATCTATATTTCCTTTTACAAAAACTACAGCTTGTGAAATACTTAAATTGCTCAAAGGGCTTGGTGTACATCCTATCAAGCCTCTATTTATGTGAGGGGGTAGACCGCACACGATCATTCAAATGCATGAATAATAAGACATCAAAGAAAACAACATGAATCGTAACTAGATCCTTACATGTAAGGTGATCTTCATAGAATACATCTGTAGTCTTTTGACCAGTTTGGAAGACATGAAGATGGATGAAATAAGAATTTGAAGTACTGTGTATTCCTATCAATACTGAACTCATCAAGGAATTTTGACAATAAAATATCCCTGTCAAAATAGGAAGAGAAAGCCATATTTGTAGTATGATATCGATTTTGTGCGAGGAGATGTGTTCAACAAATGGTGTGTACATAATCGATGTGAGCCTTTTAGAGCAAATATCACTTCTGTGCGACATGGTATATTAGGTTCGAAATGCAAGGGCAACTTGAAGTTAAAATTTCAACACAACTACCTAGTGCCACCCTTGAGCGATCATGCACAAATTTGATATGGTGTGACCTTTTTGCATGATTGAGCTATTTATAAAAAATTGTTTTCTAAACAGTGTACTAACATACATACATGATGTCATGGTGTGAGCTCAAATCTTGCATATATGAATGATCTAGATCAAGTTTTGGCACCACCAATAGGCTAGGACATAATAATAAGAATCAATTTTTTTCTACAAATATGATTGATTGTAAGGTTGAGTCCTGAAACAAAGACGCTTTGATGGATTGAATTTTGAAAATAGTGAGCCCTCATGGTGGATTCATAAATACAAAGCCCTCTTAGATAGAACCTACTGTTTTTTTCAAAGGGGGGAGGGGGTGGTGGTGTGTGAAGGGGTGAGAAGGTTCGAGTCCAAGGCTTTTCCGTCAAGGAAGGGCCTTTAATTGAGAGCCATAGCTTGCGGTAGAAGGGTCATGGACCTAAGGCTTCTAGCTTGTGAAATTAGGTTTGAAACTTTTGATACATAGAAAGGAATTCTATTTTATATAAACCCAATAAATCTAGGCATTAATCATATTCTCACGCAACGTTGTTGGATTTGGAGCACAATCCAATCTAATAGTTTTGTAATTTGAAAATTCATAAAAACTTCGATCAATTGCGCTTTGCAAGGAGCTAGTGACTGCCTCACAAAAGATGAGGTTTGAAGTGAGGAGGTTTGAAGTAACGTCTTTAGAAATTGTTTGCAAGCTGAAGATAATTTTGAAGCAAGATTTTCAGGACACATCATAATCTAAATCTACCGAACACATCTTAGAAAATTAAATTGAGGTGGAGATTTTCCTTTGGAATGGGTTGTTTATAAAAAGGTCGGTGTGTATAAAGAGTGTAGTGATAGGTGTGTATAAAGAGTGTAGTGATAATACATCAACTGAAAAATGGGTGTTGCATGTGTTTGAATTAGTGGAGCTGGGTTAACCAAGTGTCGTTCTCAACTTTTTGAAAGATGAGCTCATTTTCCAACTTTGACCCCTTTAATCATTTAGTGTTCTTTGCTCTCTCTCTCTCTCTCTCTCTCTCTCTCTCTCTCTCTCTCTCTCTCTCATCTCTCTCTCTCTCTCTCTCTCTTTGACCTTTTCACTATTTTGCAGTAACTAAATAGTGAGCTCTGGTCTTTTAGTGTAGCAAGGCTTTCGGAAATATAAATGGGTGCTCTTCCTCCTCCTCGTTCGTGGCTTCTTCTCTTCCTTCCTTCCGAGGAGGAGGAGAGCCGTGTTATAGCAAGAAAGTGTAAGCAAAGAGGATCGAAGAATCAGATCTTTATGGGGGCAGTGATGCTACCTGTTGCATCTTCCGTAGCTAAATTGCTTTCTGCTTACCTTCACTTTGATTTTAAGTATGAATTTAATTATGGGTCGTCAGAGCTTTTAAGGTGCTGATCAGGTTTGCCGTCATAGTCTGGACTATCAAGGTTTTACATATTAAGACAGTAGTTAATGCTTGAGTGTTCAACGAACAAGGTGATGCATGCAAAAGCTTGATGGATCAATTAGGAATTGGGCATGATTGTTAGATGTCATTATCTGTCTTCTCACAAGTTCTGTTGCTTCGGGTGGTTAATGGAGTACACATAGAATACGAGCAAAGGATGTTTTGCTGGATTCTTGCTCATATTGCATATGGGCTTGTTGCCTGCAGTAGCTTCTGCTTAACTAGAATAGTACTTGGGCAAAGACTAAAAAGTGAAAAGCAGTTGGGTGTATGGGCATATCACAGCTTAAATATTACTACTAACAAGTTCTCTAGCGAACGAAGATGTTCAGCTACATGAGCAAATTCCATATGAATATGAGTTTGAATAATTAGCTTATGTAGGGTTTTGTGCTGCCGAGTACAGCGCCACATACTCGTTTCATATGCAGTTCAACGCACTGCTCATTGTCCCTGACTTCATCCTTTTGAAGGAAGACAAATCAAGATTTACAATCTAGACATAATCAATGTCAGATCAAATGTACAGTTTGACTACTCTGGATGAGAAATCCAATGAAAAACAGTAGGGGTGACGCCTCTTCAGATCCTACCATCACGCATCTTGCTGCGGTGGAGACTCACAAGCAACACGCATCCATGGATGATCGAATTTGGAGGCAGCTGCCTGAAGATTGCATTGACAGGATCCTTGCAAGACAGCCACTTCCCACCATTTTCCGCTTCAGATCCGTTTGCAAAAGATGGAATTCCTTCATCTTCTCTGATGCCTTCTTCTGCTTGCAGTCAGAGATTACTTCCAGACCACACAGTTTTCTGCTCTGTACCCACGGCCGAGTGGCCTGCATCTACAGCTTCATCTCGCAGCAATGGCACTTCCTAGCTCTACCAAAAATCAATCTTCCCATCACAATTGCACCAGTCTCGGTAGTCTCGGCCTCAGAGAGTCTCCTTTGCTACGGCAACCTAGTTGCCGAATGCACAACCCTCTTTGTAAGCAATCCCTTCACAAAAACACTCAGAAATCTTCCCGCCATGCAGCGAATCCGCCTCATTCACAAAGTCAGCATGACAGCAGATCCATCCACAAATTCTTACAAAATCATGGTGGCAGGTGAAGACAAAGATCCCTTCACAAATCCTCACACTTACAACCTCTCCACAGAAATCTACCATTCCGTATCAGATTCATGGACAATGGCTGGCTGCCCACCGCCAGAAGCCAAATTCGGATCAGCAGACCCAGGAGTCTGGTGCAGCGCAGTGTTCTACTGCATCACCGAGCTGCCATATGGCGTGGTGGCTTTTGATCTGAACAGAGAGCAATGGGAAGAAGTGAGGGCTCCCATGCCTTCCTGCCTGAGCTCTCCATCTCTTTTGGAGCACCGAGGCCGCTTGTTGATGGTAGGGAGAGTGTACCATAGCCAAGGAGTATCGTACAAAACAGAGAGCATCCCCGAGGTGGAGAGCATAAGGATCTGGGAGCTACAGAGTGGAGAGAGAGATCAGTGGGTGGAAATTCAGAAGATGCCCACCAATTTGTGCATGGAATTCATGAAATCTGTGAAGCCCTACACTCCAATTGTGTGTGTGGGGGTGGAGAATCTCATTTGCTTGGCTACCCATTTGAGCCCGCAAGTGCTGGTTCATGATCTGAGTAACGAGCAGTGGCATTGGCTGCCAAGAGATCCACTGTTTCCCAAATGCAGAAACTTTTATCTTCTAGGATTTTCCCTTAAACCCAGGTTGGACACCCAGCCCTGAATAACAACCACCTTCCGATATCAGATTGCTGCTTGGCTGATCGTAAATAAATGGCATGGATTGCTCAAATGAAAGCCTACTGTTGCTGCTTCTTGCTAACAGAAAGTTTGGCCATTAGCCAAGACCTTAAAAATCTCAATATTAGCTTCTGTAATTACGTTACTTCCATCAGTGCTCCTGTCAGATTTTCTCATGGTAAATTTGACAACTACATAATGCAATTGCTTCACAATTAATCAGAGTTGTGTTATACTTTGAACTCCCCTAAACAGGTTTATACATTTGCTTTCGCAATGTCTGAATATTGAAGTGAGAATTATGAGTTTGAATATATCCTGAGGAGATGATGGATGGGTTTTCTAAACCGTAAATAGCATGCATTTCTTTGTATGGTTTGGGTATAGTTCTGAGCACCTTAGCACAAAGTTTTGAACTGTTGTGTTTAAGATGTGATCCACCACTTCATGAATTTTCTTAAAAATTCCACTCATGCTTGTTGAAAATAGTAAAGTGAGCTGGGTTTTATTTTTTGCCCTCAGGGTGTCTGCCCGAGGATGGAGTGGCGCGAGGAGGCATCCTTCCCTTCCGTAAAATTAGTTCTTACTTATTCTTTTAAATGTTCTTTTACATTTTCAATCAAGATTTTGTAGGGAAGGATCAAATAATGACATGCAATATTATGAATTTTTTCAGCTACCCTTGTGTAAGAGTCTTGTCGACATTGTGATACATTGATTTAATTAAGACTACTTACATGGCATAGCTTGTGAGTTGCCACTCGATAAGTTTCAACCTTTTTAAACAAATATTCGATTTTCGTCTGAGTTACCGAATGATCAGAAATTTTTGCATCTTGTAGCACTCAACACGTAATGCTATCCAACTCCTAAATTATTCTTTGGAGTGTATGAACTTTGACGGTATTCATTCGTAACATGGTCTTCCAAATAAGGCTGCAAACACTTTGTCATAAATGAAAATTACTAACTTTAGAAGAGATATATGGGCCTAATAAAATAGAGCTTCATTTTAAGCTCATGATTTTAAAAAGAGCATAAAAAAAGCTTTTGGAAATTTACCAACACGCAATCATGTACAACATAAGAAGATTGAAATTGGATGTTTCCTTGAGAAACTAGAAGCGTAAGTGTTCTGGTTTTTCATAAAATTTATGCAAATCACATACCGTCATAGATAATTAGCATTTTACATATATGCTTACTAGTGTCTAAATTACAGTAGTCAACCTTGGGGAAAAGCCACTTGTTGGTGCAATCCACTTGTCAATCTTGTAAGGAGTTGTGTCATTATGTTTGACGTTCCCTTTGCGAAACCTCCAATTGTTTAATATAAAGTACAATTGTCTTGGTCTCATACCCCCCCCCCCCCTTTAAACACACACACAAACATTGTGCCAACTAGAGCAGTAAGTTGTTGATTCAGATGTGTGTGCATGTATGAATTGTCACTCGACCACTTCGTAAAGCAACCTTTGCAATCATTATCTTGCTTTTGATGGAGGAGAATGTTGGTTTGATTGGCACTACATTCTAGGGTCCCATTTAATTGAAGTACACCTGATTTTTTTGAAGCAATTTAGCATCTTCATATTTCAAACATCTTATCTCAATGAGTAGCACTTGTAGTATTGCATAAAATCACCAATGATTCAACATGTTCACAAATTTTCAAACATCTTATCTCAATATATGCAATATTGAACATGCATTTCATACTTGAGATAAACTTTATTTTTTTAGTTTGAACTCTGGGATCGATCCTAGGGTTCAAAGTTATTCTTCTGCTTGTTTCTTTGGAAGGTGGGAGACAGTATTTTTTTTCACAATCACTTCTCATTTGAACCATGGGGTAGGTTGTTCCTCTTGGACCGTTCAATACGTTGCTCTTTTCTTGTGAACTGTGGGCCAAGGTTTTTCGAACTATCTTTTACTATATTCATCTGTGGGCCGGGGAGTTCTTTCCACTAAATTTGATTCTATTCTATTCTCTGTGTTGAATTGTAACTATCTCACGTAGAAAATTTGTTGTTTCGAAGTACATAGATATTGTACTTTTTAGGTTTGAACCCTAGATTAATTGCTTAATGAGGCAACCATTGGGGAGACATGAATTTTTTTATGATTTAAGCTGTTTAACAGAGTTAGATTAGTGTAAAATGACTTTTATTTGGCCTTATTAATAAATATTTTACTTGAAATGAGTGATTTATCGACTAAAACTTTTATAATTATTAGGTGTTTCTTTATTAATTTTTCAATGTTTTGTACCATAAATTTCTATTTTAGTTTCCAAAGTCATATTCACATTGAAAAAATACGTTTGTTTTTTATAGCACCATATTTCTCTTGTATAATGCATAATGGATTCAAATGTTATTTTCGGCAGGAAGCTTACAATGCGCATGTATGTGCCAAAACTCAACAAAGAGGAAAGCACTATAAAAAAAAAAACCTAGAACTATGAATGAAGGTCGTAAAGATTCAAGTATGGATCCTACAACAAAAGGAGTAGCAAGCTTCATTTACAAACTTTCCTTGGTACATTTCCTTGTCATCAACGGATAGGCTAAATCTAACTCTGTCTAAATTGAGAGGTGATGACACCTTGAAAGAGTCAAGGATGTTAGGAAAAGTCAAAGATTTGTATTATGATGATGATCATTCAAATGTTGTGGTCCTCATAACTGAAAACAAAGGACAAACTAGATTATTCAGTGTCAGTGAAATCCTTTGTGTAGTTCAGCGCATAACTCCGTCATATTTACAAAATGAAATGAGGGAACGCTTTGAGGAGAGTGGAAATTTGATTCGTACATCCTCTAGTTATTTGTTTGGAAGCAAGCAAGCATCCGCATCTAATTTAGTTCCTTCAAAAGATGTTTCTAATCATGCTCCTACAAAAGGTGTTTCCATGGTTACTACAACAAAATTTGGATCCGAGGTAGCTTCTCCACAAAAGATTAAAGTTCGACTAGTTTCAAAGGGAAAACAATTGGCTGAATCAAAATTAGTACCAGAGGAAGATACTTGCGAGTCGGATGATGATTAAATTAAAGTGCTTGGAGCAGAAACTTGGTGTTGGGGATCTTGAGACCCAACAAAATGTAATGAGAGACAAAATTAGAAAAAAAAAAACTTGTTGATATTAGAACAATGGAGATATCAATCAGAAAAATCCATCGTCCTCCACTGGAACCATCAACTGGGAAGAGACCTCTAGAGATAAGGGAGCCACATGAGCTTCACGAGCTTCATGTTCACAACTTGAACTAAAAAATGTCCTCTAGCTAATGTGCTACCATTTCTTGTCATGGTGGATAGTAATCAATGTCCTGACCAAAAAGCTTTTAGAATGAGTAAGATAAATGAATATGATTACTATGTTATTGGAGGATGCCATTCCGATGAAGCTGGAAGGCAATTAGTGCAAAAATATCCAGACTCACCCTACTTTAAAATTGTTGAGTGCAAGATCTATGTTGGGTTGAATATGGATGAATCAAAATTAGCAGCGTGGGATGACAACAATGAAATTGCCTATAAGCTTAGTATGTCGTTCATCCAAAGCATACAATTTTTTCAGAATGAGTATTTGGATCATATGAATATCCATAATAGAGTTTTGCTAGAGTTGCGAACTCAATGTTGTAGAGAAATAGGATTGGTCTTCGATGAAAGTAAAGCTTCTAATGCGCTACGCAAATATGAACATAACTTTCAATTGGCATTTCGCACGGGATTAGTTTGGGAGTTGCAAGACACAATATTCACGATGTGGGAAAAACAAGAGTTGAAGGGGCAAAAGGCAAGCAAGTCGCGGGATGACCCTTCAATCCTCTTGAAAGCCAAAGAGCGCAAGACTGATGTTTCCATCTAATCACTACCAGATGACATGAAAGTAACCGTTTGGAAATCTATTCAAGGATTCAAAGACGAAAAATTGATTCTATCAATTTTATCAAGAGTCAAAGCAAAGGAGCTTTCATTGGATGAAATGTCGAATGAGTATGTTGCGTAAAAAATCTATTATTTGATTGTCATTCTTTTTAAACTTTCATCAAATTAAAAAGCTAATTTTGTGTTTCTAATAGTGCTAATCATGGATTCTTTTTACAGTCATAAAACGTATTCTCGAATTCAAGAACAGATGATGGTCCGATTAAATTGCTCCTCATGGAAGCAAGTGAGAGCTGAGTATCCGACCTCGAGTTCGCAATCATCATTGAATCAATTTTATATGGCATTCTTGAACATTGTAAGTGATTTCTTTATTATATTCTCATTAAATATAGATGTTTTAAATTGATAGATATGATGCATCTTTGATACTTCACAATTTTCTAATATTAGTCAACTTTGGTTTAAGTTTTTTCTTTATAGTTATAATTATCACTATTGTGCTTAGTGACACTTATGTATTCTAATCTCAGACTTGATCTGAGAGACATTACTAAAAAAAGAAATAAAAAATCCAAATATTTTTCATGGGATTGTATGCTAATAGAGTTGTATCACTTGATAACTATATGATAGCCCTTAAAAAAATGTCACTTTTTATTAAAATCTGTTATGATTACATAAGATTGCATATGTTCATTTGTTCTATTTTGTTGTTCTCCGCTGCATATATTTTGTTAGTCAATGCACTATATACAATTGTACATTTGGCTAAATAGGGTGTAGGCCAATTTTTGGCACAAGCCAACATATCGCACCATAAAAAATTGAGACTATCCATTTGAATGCTCTATTCAGTTGAGCCACAATAGATTTATTGTTCTTGTAATAGTTGTATTGAAACTTATAAGCATACTCATTTTATACAAATTTTGTTTCTTTGTTTCAATGAGATACATACAATAGTTTTTTGAACGTCTATAGTATAATTGATAATCTAAATTTTGTATTTGTAGTTTAAGGCTTTGTCATGATTTTTTTCTGAATATAATGCTCAATTTTTATTTTCTCATTTGTGAATTAGGAAATTTTCTTTATTGCATTTTTTTATAGCATTTTAGTTTTTAGAGCCTCAATACTTTTGTTAAAAAAAAAAAATTAACAATGAAATTGGCCTGAAATAAATTACAAAGTGTCGATATTTGACTCACTTTTTCAAATTTGTTAGAAAAGCTAAAATTTTAAGAGAATCTCCAAATAGGTAACATGCAACATTACCTATTCAATACGCAACAGTGTTTATAGTGTTGATATCTTTCAATTTTGTGTGTAGAATGCAATTGTAAGTTCATTATTAGATCCACACATGTGAAATACAGTACCTTACTAATTATTGTATGGACAACAACTTCATAATATCATATATTTGATGTTTGATCAAGATCTTGTTGAGTTTGCATCTTCTATGTGTAGTTGATGTTAGATTTCTACATTATCAATGGTGCTAGATGTGTTGTCGTTCATAACCAAAGATCAAAGGGACATATTGGATCTTAGTAATCTGATATCTCTTCACATGGTATCAAAGCTATTGTTGCGTTCATGAGATTGTAGGTTGATCATGTGGTGATCAAGTATCTTCTATTCTCTGTGTTGATTTCGCTAGGTTTGGTGCAAGAAAGAGATTTGTGAGGTTCCATATCTTTGTGATTTTTTCTTGAGTTCATTTGTTGACATTCAAGATTTGTGCATTGGAACATGTTGAAAGAGAGGAACAAGCCATTGCAACATGGCTACAAATGGAGGCTTTATGTTGGAAAGAATGATAGGCTTACCTCAAGTAGCTTCGTAGGACACCAACTTTATTTGTTTGCAAGGATTTATCAGATGAGACTTTGTCAGATCTCATGGATCAAGGTTGGGATAGTAAAACAAATAATGACATAGAATGTAGGATTAAAAAGTCTTCAATGCTGTTTCGTTATCATATCAAAAAGCAAATGCTCAGTCTCACATTTAGTTATCAGAGATACAAAAAAATTGAAGGTACATGGCTACCACTGGATCAAGACTTTGAACTAAATGGTCACACAAACCGAATGGAGATAAGCATTATCTACAATGAAGAATATTTCACTATGGTTGAGGTGGAAGAGCATTGGAAGTTTGATTTTATTAGAACAGAGCTCATGCTATTACAAACCAATCTACCAACATATTTCAGATTTATCATCAACGGAAGACTCGTAAGTACTTTATGTTTATTGCCATTTCAAAATAGTAAAAAATCATTGAAAATGACATGATTTACAATTGCACATTCACTAATATTTGTCATGTCATATATGCGAAAAAGTCAGGAGCTGATAAGGTGCTGTAAAGATCTACCTACAACAATCACCATCGTGGAAAAACAATAGCTTAAAATAAAGTTTAGTAAAAATTGATGTATAGACTTTGGGCATCTATACATGTATTTTGTGCTCCCAAATTCATAAAATGGAACAACATATGATATACCAATGTATATTTCTCTATGAATTCTATACATGTGCAATCTATTTCTGTTCTATGCTATCTGTATTGTTCTAATCTTTATTAAGTATAACTACATCATCCTTTGCACCATCATCAACAATGGGAGGCTGAAGCCTTGCCCTGGCCAGTATGCTTAGGATAATTTTTGTCTAAATCTGTACACCTAGCTTGATGTGTACTCAGGAAGTGCAAACTGCAAGATAGAACATTCATGTATTACCAATGGCTTAAAACATCAACAAAATAGAAAACTAATCACGATTTCAAAAATAAGAATAAACAAAATTAATTATCTTAGAAATATCAACATCTTCCTGAAGGATGAACCACCCAAAAAATAACTTTGCATTATATAATGTGTATCACCCACAACTGAATGAATCATTTTGCTGGGGGGACTGCAAAAAACTTTAGCACACAAGAAATCAATTAAGAAACAAAATGAATTAGAATGAAACAAATACATTAGAATATTGATTTCAAAATGTTGTTAAAAAAGACAGAATTTATCTCCAAACTAACAATCTGCCAGTCCACTGAATGAGGAACATATGTTGGAATATATTTACTTAAATATGACAAGTATATATCTACATCCTTATGCGTATTGCTAGCCGAGTTCATCTCGACACAAAATCCATTAACAATATTATCTACAGATCTCTTAATAGAGATCAGGTTTAAACTCCAGTGGTCACTGCAAACTAAGATAGAAAGTCCATTAGTTGCAGTTCTGAGAACTATTTCCATTGATAATGCCAATGATAAAGCATTAAACAGCAAGAAGCATTTAACATATCTTACTTGGTATGATAAGGCACGACCAGATATTTTGTTGCTGGTGTGAATCAACTAGTCAGACATTGTGACAATGTGTCGTTATTCTCCTTGAAGGCTTGAAGCAAAAGGCTACTGAGCACTAGCAATTCATTGGATGAATCTCTTGCAATATCATATTGCAAGAGTGTAATCCTAGACTCTATCACAGGATCACTGATAGAAGCCTGTCAATTTTAGAGATCCAAACAATCAACAACTCTATAATTTATACTAAAGTCAAGTTCCTCTGTTCTAAACAAAATGAAATACCAATTCTATCTACAACATCGGCTATGTCCTTCTCAAATTTAAGATAATCATCAAAATCTATATATGTATAAAGATTTAAACGAGGAGGAGGTGGCTGAGCAATATCTACAAGAATTACAGGAGTATCCAAAATCGATGTAGCTATATTTACAACCTTATCTAGGGCAACATTATTTACACTTGCATCCGGGTTAGGCTGCACAGAATCGGTGGTATTTACCCTCCTTACTTTCTTCGGGGATCTCTTGGGAGTTGCCTGCTTTTCAGGGAGCTTGGTAGAAAGATCAGTCCTATCTAGAGGAACAGGTCTGGGAGCAGCAGGTTGAGACATGTGTAACTTGCAAAATCTCTCCCTCATCCTCATCAGTAACTGAAAGTCCTTAGGCATAATGGTGAGACTCTTAGAATGAATAGCAAGCAAAAATGAATCTTAAAAAAAAAGACTCATATAATCCTCAGCAGCTTCTTGAAGGCACTGGAGAGCAGAGGGTGTGAATCTAACAAGCTGACCAAGATCATTTCTAGTTATGTGGCGGACGACATTGTAGAATGGAGCTCTGGGAATTAACAAAGTGGTTGATCTCTGATACTTACAAATATCAGAGAGCCACCTGCTGCGGTTTCGATCTAGCCGGAGGTGTAACGACAACCGCAAGCAAGTGAAAATACTTTACCATCTTTTTGATCCATAGAATCTCCTTTGTACAAGATTGTACTCAGTCTCACTAGATGACAATGAGACTGTTGCTTGTTTTTTCAACATCCAAGAGATAGCTCCATCACCTATGAAAATAGCATGTGCACTTATGGATTTCCTATCCATTTGATCTCCACCAAAGTCCGAATCTAAAAATCCATACAAGTTAGGTGATGATCCTCCATAAACAATGCCAAAATCACTAGTTCCCAAGATGTATCTCAATACCCCCTTGCCTAGTTTCCAATGCTCCACACTACGATCATTTATGAATTGGCTTAATCTATCAACACAATAGCTAAGATCGGGCCTTGTGATGGATATATATATGAGTGAACCAACTAGCTTTTTATAGAGAGTAATGTCCTCGAAGGATCATTCATTACCTCTTATATTGAGCTTTACATTTGACTCCATTGGTGTATCACAAGACTTTGCATCTACCATATAAATATTTTTAGAATAGAATTGGCATAATTCTCTTGACAAATTAAAGTAAATTGAGAAATCCTAAATACTTCTATTACCAAGACATAATGCAAAAAACCAAGATCATGCACATCAAACTCCTTTTTTTGTGCCATCTTGACATCATTAATATCTTGATTGTTGCCTCCACTCAAAATGATATTGTCCACATAGATTAGAAAAATAGTAACATCATTTCCAACAAATCTATAGTAAAGTGAATCTGGATCCCATTTGAATCACAAAATGCCTTGAACTTGGTAGAAATGTACTCACCACCATTGTCACTCCTCAAGCACTTGATCTTGGTAGAAAATTGAATCTCCCTTGCGATCTTGAACTTGACAAAGACATCAAACACTTCACATTTTCTTTTTTGTAGATAGACCCAACAAAATCTACTAAAATCATCAATAAAATTCACACATTTTAGCACCTGCATTGCTAATTGTAGTAACACTATGAATATCCAAATGCACAAGTTGAAAAGGCTTACTTGACCTTGATGTAGATCTCTTGTAAGGTAATCTATGTGACTTTGATAGAGCACATTGCTCACAAACATGATTCAAGCTTGTTAAAGAATTGGGTATAAAATTGAATCTCCCTTGCGATCTTGAACTTGACAAAGACATCAAACACCTCATCTTTTATTTTTTGTAGATAGACCCAACAAATCTACTAAAATCATCAATAAAAGTCACATACATTTTAGCACCTCCATTGCTAATTGTAGTAACACTATGACTATCCGAATGCACAATTTGAAAAGGCTTACTTGACCTTGATGATCTGGTCATACTTGTGCTTGTAGACCCACTTACACTTGACAGTCTTTATAGGTTACCTTACTGACAATGTACTAAGATACAAACCTAGGCTAGTTGCAAAAGGCTTCTCACAGAAGTATGACATTGACTATATAGAGACCTTTTCTCCTATTGTGAAGCACACATCTCTACGCATATTGTTTGCATATGCAGCTGCCTATGATCTGAAGATCCGCAGCATAGATGAGAAGACAACACTTTTACATGGCAAGCTCAATGAAGTAGTCTACATGGACTAGCCACCAGGTTTTGCCTACAAGTCATTCACAGACTATGCTTGCAGAATGCACAGAAGCATCTATGGATTGAAACAGTCCACCAGACAGTGGTATAAGAAAAATGATCACGCACTTAGATTCTTGGGTTTTCAGCCTTTAATGACTGACTAGAACATTTATGTGAAAGTCATAAATGGAGAGATCATCATAATCGGTGTCTATGTAGATGACACGTTGATTATGTCATAGAGCGACAACCTGATTGCACAGGTGAAGGCAGATATTTCTGAGCACTTCAAAATATCGGACCTAGGAAAAGCCAAATGCTACATAGGTTTATAGATCGACATAGATCTTCAGGCTAGGAGATTGTATCTACACCAATCAAGATACATTCAGAAGATCGTTAATGATTTCGTCATGACAAATTGCAAATACTCCAATGGTTTCTGGCACAGTGCTGACAAATGAAGATTGTCCCAAAGATGATGCAGAACGACAAGATAAACAATATAAGCCCTACAGAAGGCTTATCGGTTCTTTGATGTACTTGGCAGACAATACCAAACTAGACATTGCTTATGCAGTGTTCCGATTGAGCTAATTCAACATCACTCCAGGTTCGACACACTGGAAGGATTCTGCAATACCTGCAGAACACAAAGAACTATGGACTATGCTATAGTCGAGATGTAGGATTCCAGATTGAATCCTACAGTGATGCAAGCTGGGCATTCCTGAAAGATGATAGTAAAGCGTCTCAGGAGGATGCACCTTAGCAGCCGATGCAGCTGTTATATGGATTAGCAGGAGGACAATAACTGCCCATTTATCTTGTGAAGTAGAATATGTTGCTGCAACCAAAATGACTAATGAGTTGACATGGCTCAAACCATTAGGACTTTTTGGACTCAAAAAGGGCCTCTTCACTAATTATAATTAGTGTTAATGACGATACATGTACCAATAGAATATTGACAACTGAGAATGAATAGTCCATATGACATGGAATATTCAATGGTTTAGATTAAATCAAGTGTTCACGCACATAGTACAACTCTAACATTAACCCTATATAAAGCAATAACTATGCCTACAAGTTAACGTCAACTAGCATGTCTATCAACTAGCCCGTCTATCTACTATCAGCCATACGCTAAGTGAGTCTAGTCCTTATTTCAAATTTTGAATGTTCACAAGTTTGTATCTCATCTATAGGCAATACAAGTTTGCTCATGGCTGATGGGACGCCTTGGACGCTGAGACGAATCACCAAGAAGTGGAAATATCCATACATTTGCCCCACGATGAAATAAAGTTCATATCAATAGGGAGTGCAGCCTAGAAGATCTTCGACATATGCTTGGATTGACCTTTGCTGATGTGCCAGCAGATTTTGTCTTCACTCGTAATGGACAAAATGTAAGCCCCTAATTTAAATCAGATTCTTGAATTTTACATAGTAATGCTGAATGCATATAGAAGGATTATTAATTTTGTGCCTGGTTTTGCATATACGGAGATGAGCCGAAAAAGATAAGAAATGTGTTTCATGTTTAAAATCAGGGACATTAGGAGTCCAATGAGAATAAAAGATTTATGTAATTAGATGTAGAAAGCACAATTAGTTGGTTGGGTTTTGACTTTGTTCTAATATAATTGGTTGTGTTTTGACTTGACTATGGCATTGTCACATTTCATATGCTTGTTAGTACATTTGTGGATGTCTAAGTAAGGTTGAAGCAACTTGTTAGGGTTTTAATCGATTTATGATATGCATTTTATCAGTAATATTGGTTTTCAATTAGGTTTGTTTGAAAGTCTCTGCTGACCTACAATTCGGATCTCTACTCATACACCAAGACATGAGCATACCATATTTGGAAAAGAGGCCAAAACGTTTATAGTCTCTTGTATGTCCAGGTATTCGAAGTATGCCATAACCTGACGACTTTCCTCAACAGTCAATATCATAGATTGAGGACAGGCTTTGTCATTGTAGGCATTGGTGCTTGCTGTACTGGAGGCCTATTTGGGCTTGGATTCCCTGGATTTGGCCTTTGAAGAATGGATATACCCCGAATTGGCGTTGATTTGGGGGTCTGTTGAATTGTGGAACAATTAGACTTT
Organism: Diphasiastrum complanatum; assembly: GCA_029204225.1. Lineage (NCBI taxonomy): Eukaryota > Viridiplantae > Streptophyta > Lycopodiopsida > Lycopodiales > Lycopodiaceae > Diphasiastrum > Diphasiastrum complanatum. The sequence goes on along the minus strand of CM055111.1, from coordinate 14,466,362 downwards.
GGTTGAATCTTGCTCGTTGAGGGACAATCATCAACTTTAGTCTTCTCTTGGTCATTGAACTTCTCCGTTGAAGGCTGCATGATTGCACTTTTCCTTGGATCTTGTGCTAGATTGTCTTCTCGTCGCTCCGTTGACACTAGGCCCCTTTGTAATTCATCACTAAGAATTCTTTGCATTGATTGCGCCAAGAGGCTTGGTAAAATCCGCTGGACTTCATCGGTTGCCAATTTCTTGACTTCCTCAGTTACCATTGGCGTGATGGATTCTACCATCTCTGTCTTCTGTGATGGTTTTACTTGTTTGTCCGAGGGTATCTTTCCGTACTTTGGGACTTTTGCCAGATTGTCCTCTTCATCACTCGTTTCATAACCTGGTGGCACTAGGATTTTTCTTTTGTAGTACGTTCGAGGTGGAAGGGTCACCACAGATGCATGTTGGTCTACATAGGCCAAATGCCTCCCGGCTATTTGTGAATTTCTCATCGAACAATCTTGGCATGGATGATTAACTCCGCATTGTGAACACAAGGGATCAAATGTTGATGGATCCCCTCGATGTGGACATTCAGCACGATGGTGTTTTCCTCTGCATCCATAGTATCTTACCGACGAGTGCAATACGTCATCGCCTCTAAGTTAATAGACATACACTGGTAATAGATTTTCCTTAGGATCCTCCACAAAATAGACTGGTAGGCTGTTATGGTCCTCCATGGAGTTCGGTGACATGCAAGAGGATATAACCAAAACTTCTACCTTGCCACTATTTGTTGAAGAAATTCATGATTTAGATGGGTTTATCTGACATCCATCCTTCAGATGAGCTCCTTGTTGGCTTGATTATGCTTCTGATCGTTGTATTTAGAGTTTTAAGCTCCTAGTCTCTTATTCCTAGGAATTACAACTTGCTACTTGTGCTCATTGGGTTGGGCTTACACGCGCAGGATGCCAGTGCCCTCGCACTTATTACCCTACTTACAATGTACTGTGGCGGGGCCCACTAGGTAAGGCTGGCCAACAGTTTTTAAGTGGTGGGACCCACTTGTTTATTATTGTGCAAAAAATACCCACAACACATTAGAAGATTTTTCATTTTAAACTTCCAAATTGGATAGTTGGTGCCATCCTTCCGGCAATAAGAGAATGTTTTTATCACCCATTTTATTAGTTAAACATAGTTAGATCACGTAATTGCAGGAGAGGGCATAAGACATCACCGCAAATAGGAAATAACGTAGCTTAGCTAGTAAAATGTAAAGCTGTCCTTAGCTTTTTCGGAGGTCACTAACTTCAATTGTGAATATCTTTTTCTGCCGAAGTCCAAATTGAAATTTTTTTAGTTCACAGCGTAGCTCAAACAGTGTTGCAAGAGACTATATGCTTTTCGTTTGAACAGAAATGGATTTTCCAAGTGAAATTATGCCTCTGTTTTCTATTCTCCATTGTTTTTGAGACAGAGGGACAGTCTTAAGATTGAAGGGTGGCCCTTAGGGACCCAATCCCAAATCTTTTTAAAAGTGACCATTAAAAACTTTGAAAGGTAACCACCAAAGAATTAACCTTGTCGGTCCCATCACTCTCATTTTGCCTCCGATGTTCTCCTTCATCTCCTTCACGCGTCAGCCAAGAAGAATGAAGGTTTCTTCTTCTTCATATGTCGATCGTTGCTTGTCGTTCGAAGGATGCTTATTCTAGCTCGCACTATTGCCTGGCTTATGATCCTCTGTGGATCACATCGGCCGTTTGGATCGATTTGTCAAAAAATGTAGGTCGCTTCAATCTGCCATCTCTGGATCAGTTCCATCGTCCCATCTGTGGCAGACATTAGAACAGCCGTTTGGATCAGTGATGTAGGCCTTCACGTCTTCATCTCACTCAGATCTTCCAAAAGTACATAATGTTGGAGTAAGTCATTGAGGCCACGGGTTCCAAATCCACAAGAGCCGCAGGAAAGGTTTTTCAAAGGACCACAAACCTTTGCAAAATCCGCCAGCCCATCATCACTGCATTCTTCACAGCCCGTTAGAGGATCGCTATGAATTGGACCAGTTCAACATTTGCTGCTCTTGATCGCTCCATCGCTCACGGTGCACTGCCCATATTCAAATCTTTTCTTTGATTTGAATCAATGTTGGCGCTCGTTGATTGCACCAGATGCTAGCAACCAGCCACGAATTAAATCCTCTCTTGTGTTTTCTTTGCAATAAACCCGGGCACCGTGCTAAGTAGTGTCCCGAACGAAAAACTAAGTCATCAAGTTTCATGGCGGTAGATTTACCGGCAGGTAAAATGGAAGTCAATTTACTGAACAATGTAGCAACAAGTCAGTTGTATCATCGTTGAAGTGCTACAGAAACTTTTCGTTCTCAAATTTCCTCTTCAACTGCTCAAGATAGGAAGGCTTTCTCAAATAAAAAAACTTTGCAAAGAATCACAAGCATGGAAAGAAGACGCATGTCAAGGTTCTCCTAATCCGCTTTCTTGCAATCTGAAACTTCTCGAAGTGATGAACATCATCAGACATACTGCCTCTACAAACCCCGCCAAGATATGCTTGTTTCTAAATGCAAGTGAGAGACAGCCTGAGAGACCTCTGCATCCGAAATGCAGATAAGCGACTAGCTGTCGGCTTGCTCGCTCTGAGGGCTTGTCTGCTCATCATTCCTTGGTCTCTTAGATAACACCGTCCTTCAACCTTCTTTCAAAGACACCCAATTGCTGCACATGCACCAGTAAAGAAATGTAATCTATCCTCTCTTTTCCACAAGTAATAGGATCACACTTGTAATGCTTTGCATTTACAGATGGTTGCACCCCACTAATTAGTGCATACAAGCAGATACGATGCATTTACTGGCATTCACAGAAAAATAACACAAATCTGCACACAAGCATTCACATCCTCTCTTTTATACAAGGATTAAAGCATGGTAGCCATTAACAATGGCTATGATACCATATTGGATAACTTAAAGGAGATTACAACAATTAGAAGCAATCACATTCAATGTGTGTAATCATCACTCATCTAATCCATTAACCAATGAACTAGGATCACGACAGAGAAATCAGACATGAAGAATAAGACACAACATAGTCGTTACAATCTTCTCCACTCCTCTCTATTGAATGAACAAGACAATGAATACAAACGGTGTATAGGGGTTGCTTGCACCCTTTGGTATCATACAGGACATTTAGGCCTGTTACCATTATTAAATATTGCGAGCACACAATACTCGACAAATAACAATTCAAAGTAATTGTACAACAACATAAACTCGACATTAATATTCTAATAACCATGTTATCAAAATCTTTAGAATTAGACATATCAAGATTGGCAAGGCTAATATAACAAAGATTTTGCATCAATACTTTATTCTTGAATTCAATGCTAATCTCAAATCAAATGAGGCCAAATACTGTGAAGAAATATCAGATCACTAAGACCCAATATTTCCCTTTTGGCTATGAACTACAACACATCTAGCACCATTGACAATGTAGAAATCTAATATCAATTACACATAGAAGATGCAAACTCAACAAGATCTTGATCAAACATCAAATATATGATAAAATAAATTTTCTATTTGTACAATAATAGTAAGGTACTATATTTCACATGTGTGGATCCAATAATAAACATACAATTGCATTCTACACACAAAATTGCAAGATATCAACACTATAGTGTACCAATGGATATATGAACCAAAAGAGAACTCATGAATGAATGAGAGAGAGAGAGAGAGAGAGAGAGAGAGAGAGAGAGAGAGAGAGAGTATCTCTCCCCACGCTTGTACACTATTTATAACAGGTCCATACCCTATTTGGATGTCCTTCTCCAATCTTATCAACAATAGGAAACTTCTAGATCTAAAGACTCACAATGTAGGCTAGATTCAATGTTCCAAATATTCAAATTTGAATCTTCCAAAACTCGACCTACTACATTTTCCACACTTTACAAAAGTGGTAATTCAAATGAACTTAGATTAAAAATAATTCTATAAAGTTTATCTCTAAGCACCAAGTGATGTTCTATGCTTTGTAAGCAATTCTTTTTCAAGTGCTTTGGTGAAGATATCAGCTACACATTCCCTTGATGAGACATGTTGAAGCTCCACCTCCTTTTCCATACCTGGTTCCCTCACAAAATGATATGCCACCTCAATATGCTTTCTCCTCGCATGAAAGACAGGATTACTTGCCAATCTTTGGGCTAATAGGTTGTCAAAAAAGATGATTGGACTCTCTGAAAAATTCAGCAAGTGAAGATCTTTCAACATCCTTTTGATCCATAACATCTCCTTTGTGCATGATGTAAGTGCTTTGTACTCGGCCTCATAGTTGACAATGAGATAGTAGCTTGCTTTTTCGACATCCATGATATAGCTCCATCACCTATAAAGATAGCATGTGCACTTATGGACTTCCTATCCATTTGATCTCCTACAAAATCTGAATCTGAAAATCCAAACAAGTTAGGTGATGATCGATTGTAGACAATGCCAAAATCTCTTATTCCCATAATGTATCTCAATACCCTCCTGCCTAGCTTCCAATTCTCTTCACTAGGATCTTGCATAAATGGGCTTAATATACCAACACAATAGCTTAGATCAGGTCTTGTGATGGTTAGATATATGATTGAACCAACTAGCTTCCTATAGAGAGTAATGTCCTCGAAGGATCTTTCATTACCTCACTCAATATGATATCATCCACATAGATAGAAGAATAGTAACATAATTTCCAAGAAATCTAAAATATAGTGAATGATCATACTCACTCATAACAAAGTTTTGAGAAAGTAGAAATGTGTTGAGCTTAGCATACCAATTCCTTGGTGCATACTTAATCCCATACTATTTTGTAGAAAACAAACATGATTAGCTTGCCATGTGAGATGTAGCCCTCGGGTTGCTCCATGTATACTTCCTCCTCAATATCACCAATCAGGAATGCATTAATTATGTCCAATTGTCATAGATCCCATCCAAAAAGAGTTGCAAGAGAGATGATGACCCGAATGCCTACCATCTTTGCCACGAGTGCAAAGGTTTAATCATAGTCAATACCATGTTCTTGTGCATATCCTTTAGCCACCAACTGTGAATAATTTAAGATCATTTAAGATCCAAAATCATCCCTTGACCTTTGGTTATGAAGACAACGCAATTTACACCATTTGCAATGTAAAAAATCAGCATCTACTCAATGAAAGAGATACAAACTCAATAAGATCTTGATTGAACATCAAATATATGACAAAATAATGTTGTTGTCCATAAAATAATAGTAAGGTATTGTATTTGCCACGTGTGGATCCAAAAATAGCAAAACATGAGCATTATACATACAAGATTGCATGATATCATCAAGATTGTGCACCAATGGATAGATGAACCCAAGAGAACTCATGTATAAGCATGAAATGAGAGAGAGAGAGAGAGAGAGAGAGAGAGAGAGAGAGAGAGAGAGAGAGAGAGAGAGAGAGATTATCTCTTCCCACGAGTTTACATCCTTTTATACCAGATCCATTTCTCATTAATGAATCTTGGTTTTCCTCCATAACAAACCCTATCAACAATATGACTAGATTGAATGCATCTAACATTCAAATTTGAATGTGTTGAAACTCGACCTCCTAACTTTCCCACACTTTTCAAAAGTGGTAATCCAAATGAACTTTGACTAAAATAATTTTCATAAAGTTTATCTCTAAGTCTAAAATGCATATTGGCCTAATATTACAATTAACCAAAATATGACTAAACTAGTTAAACTTGATTACACTGAGGATTTAACCATACTAGTTTGATCCAACTTTAGAATGATCTCCATCCTAAGTATATCTTTCTTTATAAGGTTCTAAAGTAGCTTCCATGATTAATATAGAGAATACTGTCCACTTTGGATGTTTCAATATTTCTTACATCAATTTTACACATCAAGATGTAACTAGAACATGAAGAACCAAATAGAATGTAAATGAAATGATTCCACCATGCTTCCAAATCTAAACTCTTTGAAAAATTATAACAAACAAACAATAAATGTGAGTGATGACCACTTGCTTGCTTGTCTCCTCCATCTTTGTCCTCTCTTGATATGTCTCCACCACCATAAAACTCCATGAATGAGTCTCCATTGCCATCTTGCCACAAGATATCATCAACACTTGATGACTTGGCCATGAATGAGTGACATAATTAACCTCCAAAAGCTTCATTTCCATTAGGAAAACCAGCCAAGAATGCTAGTACAACTTCAACATCAAAATGATGCAAAACAATGTAGCTAGTTTCACCATATCTTAACAATTTGCACATATTCACATGAAATTGCTCAAACATGAGATAGAAGAAGTACAAGAAACTTGAATGACACTTCCTTGATATTATTTTGACCTTACTTGAGTCTTCATACACCTGCAAAAATAGATCCAAAACATCTTTGTCAAATTACCCTCCTTTGACGCTCTTGACTAGTTCCGAATTGCCCCTTTCCCTTTTGTGTTGTTGAAGCCCTTTGAGATCAAACTCTTGATCTTCAACTTGAACATTATAGCCATTGACTAAGACCTTTTTTTCAGATCCATTAGTTGCTGTAAAACCATGAGAACCAATATCTACTTGCATAGCATCATCTACACAAGAAGATTCTCCAAAATATGTGAGTAAAGCAAAGTGAGTCGCTTCCACTTGCTTATCTTTCTCTTGAACATCAAAGATATGAATATATTCAGACCCGAACCTCTGAAAATACTCTCTCTCAAACACATGATCTAGATCCAACAAGATCTCATCAAGGCTTGATCTTGATCTTTCACAAATGTTAGTGAAAACAATACACCATCATAGATCAAAAGATAGATTCCAAACTTTCCATCCAACATGAAGTAGGGTAGGTGAAAATGCATATCAAGCCTAATGAATCTGTCCCTCTTGAGTCCATAACAAACCTCAATAATCTCACCAATGAGATCTCCTTTGCCTTGAAGAAATTGCCTTTTGATTTGTTCCATGTAGTCTTCTCCAACCAGCCTTTTGCCATCTCGATCATGAGTGATCAATTCATAATCATAGAATCCTTTGAGTTGATGAAGATGTGAGATCCATGCCTTGGATCTTCCCAAGAACCAATCTTCCATTTTCCTTTACTTCATAAGACACCCTGTTAATGATTGTATCATAAGAAGTAGAAACCTCAAAGACATTAGAAGCCATGAAAAAAATCATTAGTACCTTCAACATAAGGATGATTGAAGTACTCTCTTTTTTCAAACAAAAACTTCTACTCAATGTTTTAGGTAATGACTCATATGATAATGATTCTTCCTCACTATCATTCACAATAACATCGTTCAAAGTACATCCTACTTTGAACTCTTCACATACTTCTCTTCTTCTTGACTTGTGACTATCCCCCTCACCAATTTTCATGATAGAACCATTTGATCTACTCTCTTTATGAAGACATGTGACTCCACTTGCTGCAAAAATGACTTTCTTGGACTCATCACAAAAAAAAGTAGAAGAACCATCTCCTTTATGCATGCACCTAGCAACATCTTTTTCCATATGATCAAAGAAATCATTAGCAACAACCTTTTCCAAGGAAGAACCTTTATTACCACATTGATAAAGTCAGCTCTTTCCTTACTTTTTGCATGCTTGCACTTGCCATGAAGAACCTTCATTATCCTCATAACTAGCCAAGTTAGTGAACATTTCCAAGAAGCATATTAGATCTTGACCTAGATCTAGCATAAGGAGCTTGTTAGATCTTGAACAAGATCCACCAATCTTATTGATGCTAAAAGAGAACTTTAGAAAGTTAAGACCAATCTCCTTTTCCATTCCATCCTTTTTGTTAGCCATAACAAAAACATCAAGCTTGAAAAGTATACCTTGTCTATTGTCCCTAGCAACCAATATTTCTTCCTTTATAATGAAACAAGCATCACCACCAAACTTTACCATGTATCCTTTCTCTATCATTTGACCAACACTTAACAAATTCTTTGAAAGTGAAGGAATGTAAAGAATACCATCGAGCCTTGCTTTCCTATTAGTAGAAAGACAGATAGAAATTGAACTAATACCTTTAATCACACACTTACCACCATTGGCCATGCGTATCACTTTCTTGGATCCATCATAAGTGACCAAAGAAGTAAAGAACTCCTTGTGACTAGTCATGTGTGAACTAGCTCCACTATCAATCCACCATGAATCTTTGTCACCTTCACTTGATACTGGACTTGAAAAACACATCAAAAGAGAATCACAACCACCTAGATCCTCATCATTCATAGTAAGTTTGATTTGTTTGCTACCTTCATCTCTTTGCTTCTTCAAACATTCATTAGCAAAATGCCCTTTGATTCCACAATAGAAGCATTTTAACTTTGACCCATATTTCTTCTATTTAATTCTTTGGACTTTTGCTGAAGGAGGATCATGATATATTATCATGGATATTCTCAAGGACATCTTATCCTAGGATCATCAAGGACCATATAAATGGAGGACTTCTCAATGTTCCAGGAGTTGGAGACTTTAGCAGGTGATTTGAAAACATTGAAATGTATGTATAATGTCTCTCAAGGTGCTACATGAAAACATATCATTTTGTGAGAGAACAAGTCATGGCAAAGCAGGTGGAGCTTCAACATGTTTCTTAAAGGGAGTGTGTGGCTGATATCTTCACCAAAGTTCTGGGAAAAGACTTGTTTATGAAACATAGAACCTCACTTGGAGTTCTATCTAAATCTATCTTAAAACTAGTTGAAGAGGGAGTGTGAAAAATTGTCAACTAGTTTGTTGGTTATTTGGCATTTTTGGAGGCCAACATGAAATCTCAAGTTAGAGATAGTTTCATATTTGTCAATAAAGTCCTAAATAGTGTTTGTGCTATTTTTGGCAAGTAGATAAGTGTGTCATAAAAACAAGCCATATCAAATGACTTATAGTTCAATGGCAAGTTTGAACGATAGTTCAATGGTGAGTTTGAACGTCAGCTCAATGGTGAAATTTTGTTTGATATCTTGTTTTTTTTGTTGGAAGACAAGAAAAAATAGGTGTAGTAAATTAAATGGCAAGCAAAATTTTTTCACGATTTCGATTTGATATCTTGTTCTTTTTTTTAAGACAAAAAAAGAAATTAAATGACAAGCAAATATTTCGCACGGTTTTGTAGCTCGCGAAATAATTTTGAATAGGATTTTTTAGACAATCTTTTGATAATTGTAGGATTTAGGAGGATATGTTCTATATTTGTTGGGATTAATTTCTAAAAACCAATACATAAAGCCAGGTATAGGAAAATGTAGGAACCTGCAACTTCCAAGGAGGCTTCCTGAACATTGGCCTACTACTCAGTATAGTTTCTAGAAGTATTAAATGGTCTCTAGATTTTGTGGTTATATTTGCGTGTTCATTCCGTAGTATTATTGTTCCGCTTTAACTCGTTATATTCTGAGCGTGTGACGTACGTCAATCGTCTTTGCAGTCCAGCGACGGAAATCTATCGAAAATTCCCTGTCACAAAAGAAACACAATTGAGAAGAGAGTAGTACATGATTTTAATGCCTGTACCATGCATAATAACAAAGTAGTTTTGCCAAAATGTCAGAAACTTTACAGACAAAATAGAGAAATGCCGCTGCTCCTGCAGCCTCCAGTGCTTTCATGCGCCGATTCGCTGCGTCAAGATTCAAGACAGATTGCAATAGCTCGTTTTTGCTACGAGGCAAGACTACCGGATCAATCTGAAAGATTGCCATTGGAGCGAGCACGAATGTTCCTGACGAATTGAGTTTCAGTTACCCCTCAATATGTATGGCGAGATTGGTATCTGCTCACTGATTCTGATGTTTTGTTAGTTTTTTTCTTTATTACATGTGTTTCCTTCTCTTGTCACTGATAATTCTGATGTTTTGTTAGTTTTTTTCTTGATTACATATGTTTCCTTGTCTTGTCTGATGTTTTGTTCATGGTTATTACCTTTTCATTGATGAGCACATGTTAACTTTGACGTTGTGGTTTTTTTTCCTCTTTCAGATTTATTTTCTGTTCTCTTGGCTGATGTTTTGTTTCTGTTTATTATCTTTTCACTGATGAGTACGTGCGAATTCTGATGATTTGTTTTTTTTCTGATGTCTTGATTCGATAAGTTTTCTGGCTCTCTTGACTGATGTTTTGTCTCTGAATATCATTTCATGAGCACATAATAGCTCAGATACTTTGTATTTTTTTTCTTGATTAGATATATTTTCTTTTGTCTTGACTGATGTTTCGTTTCTGGTTATTATCTTTTCGTTTATGAGCACATTGTTATTGGTTCACCGATATAATCCTTGGGGATGCTTTTAATAGCTGGAGAAAGCAGTTTTGGTTTTCATCTCATAGTTATGGTTCCCAGAACATACGACTTCCTTCTGTGCGTTTGTAAGTTTTGGTTTATATTTGCGTAGTTTTTCGCTGTTTTGCCATTACGATTCAGCCATCAGCATCGTTCTCTTGGATCTGTTAAGTGATTTCTGTGTACGGGGACATATTAAGCAGGTGCGCCGCGTCGTAATCTGCAGCTTGATGCCCTGAGTGAGTGAGTGACGAGGCGATGAAGACTTAACAATAACAGTTCTGCGGTTGGTACTGTGTAGTTAAGCGCCGTCATCTTTCAGATCGTAGTTGAGGTTTGATGAAGTATATAAGGACGCTGTTTTCTTTAAATCAACCGGTTAATCAAATTCTTCGTTCGAGTTTGTTTGAGCTCTTTGCAATTTGTACAAATCCTTGATGCTACAAAGAAAAATCATATCTCGATTTGCTTAGTATTTTGATGATAAGCAAACAATTTACGTGGACAGTATATCCCTGTACAGCTTCCTGATATTTGAAACGACCGGAGGAGGTTGAGTAGCACTCTCTATTCTCCCTAGTATGATTTGTTCCATCGAATTCTAGCTACAGATATTATTCTGTCAACTTGGAAAGATCAGATTGTTGTGAATTACGACTTCTGCAATCATGAGAACTAGGCTTTCGGCGGGTACATTGAGATCGTAGCCTGAGAACATATATACTGATCGGTGGAGTTTCCTGTGAATCATTGTCGTGACCCAAGTAATTACAATGCTGGCTTTATCTTCATAATAAGTAAGAGGCAATATATGCTAGCTTTTGTGTGACAGGCCTTTGCCTTGAATGTTCATACTCCCTCAGCATCTACGGGCGTCCCCGAGACAGCGGACTCCCATCGCTATCTCCCGTAGCAGACTCTTAGCCTCGTAGGTGCTTTGATGCAGGGCAGGCTGATCCTCCTCTCTTCCTGGCCCAGTATGCGCAAGGCCTTGAGAATAGGCCACGTGTCTCATAACTACATCTCAAAACTTTTAGGTTTACTATATAATATATACTAGCAATGGAGGTGGATGACGGTGGGTGGGTGTGTGCTTGTGCGCACACACTCATTGATTTCTCAAAAACTCGATATCTTTATAATTCCTTAGACTGCTTTTAGGATTCATGTGATCAAAACCTATTTTAGAGGAGAGGTGACATATAGGCGTGACATAGGTTATGATCACTCTCTCTCTAAAATAGATTTAACTATATGGATAGCTTAAATCTTCATATATATTTCATAGAGAATGTGTAGGTTCAGGCCTAAGGAATCCATGGGCCTTGTAGGCATGCAGATGCAAGTAAGCTGCATTTCAAATTGGGCCCAAATCAGATAAGCACATCTTATGGGATAATATCCCAAGCTTGCCCGGGTGCCCATTGCCACATCCCTCGTGGCTGCCCGAGCACACAAGTTTACAAAAAAAAATGTGGCCAGGCCAAGGGCTCAAACAAATGAGTTCCTTTATGATACGAGGCTAAGAAATGGTGGCTGCAGATTTCTACCAGGTGTTTGCGAAATGTGAAATTCTCATGTTTTCATTGATGCATGTGGTTGTTTTTGACACATGGCGAATTCTCATTTGGGCGAAGTTAAGCTACTACCCAGCGTGAATAAGCTACTTCATAGGCGCTCTGCATACTTCATATTGCTTGCGTAGGCTCAGGCCTAAGGGATTGATGGGCCTTGTATGCACCCACTTGCAAGTGGACTCATGTTTGGGCCCAAATCCGATGGTAGTCATTTACGCATGAGATAAGAGTATTTGTCTTCATTTTATTAGTCAAAAAAATTTGTAAGCATTTCTTGTGGGATAGCATCCTAAGCTGCCCTGGTGCCATATCAGTAGTGGTTGCCAAGGAGCACAAATTTAAAAAGAAAAAACATGTGGCTAGGCCCAAACGAGTGAGTGTCGTAAGGATACGAGGCCAAGGAACAATGGTTGCGGATTTTTGCCATGTACTTGTGAAATGCCAAATTCCCATGTCTCCACTGATACATGTGGTCATTTGACACATGGCAAATTCTCACTTGTGCGGGGGTGGGTTAAACTACTATCCAATGTCAATAAGCTACTTCGCAGGAGATCTCCATTGGTAAGCTTTCTAAATCATGATGTTTGCAATGTGTATCAACATTCCAATGGAGTGCATTGTGCATTGCTCGAGAAAATTAGACCCAATGTTGCAATGTGCATCAATGTTCCTATGGCGTGTACTATGCATCATGGATAGAGAAAGTAAGATTTCATAAAGTTAGAGAAAGTTTGACAATCAATTTAGGTTGGCAAAATTGGACGGGGGAGAGGAATACGTTTTGCTCCCTCCATCCTTGGATAAGGGAGGTCCCAAGTTGTCATGCGAGGGTGTTGAGAATATGCTCATCCCATAGTGCCCACGTATTGAAAACATTGTCGTGCAAATAACAACACACAAATCTTGACTAGTGCTCGTAAAGAACAGTTTTTTTCAAAAGATGACACCTACTTATTTCGATTCCTATAGGTGTTCTCTAAAATCTAAGGTTAAAAGCCTATTCTTCTTGATATAGAGAGCTTTCTTCTCCAATATTTAAGCTTTTATTGGGCCATTGAGAACCCTCTTCATCCAATTTTTGGGCTTTTCTTTTGCCTTGTGTTTACTATCCCAATTTTTAATTTCTCTTAAATGTCCCCATTTGTGTGGTGAATTGATGGAGTAGCAAACCGATGCTTGATTCCACTTGGATTGCATAGATCATTGAATCTCTTGATAATTGTGTAGTGTATTCTGTTGGAAATTAAGTACACAGTTGTCTCCTTGAATAATATGTGATAAAATGCACGGGTTTCTGCAAGCAGTTCGACAATCTGCAAATTTACACAGAGACGAATCGACTTCATCGACTTTCCAGAAAATCTACATCAAAGGGTATCCATTCCCGTCCAATTCTACATTTGAATGTCAAAGCATCATGAAGAACATCGTAAGTTGTGTTGCAGCGGATCGCGATCCGCTGCAAAAACGTTCCGGATCGTGCGATCCGGAACGTCAGCAATCCGCGACCCGGATTGCAAATTTTTTTTTTCTTTTGTTTTTTGTGGAAAAAGGAGTAATGGCCAATTTTTTTTTTTTTGAGTTTAACACTAACTAAATCAGTTTTGAATGGTGTTCTGATGCCAATGGTTTGTAGATCTACTTATTCCGTTTTCTGTTAGAAAATGATAGAAAGAGTTAGAAGGAGCCTTCCTTAGATTGGCGGTAATTGTATACTTCTTTTGGAATAGCTGAAACAGGGGGTTCGGGGGGCGGTAGCCCCCCGAGGAACAGAGGGTCCGGGGGGCGGTAGCCCCCCGGTGGGGGGTCAACGGTGGGGTCTGGCGGCTGCCGGTAGACCCCGGCCCCGACGGTAAGGCCTCTTCATGATTTGGCCTTCCAACTCCCTGAGTGAAAACACACTTTTTGGTGTTTTGCACCTGAAACAGTCGGCAAACTACACAGTCCAAATTTCTAAAACCATATGAAAATGCAGCCAGTTTTCTTAAACCATCTATCGATGTCCAGATGTCTAATCAATGTAGCCCGCAGCCATCTGAAACCAAGCAACAGATCTGCATAACAATTGCTTTTTTTGATATCCTTTCACATGATACCCATATTGGCAACTATACAAAGAATTTTTTTTTTCTTTTGCGTTCCGAGAAACCCTAATAAGAAACCCCGGATCGCGTTCTGGAACGCGGATTGCAACCTTGCCCGTAACTCATTGTTGTGCTTTAGTGTAATATAGCAACAACACGCTTTTCTATCTATGTATAACGTAGATGAATGCTTATTGTGATTTGAATGCACTTTGCTCCTGTTTGATCATGCTCGTTTACTCATTCTGATTAGAACACGAGCGTCTACGATTCCTCAGTTTCTGATCAGACGATGGCTGTCTTTGACGCCCAAGAAACTTGCATTTTTCATCACACAATCAATCTAAGTTTTTAAAACTGAACTTCTTATTGAATCTAATTTCCAGTAATACGTCACACTCTTCGGTGGATTGTACTCATCCATTTGTTTTTGAGTATGAGTGATTTGCTTAAGATCCTGTTGGACAGAGCGATTGAGCTGTGATTATAATTTAGCATTTACATTCTTTTAGATTGTTCTTGCACATAGCAGCCCATAATAACGGGAGAGTTGTTCCGCAAGTATTTCCTTCTCTCTTCTTTGTTCACGTTCTATCGCCCTATCATATTCATTATTGTTATTTGGAATCTTCTTAGCAAAGTGACATGTTTGCTGCTTGTCTTTCCTCAATTTGCTTCTTATGGCCCGTATTTCTCGCAATAGTTGTAATTGTCTTTTCTTTTTAGCGTATATGAAGAATCAAAACCTTGTAAATTTGGAACTTGCATCTGAATCAAGGATGCAGCCCATGTTGCGGAACATGATCCCGAATTTGTTCCAAAACGCATTCCTGGATCATGATCCGAAACGTGATCCGGGATTTCCCAATAGGGTTTCTTGGAATGCAAATTTTTTGTATTTTTTTGAGGGGGTGCTAATATGGGTATCAGATCAAAGGTTTTTTCATGAGAGTTAGAAGTTTGCGATCCGGGTCGCAAATCGCTAACGTTTTGGAATGATTTTGCAGTGGATCACATTCTGCTGCAACATTGACCGGACTCATTTGTTGCTCAAGATGGTAAATATGCCCTTTTCCCTAACCTTGGAAAATCACTTATTTATCTTTGAAGCAAATTCCCGCTCATCTTTACATTCCCTTTCAAAAGGTTTTTCCTCAATTTCTCATGCATGAGTGAACCACGCAACTCTCCAAATGAGGGAAGTCTCTCTCTTATTGAGAGGCTGACATAGCCTTGAAAATAATTTGACAAACTGCTCAAAGCAACTGAAAAGATGTCAGCTATCAATTATAGACTCTCGAACTACAGCAAGTTGGTTCCAAAGATGCATTAGCTTTGTAATGTGCTCATCAATTGAATCCTTGGAGTCCATATTGACTGCACATAGTTTATTCTAAAGATAGAGGACTCTAGCCATATGGATGGTCCCATACATAGACTTCAACGTCTCCCAAATCACTCTACAGAAAGTGCACCACTTTCTAGTTAAGCTCTTCAAACATAAATTTCAGAAATGATCTAGAAGTTTCCAAACTTCTACAAATGACGAGCTAAACAACTCTGATACCATAATAAACATACAAGTCTATCTATGAAGTGTCTTAACCTCAATAACAGACACAACATATGAAATCTTGAAGGAAACAAAATGGAAGCATCAACAATACGAGAAAAGCTTAAGCACAAATGTACAACATAGAATCATATAAGCCCCTAGCCACTAGAAGTAAATGAGGCTTTATATTTCAACACCTAATTGTACTAAATTGGGTAGCTTGTGCCACATGCTAGGTCAAAGGTGCCCCAATTGTACCCTAACCTTAAAGTGACCCTAACAATTACCCCAAACAATAGCTTTGGTAATTATAGTCTATAATTCTCCAACTTAAGATGGCTCTCAATGTTGGGCTTCAAAAAAATATGGTACATAAGTGGCAAAGTTAGGAACATGCCTCAAATGACATCATGGTATCAAAATGTATCTCAAATGTAGCTACCCAAAATTTGAGATCATTATACTACAAAAGCAAGAAAAGGAACTACTATAAACTGATGTCGATGCATAAAGGAATTCAAGGGATAATAAAGTATTTTGAAGGCACTTTGATGGCCCAAGAATGCCATAAGAAAATTTTATCATGTCGAAAGACATGTAGATGAAATAGGAATACCACAAAAACATGGCAACATGGGCATCATCATAGTAGTAGCTCGAGAACATCATAGGAGGACCAGCGATATGTAGCAACCATGAATGCCAAGGAACTTTAAGCATAAGGAAATAACCTTCACAAGCAACAATCGGAATGGACACATGTGTAGTAACAAGAGAAAGAGTCCAAGGTATTAGTAAGGCTCCTAATCATAGTTACAAGTCGATTTGAATCGACCGATTCAAATCGACGGTTTGCTCCCAATTTGATCTGATTCAAACTGGCTAGCTGGGTTTGAACCGGGGTTCGGCTCAAACCGTTTGCTTTTGGTTTCTTTGGGAAAAAAGGTTCGAACCGCGGTTCGATGCAACTATGCTCCTAATGTAAAGTAGCAACATTGCAAGGCAGTCATGAAGTCCATGAATATAGAAGGGAATCCATATTGCCCACGAGTGGAAAGCAGCATCAACCCAAGGCATCTATAAGGCTCATGAATATAGAGCCTCTTCTAATTAGTGAACAAATTGCAGCAAGCATGACAAAGCTTGCTATTTCTTGGTCTACTGATCCCACTTATGCATTGGTATGGACATACACGTCCATAACATATTGCCTCTACTTTCAGGTTATTTTGGGACATCATGTTCTAGCCAAGGGCCCTTGTACATGTTTATGAAATGGGGGTTGGACCCTATTAAGACGGCTCAACATTTTCCGTCCAATTTTGTCATTGAATTTGTACCTCCCTAGATTCGTCGCAATAAGGTTAGACTTCTACAAGGTTCTCCCAAGTAGCCTCTAGCTAGCATAAATAGGGTAATTGTGATTCTCGATAGCTTGCTGATTGTGGAGACTACTCATGATATTCCTTGTAGGGGTTTATCCATTGATGGTATATGATGCTCATTCAGTAATTCTTTGTAGGGAATTGCTATTTACTATCATGTATTGTCATGTGCTTCATTTGATGTCATGTTTATGATTGTATTCATAACCTGCGTCGTCACGTGACTGTGAGGATGGCAATCTTGAGGCTTTTCCGTGCAAGGATTCTATAGTGGAAAGCTATGCTTTTTCATTAATGATCTCAGTTTGACCATAGCTTATCTAACATGTATATTAAGAGAACATAAACTTGAGCTCATGCCTATGTTACAAGACTATAGGTACGTATGTCATAGGTGAAAAGTGAAATGTAAACAAAATATGTATAATAATATTCACTTATGAGATTTGAGAGAACTAGTTGGTTGTTGAGGTGAACACTGAAACCAAAGATATCTCCCAAAGATGAATCTTTGCAAGGTCAAACACGGATCTTGTAAACTCCAAACATCTATTTTCCAAGATGCAACAAATCCTCTTGAACCACTAGTGCACCACTTCTTCATTTCCTAGTAATGGGATGTTTGCTTAACGTACACACAGAACATGACCTTCAACAAAAGGATGTTGTCAATTTTAGCTCAATTTATGAAATTTTTTATCAGATCTCATCTTTAACTATGAGAACTTGGCTGGCCTTTGTAGGTTTGGCCTTTATTGTTAAAGAGTGACATCTAACTTGTCTTTCTCAAGAATTCTCAATAAAAGCTCACCCCTGAGCTTGAGAGCCAATCTCATAACAACTTCTAGATTACTCTACATAGTTGACTTGGTGTCTCATACCCCAAAACCCATCCCACTAGTTATGAGTGCTTCGCCTAGACCCGATGAACTCTAGGCTCATCCTAAAACTTAGGCCAATATTGATGCAAATGTGTCAATGAATGCCTAGACACTTTCTTATATTCCCTAAGGCCATGCCATATTTTGCTAGTTTCTTATGGAATTATTGACTCCACTTGCATGACCTCTCAAGTGGTCCTATAATTATGATTTAGTCCTAGAATCCATCCAATGGCATGATGTTATTGTCATTTTACGGGCTTTCTTTTGTTGATTGAATCTTGCCAAGTTTTTGTAACGAACCATGAATTGTTCTAGACTAACAAAATCTCTCAAGGGAAGAAATAACAAATGTCCTTTTTTCTTATTAGATGGATATTAAAATATTAACCATTGTTACTTAATCTATTTGGTACTGGCAATGTTGCCAAGATCCCCGAGGATCCAACACTTAACGAAACACATTATTATTTTTAGCATGATCATTAGGCCTCCGATTCCAAATTGTAGTCCCCAAACTCTCAAATACTAAAAATAGGGTGTGTCAGCCTCATTTGAATTCGTTTATTATTGAAGACTTCGGCGACATGATTATTGGTGCATGTCTAAAAGTTTACATGTTTGATTTTTTATTTTGTTTCAATGCCACATTCTACACTTTGTTATGAGCATAAATATTTGATATGATTAGTAAATTTATGTCAATTTCTTTAAAAATGGCGTAAGGTGGTCTCACAATATCAAGTTTGCCATGTTAATTTTGTCATAATCTTGTAGTATCGATGTTGTGACTTTTCTTTTTTTGAAAGATATTATATATTAACCTCAATTATTCATGAAGATAATACGTGTGAGAACGAATATATTTGGTTTTTTAATGAAAACTTATTGTTTTTCTTGCACGTAACATATGGGAATTGGTTATCCAAACTTCATGATTACGAGATATTAGAGGTGTTATAATCTTTGAGCATATGTGATGTGATATGAAGGTATGTGGTGCAAAGTTTTTGTTTGCTGGCTTGATTTGAAGTTATGAGAGCAGAAACATGATTGACGATTTTCAAAACTAGCAAAATTGTAGTTTCCATTGAGGAAACAGAGCACAACAATCTCAAATAACTCCAAATAGTCATTTCCATTTCATTTTTTCAGTAGAGCAGTCTTCTAGACTGCATGTAATTGAGTTCTTTTTTTCTCTTGTAATTGTAGCTAATGTGCGCTAGCATCATTATGCACCATGTGTACATCGTGCATCCCAAGTAGGCGATGCCAAGGAGCACAAGGTTCTGAATGTTAGTGGTGCAGCGGCTGTGATACGATCCTTGCATTCTGACTTCATGTGTGCAGCTTGTGCTTAACTAACTAGAAGACGATGGAAGTTTATCTTATTAGCCTGGTGCTATATTCCTATGGTCAGATTAAGTTCTGAGAAAGTGTCAATATAGAGCCTAAAACTATTTCAGAATAATCTTTCCCATTACGCCTCTATGCTTTAGGTTGTTCTTCATGTAAAGCTATTTTCTCAATCTCCCTCTGACTGTCACAAGATGGTATCAAATAAGGTCCTAGCAGTTTGAAAATGCCACCAGTGTTGTTTTTCCTTACAACATGGAACTATATTGTTGTTATGATAGTGCCTGTGTTGTGAGAATCAATAAATTTTTCTGGAATGAGATGCTCAATTTCTCTCAACCTGTTCTGGAAATCAAAAAAGTTTTCTTGAATTAGTGATACTTAATGTTTTTTCTCAACAACTAACTTTGCATATGTATTTCTGTGCCAAAGCCATTCTTTCCTCGGGATTGCAATTGGATCTCGAGCAGAACTGTGAATCATGCAACAGCATCACTTTCGCTCTCACATAGTAGCTGAAGTTATGCCTGTTAGCAATGTAGCAGATGTTCCCTTCGAGTTCACTGTTTTTGATCAACACATGAGAAAACTTGAGCTGGATGCTTATATAGGTGTTCTTCGAGCGTTTGGAGCTCAATCAGAGGCCATCACTTGGGTATGTTGTTTGGTTGATTAGCCCTACAATTTGAAATCCTTTTTTGTGTTTGTGTTGAATATACCATCTGATGACATAGCAAATGCGTAGAACATTATTTTCATAGTTTTCATCTTTACAGGCCAAGGAGAGACTGATGACAGATTTGCGTAAAGAGCTGAGAATCTCTGATGAAGAGCATCGTTCTTTTTTGGGGATTATTGAAACTGCACACACTATGTGTAGGACACGGTAAAGCAACATGACAGTTTTGTAGCCAATTACTTGCTCCGATGATGAAAGCAAAATTTCAGGACTGTTCTTGATCTTATTGATGAACTTTCCTTTTGAGCTGCAGATTTTTGCTTTAATCTGCTGCTTGTTCTTCTGCATTGAATTTTTTGTGTAGCCATATTGGTCTTAAAAATAGAAAAGGGCTACATCTATGAATATGAAAAGATTTTTGCAATCAGCAGCAGGGAACTTCAAATCGAATCCTGTCTAAGCTCTCGGTGATTTTGGATGGATATACACAGGGAAGGTGGAGTTGGTGTGAAAAAATATCTCGCATGTCTAAGGAAACTTTCAGCACAATCTCATGCAAATCCCAAAAGAGAGAATACAAAATCACTTAAAAAGCACAAAAAGTTGGATGCTTCTCAAGGCCTTTTAAGTATGTCAGTGCCTCTTGCAAAGTCGGCACACACTCCTGCAATTGAACGAGCTGCAAATCCAAACGGTGGAAAAGCAAGTTGGCCTAAGAGAAAGCAGCCTAAGGAAGTTAGTTGCTCTCTTATTTTTCCTAGGCCTTTTCCCCCTTATGTTTTGTTTTTGAAATGAACATTACTTAGCTCTACTTGTATGCTCAAATACATTGTGCCTTAGGTTTCAAAAAGTTTATTCTGGAGTATTTAGTTTGATCATAGTTATGTTAGAATTTTCAGCTTTTTATATGTGTGAAGAAGCAAAAGGAAAAACATTATTGCTATTTTTTCATATACAAACTGGTACATCCTAGGAAACAAGTAAATTCAAGTATGTAGATTCGGACGAATCAGCTGATTCCAATTAGTCCTTGAAACATTGATTTGAACTTCGTGCTATTGGTGTCACCCCTTGCAGCCGTGGAAACTTGCTTTTAAGTTTTATTACCATGAAGGTTATGCAATATCTTGTGAGAATTTTATTCAAAATGTGTCATGGCCATCAAATAATATTATGGTTCTTTTTCTCTTTCAACAAATGGATTACCATATGTTTGTTACATTTATCATTTATATGGTCGGTGCTTTAAAGTTCAGATGCAGCGAATCGTGATTCGCTGGTTTTGCGATTCGCGAATCTTGCGATTTGCTGCAAAGAATCGTTGAAAAAAAAAAATCATGTTTATGCATTTCGGGTGGCCTCGCGGACAGAACCGCACCAGCCGTGGAGGAGGCAAAATTTTTTTTCTGTGAGCTATGGGCGTCGGATCTTCGCAAGTGAATAGTCGGCAGGCATCTACTCGGTGATATGGAGGTGGTGTGCACCGTGCCGGGGGGATCTAAGCTTCGTGGAAAGCAAAACGACCAGTTTCCGATATTTGGTAAGTGTAGGTTAGTTTTTTTGCAAGTGTTGACATTGAGCTGTAGGCAACCAAATCGAGCGTAGTTTGGCTCTAGACCACCTTTCTTCATGCCCAGGTGATTCCTAAGATGTCAGTTTCAGTCGTTACGGCATGCCTGGCGAGATTTGAACACCACATTCCAAATGCTTGTGTATTTTTGCCATTTTCACAAAATGACTTGTTGGAAACCGATTCAGGTGATGTTTCACTTCACGGGATCACTCACCAGGGTTAGGGCTCACTTGTTGCGGGCCAGAGGGCCAGATGGGAGGACATTGGGCATATCTGATTGCCCCAGGATTTCTGATGAGGATCTACAGAGGTTGTCTACCATGTACGGGCCCGGCACTACATCACAGGATTCTAGACAGGGACAGGTAGCAGGAGCAGCTACAGGTAGGCAGTAGGGCTCACAGGCCGGCAGGCAGGGCCTACCACGGGTATTGGTACATCACGGGAAGGGCATGGTATAGCTGCAGGGCATAGTACATCACGGGCTGGGCATGGTACAGGTTCAGGGCCCAGTACATCACGGGAGAGCATGGTACAGGTGTAGGGCCCAGTACATCACGGGCAGAGCATGGTATAGGTGCAGGGCCTAGTATAGCACCTTCAGTTCCATCCGCAGCAACAACACAACCATCAGATGAGCATGTTGGTTTAGCGGCAGCAGGTCCTTCTCGTCCCTCCTCCTCAGCAACAGATGCACCACATGCTTCGGCATCTGCTGCCAGAGAGAGTGACACACCCACAGATCAGGCATCCGTTGGGCATGCTAGACCATGAGCGCCATATATACAGCAGAGAGGGGTTAGGCCCAGGCAATAGACCCTTGATCGATGCGGGTGGCGGAAAGAGCAGCAAGCCCGGTGCACTCGACTGTGTGGCCAGTTCTTTTACGAGTGCGGCATTCCTTTTGCTGTTGTTGACACTTGGGTGTTCAGGGAGATGGCGGCCGTGGATGCTACATGGACACCTCCTAGGTGAAAGGCACTACGAGGCAGGTTGCTTCGTCAGGAGGAGGAGACCATCACGCGGGAGCTGAGTTCCATTCATTTAGCTTGACAGGAGTAAGTACCTAGTCTTTATTATCTCTTTGCATGTGTTTAGGGTTTACTGGTGGCGCAATTTTTGCATGTGGCTAATGGGTGTTTTGTGGGAGGTATGGATGCACGATATTGAGTGATGGATGGACCAACGTTCGCCGATGATCCGTCATCAATATCTTGGTTTCTTGCCCGCTTGGCACAGTATTCCTGCGTGGCGTGGATGCCACTCGAGGTGGTGGAGCCATCACGGCAGACTTTACATGGGAGCATGTTAGAGATGTTATTGCTGACATCGGGGTGGAGCATCTGGTTCAGGTTGTCACCGACAACGCCTCGAACTGCAAGCATATGGGCAAGATTATGATGAGAGAGCACCCCAACATTGTGTGGACACCCTGTCACATTGCATAGACTTGCTCATCCATGACCTGTGTGCGCTTCCATGGATCAGAGAGGTATAGTTTTTTTCTATTTGCTATGCTTTCTTCTTTCGATGCTGCTGACCACATCTCAACTACTGTCTAAACTTTTTACTGGATGTCTGTATTGCAGATCACTTCTACGGCCATGCGCCTGGTCACTTTTGTCACCAAGAAGAGGCGTGTGTTGGCCCTATTCCGAACCTTCTCGACCCTAAACCTGAAGAAGCCAGCACCCACACGCTTTGCGTTTTACTTTTCTTGGTGCTAGAGCGATTGGTGGTGGTGAAGGACGCATTGCGGCGGATGGTTTCCAGCGAGGCCTTCAGGGACTTTCCAGACCTCCCACATGCGGCATTTTTCCAGTCCACTGTGTTCGGTGATGAGTTCTGGAGAGTTCTCGAGGAGATTATTGGGATCCTTCTATCCATTTTCATGGTGTCACATCCCTACTTATAGACAAAGCTAGGGTTAGGGTTTTTGGTTCACCCAAAAACCATGTGCCATAACAACTTGATTATCTTAAAAAGTTAAAAGCCAAAATGCATTTTAAACTACTTGGGTCCTTTCTTATTATTGGCCCATTGAAGCATAGATCTATTTCTATTTCTCATGCCATCGACTTACAAGTACAATGCACCTTCTAAGGGTGTCTGACATTATATTTACAATTAGATCTGAGTTTCTTTGCCGACTCGGCCATGCTTTCATTCCTGTCGTCGTAAGATATGTTGGGGAGGCACTGGGCTTTGGTTTTGCTCATTGGCCGGTCCGCGACTCGTCGACCTTCTGATATTGGCATTCTCGGTAAATCTTGATTCTGGAACTCCTGGTTAATTGTCGACGCTCCATAGTGTAGTCTGGCGGCTCGATTTCTGAACTAGATATCATTACGCATGTTCGGCATCTAGAATCCGTTAGATGAATCTTCACCAGAATCTTCTAACAGTCGACACATGGTAAACTCCATGCACAATCGACACTTGCCACTTGGCAGTATCCTGACACATAGGCAAGCTAGTAGCTGGACAATCTGACATGTGTCAGCATGACACGTCCTGTTGACCCGTCCATTGACCGTCACAAGTGTCACTCATACACTTGACCAAGTGTCCTAGTGAGCATATGACACGTGCCACGTTGACCGGTCAACCTTTCCTACTTTTAGAAGGTCAATGACTTAGTCCAACAGAGTCTTGTGAGACCAGCAACCCCTTGGCTATCTTAGAATTAGTCAGTATAACAGATATTTACATTTCAATTTACAATTGTCTCCACAGGCCAGTGACTTAGCCATTTACAATTTAATAATTACAATTTACAATTTACATTGGGCAAGGGATTCAAAGTACATGTGACATTTCTCTCCCATAGAAGGAAGCTTCTATGGGGGAGGGAACATTATGTACCATAATGGTACGACACCCAATTTTGATAGCCTCGCAGGGGGTGGCATGCAGGTCTAGGGTTACAAACATGTTTGGGTGCCACTTGTCAGCATCCTAGGATGGCACATGTCACTAATTGGACCGTGCTTGATGAGGGGACTACTTGCTCTATGAATATATAGAGATGAGGGAGCCCTTTTGCAATTCATTTACTTTGCCTAGGAGGAGGTAGATGGAGAGCATGTGAGAGTTAAAATATATGTCCAGGCCAGGAGATGTGTCTAGAGAGGGGTGAGATTGATTACCAGTGGTATGGGACATTGGTTGTTGTTGGAGGTTCATCCAGGCATGAAGGTGTCGTTTACTCCAGTGCATGGGGTTGTGATTATGGATGGGTGGTAATAGTGCGTTCGTCATGCATGTTGGGTGTGGAATGATCATGTAGTTATCGGAAGATGGAGGGAGTTGTAACAGAAACCTAGAATAATAAGCTTCAAATAATAGCTTAGGGCAAATGTCTAAATGATGAGGAACACAAAGAGCCCCTCATGGTATAAGCGATGATCTACATGCCTCTATTTATACTAATGTGGGATAAGTCTAGAATGTTCTAATCTTATCCAATAAAATAGTCTTATTCAATTAAAGGGGTTTTAAAATAATAAAATAGGCTTGCAAATTTTACCAATGGGCCCCAAAAGAATGTGGCTACTTCTGTGGCCAAAAATAAAGAAGGTCGGACTATGTCATATGTGTCCATAACACATGGACAGATTCAAGTCCATTTATTTTTGCGAGTTAAGAACTCGTAGACTCTAGAATGCAAGTTTTATATATTTAGTAAGTGACCAAAGTTTTGGAAATCAAACTTATTGAATCATGAGTGTATTGTGTGATGATTTAGGGATTAGATGTGTAAGATGCAACAATAATTGCAACCTTGCATGTTTGGAAACTCCAATGTTTGAAATTGGTTTCAAATGTCAGCTTTATGTTGCATTTTTTTTTCTTGTTTCGAGACCCCAAGAAAAGAGGGTCCTTGATGTTTTGTGGTCCCCAAAGGGCCAAAGGGAATCTAAGCTAATTCACTTGTCTACCATTTCATCATTGGGTTGGTTTAGAGTTCTCAAGTGGCAAAAGAATTTACTACAACTCATTTGAAGCAAGATCTCCATTGGAGATGTTTCTCGTATTCATAGTGTTACTTTGAGCTTTGGATGACATTGTAACCAATCCTACTTGTATATAAGTTGCAAATGGTCATTTTTTTGGACAAAAAAATGAAGAATGAAGTTGATTTGAGCCACATAAAAAAACGGTTCAAATGTCTCACATTGGGGTGTTTCAATTTGTTCAAATGACAAGGAAAAAGGGAGGACAATCCTTGCACAATACATGATGTAGACTTTAGGGTTCACCTCAAAGTAAAGTTGGAATCTTCATCTAGTTACAACATACCATACATTCACCAAGACTCAGTACATATTTTAACAATCAACATTCCACTCCAAGGCCAGCGACTACTCCCTTGTTGTGTCTCAAAGGTCTTCAAAGGTGTAAAAGCATTTTCTCTTGATGTTCAATGATCTCTTGTACCAACGTTCTTGCACATATGACTATCCTCTTAAATGTTCCAAGGACAATGAAAGTGGGCCAACTCTTTTGCACCCTCTTTGTAAAAAGATCTCAAATACTAATAAACATGGCTAGTCTTTGTAAAAAGATTCTAAAATATTGATAAATATGGGTGTGAATGGGGCACCCTTCAAGAAAAGGTTTAGCCATTAAAAACTAGGTCTCACAGAAACAGCGCTCCAGTGTTCTGAAATTCCTGAATCTTAAAGATTCTTTTCTTTTTTGAAAAGATCAGGCTGAAACCTGGTTTCAAAGTCTTTGACTCACAGTTTTTCTAAAACGAGGAACAGTGATTTAAGAGGCCAAAACCAATTGCATAGATCCTCATTGCAGAAGATCGTGATAGAATGAACATTCCAGACAGCAGATTGCTGTCTGGAACGGATTTTTTTTAAAACTAGAGAAGAAAATAAAAACCCACTAAAAATGCATTTTAGGCATTGGAAATGAATTGTTTTAAAAACTAAAATTAAACACTGACACATCAAACCCTAAACTCTTCATAAAACCCAAAAAGTAAAACTGGGCCATGTCCTAGAAAACCCTAACGGGAGTTACTAGAACGCAGTCCACAATTATCTGGATCGTGAGCTGCAACTATGGCATAGATTATGGTCCTGAAGGTTGTTTCTTTGCAACTCAATCTTGGTTGTTCTGTACATATGGAACGGTACATTTTGGACCAAAAGATTTGAAACCTGTATCTGTGGAATAAAGTCAACTTTCAACTTAACATTATAGGCCAGATCCCACTCTATCATCATCTTTTCCTTCGCAAATGTTTGAAATATCCTTGACTAATCTCATGTTCTGAAACCAAATGCGATTAGCACTGTTTTCTATGGTTTTGGAATGGGTTTCTATGGTTGTTAGACAAAGGAATGATGGATCCTGGTTCTTTGGAGATTGAATAGCTTAGGTTGGATCTAACTTCTATATACTTCAGATTTTTAATCTTTGTTGTTAAATGGTTGATCAGTCAATCTGTGTTCTACCCTTTCTTTGTCACAGCTGTTCTTGAGTGACATTGGAATGTTAGCTTTGTTTCTGTTGCAAGCCTTTGGGACATAATTTCAGATTTCCCTTCTCAAAGTTATTTGTACTCCATACTTTGAAGAGATATTTCACAATGTTTGCTAACAAGACAACTGTGTAGATGTCTTGCCCTTGTATAGTTTTATTTTGAACTTTTTTTCTATGTTAGAATCTGCTTGGGATTTCTGCCCATTTCCAGAATTTTGTTTTCTGAAATGTCTTTTGATGGAATAAAAGACTGCACACATTGTTTGTTAGTAGTATTGTTACTCTTTAGTTTTGTGGAAAAGACATCAAATGACATTTTGACAAGACTGGCTAAATATATATGTACAGATCTTGCCATGGGAATCACAAATTAAAGCAGACACTTGGATCCAAGGTGGAAAATCAGAACTGAGACATGGAAGAGGGCCCATAAGTAGAAATAATAGGGGGCGGGGGCGAGGCATTAGTAAGTTAAGTCGAGGTTGCCATCAAGTGCGACACACATCAGGTGGTGGTTACAATAAACTTCCTGAAACAATTTCTCTACCTGTCACAGCAACAGGCGATGAAAACGTGACTGCAGTTTGCACAACCATTTTGCATAGGGAAGATTTAGTACATTCTGAGCAATCAATTTTAGAAGAATTTATAAAAGAGGTGAGTGCAACGATTCATTTTGTAAGTATTTTTGGAGGAATTACCTGTATATAGATCACAGGTCATCATCACGCTCACTAATGCTTCTACGTGAATCACATTGGCATTTACAATTTTGTAAACGTCATTTGTAACAGGTTGTGCTACATCTACAGTGAAGTTTACCTTGCAAAAGATTTCCTAGCTGTTGATTGTCACTAATAAGTGTATGCCAAAGTTTAAGTATCTAGTTTTCAAGCATATTTTTGTTCAAACTCCTTTTAAACCCCGACGTGTCAGATTTTTCTTGTAGGAGCCCAGTGTTGGATTGAACTTGCAAGAAATAATTGTGTATATATGCATCCCATCCCTTCCCTGCTTAGTGTAACACCCGTGTGAGTTTCCTTACTATGGCTTCAAACATGTCTGGCAAATGTTTGGAACTTTTAATCAGTGCTTGCTGTCAAGTCTCGTCCTTAATTTCATACTTCACAAATGCTGTGGATACCTGTGGATTTGAATTTTTTACTGCAAGTTGTTACAACACGATCCTCATTAACTTACTTGTAAGTATTTGGGACAATTCTGAGCATCAATGGCAAGCGTTTGGATTTTCAAATTTTTTGTGATATACAAGCTTCGTGCTATATTTTACATCTTTTCGTGTGTACTGTGTGTGTACTGTGGAATGCCGAGATGTTGATAAGAAGCATTAGTAAGTGTTTTCTTCTTGCTTGTTTCAAATACATGAGGAATTACTTGAGAACTGCATCGTTGATATTAGATATTTTGTAAAATTCTGTGTGGTTATGATCTGCCTTTATTGATCTATAAGTAGACACGAAATTTTGTCTCTTTTTTCTTTTGTAGTATAAAATGACAAAATGGTTTCCCTTCCCAAGTTTTCTTTGGGATCTCTGTCAAAAGTTTTGGGTGCACACTGATTCCTCAGAAAGCTCTTCTATATGTAGATCGATCTCCTGGATCAGCTTGACCTCAACAAAATTGAAAATCTGAAGAGGGCTGCAAAGGTAAACATCTGGCTAACCAATCTTGAGCTTTTTACATGAGTTCGATTTTGCAAGTGTTTTACTTCAAAGAATAGATTGCTTCTCCAAATCTGACACGAGGGAGGTAGACATCTCCATTTTGCCATCTTTTTAACCCTTTCAGTTCAAATGTTTTTAATAACCTTCAGTGGGCTCTCTTACTAGGAGCGTGAAGAGGCCATTCGTAAAGCTTTGAATGATATGGGAGATTTTTCGGAGAATACAAGCTGTGGTTAGACTTTTCTGTGAAGAACTTCTTTAGCTCTTTTCTAGGTAAACTAGCAATTTCATTGCTATACTCACCTTTTGGCTCAACTGATTTTCCTTTTATGTAGCATGTTTCTTATTCTGGTGGAAAATATGCATTTTCGGTGTGTTCTTCATTCTGAAACTTATGTGGATCATGTATACTAATTAATTGATTTGATATCTTATTATTCAACAATACTTGAGGGTGCTCGCAGTTTATTGGCATACTGCTTAGTTATGCTTATACTCATGCCAACAATAAATGTGCAAGGGGTACAGTAGGCAATTGGGAGCGGTAGTTGACAATATACCACTGGAGACACATAAAGTGCCGGTACTGAGCTCTATCTGCTTGCATCTGGGACAGGTGATGGCGATTAAACAAACCAGATCTATAGAATCCAAAACTCCAATGCTGCTTATCATGAAGTAGCACAAAAAGTTTTACAAATCAGACTTTTTGAGGTGCTGAAGTTATACTGGGTACCGGCTAATATCATATTGGAGGATTGCTAAGTGTCTCCAATATTTTGTATCCTGAAGACTGGAACATTGCTACAATTAGATTATGACCGGTTGTAATATTTGCCCGAAAATGACGTATGTCTCAGCTAATTTTGCTTAAAAGTGATTCTCATTTCTGTACAGAGTATAAGCATCTAGTGGAAACTGTGACGCAGTTTTGAAAAATCACAATCATGCAGCATTTGTAAATTGACAAACAGCATGTAAAATTGTTTCGCAATCTGATGCCTGGACTGCAAACAGAAACTTGAACCCATTTGGAGTTACTTCTCAGGAATGCATTATCTTTGAGTCATTGACAACGTTAAGGAATCAGCAAGTAACTACAATTGTCAAAAATGTTGTAACAAAATCAATGGATGCATAAGATAAAGAAAAAACATCATGTCCATATGATCCAAATGAGAAAAAAAAAATCTTTTCCAACATAGAAGTGTTGGGGATCCTAGAAATTAACTTACAAGATAGCATATAATTGTTTTGAATGCACAAAAAAGTATTCATCTATCAAAATTAACACACTACAAGTTAGTCATTCTCAAAGATAATTTGCCCTACAATATAATAGTGGTATACCAATCATCTGCAAAGCATGGACAAAAAATAAGCTTTACAAAACTTCATTGCACAACCATATAGCCTAGGAGTATTATCTCACTTCAAAGCACATGTCTGTAAAAATTTCTTCTTCCAAAAAGAGCACATGTAACATGGAACTCTCGACTACATCAAATTTCTTGTTAGTGTTGCAATATATAGCTAGTTGTTTCGTGTCCACTTGTAATGTTGTAAAAACATTAGGGTTAAAATCTAGATATTGCATTTATATAAACCCAAAGTCCATAGAAGAAATTCACCTAGACTGATGATTCTAATGATTTCTTTGAGCTCTCTTTTTTTTAGCAAAAAATATTATTTCTTCTTCTGAGGTCTACACAAGCGAAGCTTTCTATCTCGTCTCTAATAAGTCCTCACTAAATCAATGGAGTTGATTCTACCAATTATATTAAAGCCACCTAGAGCACCATAACTAGCAGTACAACATTGAGAAAATTTAGTTTCCAATTTTCCATTTGAACTATTGTAGAAATATGGAGTTTGAGAGGGAGAAAGAATTGTGAAATAAATGATAATAAACCATATTAAATTTGACCCAAGTGATAACACAAACAATTCTACACATTGTTAGACAATAGCACTTGCAAAATTGCATGAAATGTAGAGATAATAATTATCATGAATATCATAATCCTAAAATGAAACATATGTAAAGCTTTAGATGAATCGGCTTGCCTTGAGCAACGATTTGAGCAAGAAATTAAACTTGGTTGAAAATCAACCAAATTCCAACTACATATCAAACAACCATCCTTACCAATCAAAACAAAAGGTTTTTTTTTTTTTTTTAACGTGGCCATTTTCAAATTTGTTTTTTATTAAGTTGTCTTTAGAAGCCTCAATCTCAATCATAGTTTATTAGGTAGTCAAACTCAAGCCAACATATTGTTCCAAAAGAATCATGTTGTAAGCTAGTCATGATCAGTGTATGTTGACTTTATGCCAAGACCATATTGTTTTAAAATGGTCATGTTTATAGACCTCAACCATCATTTATATCTCTTTGCATAACTAACATTAGTATAACCATTCATATGGCTGGTCATGCTTGATAGTAGAAACATTATTATCATTTTGGCTCCCAATCATGCTCTTGCACAACAAAAGCAATATATTGTTTTTCATTGTATGTGCAAGGCTTAGTTATCCACGAAGTAAGTTCATGCATGCTAATCTCAATTATGTGTGTAAGGTCAAGGTGTCAACTTGGAAATTAGCCTCATGCCATTTCTCAATTAATGCACGTCAATTCAAGGTCTTAAGAGTGGCCCTTGAATTTTCTAAAAAACAAGAATGATGTGGTATTGTACCACAAAGACCTTGCCATGTCACATTGTCATATTTTAACATCTTGTGAAGATTAAAAGAATGTAGAAGAATATTTTGGTAAAATTTTAATGGTTGTTCTTAACTTTTATAGGCAAATGTTTTTATGGATTGTAATGATGTTTTTATTTTGGTTAATCCAACAATTTTAGCAGTATGGCAAGGCCTTCGTGACATATAACCACAATAATAATTAGAATACATACATTCAAAACTTGAATAGATGATAATAAAGTTTGATACAAGCACTAGAAACTACAATCTTTTATGATACAACTTTCGGTTGTTTGTTTATTAGAAGACGAGTTTGGACTTGTAAATCTAAATTTGCTAAATACCAAGTTGTTATTGAGATCACATGAAGAGATATGACATGATAAGATTTATTGATGATTGTTATTTTGTTGTAGTAGACAATACAACCAAACAAAGTTGTCCTAGAAAAAACTCTTTTTTGCCTTTGCTTTTCGATCTAACATCGATTAGAGATAAGTGAAAATTGCCACAAATCTTTGAGGTCAACAAAGTCTATAGGATAAGTATCTAGCTTGATAATCTGCACCATAGTCATTGTGAAAATAAGAAGAAGATGAGCACGTAGATGATGCATGCAGTAGCATCAATTTGCTGCTATGTAAGTTAAGTAGCATGAGAGAATGATAAGATAAATAGAATTTCATGCACTTTTCAGGTGATTCATATTGAATTTGCATATTGTTATATATTTTGAATCTGAAATATATCAATGTTCTTGATAAGTTTGTATTTTATAATAAATTTGAAATTTGTTTTTTTTTTTAAAAACATTTGAAGTTGCACAAAGGAACAATTTGCCTACAAATTTGTGGTTATTTTCGTTGAGGTTTAGACAAATGCATTTATTAACTCTTTTTTCATGATCAATGTTCAGAATTTTGCAGTATTGAGGATCCGTATTCACAATTGTAGAATGGATTGCACTTACATCATGTAAATCATTGAATGAAAACAAATAACGAATTAGCACAACCCTCCATTAATGCAATGGAATGATGGTTCATTTTTTTGAGGGTTGGGCTTGCCCTCTAGCATGCTTTACCTTCCTAAGTGGGAGTCCAACATGTTTCCTCTTTCCTCATACATAGTCTTGGAGCAACTAATATTCAAAGGAGATTCAAGGTACATGCAAACCCATCCTCATTCAAAGGTGGAGAACCTCATCTCCTCTATGATGCTTGAGAGATTGTGATCCTCAACCATTGAATGCGTCCACCATGGTCCATGCGTCATGATTAAGAATATGCTAGTGCCATAGTCTTGCCTTTGGGAAGCAAGGCCAAATTTCAAAATAGATGAACTCACTCCTGAAACTTTGACTAGTCACTAGTCTATAGCTTAGATTCTAGACCAATACCCACTCATTGAGTGTAGTATGTACTTTCACATGATATAGGCTTGTCAAGAGGCATGTGATAGCTCACCTTCTGTGAACTCCTACTTCAACTACCACAAAATCGTCAAGCTATCTCACATGTGATCTCCTTTTGGGACCCACATCGATCGCTATCAGAGATATCGTCATCTGATCAGATTGTAGAAACAATCGCTATAGCCTTGATCTTAGGAAAAGCTACCAAAGGGATCGCGTGTTGGATGGTTCACAAAACTGAGCTATCATGTGGCCTCATCTCTTATAACGTCAAGGAATTTTCGATAAGCTTCAAGAGTCACGCTTAAACGATAGCGTGCTCTTATGCACTCTACTTTTTCCCACTCCATATTGTCGTCGCTGCCCAGTCCTGAAAACATCTTGTTGTCACTGAAATTTTCAAGCATCATCTTCGTTTTTTGTTTACTTTCACAAGACCTGAGATCGTTAGCCGTTTAGGTGAGACAAATGGCCTTAGGGGCAGGAATTCTCAGCTCCTTGTCAAAATCCATAATACAATAGAAGACTTTCACTCCATTTAGATTGAACCAAAATCCAGAAATATATATAGTAGGTAATGCACGTGAGGCCAGCTAAAATTATATGTGGTAATGACTAAGCCATGTTACATAGGAGCTCATGTGGTGATGGCTCAATCCACCACCATTCCTCACATAACTGCATTTTTATTGTTATTTCACTATTTGTTAAAACTTTTCTTCCTAAGCGCTCTAAATTTTGTTATTCAGAGTGGTTTAATGTAAATATACAACATGACGCGCTCTCTTTCTAAACACCATGCCTTGATGCCCTATGAGGAGATTGTTGCCTACTCTCTATTTCTTCTACACATTGGTGTTCGGCCCTTCCGGAAACCTCTTTCATGTATCGGTTTTTTGAAATTAATACCCGTAGAATCTTGGAATTTTTGAAACATAGCCTCGTGAATCCTACAATAATTAAAAAATTGTCTAAAAGATCCTATTAAAGCAAAATGTCTAAGGTATAAAACTGTGAAACTTTTTAGCTTGTCATCTACTTTACTGCCCTAATTTATAGTTGTCCTCCACCCAAAAATAAGATAAAAAATAAAACCTTAGCATTCAACTTACAACTTAAACTATCATGATTAATTCAACTACAAATATGTTACTATAACCATGGCCAGCATATAATGTGCTTAGAATGCTATTGACTTACTATGCAAATAGAGTTCCTGAAAAGAGTCATAGTAATAGTGGAAAGCCTGAGGCATCCAGTAAGAAAGTGTCAACTTTTGCTAGAAGTTCTCTAAGTTGTGAAGGGTCTCCTTAGCAACAAGGGCCCGTGGATACGGTAAGTGATTCTACCTACCTTAGCTCCTCATGCATAGAAGCTTTTGCAATTTTTGTAGGTAAGTAGCATTTCTAGAATATATTAGTATGTTACATTCAACAAGTGTAGGAACACGATAGAAGAAACTTGTATGACCATTGTTGACAATTTTGCCAAGGGATATCATGCAAAATATATTTTGCTTTGCAAAAGCTTCGCATTACTCTTGTAAATGTTTCTTGGTTTCCAAGGGGAGGCTCGAACCTGAGACCAAAGGAACTTTGGATGTCAAGCTAACCAATTGAGCCAACCCCATTGGTTACCCTTGTAAATGAAGTTGGAAGAAATCTCA
The DNA here is from genome assembly GCA_029204225.1 of Diphasiastrum complanatum. NCBI lineage: Eukaryota > Viridiplantae > Streptophyta > Lycopodiopsida > Lycopodiales > Lycopodiaceae > Diphasiastrum > Diphasiastrum complanatum. The sequence goes on along the minus strand of CM055111.1, from coordinate 14,431,914 downwards.
TGCCTCACCAAAATATGGGGTTTGTTTCTCATTATCCATTGTGTGTTTTTTTTTAACTAGCTTTTTAAAGGTATATGTAAGTATGATCTCATTTTTATGAGGCAAGGTTGGCTACTTCGATTCTCATGCATGCTTATAGCATTCTAGAGGCTCAGTAGCATTCTTTCCATAACTTCCACTTGAGAGGCGAAGCCTTAGACTCTAGAGTGATGGTTGGCCTAGAAATTTTGCTATGAATACAAATAGCATGTGAACCACGCATTACGGTATTATGTGCCCCTTGTGAAGCTGAAAGTTAGTGAAGATGAAAAGTATACAATAAGAACTAAGAAGAATGTAGTCTTTGAGTATTAGGAGTCAATTTTTCAATGATTCGAAGAAAGGCATATGTACTCAGCTTCTGAAACTAACTTGTAAAAAGATAATAGATCTAGAGTTGATTCTCACAACATGTCAGCTTACAGACTTCTTCAAAATGGCGCTTCTTGCGGGAATGTGCTGTATAGTAGTGTACACTACAAGGGTGACCCATTCTCTCAGGCGCATGGAAAGAGTTGTTTAAGCCTTAGATTATAGCTGGCATTACCTTAATAGTGCCCTTATTTCAAAACTGTATCCTAAAATTTTATTTATTTTTCAAAAGATAAGAGAATTATATCCTACATTGTATAAATGTTGGAGGCACATTTTTTTTGTTAAACAAACATAGAGATCAAAAGTTAGTTTCCTAACAATTCTAACGAGAGCCATTGATTTATATGTAGGGTGCACACATTCCTATCTTGAATCTACTATGGTTAATTTCCAGTTTGGAAAGATGGTTGATGAATTTTTTAGTTCAAATTGAATTTTATGGCTTTTTACCTTGAAAAAGCTTGGATAATAGGTTGAGAATGTTTTTGCTTTTGCACATTAAGGATTGTTTCAACCTCATGTTCGATGCATTAAACAATTTGTTTTGTAGGATTAACTTTCATCTCATGATTCTTGAGTTTATAATACTTTTTCACTATCACAAATTAGACCCACTTTCAAATATCTATTATTTCTTTCCAAATATTTCTTATATTTTTTTTATGTATCTTGAGGATGTCGAAATGATGAGAGAAGAAGGTACAAATGAAAATGATCAGATTCCTACGATCGTACAAGATCAAATTGGGGGTAACTTGAGGCCCCCACATCTGGATGAGATAGAATTGGAAGAAGAGGAGATTGAATATGAGGGTAACCCACATCATCAAAGAGACACGATCGGAAATTTATGATTATACCTAGACCTAGATTCAGATGAGTGTCAAGACTTGTGCGATGATGAAAATGATGTAAATGATGAGAATAATCTATGATTATCTATCATTCTTTTTTTTATATTCATCGCAATACTTTTTATGTATATTTTTATAGATAGAGTTGAATGTGATAATTATAGTACTCGAACCTTGCAGTTATGTCCTATTTCAAAATGTCACCGCATATTTCCTCCTGCGGCGTGTAGGTTTTTCCATGCAAATTGGAAAGATTAGAACCTCGCGATGTCCTTTGAGCATACAAATGAATTTGGGGGTGGCTCCTCTAAAAAAGGAGAGCATTTGAAGGTGAATAGTTTTTGGAACTCCAATAGAGGACCAAGCTAGCAAAGGACTATAAAAGAACATGTATGTTACAAAAACAAGGGAAGGATGGAGTTGGCTACACTTGTGTAGCTAACAAGGAGATGTGTGAGGAAGGGGAGTGGAGCTCTTTAATCCGCACTCTAGTGGCTAGGAAGAAGCGAGTGGGGCAAGTGAAATTCCCGATGAAGAATGAGATTTTCCTACCCGCCCAATTGGTTAGGTTGTCCCTTTCCACCAGGGACAATTATATCATGGGAAGTAACATTCTCCCCCATGCCATTAAATTTTCTAAAAATAATTGAAGTAGTGGTTCAGGTTCTTCCAAAATGTTGCCAAAATGGGGTGGTGGTTCGTCGTGTGTATCCAATTCAACAATATCTTTTCCTTCGAACACGCGTCGTTTTCTTGCATTAAGTTGGATCACATACCACCATCTTGGGTCTATTCGATCTGGATGGAATATAATCTGCCAAAGAATTAAAAAGTTAAATTAGTCTTATAAAATTGATACATTAATAATTAGATTGCGAATATTAATGACATTGAAATTTTAGAGTCTCACTTGTTCGCAATGTACTGGCAATACTAAAGTGTTATGAGAGTCCATCGATATACATTTTGTTGAGTCGATTTGAGAAAACTTTGAGTTATCATTTCTAATTGTGGCGTTGCTTCCACGATAGATGACCTTAAACCATTTTACGTCAAAAATAAAGTATTTGTTGTTAGTCTCGTAATCGACTTCATAAATATGTTGCAATGTGCCGACATAGTCTAGGTCGTCCGAAATGACATTAGGGTCCCTCGCACTAGAACGACTCTCTTGTTGAAAGTTGGCCATTATACCACAATCATATGTACGTCGCTGCTTGTCAACTCTCTCAACACGGTAATGGTGTCCATATGCCCACATGACAGTGTATGATGTATACTAAAACACACAAAAAAAAAAAAACAAATGTGTGTAATTAGAAATACTATTCATATATTGAGTAGTACAAAAACAAAACTTCACAAAAACAATATTACACTAACCTTGAATCCACATCTGCAAACAAATTCCCATTCTAATTCGGTCACTTCTTCTCCATTTTCAGATGCTTTTAGCATCGTATCAAAATGCCATTCACGAGAGCATTTTGAAGGTAAAGGCTCCAAAGGTTCGTCGTTCTCCAACGCCTTTCTTCTTCTTCGATTGACATTTCTTCTTCGTTTCAATTTTATGCTTCTTTCCTTTTTGGCTTCTTCATACCTTGAAGTCCACTTTTCCATTTATCCACAATTATATAATATGAATGTGTCAATTTTCTCTTTTAATTGAGGTGAAAGTTTTTTTTGCACACCATTTCCTTGTGGTACTTCACCCTGAGAGGCTGCATGCTTCACATCTCTTCCCACACTTTGACAAATGCTTGAAGAGTCCAACTGCAAGCTCCTTTGTAGCCATAGATTCTATGGCTTTGTAGTTGGGGTGGCCCAATCTTTTGTGCCACAATTCCACCTTTATAAGCTCCACCTTTGCCAAGTTAACACTCTCCACTGCAATATTAGCATCGAGCTTAAACAATCTACCTTGCTTAAAGCCTTTGGCTATACATTCATCATTTCTAAGGATGGAACAAACTCCATGCTTAAATTGTACATCTAGGCCATTATCCATTAACTGGCCAACACTAAGCAAATTCTTGGTTAACTTAGGAACATAAGGAACATTATCTAGATTCATCCTTTTGGATGATCCCACATACAAGGGAATTGTTCCTATTCCACTTATCTTACATTCTTGACTACCTTCTTTTTCAAACCACATTTTTGGACTTGCAGGATGCAATTGTGAGATTATTTCGGTGATATAAAACAAAGATTCCTGTACAAGCCAACTTTTTTGCAATGCTACCTTCTGGCCTTGCCTTTTGTCTCACAAAGCCCTTCAAAACTTTCATAAAGCGCTCAAGGTAGAACATCCATCTCATGTGCACAGGTTCTGCATTTGATACTTCTTCGACCAAATGCACTAGAAGATGAACTTGTATATCCAAAAAAGAAGTTGGAAAATCTCTTTCCAACAAACATACCATTTCGATCCTTTGGATTTTCATGGAACCCAATTCATTATTTTTTATTTCTTTTGAGGAAATCCACCTACAAGATTGATAGTACATTAGGTTGTTTAACACATAAAAATTGAAATATCACATATTTCTACAAGTGCTTAAAAAAATATCCAAACCTAATCATCGATGACAAATTGTAAAGCGTATCATAGTTGAAGAGACCTCGAATAGAAAGTGGAAGTATGAATTGCAACATCTTATGCCAATCATGTGATTTCAATCCACTTAATTTACCATCTTTGGTAAATGACTTACATAAAGAATGTGCATAGCCTGTTGGAGTTCTCATTTGTTTTATGACATGTTTAACATATGAGAGTTGCTCTTTTGTAAGAATCCATGACACGGTAGGTAGAATCTCATCTCCACCTTCAGTGTATTGAATCCAATAGGGTCTTTTCACATTGGCCGCTTGTAGATCTTTACGAGTTGTGGAGTTGTCTTTTATGCCAATGATGTGGTTCCACCAGGATTCGCCGACGTTTTTGAATATGTGCATAGGAACCAATAGATGGTTTATCAATAAATTCCTCCAATAGGGTAATTTATGAAAAATAAACAACCGTTTCATACCATCAATGGATTCATTCCATGAAGAATTAACGTTGTGATGTTTAAGCCATTCACCATGTCATTCCGCTACTCCCATGCGTGGGGGTGGTGGTGTAGTTAGAGGATTATCTCCTTGCCTTCCAAAAAATCGCCTATTCAACCTTCGAAAAGGATGATCAGGCGGCAAGTATTTGCGATGATTTTCATACACCACTTTTTTTAACATATTTGTGCTATGTTGACCCTCCAAAAGTGGTCCACAAATATAACATGCGTTGTAACCCAATGTGGTTAAACCTGCATAGTTCATAAACTAAATTAAACATAAGCTTAGTTAAATATACTCAAACGTTAAACCCTAAAACGGATTAGATTCATTATATAGATACCTGAACATTCGCTTGAACCGGGGTAGTCATGCATCGTCCACATTAGAATTCCACGAACAACAAAGTTCCGTTGTTGTAAAGGTCTCGAGATGTCGTAAGCGTGAATACCATTCCAAAGAATGCACGATTCATCGACCAAAGGTGCAAGATACACATCCATGTTCTTGGCCTTGTACTTTCTTGGAATCAATAAAGCCAATAACAAGTGTCTTGTTTTAATACTCAACCATGGAGGTATGTTATAATTAACGAGCACAACTGGCCATGTGGACCAAGTTGACGCTTGAACGCTAAAAGGATTTACGCCATCCATAGCAAGGCCAAATCTCAAATTATGAGGTTCATTTTTAAACTCAGGCCATTGGTCTTCAATATGTTTCCATGCAGGTGAATCACTTGGTACTCACATCACATCATCCGTAGGTCGATTTTTGACATGCCAATCCAGTTCAAAGATTTACATCAAAATAAACGTTGCAATCGTGGGATAATTGGAAAATGTCGTAACACTTTTCCCCTTGTACGTCATCTCGAAAACGTGAAGCGTTACACATTGGATGCTCACCTCTATAGAGAACATGGTCTTCTGGACATGCATGTATTGTGTCGTAATCCATTCCAAGCACGATCATCATCTTTCGTGCTTCTTTTTGTGTTTCAGGTATCACATTTTCTTTCGGAAGTATTCAATGCAACAACCTAAAAAAAGAGCAATGTGAGTTGTTAGAAAAGAAAAAATTAACTTAATGTAAATACGCTATAAAGTATAATAGTTCTGTTATGCGTTAAGTACCCAAATAAAGATGTTACGCTACGATCACTCCATTTGTATGTTGCTTGAAGGTTTAGAATAAGAATTGACGTAGCTAGTCTCAAAATGGATGCTCCAGGATATAGAGGAATATCTGTCTCCTTGCACAATAGAATCTCGTCTTCATCCCTCTTAAATTGTTCGCGATCTCCGTTTTCATTAGAAGATGCATGCATATCATCATTCTCATTTGTTTCAAAGTAAGATTCAAACATGTTGTGCATTGCTTCATCGTGTTGCACCTCATCATCATAATCATTAGAATCAAGTTGATTATTCTCTTTTTCAATTGTGTTTGCTTCTTCAATTTGTTTCATTCTTTGTTTTCTCATGTCTATCAAAACTTGACGTTGATTGTAACTAAACACGGATGGATCAACTCCGTGGAATGGCATTCGATGTATTGGCTACACACATAAAACAAATTCCATAAGTGACATATATAGATTGACGAAGATTATGATAAAAAACAATCATATAAAATTAACAAACCTCAACATCTTCCAAATTTGATGGTTGACCTTCTTCTTTTCGTCCAAACTTCCACAAATGATTTTCAACAATGCGTCTTTCACGCATCTTTTGCCCATCACACTTGACGCATGTGCACCATATTTTATTTTGAAAATAATTTCTCTACGAGAAACAAAAATCAAGTACATGTCACTTTAGCACAATATTTTAACTTATAATAACAAAGTTTTTATGAACAAGAAAACATGCATGTTTATTACTTACCCTGTTAACTTGAATATTGTCTTAATCGCTAGACTGATCTGAATGTAATTCATCTCGTTGTGATATATGCACAAGTACAAAACACAAATAACATAAAATTATTGTATGATTTTAATGTTTTAATTCTTAGTTAGTACTATTCTTATACATTGTTGCTTATATGATTCTTTTGCATCTTGGTGCAGGCTCGAGCTCTACACACATATCTCTCTTCTTTTGTTAACACATGTATGAAAGTTCCACTCCAATATGCATTAAAGTTCTGTAATCGATTTTCTTTTCTACTTCATTTCAATATATTAGGGTTTATTGTAATGTATTGTATGTTTATGAATGTAGTAATCATGTCGGGGTCAGGCAACGGTGAAAGCTCGGGAGACTTTGTAAAAAATTTATATGAATCATTAACTCCTGAGCAGAAAACACAACTGCAAATATGCTTAGCCAAGATGAGGGTGGTCCCTCACAAGCGGCCGCGGCTCCCGCCCCCACCAAAGAGTCATCCACAAATTCTTATTATGATGTGGATCCTCAAGGCGATATAATTGCCAATAGAAAAGGGAGGATGGTTTTGGACCGACTCTATTCTTTATGCCAACGCCATTTTGGCAACATATTATTTAGTAAATGGTCCGAACAACCTGCCGCCGATAAACGATAGGTTATTGGTACCCTTCGTGACGAATTCCAACAAGAAGAGGAATTCGAGGAGAAGGAAATTCATAAGCATATGAGCTTATGGATTAGGCATCGTCGTGATATGGCTCGATGAGCTTATAGGGACGGGCAATCCAAGCCTTCCTGGTGTTCAAGAAATGATTGGAACCGTGTAAAAGCGGATGAACGAACACCAGATAAATACAAGATTCAGAAAGATGATGCGGCTGCATGTGATAGGAAATTCTAGGTTGGGCTCAAGCGGAAAGGCGGGATTGCCAGCAAGCATGGTAAGTGAACTTACACTACTATTATAGTTTATCTTTGATTTCATATGCTTTTATTTTTTAATATGCATTATGACTAGCTGCTTCAACGTAGCCCTAAATTAATTTCAGCTTAAATTGAATGCATGGATAGTTGGCGGACTATGGACGTCTGCCAACTAAGAAGAAATACGAATATGCCTACATGGAATTGTACGACGCATTAGTCGACAAACTAAAGAGCGAGGGTCATCCTCCAAATGTACGTACTAGTTTTTGTATTCATACTAATGTGGTTTGTATCATGACGTCAATTTTATTTAATTTAATGCGATCAAGCATTAAATATTAATGTAGTTTGTTTGCTTGTGTTCATGCAGACTGGACGTCACGACGACGATGAGTAGATTAGGTTTATAAATTTTAGTTGATGTTAGATCTAGAAAGACTCGTGCGACATTATAGCACCAATTTTGTAATACATTGATTCATATTATGAAAATATTATTATTGCAAATGATTGTGTTATACATGCATTCCGTAGAAAGAGAATGACAGATAGAGGTGATCCCAAAATACAAAGGACACTTGAGCACAAGACATTTCGTATCGAGGAAGGCCCCATATGCGGGTGTTCCTCTGTTTTTAATAAAAATAAAGGAGTTTTGAACAAACACTTGACACATGTGTAAGGTACATTGGATGGTTATTGCAAATAGGAAGGAATTTTTTGAGAGATGCTGATGCTGGCAAACTTGGAACTAACGAGAATGTAGTAGCAAAATCGTCGACAAAACAAAGAATTGTAGCCTCTACGTGCTTTTGTGCTTTTGCATGCATGCAATACATCCTTAATTTGCTTTTGCTTTTGCTTTTGCTGCTCTTCCTCACTCGTCCTCAGGAGTTCGATTGGGTGCTCTATTTAATTCGACGACTTCACCACTGCCACTGCATATCTCGATTCTCAGCATAGCACCATCATTCCGCCACTATCTATTCAAGTACTACAATAACAAGATCGCATGATCACTTCATTGCCTGCTGCATGCTCATGATCAGCTGCTACCTGTATCCTGATCCCCAGTGCTACAGCATCACATCCTAGCTCACACTTCAAAACAGAAGACTTGGACAGTATCAATTAGCGTTTGTCTCCTATCTTGTTGCAGGTCAGTCACAGTACAATTGTTGTTGGCTCCTTGCGCTGGAAATGATAGATGCTTCTGTAATTCCGCAACGGCTTTCTCTCATTCTTTAATAACTAATTCATCAGCAACATCTACTTGAGTCTATTTTTCTTAAAAGTTCTGTTGTCACGATTATTCGTTGCTGGACGTAGAAACTGTTGTCCGCAGAGCTTCCCGCAAAATCGTTCTTATGATTTCCGTTTACACAAAACCGATCGATCAAAATAGTGAAATTTATGCAGCTTCATAGATATGTAAATTTACATGTAAGTTGTGGTGAACTACAGTTGAATAAGTCTTGTAGTTCATGTCACTGTATTTCTGTTGAAGATTTTAGGTTACAAAGCAAAAGAACATTCGCAACTTTTACTAATGATGTTATTTTGAATTCCCAGATAACTTTAGTCATGATCGAATCTGACAACAAGTTTAAGTTGGAACCTCTGTTGATTTTAGTCCTTGGCCTTGTCACTACCATCAAGTTCTAAGAATTTCGAAATTGTTGTCAGTTACGCCTTTAAGAGTGCTAACAGGATTCAAGTTTGTGCTGTCCGATGTATTTCCAATGGAGGAAGTATGACACTTTGTTTTTGTGCTACAGAAGCTCTTACAAAGGAGACGAACACGAGGCAATTTGATTAGTTTTCAATCCGAAGACAAGGCAATTTACTATATAAAATATAGTCACCTAGTGCTGAGTTACTGAACACTAAGACTAGGTTTGAGGAAACGAGTAATTTATTTTGAATAACGAGTATCTTGTGTCTTCGATGGCTCAGTTTATTAAGCAAAACGAGGTCGTAGACAGTAAGGTTGCTCATGTTCAACCTTATACACCCCATTTTGGAGCCCACTTGACAGTTCATAGCGAGGTTTCTGATTCCTCGTCATGGAAGAAGGAACATCCTGACATAGCAAACAGGCTGAAAAAAGGGAAAGAATGCTTGCCTGGAGCAGGAGAGTGTGACTTCAAACGCCCTCCCATGAAGGCTTGCCATCGAGGAGAAAAAGAAGAAATGGACACGAGACATCCCAGAGCTCAATCATGGTTGTCTCCTTACACCCGCATTTCTTCAAGTTCGGAGGCTTATCCTCATCTTATCTCTCAACAAAGCCAGCAGCTTGCCGTTGAGAACCCATTCTCATTATTTGCCTACCCATTTGGGCATATGAAAATCAATGTCAATGGCGAGAGTGTGTGGAATGCAGCAGTGGCAGATCATGCGTTCTCACATATGGATCAACTTTTTGGGCCTGAGTCTCGCTCAGTTTACAAATAGTCAGACCATCTAAGAAGAAATAGAGCACCTATATTGTTGGACTAATTGTATGGTACATTTATATATTTGTTAGGAAATTATCAGCTAGCATTCCTTTTAAATGATCTAACGTTGCAGCAATTTTTCTCAGATTCTCACACATACATTTCAATTTAGTTGCAATGTCAGGTTGCATTCACAAGCAATAGCATTGATAATCAATGCTTAGGTTGCATTCACAAGCAATAGCATTGATAATCAATGCTTATTTTGATTCACGGTACCAAGCAGACTATGACTCCTTTCACATGATGCCTTCTTTTTTTTTTGTGGCTTCTGTCTACATTTCCCTATTACAGACGGCCAATTTCAAAACAAAGAGACTATGTGCACTCATATTTTGTATTTAACATGTAGTTAGGCATATGAGAGAGAGTAACAAGATTTCACATAATCCCTCTTGACAAGTAAAGACCAAACCCTTTGAACCCTTCAATTTATAGCATAACAGGTAAGAACAAAGCTATATAAAGTCTTACAGTACAGAGTACCATAAAGCGAAGCAAGTTTTAGGACACTCAGCTGTTACTTGCCACAATTCCACAAAACACAACAGCACAAGTTAGTTACGTGAGAAAGACATGTGTCATAGCTAAGCATCAGTTGTTATCCATGTTCGAAACAAGATTCATTACCTTATCAGCTTGATTACAATTACAATTAATATGTCCAATCTTCCCTATCATGCATTCCATAATTAGCAGCACCTTCTGCTCTTTAACAAAACTGTATCAGAGTAGATGCCATACTTATCTGTATAAGAGCGAAAAAGAATGTATTAAGTTCACATAAGCATTTTACATGTATAAAGCTATCTTGCAATACACTGATAACAAGAGGCATGACTTCAGCATTAGTGCTAGGTACTAGGGTAGATCCGTGCCATACTAGCCCCAGACACTCCCATGAAAGTCGTAGAGGGAGTCCAAGCACCTTATGGCTTGGGCAATTCCATGCCATACAAGCACGTCAAAGCCAAGCTTCTTACAAAATTCATAGCAATTACCCAAATAGAAATCGCCCTTAAGTCAAATAATTCATGTCCTTGTTAGAAGTATCGTACATAACTCATTATCAGTTTTTACAGACGTGGAACGTAAGTACTTCTTAGTATCTGCTTATAAAGGCTATTTAAAGTCTATCGTAGAAATCCTCATGTATGCATAAACCATAACGTATCACACAAATTATTCAGAGTTTGTGTTACCTCTTATGGTTTCATACTTGTATGCAAGGTAAAGCGTTTTCCTGTGAGCTACCCTTCTCCAGTTGCTTTACTCAAAATCTTCCTTATATACTATTGATTACACATCGAGAATAGCGAATTAACGGCAGTGTGTTATTGTAATAACAGTCTAGTATTCTTAAAAAGATGTTTATTATGTCATTTATCCTGCAATCCCGTGTAAGTATCATCACATACCATAAACTCGTCTTTATATAACCTAATTCTCAACAGCATATAGTGTATAATCGTATTGGAATCATTATTTTCAAGGTTGATACTACCACTTTTACTTAACATAACCTCTACAAATAAAAACCAGAGTCTTTCACTTCTCTCCCTTTGTTTCACTTCTTTGATATCTCTTTGTGAAGGATGAAAGTCTCTTAGATATTGGGTCTAGGTGAGGGTACTTTTGGACAACTTTTGAATTGGTGGTGAGATAGTCTAGAATTAAAGTAATAGTTTGGTAGGCCTTTAATCTAGACTTGAAAAGTGACTCTATCTTTGCCTGCTCCTATTCCATGTGGCTCAAGGTAATTCAATCAAGATCTCGTCTTTTATGCTAAAGGACAACCTCTTTTTGGTGAGACGGTTAAAATTAGTAAACTTCTCGACATCTACTGTCCTAGACCACAATGTATTGTTCTAATTACAAATAGCATTCATTCTTAGCTCACAATTTTCTACTTGAACAATCACCACATATTATTTATGATGCTCCTTCTCACTTCGTAGCTCAGTTGATGCTACCAGTGCACATTCACACTCATGTGCATGCTTACAAGAGGGTGAGAGTGCACTCATAGAAGGTAGAATCAAACTCATAGTATCACTTCAGCCTAATGAATTATAGTGCAATATGGCCAAGTGAGCATTATTGTAATTTGTAGACTACATGGATATACGTATCTTTGTGGTTGTAACATTAGATACAATGGAAACCTCGTGGATACTATGATGCCATGGGCAATGATTATTTTTTACCAAAATTTAATTGTACATGCTTTTTACCATACGAACTTCAACCTTGAATGCTAATGAAACTTTCATTTATAAAATTTCATAACTTTAAAGAAGACTCACATGAAAAATTGATTAGTCATTGATCTCATATAATTACATATGATTGTTGTATGAAGTAGAAGTATAGTTGCTGTGTCAAAGTATGGATTGACAATTCCAGATTTTAAGAAGCTAGCATGCATGCATGTGTATGTACATGTGTGCCTTTCACAAACATTCTTTCTATATGTAAGTGCTTGTCTTTTGTTATCATTCCTTTATAAGCAAATAACTCAATATCTTCATCAATGAGGCAACAATCTTACGCATGGGCATCACATCACTAGATTGTGTGCAAGCATTTCAGAAGTATTAACATTGCAAAGTTAGTGCACAACTGGTCCTTTTTAAAAGTTTAAATAAATTAGCCAGTTAATATTCACCTAAATTCTTTAATGTAAGGTTTTTTTATCATGTCGTATAGTTGAATTTTCATACTTGGTTGTTGGAATTCACAATCTTTTCTCAAGCATATATATAACAAAATCCATTTTATAGTATTTAAGATTTATGTGGTCCTTTGAGTTCACTATCATCATTGCAATCAAAATAAGACATAATCATGATAACAACCAGCACGTGTATGACTAGCATCATGATTGAAACCATTGCATATCAAACTTCCTTATAAAAAACCCTAAGTGGGATAACGTGTCAAGAAAAAAGTGATTGTATGACTGCTAGCTTGCCATATGTCAAATATGCAAGAAAACCAAATATTATCCCGGCACAAGGATAATGTCTTTATTTAACAAAACATGTTGAACAATTCTAATATTGTTCAAACCACTTCAATCGACTCGAAGTGGCACCACCATTCATCTCATATTATGCTATAAAATAATCTAAGATGACAAAGGCAATGTCAAAATAATAGAAGTGTCATAGCTAATTGAATTAAATGCAAGAATTTTAAATGTAGTATAAATGATATCGTTCCCCAAAAAGAGATCAATTGATGCAATAATATTCTACTTTGGTGGTTATGTAGCGAAATAGGTTAGCAAACTGGTCATTAAATGATGTTGTGTGTCGATAGCCCAATAATGTTTTAATTATGCTTAAGATACTTAAAATGCCATTTCCAATTATTGGTTGTTGTCAAGTGAGGTGAGACTCAAAACACTATTGGCATGAATTGACTAATAAATCAATCCATGTAGTGTTATGCAGTAAATTATAATTGTATTGATATAGTAGATCATACTATTGCTTCAGCACGATCATGCTTAGCCAATATATGTGTGAAAAATTGCCTATGTTGGCAAATCTAGCCATGTAGAATATTGTACATTTTGTCTATATTTCTTGTTTAACACTTTATGGCCAAAGTGCCACATGGAAATCTACACCTAAAGTAGGTTAGCTCGAGTCAAGAGGAGTCACAGGGTGTGTCCATTTGGTAGTGATTCTTACTTTTTACGATCTAGACCTTGATTTATGATGAGATTTCTACCAACCATGCATGCACCTACCAAGCATGACTCTAGGATCTAGGCTAGGGTTTCATTTTAGGGTAAGAAAGTTGAGTCTACTTCCTTATTACATGCTGGATTTTCACCTAACTTAGCAAAGGAAGTGAGTTTTACTATGTATTCCCTCTCTCCATAGTGAGGAGTTAGATTATTTTTGGGAGACATTGGCAATCTCGAGTTTGAGCACTACATCTACATTGATATTGTGAACCAAATGAAACCATTACTTCAAGCACTTCAATCTCTGTTGTATAGCCTGCTCTTCACACGTGTGGACTCGGATTTGGGTCTTTGGTTCTTGTTTATTGATTATCAATACTTGTTATGTGTCAAATTGCTAATCTAGATCAAGATTTGTTGTCTAGTTTTTTGATGCATTGTTAAGCAAGCACATAATCTCTCTTGTGGATCTTCTAAGATCCATTTTTGGTCCCCAAAGTACTATACTTTCTCATGGTATCAGAGAAAGTACAAGAGCTTTGATCATAGATCCATTCACATCCATTTTTAGCAATTTTTGGTGCTAAAAACTAGTCTTGTGAGGGCAACCTTGGAGCTAAGTTTTGGTGGTAAGAAGTGATCTCAAACTTGGTAGGGATCAAATTCCATACTGTTCCCATGTGTGGGTACTTATGAACTAGCATTAATTGCACTACATTCAATTGGTTACTGTAGATTCAATTTGTGAGTTGTTGGTGTAATTTTTGGTGGAGATCCTAGGATAATCTACCAAGATCATTTGCCATTGATTAGATTTGAATTTGTTTCATGTAAACTTATTAATCTAGGCTGATTTCAAGTCCTATTAATGTTAAAAAGAGATCTTGAAAGTACACCAAGAAAGTAGAAAGAGATTAAGCCATTTTTTGTCCAAAAATAGACAAAATTGTCAAGATTAGTTTGAAAGTAGATTTCACTTCATCATATCTTCATTCCAACTTTGTGAGGGAGTGATAGAATCATGATTATAAGTCCATTTGTTGGAATAGAAATCAAATTTGAGTGAAACATTGCAAGTTTGAAACCTTTGTGAGTTTGAAGTCAAACCAATCCATTTCTTGTGTGTAGAATTTCACTAGTAAGATGGGATCTGTTGGAGCTTACCTTCTAGAAGCTAGTGAGAGATTAAATTCTACTAATTATGCAATTTGGAAGGTTAGGATGGAGTCACTCATGGTGCTCCAAGACCTTTATGAGTTCTTGATTGAGGATGAAGATGAACCTCTAGGTGCACAGAAGTCAGCTAAATACAAGAGGAGATCTAGGCTTGCACTTCACTATGTGAAGATGAATGTAAGCAATGATTTGTTGAGAGAAGTATTAGTTTGTACTAGTGCTAAAGAGGCTTGGGAATATTTAGAGTCAATCTATGAATCTAGTAACACTTCAAGAGCTCTTATGCTTAGAAATCAGATTTTGCAAAGCATGAGAAGAAGTGAGGAGAGTGCACAAGATTATGTGCTTAGAATCAAGTCTCTAAATAGGGAGTTGCCTTCCATTGGAGAGAAGATTCAAGATGGAGAGCTTGTACAAATTGTCCTCAATGGTCTAGGAAGTAGCTTTACAAATTTGGTTCAAAGCTTTGCAAATCCAAGACACTTTGCCCACTATAGAAAAGCTTCATAGTGTATTAGTGGCTGGAGAGTGTAGGATGATGCACACCAATGCAAGAATGAACTCAATGTAGCTATGGATAAAGAGTATTCATCTCTTATCAAGAACCAGACGTGGACAATTGTCGAATTACCTGCTAGCAGATTCTACGTTTCACTATCTTGAAAACTCCACATAATGGAGGTATAAACGATCCTCTCCAGATCATAACAAAAAAAAAAGGGAGGGGGGGGGGGGGGATGAGAATTTGACAGAGATCTGTAAGAAACAGAGAGAGACGTAGCGAATAGAGTAAGAAAGTAAAAATACCATAGCTATGCATGAAAGTTTGCCAACGAGCAGAACACAACAAAAGAGCAGAGAGTCAATCCGCCAACAAGCGAGACACTGACGATCTAGCTCTAAAACCAACCTGATGATATAGTCGCTCTATTTTCGTGTATCTCTTTGTCTTGTGTTGTGTGTCTTAAATGCTAGAACTGCAACAGACAGCAAGGAGCCTCCTTGTGGTCCCTTGCGGTGGGATGGACCGCAAGAAGGCTCCTTACATGGTCCCTTGGACCACTGCGGTCCCTAGCGGTGGGATGGACTGCAAGGGACCACAAGGAGCCCGTGTCAAAAAAACATGCCGGCGTGCCAAGCCTATTCAGTCAAAAAAAAAAAAATTTGTAGCACAAGGCTATAAATGTTTTTTAACTTAATTTTTTTTTTTTAAAAATTTGAGATTTCATCATGGGATTTTTAACTATGTGCCAAACCACAATTCTTGCATAAAAAAGATAGCACACCATGTGTTATCTTTGTATTGACTCATGGCAAGAAAGAAACTCGCAAAACTTGCAAAAAATATTTGTATTTTTTTGGATTTATCTGGTTTCCTTTTCTCTTAGCTTTTTTAATCTCATGAGAATATTTAGACTAGCATGCAAAGGGTGAACCCAATGATTTTCACAAGAGAGAGTATTGTTTCTCAGCAAAGGTTGAATGAATTTCTTTGACTTTGATTTCACAGACTCTAGCTGACCACATGAGCACCTCATTTCCTTTGAAAGTTGAGGCAAAAAAGTTTGAACTCAAAAATATGTGTGCATATATATGTGTGTGCATAAATATGTGTGCATATATATGTGTGTGTGAATGTAGTCCAAAATCATTACTTATAAAAATGTTCAATATATGTTATATGCTAGTCACCTTTTCCATTAAAGCTTCCACCAAAAGCATGGCCTTTGACTTTGACTTTTTGAACAAGCACTTGAACATATATTATTGTCTTTGGCTATAAAGTAGGAAAATCTTATTAGTTTTATCATTTAGAATTGTGAAATCTTATGCAATGAGTGTTTCAAATCTTGAGGGGTCCTACCAATGCACCCAATCCATCCACATGATAAAGCCCTAGTGGTATGTACTTGAACCTTGAATCTTGGGACCTTGGTCATGAGTCTTACAAGTTCAAGGCTACATCCCCAAGTGTTTTCTCTTTGTTGAATACAAAATGTACCCAATCAATCCACAAGATAAAACCCTAGTGAAAATATGTGCTTGAGCCTTGACTTTTGGGAGTTACAAAGTTTCCTCTTTATTGACTACCAAACTTTTTGTCTTGATCCACAACTTCAAAATGGCATTAGTTCGAGCATGAGCAAATTCTAGAACTAAAGCCAACCATGATTGAGGGCTCAACTAGCTTTTATCCCCATCTATTAGATTTCTTGAACCTTTTATTCCTCATCTATTTGATTATGGCATGCTATTTTTCTCCCCACTGATTTGTTTATAACATACCTTCTTTTGTCGTTTCTCACAAACTTATGATTGCATCAATTTCAAAAAACCAAAGTTCTTGCAACATTGTTTACTTTTGCACTACAACTAAGAGGATCATGCTTTGGTGTGACCTTGAATTTTGCATTGTATTCCCTCCAAGAAAGTTTGCGTGGATGATTTACCTACCTAGTAAATTAGTAACATGTCATAATCCATAAAGAAAAGTTCACAGGATCTTTGTGGTTTACAAATGTTGTACTACCATCAGGTCACCATCTATGTTATAACAGTTATGCTTTATAAGTAAGAGCAAAATTCATTCAATTATTAGATTAAAGATCATTCAATTATTAGATCAGAGATCAATGTATGTGATGATTTAACTTTCCATTACTCATGATCAAACTTGTCCTTGGAGCACAAGGCACTTTACCACTTACTAAAGTTCCTAAGGCTTGTTTCACACACATGCAGTGTGTGAAAATTGGCAAAAGCTAACTTGATTAAACATTGTAAACTTGTACCTATTATGATTACACATATGTGGAGCCTGTTCCCACGTGTGAAATAAATGTACTTTTCATGTAGTACAATCCAATAGCTTGTACATATAGTTTAAATCAAGTTATAGTGGCTGAAAAGGCCAAAATCAAGTTTTTTAGTCATATGCCACATGGCATCAATCTAGAGATTGCATGAGCCACATCATAAGATGTCACATTCCATGTGTAGACGTCTACTCACACATGTGGAATAGGCTGGAAGTCGAGTTTGTACTTCTAGAAGAGTTTTCACTAGTTCTCTATATAGTAGAAAAATGTACCAAAAGTGCTCAAAATAGAAGATTTTGTCCAAGTGTCAATTTTGCATGTTGAATCATCATATGACAAAGCACCCTCACACATGTGAGATCAGAGGGATGATCGGTACCATGAGCTCCCACTTTTTTTATTTATAGAGCCACATTTGGCCATAATCATCAAGCAACACCAATCTTGGTTTTGGAGGCAAATTCTTGTCAATTTCATCATTTGTCTTGATTTCTTTTGAATGTTTTGAGTTTCTATCATATTGTACTTTGTTTTCAGGCTGGAGTCTGTACTCTGACAGGTTTTCACACGTGTGAAATCAGCAAGTAGAATTCCCTTTCATTTATGATTGTTCTTGTTAGATTTTCTCATGTATAATTGATCTAGATTCAACTAATCTTGTGTAGATTGGTAGACCAATCTTGTGTAGGTTGGTAGATCAATTGTATTTAACATCCAATGACTCTTGTGGATCATTTTAGGATCCATTCTTGGTCCAATTTTACAGATTTTCACAAGTGTAATTGCAAAAAATGCACCCACCCTACATAATTGGCCCTACATCAAAAGACATGCGCAAGATGTGTATTCCTTGCCACTTATTGGAGGTAAGTGCAGGTGGCCTTCAAAAGAAATAAAATTAGATCACTTAATTGCACTAAGTGTGTACCCTATATACTCGGAGATGGGCATAACCATGTTCAGTGCACAAGGCTCCCAAACTGCCCCACTCATGCAACATTTATAGAATTTAAACCATTATCTATTGTTGTAGAACATTCATTGATTTTTGAGTGCAAGGAGCTAGGGTCGTGCTAATCTTGTACTCATTGTTCTGACTTTCATGTGCAAGGAGCGAGGGTTGTGCTAATTTTTTGTTTATCGTTCCATTTATTGGATGTTTATGTACAGACAAGGTTCAATTTGAACTTCAATAACGTTATATGGTGTCTTACTCCATCATCCATAGTTGTCCAAGGCCCTCTATCATCAATCAAGTAAGGACACTCCAAAAATTAAGTGGATAGACCTAGTGTTGGCATGAATTAGTCTAATTGACAACTACGATGGATGGCTGCTTCCATCATTCAATGCTTGAAATGAGCATGTTTATAATTGTCACTAAGGGTGCAAACAAGGCCCCACTCTCATCCAATGGTGGAAAGCGTCCCCATCGACATGGAGATATTGAGATGGCATTTTTAAATCATGCTCCACCCTTGGATGAGGGTGGGGCCTTGTTTGCACCCTTAATCATTGTTAGGAATATGCTCCTTTGAATGCCCAGCCCACATTTATGGAGGGTGTGGATGGTGCAACGTGCTCACAGGCTTTGATATAGACTATGTGTCGGCATCCATTTGTTGCCACCTAGGATGGTATGTGCATGGGTAAAGGTGAGATAGACACTTCAAATGGCCTAGAGCGTAGAGAGAAGCAGTATTTGCTTGTTGATACTTATCTACTGCTATAAAACCACTCAATATCTACTACATTATATTAAGCCACACCTTGCAAGTCAAGGCTTTGCTATAGAACATAGCACGAGGAGCTTGTTGACCCACGTCGAGACAACCATGACACTCCTCGACCACATATCAGAAACTTAGCATCCACATTGGGAAAGAGTCACTTCTTGTTCTTTCCCACTGATTTTCATGTATTATGGAAGGTGCCAAGCACATGACATCATGTCCCGATGGACTCCAAGGTTTTTAGAGTGGGGACAAGCTTAAATGTTTTTGGGAGTCTTAATCAAGCAAAGTAACACGTGCTTGGTGCCTTTCATTTGTATGGCTTATTCTAACATGACGAATACAAGCCATAATAGGCATCTACTCATACTACAAAATAGAATAGGCATCTATTTTCTTTTGCAGAGTAAAATTCCGCCATGTATTGTGGCAGATGAAATTGTTTGCTTTATGTGACACCAAAAAAATAACACATTCAATAATCCATTATGAGTATTGAATATTGCTATTGTAGAAACGGAAATTTCATCAATATTGCTATCATAGAAAACTAGAATTTCATCGATACAATTTTCCGACAATTTTATCTTTGATTATGAGATTTTGCGAACAATCAAAACAATAAGGAGAACTTGCAGGCCACTACAACCTTAAGTTAAAGTGAATCTTTTTGGTCATGTAACCCATGCCCCACATGTCATGGTGCCCACCCATGACCAGCTACCTGACTGTAGGTACCTTCTGTTGACCGTTGTTCAAAGCTAGAATACGGGGGACCTTGCCCGGTTAAAACCGGTACACAGCGGGCCAAAATGGGCTGCCTGTTTTATCCACTGGACTCTTCCACTTGTCTTGTCCTTACACGGGGGATAGACCTTAAAAATAGGCAGTACCTGCCCTTCAGCTTTCTCTCCTACACGACACCATCTCGGCGCCGCACCGTTGGATTTCCTCACAGCCGTTTGGATTTTGCCACGTTTCACTAGAAATCCGCTAAGAGACATCCAAGGGCTGATAAGACCACGTGGCGAGAATCCAAGTGATCTGACGTAAAGTGTGTTGTGCTCCTTAACACTCCCTCTGTCTCCTCGTTCTTTCCTTCATTTCATAACGCGTTATGCGAAGCTTCACGGACTCTTCTCTGCTATACTAATGGGCTTTTAGGTTTAGGGTTAGGTTTAGGGTTACTATGATCAGAATCTCTCCTCAGCGCAAACCCTAGATTTGAGTTAGGGTTTCTGTGCACTTGCATCATATTGTTGGTGCTTTTTGCAAGGAGCTACATAAGAGTCTTTTAGGGTTTCGTAAAACCCTAAATCTAGACGTGAATTAACGTCATCCCTTCATGGCTCTCTCTGTCTCTCTCTCTCTCTCTCGCGATCTGACGCTGATCTCTGCCTTTTCTTTTCTGTTGTTTTCGTGGCAATGCTGGCAGCGTGTGTAGCCCTTTTCTTCAGTAAATTAGGGAGTGATTGATCTGGAATCCGAGGATGGCAATGAGGTAGGTGTTATTTGAAGGTTTTCGTGGATGAAAGTGATGTTATTTGATGAATTGCTTGAATCATTTCGAGTTCTGAAAGCAGATAAGTGTTGAAGATCAAGGTGGGTTGGAGACATTGCTACTATTTATCTGATTGTTGCAGAATGAAGAGGAATCCGCAGTTGAAGTAGCTGTGTAGTTGAGAGCGAGATATAGATACCACTAGTAGTGTTTTCTCAAATAGTCTGTCTCATTCCTCAAAATTTCCAGCTGCTATTTTATATGGGATAGCCAGTCCTTTATCTAAAGCATTGTGTTGCTTTTAAGTATACTGTGGACTTACTTGGTTGAAAGAGTTGAAGATATACGTCATTCCTGTTAGAGATATAGATCGTAGATGTAGAATGAGAAATTAAATGATTGGATCGTGGTTGCTGGCTGTGTACTGACCAAGACTACAGCTTCAAGTGGAAGAATAGCAGCTCTATAAGGTGTACGTTTCACGTTCTAGGATATTCATTGTAGTGCGTCGGAATTTTACTTTCTTCGATCAATAAAGTACTGTTGAGGATGCTTGGAGGTGATGATAATCAGTTTTTAGAACATGGGCAGGATGAATTCTGCCCGCATTAGCTGTAAAGATGGGTGCTACTTGTTCTCGGCAAATAGATTGCTACGCGCAGATAGGATCGGCCTTGTCCCAGCAGGATGATGCTCTTCTTACATACGTGGACGTTGGCGAGCATGCATATGGTGAATTTTCCATGGCCGCGGTGCAAGCTAATGCACTGCAGGAGGATCAAAGTCAAGTAGAGGTTTGCTCGTATGGCACATTCATTGGGATTCATGATGGCCACGGAGGTGTGGAGGCTGCTCGCTACATCAAAGATCATCTCTTTCTCAAAACTGAACGTAAGCGGGCTAAATTCAAATGCAGCAAGGAGATAGATTCTTATAATGGACTAGAAAATGCTTCAAGGCAAACAAGCCTTTCATTAGTTATCGCAATCCTAACAACAAACTTTGTTGCTATATCATTTATCAGAAGCCTAAAGCACTATGCAGAAAAATTACTTCCATGTACTTAAGTCAGCACCTTTTGCGAAGAGGGTTCTCTAGCTTGCTGTTGTTAGAGCTATTTGTTGAAGCTTGTATTCGCTTGTATGACGTACATGCCCTTATCTATAAACAGTGATCAAAATTGCTCTAGTTTTACTTAAGCTTTTGCTTGATTGCAATCCTGCTCACAAGTACAGATTGCATCTCATCCATTGCAATATTATATTGAATTTTGTTTGGTCATTGTTTTAGCTTAGGAGAATTGCTACTGCCATATGCAAGCAATGATTAGCCGGGTTTGAGCCACTAACATACAGAGGGCTGTTTGCTGTCCATCAATGAAGGGCCGGTCGATCTGACTGCTCCTTTTCTTACCTCGAGGTCTGGAGTTGGATTCCATTAAGATGCACATAGACATATACTTTACTGAAAGGGAGATGTTGAGGGTTAAGAGTCTTCTCCACTCATCAGTCCTTAATGACATACAGCCAGGATGCTGTCTGTAAGGGAAGTAGGCATTTGCCTACTCGGTCCTGATTTCTGCAGTGATTTGTGTGCCCATGTTTGTCCTGAGTGGTTGAGTTGCACAAATTCAAAAGGACTTGCTATACCTGGTGCAGTGCAAGGAATAGGCCTTAGTTCTCAGTACGTATCTTTACAGGCCTTTCCCGGTCAGCTTAGAACAGCAGAACGTGTATGCAGCTACGGTTAATCATAGGCCTTTGAATTAAGTTCCTGCTTCACGTAACATTGTGTGATCTGAAGTGTTACCAGGGTATTTGTAAGGTATGTCCTCTATTGGTTGGAATGCACAAATCTGTACCAATTGACCAAAGGGGACTCTCTGCTTCAGTTTCTGGGTGCAGGGAAAATTCAGTCTACATTGTGTTTCTCTGAATGTTTGGCTGCCATCCTAAAAATGGCAATTCCTTTATTTAGATATAACTTATTGTAGACTTGGGGTAAAATTCTTCTTGATATTACAAAGGTATGACTCATCCGAACCTTTACAAGCTTTCACATGTTTTCCTTCTCATATACAAGCCTCGGTACGATCTGATACAATTACATATATCTGGATTCAATCTTGCCTGGGTCTGGCCTTTTGTCTCTGGAAAAGTGCTACAAATTGGACTTCTAGATCTTTGTATGAGTATGCAAACGGTAATGCCGACATATCTGTGTGCATCTTTAGTGCACCTTATTCTTGTTGCTGACGACTTTAAGGATTTCGCAGCGCGATGAGATGATGATCGAAGATTTTCTGGGTGGACTCCTCAAACTTGAAGTTTGAAGGTCTCGTTTGTTGTGTCAAGTGCAATCCTAGACTTGATTTGTTTGTTGTGTATCAGATGCAGTCCTGGACTCAACTTCAAATGTAAACATTCTAGTTACCAGGTTTGATCAAAAGTAATTGCGCAAGTGTTCTCTTAGCATAGAAAAATTAGGACTTCTCCTATCATCTTTAATTGTTCTATCCCTGACTATATTTTTATAACAAATTAATTAGAATCTTACCTTCAAAAGGCCTTCATAGCCACAATGTGTTGAGACAAGCTGTTTTGTCTATTTTCAGTTACGGAGGATTTTCGATTCATATCCACCTGTGCATCATCAGTTTGCTGTTGCAAATACTAGGCTGATGCACCTACAATACAAGCATGCATAAAGTCGAAATAAATATGCATTTGCATGGAAGCAAAAAGGCCTCACTCAAATGGTGGACTGATAGACCACACACGTGAAGATAATTTCCGTGTCTGCTACGAACGAAAATAGCTTCAAACTTTATTTGAATGTTGGACTGATTAGCAATTAGATCAAATTTATGACTTTCTTTGTATTTGCGGTCTCATAAAGTTAAATGCTTAATCTGGCTGATGCAAGTAGAATGAGATTGTTATGCATTGACATACACAGCTTGAAAGACAATGTACCCGGAAGCGCGCAGGTGGTGGGTTTGTGTGTGTGTGTGTGAGAGAGAGAGAGAGGGAGAGAGAGAGAGAGAACTCCCAGATTGTTTTATTCTTAAGTAATGAATTTCAGAGTATGCACTGGAGCATGGCGGAATGTCCTGTGATGTGCTGAGAAAAGCATTCATTGCAACAGAAGAAGGATTCTTAAGCCTTGTTACAAAGTCTTGGCTTAAAATGCCAGAACTTGCCTCAGCTGGTTCATGTTCTTTGGTTGGTGTCATACGGGGGGGCATGCTCTATGTTGCCAACCTCGGGGATTCACGGGCTGTTTTGGGATGTGCTGGAAAAGCAGGCAGAACAATCGAACCAGAGCAATTGTCTACAGAACACAATGCAAGTATTGAAGTGGTGCGAGAAGAGCTTCGAACGCTGCATCCTGATGATGCAGATATAGTTGTGCTTAAACATGGTGTCTGGAGGATCAAGGGTATCATTCAGGTATTAACAAGGGCCTCTGTTTGCGAAACTTCTCATGAGATTACAACTCGCTAGCTGTGTGAATTACTTTCATCTAGTGATAAGTTTGATATAGTAATTATATGTTTTATTCTTTCATAAATCAGTTTAAGCTACAACTTCTGTGAAGAAAAAAGTGCTGTGCATCTTCTTTTTTCGAATATACTGTTTGGGGTTGATTTACCCTTCGCTATTCTTTACTCCTCTTTGTGTTGCCTCCAATATATTTTCATGTTTAAACATGTCATTACATGGCACATAGTGCTCAGACTGCTAAAAATTGTCAATTCACTCAAAAGTATGTTTCATGAATGTGTTCAAACTCCCCACTCCCTGTTGCTCATAGTGTAGGTCATGCGTATGGGAATAAGCTGTCAATGCACAGAAACCCACCTTTAATTGCTAGTGTAATCAGACATCATCATGAAATTTCATGCAATAAATTGCTGTCCTTTTCCATGCTTTATAATCAACCTATGCAGTGAAAAGTTCAGAAAATTGTTCAAATAGCTTCAGTGAAATTTCTCTCGTCTAAGCAAGTTCATTCAAACCTCCCTTGCAGTTTGTAGGATTATTTTCCTTCATATTCCCTGCATTATCTTTTCAGAAAACTGTTTACCATATGGAGTTGACTCTCCGGAAACTTGTATACTTTGGTCAGTTTCTTGGATATAGAATTTCATTACCATGTTACGCATAGAATCTTCGTGTTCTTTTTCTCTTGCCACTTTTCTTCTCCTTCTCATGCAACCATTATTTTGCATTGAATTGTCTGGTTTTTGTATGTTGTGTTATGTTGACATAGAGTACTCTACATATTCCTCTTGTGCCAATGCATCAATGGCTAACCATATAGACCACATTTCTATTGAAGTTATACTGATCCACACTAGAAATGGGCTAATAAATCTCTCAGTAAAGTTGGTTATGAGCACCTGCTATCTGAATCCAAGACCGCATATCATTTTAAAAGGCCAGCCTTTCGTAGGATGCTTTGAGATCTTGGAGCCTAATCTTAAATGTTGTGTACGATAGAACGGGGATTGTCAATGGCTGTTTCTTGAGTTTGAGATAACAAGTTCACACTTTGTTTTGTTGTTGTCTGACTTTCAAGACTACAAGCTTCACTCCTGACCTTATGATTCTTCTAATAGTGATGGTAGTCTTTGATGATGTTCTTTTTATATTGTGCATATGACCTGCATCTACTCTTGGGTGCAGACGAAGAGAGTAGGGATCTTGTAGCATTTGGTTCATGCTATCTACAATAGAATTAATGGTTTAAGATTGTCAGTGGACTCCATAGAGTTGAAGATTGCACGTCCCCTTTGTTATATCAGGCATTATCCTCGACTTAACAGCCACATATATATGGTATCATTTGATATGGATAATCATGTCTAATTCACCTGCTATTTCCATGAAAAATTCTGTCACATTAAGGTCTGCATGCCATTTGTATGATGTTTGATGGGGCATCTATGTTGCTCCTGCTCCAGGTGTCAAGGTCAATTGGTGATGTCTATTTGAAGAAGCCTGAGTTCAACAAGGAACCTCTTCGCGCTAAATTTCGACTTTCTGAACCCCTGCAAAGACCAGTGCTGACAGCAGAGCCATCCATCAGTGTTCACAAGCTTAGACCACAGGACGAGTTCATCATTTTTGCATCAGATGGTCTCTGGGAACATCTGACCAATGAGAAAGCTGTGGAAATTGTATACAATCATCCACATGAGGTTGGTATTCTACTTCAAAGATCACACTGCTACTTGGCATTATTCCCTTGGATTATTGCATAAGTACGTAGCAAGCATTTGAAAGCTTATCATCAAGTTAGCATTGAAGCTTCTAGAACACAGTTATTGTGTATTTTGGAGCCTGTTGTATCATATTTAAGAATTCTGTATGTCAGTGTTGTCTATTTCAAACTCCAGCAAATGCATCACCGATTGGTTGACACTATAGTTGATAAAATGGATTAATCTCTTTTGCTACATCTTTTAACAGGGAGTTGCCAAAAGCTTAGTCAAGGCAGCAATCCAGGAAGCAGCAAAAAAACGTGAAATTAGGTACTCCGATCTTTTGAAGGTTGATCGAGGCATCAGAAGGTATTTCCACGATGACATATCAGTTATTGTGGTGTTTCTAGACTATGACTTGATGAGCAAGAAAACCAGCTCCAGGACAGAGTTGCCAGGGTGACAAGTGCAAGCAGAGGCTGCTTTGTTTCCGAGTAGTAAACCATCTCATTTCAGCATAGAAAATTAATATAAAAATTGAAGTTTGTAATTATTTTTAGTTTTCCATTTGTTTACATGTTACTCTTTTACATTGTTGTTTCTAGCTGTAAGGAAGTATTGCAGGTAGATTGAAAAGAGTAGGGCAGGACTTGAGTTGTCTCAAGCTTTGAGCAGCTTTAAAGTTCCTCAACCTCAAAAGAGAAGATCAATTGATGTAAGGTTCCTTAAGTGATATTTGTACTCGCTAAAGGTATTTCTACTGTCTACGGGAATCCCTTGGACATCAGTTCATATAGTGCGCTTACGTTCGAAAATGCTTAATACAAGTAAAGAAATTTTAGGTTTGAGTTGGGGCAACCCAAGACTTGTTGTGTGTCAGGCAGGGGCAGGGGGAGCTCTGATCATATTTTGTTCTTGTTGCTCAAACAACTCCCATGGGAAGGGAAGAAGGGAGAACTAATTGGGGAGAGAAACAATGTTGTGGTGGATAACATGGCTGAGGGAGGGGTACATATTGGGTTGGATAACCTTCAATATCTTTCATGTGAAATTATCACTGTCTACTTACTGGGGAGAGGATTTTCTAGTGACCTTTCCACCCATTGAAATGATAGTACAATTATGGCTAGGCCACACTATAATTGAATGGCCATTGAAACCCAGTGGAAAGGTTATTAGAGAAAATCCTTTTGAAGCATAAAAGACAGCAATGCCATCCTCTTTTTAGAGCTGGAATTTTTTATTGGCTTCAGATTTGCCTTTTAAAGGGCTGGAATTCACTTTTAATATATTTTTGACAGCTATGATATGCTTCTAGATTTTCTTTATGTTAGGTTATGTCGGCTTCTTTGCTCGGGCCCTTACCCCGAAATGCTCAATTTCTTTAATGAAAATACACAGAGAACATGGAAATTGGGAATATTCCACCAAACAGGATGTTCTCTCCATAAACCTGGAGCATTACTGCAAATCTTTGCCTCATTGAATGTACCTGAAGAATGACCACTGAAAGGATGTTCTTTCCATCAACCCTGAGGATCAATGCAAATTTTTGCATAAGAATCCTCAATACAAACTGCTTTCAAATAAAACAAGTCAATGTATTATTTTTTTCAGATTCATGATTATGTAAAACATCCAATCCGTAGGTGTCAAGTGTAGTCTCAAGCACTAAGAATTTCTTGGATATCATGTATTCAAGCCCTAGATTTTTGAAAAATTGAACACGTTGTAAAATTTCATGTTTCACAAAGCTTCATCTTCAAACTGAGTGTAAAGCTAAATAAATTTATTTAAAATATGGTTGAAGTCATCAATCAAGTGACCCAAAAACCACCTTGCGCTTTAAATCATGAGAGAACACTTGCGGAAAATTGTTGTGGTCTATACATCATCATCACATGCATCATCTTTTCATACCCTAGAGGAGACTCCAATGTTCATTATCCTATACAACAACTCTATCATCAAGGAGGAAGCATGGTGCACTGAAGTGAGACAAAACATGTTGGTACACATCAAAGAGCTAAATGTCCATGTTGTCATTACCCAACAATATTCGTAACCTCTTGTTCATAATGTAGTATTGGTGATTCGTGCTTGAATTGTTAGCAATCCATTGTAGCAATGTATGCAAACCAAACCTAAAAAATGTTTCACTTGCTAAAAACCATTGAAAAAAAATTACTTTTCATTCAAGGTAGGACTATTGTGGAAAGTTTGAACCTAACACATTTTGGTCAAATCCTTTGGCAAAGGAATTGTTAAAGGAACAATGAGATCAAGCGCCAAGACCATTTATTCATGCTCTCACCCTCAAGACTACCACCAGCCTAAATCATGAAAGCAAAGGTCCAAGGTTTTTCACAAAACGAGGTCAATCAATAATCCTTTGATGAATGTGTTGACTAAATAATAAACATCACGTTTGAAAAAAACGTGTTGGATTATTCTCCTTCTTACCAATCGACTAATCGGTTTTAATCTTCATCCATTGTTTATCCAGTTCTGCGGATTTTCCCGTGTGTTTACACAGTCTGCAGAATTACACGGAGTTTACGACAGTGTCACCTTTTTCGCCTGTCAGGAATTCTGTTGAAAAATGCAGTCTTTTTTTCGCATTTTTCGCCTGACAGAAATCTCGTGTAAAATCACAGTGTCGCATTTTTCGCTTTTTCTAAAGAGCCTCAAATGTTAAGGAAATGACTCTGGCAAAGTTTGGGGCAACCCTAAATGAGATTTAAGGGCACCTCCTCCTTTTTCTCCCTTTTCGCAAAAAACCCGACAGTGTCGCCTATGGCTGTTTTAGTTCATTTCTGCAGAACTACAGTTTTGGTTCATTTATGCAGAACAGAACGCTTACGGCCAATTTCACCGCTTATCAGCAATCAATGACAAAGACCGGATGGATGCCAGCTGATCACCAGCGAACTGGCGATCGCAATTCACGACCTAACCTCTTAGCATAAATAGTTGTTCATATTCATACAGTTATAATGATGATCAGAAGATAAGATTATCAGAAACATTTGAATAGTTAGCTCTCTCTCTCTCAAGCCTACGAGCTTGAACACTCCTGAGCATTCTAGCTCACTTCTTAGAGTTGTTTTAGAAATTGCTATTGCGCTACTGCTTTTCAGCATTGCGCTTAAATCAGACTTTCATTTTAGCCGCTCAGAGATAGCATAGAGTACGTGGCTTCGATCCGCAACTTATTGTAAACATTTACTTCTGTTATGTTTTCATACTGAATCAATACTATCCTTCATTGCGTTCAGTTTTTGTCTCAGAATGTATGCGTTTCTGTATTTCTTATTTGTCTAATAATTTTCGATGCTTGATTGTTTGGCTATGTAATCATTGTAGTACTGGCGATTTCAAAGTTAGTTACTATAAGATCAAACGTGATTTCTATCACTATTGTTTTGTTTGAAATTGATAGGCGTAGTCATTCATTGTGAAAGAGAAAGATAGTTTATTCCGCCATGCATGAAAAGTTTTCTTTCTAGACACTCGAATTATTTTCATTCATTTTTTTTCGAGTTCATTTTCTTTTCGAGCTAGACCTATCTTCTGTACACCACTTTCCGACATGGTATCAAAGCATTTTCACTACTTCTTTATCTGATTCCAACATGATATCAGAGCGAAAGCTGTAATACTTGATATCTTTCGCGATATCAAATTGATATCATACTCTTCAGTTTTTTCAACCTTTCAGTATCAGAGAATTAATTTCCTATTGTTGGCATTATCACGTCTTAGTGTCATTGATACAATCGACAGACTAAGTTCCAGATGGATTCTCAAAGTAAAGTTGGACTTATCGCAGACAACCGTCTACTTCCTCTTCTCAGGCTCTATATGTCATCAAAGGCTCTAAGCGACAGAAGTAGAAAAGCTCCAAGAAGGCTGCAACGAATCAGAAACAGACTCAAAGTCAAGCACAATCATCAGATCCACAATCAAAGAAGAAGATGTTTTGTATGTATTGCAAGCGCAATAACCATGAGATCAAGGACTGCCAAATTCTCCAAGCGAAGAACGCAACCAAGCAACCTGATCAACAAGCAAACACAGTTTCATCATCTCCCCAGGTCGAAGTGGACGAAGGCGCATTCATGGTCAAAGATCAAAATGCATTTTTGGATGATTCATAGTTTCTAGATTTTGGAGCAACTCAACATATGACCAATCAACGTGAAATCTTCAACTCCTACACTCCTTATAGCACGAAAAAATTTGTTCATCTTGGTGACAATAGTACTCACACTATTGAAGGTGAAGGTACTGTAAGATTGCGGTTCCAGCATGATCAATTTAAATTACTATCAAAGGTCTTATATGTTCCTAAACTCTCTACAAATCTGTTATCAATGAGTAGAATTATAGATTTAGGTCATAAGGTAGAATTTGAATCTGATCAATGCAGAATTATTGATAGGAGTAATAAGATCCTTGCACTCGGCAAGAGGCAGGGGTACTTGTATAGATTGGCACACTATTATTCTGAGTCTAGTCAGGCCTTGAAAACCTCTATTCTAGTCAATAAAGCACTACTATGGCATCATCGCTTAGGACACTTGAATCATGCATCTGTTATGAACATGTCCAGACAATCCATGGTTCTTGATCTCGACTATCCTTCGATCTCCCTGTCTGTCATAACTGCATATTTGAAAAGTAGGCTAGGATTCCTTTTAGATCAAACCATATGCATGCAGCAAAAGATCTGTTAGATGTTGTTCATACAGATATATGTGGACCTATGCAAACTCCCTCATTGCTAAATGCAAAGTACTTCATTACCTTTATTGACGAATTCTCTAGAAGAACAGTTGTTTATTTCATTAAACAGAAATCAGAGGATTTCATCAGATTCAAACAATTCAAAGAGCATGCTGAGAATCAAACTGGCAAACGAATCAAAGCACTAAGGTCAGATAACGGGGGAGAATACATCTCCAACGAATTCAAGGACTATTGCCTTAACAACGGCAATGAGCAACAATACATCACTTCCTATTCGCCTCAGTCAAATGGTCTTGCTGAGAGAAAGAACAGAACCTTAGTCGAATCGGCAAAGTGCATGTTATCACATGCGACATTTCCGAAGTGCTTCTGGGCTGAAGCTGTTTCAACAGCAACCTATATTCAGAACAGATGTTCTACTAAAGACCTCTCAAAAAAAACACCATTCGAAGTTTGGACATGTACCAAACCTTCTTTATCAAACTTACGAGTTTCTGAATGTACTGCTTTTGCACAGAATCCTCGTGATCTCAAGAAGAAGCTCGACTTCCAGAGTATCAAGTGTGTTTTCATCAGCTACACTACTTCAGATCAAGCCTACA
Organism: Diphasiastrum complanatum; assembly: GCA_029204225.1. Taxonomy (NCBI): domain Eukaryota; kingdom Viridiplantae; phylum Streptophyta; class Lycopodiopsida; order Lycopodiales; family Lycopodiaceae; genus Diphasiastrum; species Diphasiastrum complanatum. The sequence goes on along the minus strand of CM055111.1, from coordinate 14,400,768 downwards.
AGTCGAAGATATTCACTAGTCGGGATGTCACCTTCATCAAAGATCAGTTTCAAGCCCTCAAAGGAAAGGGCACTCCCCATGTAATCGACTTATCAGATTCTCTTGACGCTTTGAACTTTCCAGTTCCTCAGTCGACTATTTCTATTGAAGGTCCAAGCTCCTCTACTCTTGACGAACAACAAATCAACGACAGATAAGAAGATGATGATGTTGCAGATCAGCAACTACAGTATGATGGAAATAATCACCTTCCTGTATAGTACCCAGAAGATCTTCAAGGACTAGCAAACCACCTAACCGGTATGTCGACGAGTTTGCAGCTTATCTTGTTCAGGAACCGACGTCTATCCAAGAGGCACTCAGTCAGCCTGATTCAGATCTCTAGAAAGAAGCTATGGATAAAGCGTATTCATCTCTTATCCAGAACCAAACGTGGACGATTGTCGAATTACCAACCAGCAGAAACGTAGTTGATTGCAAATGGATTTTCAAAGTCAAGTACAATGCAAATGGAAGCATCAACAGAAGAAAGGCACGACTTGTAGCCAGAGGATTTTCTCAAGTATACAACATCGATTACACTGAGACCTTTAGTCCAATAGTCAAGCATTCTTCTATTCGACTTTTGCTATCATTTGCCGCTGCAACAGATTTGGAAATACGTCAAATGGATGTACAGACAACATATCTCAATGAAGTTATCGAAGAAGACATCAATTGCAACCCGAAGGTTATATCATCGAGGACAAACACAATCATGTCTGTAAACTCTTTAAGGCACTTTATGGCTTGAAGCAATCTGCTCGAGCATGGTTTCAAAGGATCAATACTTTCCTTATTGATCACGGCTATACACCTAGCTCTTCATATTCAAATGTTTATTTCAAAGCAGTGCAGCAGTCTTTTATCATTATCATTTTGTACGTGGATGATACATTGCTTTTCAGCACCAATACCGCTTGATAAAAAAAGCTAAGACAATGTTATCTTCCGAATTCGACATGACCGATCAGGGCGAAGATCATTTCTGCCTTGGTATACAAATCCACAGAGACAGATAACAGAAGTTAGTCGACATTACACAACAAAGGTACATCTACAACATGTTAGTCAGATATAATCTGATGAATAGCAAGTTAGCTCTCTCGCCAATGGAACCAAGACTCAAATTGTCAAAGGACCAACGTCCCCAAACAATTCATGAGAAGCAACAGATGCGTGAGTATTCTTACCATTCTATTATAGGATCTCTTATGTACGCCATGATCTATACCAGGCCAGACATAGCTTTTGCAGTCAGCTCTCTCAGTCAGTATATGACAAATCCTGGTATAACACATTGGAAGGTTCTTATCAGAGTCATGAGATATCTTCGAGCTACTATGGACTTTTGCATTTGTTATGGAGCAGTCGGCAACGACAAACTTAATTTACTCATTGGTTACACAGATGCAAGTTGGGCAGGAGATGTAGACACAGAAGCAAAGTTCTCAACGAAGAGATCAGATTGCAGTATTGTAGAACGCAAGATATGACAACAGATGTTTTTACTAAAGCATTAAGTTTGGAGTCACACAAAAGATTCTGCGTAGAACTAAGTTTGAAGGTCAAGGCATTCAAGATTCAGATTAAGGGGGAGTGTTGGATTATTCTCCTTCTTACCAATCGACTAATCGGTTTTAATCTTCATCCATTGTTTATCCAATTCTATAGATTTTTCCGTGTGTTTACACAGTCTGCAGAATTACACGTAATGATGATCAGAAGATAAGATTATCAGAAACATTTGAATAGTTAGCTCTCTCTCTCAAGCCTACGAGCTTGAACACTCCTGAGCATTCTAGCTCACTTCTTAGAGTTGTTTTAGAGATTGCTATTGCACTACTGCTTATCAGCATTGCGCTTAATTCAGACTTTCATTTTAGCCGCTCAGAGATAGCATAGAATACGTAGCTTTGATCCACAACTTATTGTACTCATTTACTTATGTTATGTTTTCATACTGAATCAATACTATCCTTCATTGCGTTCAGTTTTCGTCTCTTAGAATGTACGCGTTTCTGTATTTCTTCGCGACTAATTATTTGTCTGATAATTTTCGATGCTTAATTGTCTGGCTACGTAATCACTGTAGTACTGGCGATTTCAAGGTTAGTTACTATAAGATCAAACGTGATTTCTATCACTATTGTTTTGTTTGAAATTGATAGGCGTAGTCACGCATTGTGAAAGAGGAAGATAGTTTATTCCGCCATGCACGGAAAGTTTTCTTTCTAGACACTCGAATTATTTTCATTCGTTTTTTTTCAAGTTCGTTTTTTTTTTGAGCTAGACCTATCTTCTGTACACCACTTTCCGACAAAACGGACATGAAAACACAGCCAAGATCCCTACTTCACTATTGAGGGCACTAAAAGGCATAATTGTCGTCCTCTTATGTTTACACAAAAAAGTCTATGGGTTTTGGTGCAGATAGGGCAATATACCAAGTATAAAATCTTGCCCCATTCGGACATTACATGCACAAGAAGACAATGTTTGAATGGTGCAAAGATTAGGATTCCTATGGAAATCATGGTGCCAAGCAAAATCAAGGCTGAGTCCAGAAATTTGACTCATCTCCACTTTCCTTTCCCATAAACTTTACGGACCATGCTCATAAAGAAAATTACGAGTTTGACAAGCTACTTCATCTTTTCTCTTGGCATATTACAAATCCAAGGGTCCATGAAGAAAATCTTGAAATATTATGCCTCATGAAGAGGTGGTAAGAAAGACTCAAAATTAAGATTACATCTAAGAAGTGAGAAAATGTGGTCATAAGAAAATTTCAATCATAAAAAAGATAATCTCCCCACCATCCTTTACACATGGAAAGGTTTTTTTTTTACTTTTAGATCTAATTCAACTTTTCTTTAAGCTTGGAAAAGGTAATTTTAGTGACTTTTATGCCTTGTTCAATATTTCCTTTATGCTTGGAAAAGGTATTGCCTGCTGGTGTTGCCAATAAGCAATATCTCAAGTACTCTCCCAATCTGTAGAGAACTCTTTATGTTCACATGTATTGACATGACTTTTGGTAACATGTTTCTCTTTTAAGCTTTTATGCCCTGGGAAGTGATCTTTGCACCTGATAAAACAACCTTTTAATCATGTATTAGTCAAACCGTACTAAGGGCCTTGTGAAATTTCTAGGCTCGTTTTCTTGGGTGCAAAGGTCACTAAGAAGACATAAAAAAGATGTAAAGAGAAGCATGTCACCATGACTCATGTCAATAAATGTGAACAGAAATAATAATGTACTAGCCATAATTTTTTGATTGTCTCATGGCATGCAAAGGTTAAAATGTTGCAGCGGATCATGATATGCTGCAAAATTGTTCCAGAACGTGCGTTCCGGAACGTCAGCAATCTACGATCCGGATCACAATTTTTTTTTTTTTTGTGGAAAAAAGACTAATGGCCAAATCTTTTTTTTCTTTGATAGTTTAGTTAGTATCAAATGAAATAAATCATCAATGAATGCATAAGAAGAACAACGTATTGATAAACCGGAAAGAGAAAAAATAACATTGCATAGAGGCTAGAGCCATATTGATACGGCTGATTATAGATAGAGATATTGTTGGCACTGTATAATGTACTCTTATTTTGTTGAGCACGTTGAGTTGGCTCACATTTTTGTCACAAGCTCTGAGATGGGTGCTTATGCTTCATAATTGTTGTCGTTTTGCTGTCATTCAATACGGTTCCATGTGATTTCATTTCACATGATACATAAATAGAGATGTTTGATAAAGAATCACTTAATGGCTCACAATTGGACCACACTCTAGCAAACTAGGTAAGTGAATTGCTCTTGATACCCACATTGGCACCCAAAACAAAACAAAAAAACTGCATTCGGGAAACCCTAATAGGATTTCCCGGATCTCGTTTCGGAATGGAACATGCAACATTGGTTAAAACATATTATACTTTGTGTCAATCGGTGAGAACAAGAAAGAATCCTCTACGGATTGGAGAGTACTTTATATATGGCTTTACCAAAATACAAAAAAGGATGAACTAAAAAATAAGGTTTTTCGGCCTCAAAGGTAGATTTGGACTTGCAATCAGCATATCAACAAACATTCACAAACAGCAACAAAAAAATTATTTCCTCATTGTATACAAAAAGCGTGAAAGACTCAGCTGATATGTCACCTCGAAAGAACAGTGTTGACAAACATAATCTTATCACCGATTGTTTAATCATTCATTTTCGAAGTGGAAACTCCCCCGCATGCTGCTCAATCGCTTTCCAGGAGGATAAAGTGAAAAAGCCATCCCCGAGCTTTAGGGCCCCATTCCATTCTGCCTGCGGAATCTTTCCACCGGCCCACAACATAAACTGATATTTCATCCTCATTGTAAAGTTTGATGTATGTACTTGTGAAAGCCGAACCTTAAACCAAACAAACACGCTATCACATCCCATAGTACAGTAACAAAGTGCCAATTGCTGATGAAAATATGAGGCAGTAAATACAAAATTTCTATTCACATAGTCAGCAATCAACCTGTATCATCACATAGGAGCCATCTTGCTTGGACATAAATTGCAATAACAAAGCAGGTTACTTGGATCAGGAATAGAAGACAAAAGAAAACAAACCAACCAACAAACTGGGTTACAAAACAGCTTTGCTGACGAAGATCAAAACAAAAATTTAACAGTCAAACAAAGAGCTTTCGGACAAATGTCCTATGTCATGCATCCTTCCGATAAAGTAATCTATGTATATCTTTTATTCTGTGCATTTGTTGGTGGAGCCCACTTCAAATGGGATCACAATTAGTTGGGCACCATTTGTATCTCTTGGATGGTAATGATTGTATTTGTTGGACCAATGATAATTTCACATATTATTAGCAACTCATTTAAGCTAGAAATTGATTCAGCCACGACCGTTACACGACATACCCTTCTTGCCAGCTCTCTCAATGATGTGCTTGTGTATGACTTGCATAAGACTCATCTTGAGCACCAAGTCCGGTAAAAGTCTCATAAGTTTAAGCCATACGTCATGTAACTTAAAAGCAATATTGTAGATATTAGTATGTTGTAAACCAATATGATTCAGACCTTTTTCCAAAGATTGTTTTAGGAGCTTACTTTTGATTAAGTTACAATCAATAGTCAAAACATGATCAAACTTCTTAGAACAAAGCCTTTAAAACGTTTCAAAGTGGTACATGAACACATTTGTAAATTTTAAATTTCAATATTGCAAAAGACTTCATAAGGAAAGTACCAATCCATTTTGACATTCAACATAAATGACCAAGCGAAAACAAGGTCATCAAAGGACTCATGAATAAAGCCAAAGATTTGTAATAAAATGCGAGCATTAAATTGCTTCACATGAATGGTTTCAAACATCCTATTGCAGTAAAGTAAATGCAGAAAATGTTTTCCCTTATCATCACGCGTGCTGTAGTCGATCCACTGTATTCTTGATAATTTTCCTCCTATCCAAAACTTCATTGTTGACACTTCAAGAGGATGCTATGTTCACAAAGGGCAAATTCAAGGGCAAAACCAAAAGCAAGTGGTCTACAAACCAGTCAATCCCTGTAGAAATCTAGTTTCTTAACCGGCAAATCGCTCTCTGTACCACTGCCTTGACCTTCTTTGCCCGTCCTTTTATTAGAATTTTGAAAAATTCAAAGGTAGACTGATCACCAATATCACAGATATCTTGGGAGAAAATTTTAAGCTGAGAAGCACTTCATCTAGCTCATCGAGAAAGACAAGAGGGTGTGGAGATGGAGGTGAATCAGGGATGGTAGAAGTAGGTTCAGTAGAACAAAGGTCATTCTCTTTTTCTAGGCAAGAAAACACTTTTGCGATATGCAAGTTATAAAAATTTTCAGCCTCTTCATATTTATCAGCAAGCCCAACTAAATTAGCAGCAAAATTTTCATTAACGCCCAAAGGATCACTTTTGTTTTTACCGAATTCCATGTAAATATTAATGTTATGGCCATATTCAGCAAAGGACATGGAATAGTCCTACCAGCCCTCCAGTGTTGGAGATTATTGGTCACGCCTAGATTTTATTCCACGTCGAGGCCTGTTGGTGACTAATGACCTTGAGAGGACCCAGACTTTCTAATTGAGACATATGGAGTAGTGCATATACATGTGATTGATATAGGCAGGAGAAATGCATGAAGAGCTGTGATGTATATATAGTTGATCTACATGAGGATTGCATGTGGTCATGCACAGGATCCTACTCTCTATATATTGAGGTAGTGATTATCTCGTCGACGACTTTGGTCTAGATTACCAGTGAGCTCTTCTCCTCTTGTTATCACATGTCATGGCTTGGGGGCTAGATCTAGGAGGATTCTCCAGGAGGGATCTAGGTTTGGTTGGGTGGTTTTGCTCCATAGTCTCTCTTGTTGTGTTTTCCTATCCTCATCTTAGGGGTTTCCCTAGTGGTCTTTCCATTTTGATAGTACCCACCAGATGGGTTGTTTAATGTGACGGAAAAAACCATGTGCAGATTCTTGTTAAATCACAATTTTGTCAATGGATTCTTGTGGTCCATTAGGAACAAATAGGAGGGTACTCCAGTACTTGTTGGAATAGATATGTGCATATCTGGTATAGGAAATCCAGATGGAGTTTTTAAGACCTCTGGATTATCAAATAATGCGGTTATAGATCTTTTTGAAGATCGGATCCTATATTTGGATATAGGATGGTTAGATAATCTTTTTGGCTTTTTGATGATCAGATCTAAAAGCAAAGAACTTTCTTGGAGAGAAAACCGATGGTATGGGACATCGATGATTTCAAAGGGAAATTCTTGTGTGAGAATGATTTGTAGACCAGTGGTTAGTATTTACATTATTAGTAGTGCTAATTGTTGAAACCATTGGTTAAACTTGTTTAGGGTATTTGGAGTTGTTATGAGATATAGATCCGGATCCCTTGATGGTATCTCATAAATTTCAAATTAGAAACCCTTAGTAAGCTATTTCTCTTTTGATTTAAACCTCTACTTTTTAGAAATTTCTTTTATACGAGACAATTGGATTGAAATTCATATAATTCCTTTCAGTATAGAACAAGGTTCTAAAGGATTGTTAAAGTTATATGAATTTATGATTCCATTTCAGTTTTGTGAATATAGCTCAGAATCAATTGATGTTTTCAACTGATTAAGTGGAATTTAGACTTCCTGAGCCCAAATGGTTATCTCTATTTGATAGTTGATTATTGAGAGTAATGTTTCTATCACTCGGGATAAGATATTTTATTATTTGAGAAAAAAGTCCAATTTGTAATAGTATTGAATACTCATTACTGACTTTTTCGAATCTTTGATATCTTATATGTTGTCTCCTAGAAATTTTTTAATCGAAATTATGGAATTTCTTTTAAAAGAGGGAGAAGAAAATGATAGGAATAAGACTTTCATGGGATCAACCAGTTGGATAGATTTCTTTTGTAGAATCCAATATTTGTGCAATGGTGAAACTATCCAGTGGGAATAGAGAAAATTTCTAGTGATTGTTTTGAATAATCTGGAACTAGAGGAGTTTTGGGGATATGGAGCTGTGAGATATTCATGAATATGGGAACTGTTGGTAAAGATTAAATTATGGTTCACTGATCGGTTTGCCAAGTACCATTTTGTTATGGATTGGATCAGAGGAATAAAACTTTAATCTTAACCTTATGTCCAAAGGTGTCTATATGAGTCAGCCTAATTTGGTTTGTACAATAAGATCTGATGTAGGTTGATTGGTTGAAGAAATTTTGTTGGTAAAAGTATTATGGTTTGAAAACTTGTGATGTGGAATTATTCACTTCAGAGATTTCCCAGATATGTTATTTACTCATGAGAAATAAAAAAATTTAGTAGCTGAGCTACAAGATTCTCAGTGATATATGTGAGTAACATATGCGAATTTTGGAAGAATCTGCCAGATAAAGACATATATGTTTATATCAAAGAAGTGGACCTGAGTGGAGAGGAAAAGAAGTGGTAGATGATTCAAAGGAAGTCCGAAACTAAGTACACTAGCCATCATCCTAAATTGACTAGAGAAATGAGATCTAGAAAGGATTTGTGTAAGCGAAAACTCCACAAGATCCTGCTTACAAGACAAACACAATGGAAAATACACAATGGAAAAACCACCCAACTGTTGGATTTATCTCCTCTACTCTCCTAAATCCTATTTTAATCTGCCTCCATTCATGCTGCATTTTTACTCACGTTGTCACACAGTCTGCATAAATACAAGTAAATTCTCACAGGTGAAAAAAAAAGGACGAAAAATGCGACACTATGGTTTTATACGTGATTTGTGACAGGCGAAAAAGCCGACACTGCCTTACAAAATGTCGAAGGTGCCCTAGGAAAAGCGAAGACACCCTGTAAATCAAATCCTAAGGCATTTCGTCAGAGTGTCGCATTTTTCACATCTTCACCAACGTTCATTTCAGTGAAGGCTGATGTCACGGCCTTCTCACACTCATCCCATGCAACTGTGCAATCAAATTTGACAACGACAATAGCCACCCACAATCTCCTATACACAGCACATCCACTTTGGACTTTTTTCATCTGCACACCTACCATCTGCGTATCCAGTGTGTGTGAAAACAATAGCATCAGAAGCTTATCAGAGATAGACGAAGTAGATGCCTTGTGCATTAACTCTCTTGTATTGTCAGTATCAGGTTCATTCTTTTTTACAGATTGAATTAGCTTTGTAGAGCACGCGGTTTCGTCCACTATTGTCTTGTGCTCCACAAAATTATTGACATGTATATTTTGCTATACTTAATCTGATAACAACTATGTTGTTCTGCGTTCAGATTTGTCTTGATATTGTTATGCATTTCTTCATTTTGTGTGACTCTCTTGTTGCTCAATCTAGTAATTTGTTCTTAGCGAATTATTATTAGTCTAGCTGTTGACGAATTATATTTAGTCTTGCCTTTCATGACTAGTTTGCGACTGATTATCAGTCTAGCTCTTCGCGAATCATTCGCGATTAATAATGTCTAGTTGTTTGCGACAAATTAATCTTATGATGTTTCGTTAATGTTTGGCTACGTAATCAAATCGACCGTGATTTCTATCACTAACGTTCTATTCATTTCTGATAGGCGTAGTCATGCTTAGGAAAAGAGTAATATAGCTCATTCTGCTGTGCACGAACACTTTCTGTTCGAGTTCATTTTTCGTTCGAATTTCGAGTTCGCTTCTCTTCGTGTTCGTTTTCTTTTTGAGCTATTTTCGTTCCTCACACTCACACACCCTCTTTCTCCAATATGGTATCAGAGCTATTTTCGTAGCCTGATAAGCTTCCACAGTACAAGACTCTACTAGCCGATAGAGTAATTGTCTTCTTGTTCTGTAACTCAGTGCCATATTTTCATACTTAAGTCACTGATAGTTTTTCCTATCACTTAGACTAATCTTCCACATGGATTTCCAAGGGAAAGCCAGTCCCATCATGGACAAGCTTGATGGAGCCAATTACCATCTGTGAAAATTTAAGATGAAAAACTGTACTAATGGCTAAAGAATTGTATGACGTTGTTACAAGTGCAGAAGGAAAACCCGAAGCAGACGACGCAACAATCGCTAGATGGAAGCTGAAGGATGGAAAGGCTTTTGCGCTAATCATCCTCAACATTATCGGCCATGTATATGAGGCCCAGACATCGATAAAAGTATGGGACATCTTGAGCACACTATATGAAGTGCGAGAAATAGCTTACAAGCTACATCTCAGGAAGAAATTTTACTCCCTCAAGATGACGAATGGTGATTCCCTGCAGAATCACATCAATCAATTCAAGAACCTGCTAAGGCAAATATGGCAAGAGTGGTGGGCTTATGCTCTAACATGCTTATGGGACTAAGTCTAAGCTTAATGCTAATTAACTTGTGAAGTGCCTTCCCTAAACAAATAAAGTGCACTTACAATAAACTTAGAATTAAACTTGAACTTAGAAATTAACTTTAAACTTACGAATTAAATCTTAAACTTAGACTTTCTAAGTTGAACCATTACAGATGATTGTTTGTAATAATTAAACTTAAATAGTAAAAGGTCTAAGTATAAGATTTTCCTAAACCTTTATTTGAATTTACTTGTGGGCTTACAAAACACATGCCACAATAAATTCCTATTTTGGGCTAACATATTTCTTTGCGACAAGGCATCATCATGATGGCATGACGTGACCGTCAAACCCACTATTTGAGAAAAGCTTTTGTCATTGTGGATGACATTGACTATTACCAAAAATTCATGAACTTGAAGATAGGAAATAAAACTTTAGATTCTTGTATCCAGAAATTCATGAATTTCTAGAATTGACTTTAACAATTCGATCCAAAATTGGCACTATAGCAGTTTGTCCTAGGGTTGCCTACCAATTATCAGAATGAATGTAGAAGAAATTTGCTTCAAAACCATGAGGATGATTGTCGGATAGAGAAAGAATATGATTCCATAGTAGTGGCATCCACACGAAACAATTTCAACAAATTCCATCTACCTCGAAAGCCAAGAAAGAAACGAAGCGAGATCCAGACTGAGCTCCAAAGTACTTAGGTGAATTAGAACAAATGGCATCTGAACCGCCAAAGAAAAAAAAGATGAAAAATTCTATGTCCCAGATCAAGGCTAAAAAGGGTGTTTCATTTGCAACAAATCGGGACATATGATGAAGTTTTGTCTGAAAGGAAAAAACTTGCTACACAGATGATTGAAATCCCTAGTTGTAAAAGTAAAACTTTGGAAATTAACATGTGTAATTGAGTGTGAATGTTCTTTTAGTATTGCTTCTTTCTTGCCTAATGATTTAATTCATTTAGAAGACATAGTTAAGGACCAAGAAGTTAGTATTCTATTAGACAATGATTCTACTCATAATTTTTGAAAGTACAATACTAAGGACCATAAATGAACCTACATAAGGCTCCAAGACTGATTGATTGATTGATATACCTAGCTATTGCAAAAGAAGTCACCAGATCTTGATCTAGAAAAGCAATATTGGATCCCACAATCAAGAGCAATAAAAAGCATTGATCAAACATTGAATTCCGAACCCACACATGTGTGGTACGGAGTCCAATATGGCCTGTTATCAAAGATTAAGTGTAAACCAAGTTTAGAACCAAGAAAAATGTGCTAATGACCTTTGAAGCCATAGTTGCTTCAGCTTCAACACCTATATCAATATATGTTTCATCTACATTTACATAGATTGAAATAGATGAAGAAGTGTCAATTAAGACAACAAAAGATGAAACATCAAACTCATCTTCTAGTTTCTCAATAGAGATATATAAAACAAATGCCATTCCTTTGATAGAAAGGTGACTTTTTCTCTTGTGGAGATCACAATATATATTTCTTGTAAAAGACTCATGTAATTTGGAGAATTCTTTGTCATGTTTTTGCTTAGAAGATGGTTGAGAATGTACAAGGTCACTAAAATGAATAGAACTATAATCGTCCATATCTCTAATAGGTGTAACAATTATATGACCAAATTTATCAAGTTGAACAAGTAGTTGAAAACGATTCTCATGAACTAGCTTATCGATATCAAAAGGGACAAACAAAAGAGAAGAAAAATACTCTAACTTGTCTAACAGAATGTCATTTGATTTTATAAACTCCTTGAGATTATCCTTAGCAGCCTTTGAAGAATTGGCCATAGAGATATCAGATGAATGCAAGTGGGCCTCATTGAAACCCGACTAATATTGTTTCAATGAGCCCAAATGTAGGGACGATATCAGTCGACGAGCAAAAGGCGCACATTGATTTGATATATGACATGAATTGGGAGCAAAGGTGAAAATGTAGAAAAGTTATGAGCAATAAGTTATGAAATCAAAAAGACAAGTAAGAACTTATATTTATACCCTTTTTATGTTAATCACAACCATATATTTGTCAAACTATGAACAAAAATCTCAGGTCATTAATGATATCATAACAATGGGAGTCAAGGGCCAAAAGTCATTATGTCAAAGAATGGTGGATGCCAATTATTAGTATGGACAATATCAAGATTGCACAAGATTAGCTTTTTCCTTTTTAGTCTCCTGAAGACAAAAAAAAACAAAGTCCTTCCAGAGCAATTCAAGAGAGCAAATAACTGCAACAAGATCGAACATTGAAGATTCAGATGCAGTAATGACTCTTTTATTGAGTCTCCCTAAAGCCAATGAAACATGGTCATGGCTATCAAGAGTCATTTCTATGTTGTTACAAGAGGAGATCAGAAGGAATGCAACCTCCCCATGCTCAGGATTGGATTCTCAGGCTCTATACACAGCCAAAAATTTGAAGTTTAGATCCAAGAGATCTCCAAAGTCAGATTCTCCTGACTGAAACAACTTGCAGTCTGGGTCAAATTTTGACTCTGGGTCGAATTTTAACTCAAGGTCGAATTCTGGCTCAAGGTCAATTCAAATTCTTCTTCATCATTCCAGCCAAAGCAGAACCTATTCTACAAATATTGTAAGAGGACTGGCCATCTCATCAAGGATTGCAAAGCACTCAAGTACAACAATGAAAAGAAGATATAGTCCCAACAACAAGCAAATGCTGCCTCAACCAGTTACTCGATCCAACACGAAGAGGAAGATGAAGATGCCTTCTTGATCGAGGTCAAAATTCTACAGGATATCGATTCCTGGTACTTGGACCCCGGAGCAACACAACACGACTCACCATCGAGACTGGTTCCAAAGCTACAAGCCCTTCACTCATTCTAGAGTTGTGCAACTTGGAGACAACTCATCTCACTCCATTGAAGATGAAGGAACAACCAAGGTCGAATTCCAGAAAGCTGATGTTAGGTTGTTGTCCAATGTTTTACATATTCCGAACCTGACCAAAAATCTGCTCTCAATTAGTAGAATCACAGTTTTGGTCGAAAGGTCGAATTTGACACACAAGGTTGCACCATTTTTGACAAGTCCCGGAAAGCTCTAGCTTTCGGGAGAAGAAGTGGCAATCTCTACAAACTTAGCCACTACAATTTTTCTATTTGTCAAACTTAGTATACAACAACTTCTGATTCAAATGATATGTTGTGGCATCGACATTTGTGGTTTCCACAAGGGGAGCTGTCTATCTGTTGACTATTGATGACTTCTTTCGGAGGACTGCAACATATTTATTGAAGAACAAATTCGATACTCTCAAATCCTTCATGCAATTCAAAGCATCATCAAAAAATCGACCCAGAGAAATGTTGTCATTTTTCTTCACTGTTATTTGAAGTTGCTCTTGATGGTTTCCTGCAAAATCTTGATCTAGTTGCTTCCACTCATTTTTGCATTTTATTCATCTTCTATAATACAATATTAAAATGAACATTTCTTTTTCTATCAACAAAATTACTAAAAGGTATATACCAATTCAATCTATTATTCTATAGACCAATGCTACATTTTAATATACTATGAATATTCATGTATGGTCTCAATTTAAAACTTTCTAAAATTGTTACATTTTGAGAAATTCATTCCTCGCTTGAAAATTTTGGTAGAGAGTATGGCTCTAATCTACCCACCAAACCATTTTTATTAAGAATATAGATGGAAATTAAAAAGAAAAATTTTGGACTCCAAAAGAGATTTTGGAGAATGTCTTTCATATTGAAATAAACTGATATCATAATGTATTGCATCTATTATTTCTGCAAGAGATTGAACTGATTGCCATTCAACAAAGTTTGATGGATACAAATCTACAAAATTGACAAAAAAAAATGGTTTATGCTAAGATAAAAAAATAATAATTTAAATATGTACATAAATCACATACTTACAATTGAATTTTTTTCTATCATTCAGATTCAAATCCTGAATGTTGAGTTCTTTGTGAAGATAAATGTGATGAACTAAAACTTCCTTGATAGAATGACCAATAGCTAACATTTTAAAATCCATTATCGTTCCTTTCCAAGGGCTTCTATATGTCATCTTCTTTTTCGGAACATGCCTTTTGAAAATGGATGCATCAAAATGCATTAATACTTTAGATATATTATGGATACCCATTGACCTTTTGTATTTTTTTGTTTCAAATGTTGATAGCATCAATGGTTCCTCTTGGTGTCTGATTATGTGTCGCCATTATAGGTCTATGAAAACTAAGCTTAAAGAGAATGAGAAAAATGAGAAGTATATATTCGAGAATGACAAGAAGGTCCCAAACCATAGTGGTTAGTTAACTACAATTTTTACAAATGTGGCAAGCAAAAACATATTTGGGCATCAACCATCGTCCACTCACATTGATATTTTTTGATCGGTGGAATTTTTGAAAAATCCCCAGATTTTGGCCAAAAAAGACAAAAAAATTTCAGTCTGTCAAGGACTGTTACAGTTTGTCACAGGTGGATGTACTTTATTGGACCACTTAAATGTTGAAAGCGTGCAATGTCAAAAAAAAAAAAACATATCAAAAAGGGCCCATTTTGGGTTCTAATACCCCCTAATACATGAAAGCAATACAATAATTTTCTTGTTGATATATTAGGGTTAAATCACCGTATAAGCTCAGGGCACATTAAGCAACTTCAAGTCACAATCACAATGTTGCATAGGTCTTATGTTATACCATCCATTTTGTGACATTGTATAGAGAGACATGACATTAGTGAATGTCTCTTATAAAGACGTGACTCTTCATGCAAACTTGTATCTAACAAGTTGTTGCCCTTTCTATTAAAAGATTTGCTTAGAAAATTCTTCCATGTTCTTGGACAAAATTAAATCTTACAAAAGTTGCCCTTCCTCAGAAAATTGTCTATTGAGATTGCATTTGTCGGAGTCCATGAATGCAAATTTGCCTATACCTCACATTATAAACTTTGAAAGTGACCTCATCTATTTCTTTTTTGCATATTTTAAAATTTGATAGTGGCCTCACCTATAATTTTGCATAATATGAAATCCAATAGTGACCTCATCTATTTTTCTGGCTGCATATTATTGGATCTAAAATCCATGAAATTTTTTTCATAAAGTCATGGTGCTCATAAAAATGCATAAGTGAGACTTGTAAATAAATTAACCATAAAGTAAGGTATTCCTTGCCATCATTTATGCTTGGTAGAGACACTTTTAGTGACCCTTATGCCCATCCCAATTCAATGGGTGTTCAATTAGATCAAGCCATGATTGATGAATGGCCATTGAATTGGGTGTAAAGGTCAATACAAAGCTCTTTACCGTAACGGCCACACCATGATTTTATGGCCATTTTATTGAGTGCAAAGATCAGTAGAAATACCATTTTCCATACTTAAAGAGTGCCCTTGACATCATTTTATGACCATTTTATTGAGTGCAAAGATCACTAAAAAGAACCATTCTCCAATACATAAAGGAACCATGAGGTTTAGTGTTCTCTCTACGCATGGCCACATGGTGGAGGTAGTAGGATAAATTTGCCCTAGATTCGCTCCTGGTTCCAAAGGTATCCCATAACATCCAGAGGTAGGAGGAGATTGAAAAAATCAACCTCCAGAGGCAAGATGCCTTTGGCCTCCTAAAACCTACTTCCCAGATTCCTTGCCCCCACCCCTCCAATTTCCTCCCTCCTGAGATATTGGAGGTAGGTGCTATCTCCAACACCCAAGGCTCCACGAGAGACTGCCTCTGGTGGCAACGTCCAACATCTGAACCCTCTCTTAATCAGGCCACATGTTGGAGGCTGCCACCAGTGGTGGCCTTCGATGGCAGCCTCCTTAAATGAGGGGGCCAGGATCTTGTTGATATTACAGCATACATTAGCTTTCCAACAACAGTTTGATAAGGGATAGACTTCATGTATTCTTCTTCTTCTTTGGTACTTGGACACATATCTTTAGATAGTTTTAGATTTATTTCCATCGGTGTACCAATATATTTACGTTCTTTCATGTTAAATTTAATAGATGACATATCTTCAATGTGTTTTTGTTGACTGAGATGAATAGTTTTTAGCTTTCGATTTCTTGTGACTTGAATACCAAGAAAATAGTGTAGTTCACCATAGTCAAGCATTTCAAATTCAGAAGAAAGTCTAGATTTGTAATGACTTAGCAATGCAGAATCATTGCTTACAAATATAGCATCATCAACATATAATGCTATTAGAACAATTGAATCATTCTTTGTAAGGATATAAATGTTCGAATCAGATGTTCCTTGTTTAAAACCTTCAAATTTAAGAAATGTATCAATTCGTTGATACCAAGCTCGTGATAATTGTTTTAACCCATAGATAGTTCTTTTGAGTTTGCAAACAATATTTCCTTCACCAGACTTAACAGTCCTTTAGGTAGATGCATATGAATTTCTTCTTCTAAATTTCCATTTAGAAAAGCGGTTTTAACATCCATTTGATGAATAAGCACATCTTTTGATGTAGCCACAACTAAAAGAACTCTTATGGATGTCATTCTCACAACTGGAGAGAAAGTATCATCATAGTAGATACCTTCTACTTGAGAATATCCTTTGGCGACTAATCGTGCCTTATAACGATTAAGTGTACCATCGGAATTGAATTTTCTCTTGAAAATCCACTTACATCCAACTGCTTTTCTTTCGAGAGGAAGAGAATCCAAGTGTTGTTTTTCATGAGCGATGAGCATTCTTCATTTAAGCTTTTCTCCATTCATTTGTTGTGGACTGAAAGTGCTTCATCAATGTTTTGAGGTTCATTTTTGAATATAGCACTTAAAGCAAAATAGGATTTCCAACTAGCTTCTAGAGATTCTAAAACTTTCAAAGATGGTTTTCTTATCCTTTCAGTCCTTCAAAGAGGAGGAGAAGAAGTAGAACTTTCAGGTTGTGAACCCTCATATTGAACATTAACAGAATCAAAATGCTCATGAATCGGTTCAACGGTAGGTTGCAGTTGTACCTCAATAGGAGGTTGGTGTGGAACAATAGATTCATCTATTGTATCAATAAGATCTTGTCCCACAATACTTCATCAAAATTAGAGTTGCATGTCTCTAATTCTCCCACTATTTTTGGTGATACGGGAGTTTCATCAAAAACCAAATCTCGAGAAACAACTGTTGGTCAAGCCACGCAACACAGGAGGTAGCACAAACCTCCGACACAATGTACTTCCAACATGTTGTGAAGGGAGCAAATTGGAATGGTCTAAAGCAAAGAATCTGAGGGAGGTAGGAGGCACCCTCCAAAGGTTGACTTTTTTACCTCTTACCTCTGGAGGTTATGGCCTACCTCCATATCCTCCTATCTCCACAATGTGGGTGCTCTTAGCTTAGCCACATGTTGAAGGGTGCCTCTAGAGGCAGCCTCTGGGAAGTCAGCCTCCACGTAGGGTCGACGTGCCACATGTGGGGGGTAGGCCAAAAGTTCCGTCGGCCAAAAGTTGGAGGTCGTCGAAGTTGGCTAGAAGGGAGCTGGAAAGGTGCTTGTACATTGGCCGGAAGTGGGTAGTTGGCCGGAAATGGGCTGGAAGTTGGCTGGACATGGTTGCCAAAACTTGGCTAGAAGCAAAAGTGGCAGGAAATTGCCGGAACTTAAGCATATGGTCTGAAATATGCCTGAAAATTACAATGGAAGTGAAATATGCCTGAAAATCACAATGGAGGTTGCCTAGGGAAGTGAAATATGCCTGAAAATCACAATGGAGGTTGCCTAGGGGAAGTTAAGCATGTGGTCTGAAATATGCCTGAAAATTACAATGGAGGTTGACTCTTGAGGCAGGCTACCCTCCACAAGCAGGCCTTTTTAAAACTAGTACCTCCAGCGCAATCATTAGTCTACCTCCATAGGCAAGACAATATCCACATGATATGCTCTTTGGCCTCCAACATGTGGCTGGAGTAAGATTCTCTCTCTCTCTCTCTCTCTCTCTCTCTCTCTCTCTCTCTCTCTCTCTCTCTCTCTCTCTCATTCATTCATATACCTAACTACACATCAAATCCGAATATGGATGCACGTAGTCTCTTTGTTTTGAAATTGGCCTTTTAACATTTGGCCTTAAACAAAAACCTGTAATAGGATATGTAGACAGAAGCCAGGAGTATAAATAGATACTGCGTGAAAGGAGTCATAGTCTGCTTTGTACCGTGAATTAGCATTAATTATCTATGCTATTGTTTGTGAATGCATTGCATCCTGGCATTGCAACTACATTGAAATGTATAATAATGTGGGAATCTGAAAAAAGTTGCTGCAACGTTAGATGATTTATTAGGAATGTTAATAGCAATATTGTTAGATAATTCCTAACAAATAAAAATACCACACAATTAGTCCAACAATATAGGTGCTCTATTTCTTCTTAGATGGTCTGACTATTTGTAAATTGAGCGAGACTCAGGCCCAAAAAGTTGATCCATATGTGAGAACGCATGATCTCCCACTGCTGCTGCATTCCGCACACTCTCGCCATTAACGTTGATTTTCATATGCCCAAATGGGTAGTCAAATAACGAGAACGGATTCGCATCAGCAAGCTGCTGGCTTTGGATCGTTGAGAGATAAGATGATGTAGCCTCAGAACTTGAAGAAATGCGGGTGTAAGGAGATCGAAGAACCATGATTGAGCTCCGGGATATCTGGTATTCATGTCTACTTTTTCTCCGGCTCGATAGCAAGCCTTGGGAGAGCACTTGCATTTCCACTCTCCAGCTCCATGCAAGCATTCTTTCTCTTTTTTCAGCCCGTTTGCAGTGTCAGGATGTTCCTTCATGCATGACGAGGAATCAGAAACCTCGCTATGAACTTTCAAGTGACTCGTAGCTCCAAGATGGAGTGTATAAGATTGAACATGAGCAACGACGTCCTTACTGTCCACGACCTCGTTTTGCTTAATAAACTCAGCCATCCAAGACACAACACGCTCGTTATTCAAAGAGATATTAATCTTTTACTCCAACCTAGTATAAATGGCCAGTAACTCAGCACTAGGTGACCGATATTTTTTATAGTAAATTGGCGTGTCTTCGGATTGATAAATAATCAAATTGCCTCGTGTACGCCTCCTTTGTGACAGCTTCTGTACCACATAAAAACAAAGTGTCATGCTTCGTCCATGGAAATACATCGGACAGCACAAACTTTAATTCTGTAAGTACTCTTAAAGACGTAAGTGACAACAATATCGAGATTCTTAGAACTTGATGGCATTGACAAGGCCAAGGACTCAAATCAACAGAGGTTCCAACGTAAACTAGTTGTCAGATGCGATCATGACTAAGGTGATCTCGGATTCAAGATAAGATCAAATATAGTAGAAGTTGCGAATGCTATTTTGCTTTCTAACCTAAAATCTTCAACAGAAATACAGTGACATGAACTACAAGACTTATTCGAATGCAGTTTACTGCAATTTACTTGTATATTTACATATTTATCAAGCTGCACAACTTTCAGTATTTTGATCAGTTTAGTGAAAACAGAATTTATATGAAAGATTTTGCGGAAAGCTCTGCCGACACCAGTTTCTACCAGCAATGAATAATCGTGACAACAGAACTTTTCAAAAAAAAAATAGACTAAAGTGGATGTGCTGATGAATTACTTATTAAAGAATCAGAGGAGAGCCTTCGCGGAATTACAGAAGCATCTATCATTTTCAGCGCAAGGAGCCATCACGATCGTATTGTGACCGACCTGCAACAAGATAGGAGACAAACGCTAATTGATACTGTCCAAGGCTTCTGTTTTGAAGTGTGAGCTAGGATGTGATGCTGTAGCACTGGAGATCAGGATACAGGTAGCTGCTGATCATGAGCACGCAGCAGGCAATGAAGTGATCATGCGATCTTGTTATTGTAGTACTTGATTAGATAGTGGTGGAATGATGGTGTTATGCCGAGAATCGAGATATGCAGTGGCAGCAGTGGTGAAGTCGAATTAAATAGAGCACCCAATGGCACTCCTGAGGACGAGTGAGTAAGAGCAGCAAAAGCAAAGGCAAAAAGCAAATTAAGGATGTATTGCATGCATGCATGCAAAAGCACAAAAGCACGTAGAGGCTAGAATTGCTTGTTTTGAGGATTTTGCTACTACACTCTCAGTACCAAGTTTGCCAGATCAGCATCTCTCAAAAGAGTCCTTTGTATAATTTGCAAGAACCATCATCTCTCAAGAAAGTCCTTTGTATTTGCAAGGACACTTCAGGCATAGTCACACTTGCTAAAAATAAAGTTAATCAATAAATGCATCATACGTATTATGGAAGGCGCTGGGGAGAGGACATTTTGCCCTGTAAGCCCCAAGTGCCATCCTCCAACATGTGATCTCTCTCTCTCTCTCTCTCTCTCTCTCTCTCTCTCTCTCTCTCTCTCTCTCTCTCTCTCTCTCTCTCTCTCTCTCATATGCCTAACTACATTTTAAATACCAAATATGAGAGTCTCTTTGTTTTAAAATTGGCCGTATAAAATTTGGCCTGAAACAAAAACCTCTAATAGGGAAATGTAGACAGAAGCCACAAAAAAAACGAGGCATCATGAGAAAGGAGTCATAGTCTGCTTTGTACCGTGAATTAAAATAAGCATTAACTATCGATGCTATTGCTTGTCAATGCAACCTGAAATTGCAACTAAAGTGAAATGTATGTGTGGGAATCTGAGAAAAGTTGCTGCAAGTACCTTAGATCATTTAAAAGGAATGCTAGCTGATAAGTTCCTAACAAATATATAAATGTACCATACAATTAGTCCAACAATATAGGTGCTCTATTTCTTCTTAGATGGTCTGACTATTTGTATATTGAGCGAGACTCAGGCCCAAAAAGTTGATCCATATGTGAGAACGCATGATGTCCCACTGCTTCTGCATTCCGCACACTCTCGCCATTGACATTGATTTTCATATGCCCAAATGGGTAGGCAAATAATGAGAATGGGTTTTCATCAGCAAGCTGCTGGCTTTGGATCGTTGAGAGATAAGATGAGGATGTAGCCTCCGAATTTGAAGAAATGCGGGTGTAAGGAGAGAACCATGATTGAGCTCTGGGATGTCTCGTGTCCATTTCTTCTTTTTCTCCTCGATAGCAAGCCTTCATGGGAGGGCGTTTGTAGTCACACTCTCCTGCTGCAGGCAACAATTCTCTCTCTTTTTTCAGCCTGTTCGCTATGTCAGGATGTTCCTTCTTGCATGAGGAGGAATCAGAAACCTCGCTTTGAACTGTCAAGTGACAAGTGCCTCGAAAATGGGGTGTATGAGATTGAACATGAGCAACCTTACTGTCTACGACCTCGTTTTGCTTAATAAACTGAGCCATCAAAGACACAAGACACCCGCTATTCAAAAGAAATTACCCGTTTCCTCAAACCTAGTCTTAATGGTCAGTAACTCAGCACTAGGTGACTGTATTTTATATAGTAAATTGCCGTGTCTTCGGATTGAGAACTAATCAAATTGACTCGTGTTCGTCTCCTTTGTAACAGCTTCTGTACCACATAAAAACAAAGTGTCATGCTTCCTCCCATTGGAAATACATCGGACAGCACATGAAACTTTAATTCTGTTAGTACTCTTAAAGACGTAAGTGAACAATTTCGCAATTCTTAGAACTTCATGGTAGTGAGTCGTGACAAGGCCAAGGACTTAAATCAACAGAGGTTCCAACGTAAATTAGTTGTCAGATTCGATCATGACTAAGGTGATCTGGGAATTCAAGATAACATCAGTAGTAAAAGTTGCGAATGTTCTTTTGCTTTGTAGCCTAAAATCTTCAACAGAAATACAGTGACATGAACTACAAGACTTATTCAACTGTAGTTCACCGCAACTTACATGTAAATTTTCATATCTATGAAGCTGCATAAATTTCACTATTTTGATCGGTTTTGTGCTAACGGAAATCATAAGAACGATTTTGCGGAAAGCTCTGCCGACAACAGTTTCTACCAGCAACGATTAATCGTGACAATAGAACTTTTTAGAAAAAATAGACTAAAGTAGATGTGCTGATGGATTAGTTACTAAAGAATGAGAGAAAAGCCTTTGCCGAATTACAGAAGCATCTATCATTTCCACCGCAAGGAGCCAACAACGATTGTATTGTGACTGACCTGCAACAAGATAGGAGACAAACGCTTATAATCGATACTGCCCAATTCTTCTGCTTTTGAAAGTGAGCTTATAGGATGTGATGCTGTAGCACATGAGAGCAGGATACAGGTAGCTGCTGCTGATGAGCATGGCGCAGCAGGCAATGAGGTGATGCGATATTGTTATTGTAGTACTTGAATAGATAGTGGTGGAATGATATATATTGGTGTTATGCCGAGAATCGAGACTCGAGATATGCAGTGACAGCAATGGTGAAGTCAAATTAAATAGAGCACCCAATGGCACTCCTGAGGACGAGTGAGGAAGAGCAGTAAAAGCAAAGGCAAAAGCAAAGGCAAAAGCACATCAAGGATGTATTGCATGCATGCATGCATGCATGCAAAAGCACAAAAGTACGTAAAGGCTACAACTCCTTGTTTTGACGATTTTGCTATTATATTCTCATTAGTACGTCTAAGTTTGCCAGCATCCCCATCTCTCAAACTAGCTACGCAATTTTGTCCAGATTCGAGTCAAACAACGATTGTAAAAAGCGCATGTCTTAATTATGATTGAATTTTGTATTCGATTTATCTGGTTTTCGTATTCGATCTATGGATGTTTCATATCGTTATTTTGTAAGTTAAAAAAACTTGCATTTTAAAAAGGGACATGAAATAACGAATCAGAACAACATTATTTATGTGTTTACTAAACACCGAATGTGATTTTCAAGAAAGAATGTATCTGTAATTGCATAGTTAGTAATTATGAAATTGTGTTTTGAGTTTTTTTAAGAAAACGGAAACATTTCAAATGGAAGCTGATGAAAAACAATGTTGGAATTGAAACATTTAGTAGCTGATTATATTTTGTGAATGATTTACAGTGGGAATGGCAATGTGTTCAATTGGGTTTGAAAGGAAAAATAGAAAGTTATTCAAAATATCACAGAACAATGCATACGTAATTGAACGAAAGATATGAATTTATATTAAAATTGGAAATTAATAAAATGTGCCAAAATTTTCAAATATAAGATCGACGTTTCAAATACCAATATTTATGCGAGAGCGATGGACGACTTATTACAAACTCGCATTTTTTAAGATCTAAACAATTTGATATAGACTTTTTCTAATCTATCTGCAATTGAAGAGTCAGTAACAATTTCTAATATCTGAGCTTCATAATGATCGAAAAATTTGTCGCGAGCTTTGTCGTAGGTCATTCCTTTTGGTGGTCTATGAGCATGTTGTCGCATGTGTCTATCAAAATCTGTTGTTTGACCGACATAAATTGATTTGCCTATTCGCGATACTATTTTGTAGATTGTGAAGAATTGCCTCATAGGCGTTTCGGTGCAGTGGCAGTGTCAGATCCTGCGAAGAATAGTGAGAATTAATAGGGTTTTTCTAAATGATACAAGAAGATCTATTTAGAGCAAAAAAATAGCGTTAATTTGCCATACCTCTTTGCTAGAAGAAGATCGTCGCGATATCGGTTGTGGAGATTCGAGAGTTATCACCTGTTATTTGTTAGTTGCAAGGTTGTATTTACATTTGGGTATAAACAAATTGAGTAGTAAAATCAATAAAAGACATGAACCTGATGCGTGTCAGTTGTCGTCGTAATCGATGTGTTGGTACTTGTTCTAAGATTTTCAGAACGTTTTCAATCGTGATAGGACCGTCTGTCAATCGAACTCCGGTGTCAGAGAGATGGCCAAGTTGTCTCCCTAAATCTATGTTGATAGCATTTAATTCTGTTGAGACATTGTTTTCCAATCTGAAAAAGCAATGTTGTAACCGAAATATAGGTTACGAATTGCATAATAACTTTTATCAGAGTGCACTTTGAAATGTTGTATCGCCGTCTTGTTTGTCTTGATCGAATCCGGGATCAGAATAGAAAATAGTTTATAAAAGTGTTTCAAAAATCCTGCAAATTTGAAATGTGTTATAAAAATAATATGCCAAATGGAAACAAAAATGGGAAAATTGCATTTTCTAATGTGATGAATTGTTTTTGTTCAGTCATTAATGGCAATCCAGAAACTTTTGTTCTAAACATCGATGTTTTTTTTCGTTCATGCGTTCTTGTTCTAATCCGTGAATTCGAATACGTATATATGTCATCTTTTTGGATATTTTGTCTTCTGCTGCAAGGCATTACGTCTTGCAATAATATATATAGTCGTTCGAATGGATTTATTTCCATGTTTTCAAACTCATGTACTTCAGTTTTTAATATTTCTTGAAACTAAGCTAATGATATAAACGGTAACACTTGAGTTTCGGCACTATATTCATATATGCTCAAAAAAGTCCTTAATATTGAATTATGCAAAATATTCTGTCGTAACACATTTTCTAATTCTTCTTTATCATTCGTATATCTATTCGAATTGCAAGCAATCAGATTGTCGCAAAGCGATTTTTTTTCAAGTTGTCCTATCACGAACGAGTTTATGCGTCGAGTCACATCTACTGAAATATCTATTATGGATAACAATTGTAAATGTGACACGTCAATCTTAAAAAGAGAACGCATATACGTAGGCAAAGAAAATACTATGTATTTTATTCGATCTGGATAAGTTTTATATAAATCGCATATACACCACTGTTTTTGTTCCTCATTTGTATATGTATATTTCCATAAAAAAAAAGTATTAGCTATTGCATAAGGTGGGACGTTTTCATTCGAATTTCGAAACTTCTTATTATGTTCTTTCTTGAAGAAATTCGTACTTCCACATGTAGAACAACATTTCATTTGTCCGATAATTTCCATACAAATGATTTTTCACAAATCTTGATATTATATTCAATCCGTCGACATATGACATAGATTGATTTTTTTTCTTTCAAAAATGTTTTCTTTCGTGACTCTACGTCTTTCAGTTAATGTTCGTTTCATTCGTAATTCCATTTTTTTATGAAACAATCAGTCGTATATTTTCAATTCTAAGCAGATAAGACTTATTTTTTTTTTTGTTGAAGTTAGTTCTATTGGATATTGATTAGGGATTGATATTATTCGCCTTATGCCAAAGCATAAAATTTTTTTGATATGATTTCGACTATCAAAATAAATAACGAGAGATAACGCCAATGCCATATGAAAAATGAAATTCGAAATTGCCAATTGCAAATTGCCATAACATATATCAAATAGTCTACAAAGCTCACACATTGTTTTTCCAAATGATATTCTATATTCTATATATCTGAAATTGATTCATATTCAAAGATGACTTACTTTTGTTGATTATTCAATTCGTTTTGTTATTGTAATAAGTTGTTTCCTTTCGTTACATTACCTCAACAATAGTTATCGAAGTTTTGCAATAGTTTATAATTCTGAGTTTGATACAATAGAACATTGCTTCTATTATCACAACTAGTAAATCGATAACTAAAAAGAAATTTCTTTTCCTATGGAAAATAACTTCACGTATGTGAAGCTTGTCATTGACAAGACGTGTGTTTCTTGATTGTATCGTCATACATACAGCTGGCCCTAGTCCGCTGATTAGACCCACATACAATGATCCAAACAAACCTATTTAGTACTAAGATTGACAATAATGTCTCACTCTCATCCAAAGATTGCCAAATCTATCATCCATCAGAAAAAGACCCCAAAATTTTGATATTAGTTAATAATAATAGTAATCATGTTTTTACAATATTATTTTTTGTACTTGATTATGAATATAGCATAAAGAGTTCGATTATGAATGAGAGCTTGTGTCAAATATTATTTGATTGTATGTTTTATATCTATCTATAGAAACAAATCTTATACCACTCTATGAAATTAAATGGCGTAAGCTATTTGTACATGATACTCTATTGTATGAACAATCATTGAGTAAATGAAGATGATTATAGATTCTTCTAACAAAAGATTCCTAGGTTGACAATCCTACAAAGAATTTGACTTTGGCCAAATAGGGAATTGGTCAGTACATGCAAATGTTATTTTCCATTAATTATAGATAACTTTAACGAAGTAATTTCTTAAGCCAGTAAGTGAAAAGGGAGACAAGTTCAATTGTTCTAACTTTTAAATTTGAAAGTTAAAACTCGGAATGATTATGATAGATAACATATTTTGCACTAAGATTGAAAGTGGTGTCTCATCTCATCCAGAACTTGCCAAACGTATCATCCATTTGAAAAAGACCCTAAAATTTTGATATCACCTAATAATAATAATAATCATGTGTTTTTACAACCTATATATTTCAGTCTTTTATAGGTTACGAGCTTATCAAAAGCTATTGAAGGTCAAACTGTAAGTTTTCATTTTCATTTACATTATTAAGTGTTTTAAATTTAAGTTTCTATGAATAATTAGTTTGACTCTAAGCTTTAATACATATTTTGCTTTGCCCATAGTGAACTTTTAACAAGGTCCAGGCCAATATAATCTATTGTTAATCTAAAATGACCATACAACTACTTTTAAATCGACAACCACCTATAATATGAATATTAGCTTGCAAAAATTAAAAAAAAATTATATTGACTATTGCATCACCTTACGTTGGAATGTATATGAAAAGGAGTCTTTATAAAAATTTGAGTCGCGTGGAGAGAGAAAGAAATAAAATTAAGCTATCTCATTATAAAGCCGATTGGCTTCGGGCCCATAAGTCACTAAAAAGCCTAGCCAAAAAAAGGTTCAACAATTTTTGTGTTAGATGGTAAAAGGATTTCTTTCCAAGTGCACTCTTTGTGCAAAACACAGTCTTCGTAAAACTCTAGAACAAATAAAGGCAAACTCAAGGTGGGCTGTTGACGTAAGTGGTGTGTGAGCTTACTATTACTATTATTGTTATGGACCTTCTTGGCCTCTTGAAATAGGAGTATCAGAAGAGGCGTTCAGACCAGTAACCTATGGGATCTGGAGCAACGACAATAACATGATAAAAACAATTTACGATCTAAAACGATCATGTGACCCGTAATGGACAGATGGAGCTCGGAAGCTTCGATGGAAGCGTGCATTCTATGCACAATCCAGAGTAGTCGCTATTTGTTGACTCCTTTGTCACCAGAAAAGTTATGCAAACAGATCTCAAATGATCGACAGAGTACATATAGGCATAGGATAGACATACAAAAAATTGAGTCTGTTTTGGCAGACGAATGCACTACTTGTTCACATGTAGTGGCTCATGCAAGTTTTAATACAGACTTGGACTCTATATACTAACAATTGTTAATACATGTTTTCCCAAAAAACAGATTTCAGTTTTGAGATTAACGCCCCATTCCAAAATAGCTCCATTTCAACTCTTCAATTTACAAGCTATGATTACACTTCTCACAAGACATGCATATAGAGATGGAGATGAACTTCACATAAATACCTGAAAACTCTTTGCTTTTGTCGCAAGAAAGACAAAGAATAGAGAAAAATAGAGAATAAAAAGCCGGAACGTCCACTGGCTGCTTGCAAATACACAACAATCTCCGTCCTCTGATTGCCAATTTTCGCTCGCTGTGCTCTGGTTGATTCCAAATATCCGCTCCAAATCTTCGTCCTCTTCTTGCCAAATTTTGCTCAACAGCCTGATTCGCTCCACCTCTCTACTGTAATCTGTCTCTTTTTGGGTATATTGATTTTTTTACACTATTGATTTATTGAATACCTATGACTATATTTGTTCGCTGGGCAAGTACTTGAGATGGTTGATAAAAATGGGAGTGATTGAAATTAGTCTGAAAAAGCTTTACTTCTTACTCTAGATGTTACTTAAATTCCTTACTTTGTAGTTTAAACATCAAATTGCGAAATGGATAACAACTGAGAATAAGTGTAGACACATGTAGTTCCCACAAGAATGCCCATGTTCTTACAGGGTTGTTGTTGTGGATGGATGCAGGTGAGCTTATTCTCTTCAATTTGTTGTATAAACTTGTTAAGTTAAGGAGGAATACTATACAAAAACATTACGACCTAATTTATTTATGTAATGTTAAGTTGCGAATTTTGTTTAGTTTTGCTAGGTTAAAAATACACACACACAAAGCATAAGAATATACAATTCTAATAACATTCAGATTCAACAATTAGCAAATACAACAAAAGCATGAGAGATGGTTGTGAAAGATTCAACTAGTTTCATCACATTTTGCAATATTTCCATATTTGGCATATTGAGGCCAAAACTTGTTTTAGACTTAGAGGTTGACTTTTCAAAGTTCATTAGTCTAAATTTCATTTGAATAAACACTTTTTGAAAGTGTGGGAAAGATAGAATGCGAGTTTGAGTAGATTCAATTTGAATAAGTTGGGTACATTGAATCTAGACCCAAAATTGGTAGGGTTAGCATTTTGGTGGGAAAGCCAAGTGGCCAAATAGGGTTTGGACCTGCTATAAAAGGATGTAACTCGTGGAGAGAGTCATCTTCTCTCTTCTCTATCTCATTTCATGCTTATACATGGTTCTCTTGGGTTCTACTATCCATTGGTGCACTATCTTGGTGATTGCTTGCAATTCTATGTGTAGAATGATCTATATTTGCTATTTTTGGATCCACACGTGTGAAATACAGTAGCTTGTTGGTTTTGTACGGAAAGCAACAATACATAATCATTTCATTCAAGTTTGATCAAGTTCTATTAGTGTTTGCATCTCAAATTGTGTGTAGATGCTGATTTTTCTACATTGGTGAAATTGATAGTGTATTTCTCTTTCTAACCAAAGATCATTCAAGTAGATTGGATCTTAAGGATCTGAAATCTTTCACATGGTATCAGAGCTTGTGTTTCAGGTTATGAAGGAGGAAATCAGATCTATCAATGATTTGGTGAAGATATCAAGTCTAGAGCATGCTAGAGAGGATTCTACACCAAAATCGGATTTTTTGCTTTTGTAGATTGGATCTTTTGTAGATCAAAACACTAAATAGGTCAATATACTTGTTCAATTCCAAATTTTGAATTCACATGCTGGATTTGGCCGATTTTTGGATCATTGGTTCAGCCTAAGTGGTGGCTTATAGATTGCATATCAAATTTTCAGCATTTGCATGTAGATTTGGAATAATCAATTTTTTGTGATTTTGTCAAAACCCTAATTTTGATTGGATGAGGTTGCTGGACTTCATTTGAGTGTATTTCAATCTTAGGAAGTGGCAAAAGTCATTAGATTGAGGATAGATCATAGGTTGATCAAGATTCCATGATTCTATGTGTTGATTTGCTTGGATAAGTGCTAGAAGAGAATTTGTGAGATAGTTTCAAATCTTGGTGATTTCTTTTGAAAGCATTTGTTGTTGTTCAAAGGAGTGCTTTGTGCATTGAAACAGGTTGAAAGATAAGATTAGGTCATTGCTACATGGAAACCTCAATTGGAGTCATGTTGGAAGCCAATGATAGGCTTACCTCAAGTAACTATTCATTATGGAAAGTGAGGATGGAGTCACTTCTTGAGATGAATGATGTTTTGGATATTGTTGTAGGTTTGGAGGAGAGACCAGCAACACAACAAGATCAATTGAGGTATGACAAGAGGGCCAAGAAGGCTCTACACATGATAAAGATGAATGTTACCAATGAACTTCTCAAGGAAGTTGGTAAGTGCACATCATCTTTGGAAGCTTGGAATTCATTGAAGAAGCTTTATAAATCCAAGTCTACTTCTAGAGTGTTGACTCTAAGAAGGCAAATCTTTTCTTGTTTGCAAAAGAATGAAGAAAGTCCAAGTACTTTTGTTTTGAGAATGAAAGCATTGAATGATGAGTTAGCTTGCATAGATGAAAGCATTAAGGAAGGAGAACTTATTCAAGTGATTCTTAATGGCTTGTTGGATGCTCATGCTAACATTGTTCAAAGTATTGCTATTCAAAAGACTTTGCCAAGTTTGATGGATCTTCAAGAGATCTTGATCAATGAGGAATATAGGCTTCAAGCAAGAGGTGGATCTACATCGACACTTCAAGAGGATGCTATGTTCACAAAGGGCAAATTCAAGGGCAAAACCAAAAGCAAGTGGTCTAAAGGGCAAGATCAAGTGGATGCTTCTTCAAGTGGCAAAAAGAAGGACAGATCAAAGCTCAAATGCTTCTATTGTGGCATCAAAGGACACTTTGCAAGTGAGTGCTACAAGAAGAAGAGAGATCAAGGAGACAAGCAAGGTAATCTTACACTTGATGAGGATGGTTTGGATGTGCAAGATGCAAATGATGATGCTTTTGTGATGTCTTCATGTATGCTTGCTAATGATGGAGATCTAGATCCTTGGTGGATTGATAGTGGAGGAAGTTCACACATGACCTTTCACAAAGAGTACTTCACTTCTTTGTTGGCATATGGAGATGACAAGAGGGTGATCTACACGGCCAATGATGGTGAGTATGCAATCAAAGGGATTGGCACAATTCCTATTTCTCTCTCTACAAATAGGAATGTTCATTTGGAGGATGTCTTGTTTATTCCATCTATTACCAAGAATTTGCTTAGTGTGAGTCAAATGCTAAGTAAGGGCCTCAAGGTGGAGTTTGATGGAGATGCTTGTTTGATCAAAAGGAAGGATGTCTTGATTGGAAAAGGTAAAAGGCAAGGGAAGTTGTTCAAACTTGATGCTTGTGTTATTGCTAACCAAGTTGTATGTGTTGCACGGGAGCAAATTTCTATTCAAGAGGTTTGGCACAAAAGGATGGGACACCTCAACTTCAAGTCATTGGAGGTAATGGCAAGGAAGAAGGTTGTGATTGGTCTTCCAAGTTCCTTAAGTAATGACAAGCATGTTTGTGAGTCTTGTGCTTTGTCTAAGTCACATAGATTACCTTATACTAGATCTATTTCTAGATCTACAAAGCCTTTTCAACTTGTACATTCGGATATTCATGGATTTACTACAATTAGCAATAGTGGAGCTAAGATGTATGTAACATTCATTGATGATTTTAGTAGATTTTGTTGGATCTATCTACTAAAGAGCAAGGATGAAGTGTATGATGTCTTTGTCAAGTTCAAGAATGCAAGGGAGAACCAATTCTCCACAAAGATCAAGTGCTTGAGAGGTGACAATGGTGGTGAGTACATATCTAACAAGTTCAAGGCCTTTTGTGATGAGCATGGGATCAAGAGGGAGTATACAACATCAAGGACCCCACAACAAAATGGAGTGGCTGAAAGGAAGAATAGAACTTTATGTGAAAGTGCTAAAGCTATGAGGTTAAGTGCTAATCTTGACAAACCATTTTGGGATCAAGCTTTGTTGTGTGCCAATTTCTTGTGCAATAGGTGGCCGAGTGCTATTTTGGATGGAAGGACACCTTTTGAGATGCTATTCAAGAGGAGGCCGAGTGTCAACTTTCTAAGAACCTTTGGATGCACATGCTATGTCAACATTACTCTCGATGATAGGACCAAGGAGGATCCATCTTCAAGAAGAGGTATTTTTGTTGGATATAGTGAGGTGAGT
This sequence comes from Diphasiastrum complanatum, assembly GCA_029204225.1. Classification (NCBI taxonomy): domain Eukaryota; kingdom Viridiplantae; phylum Streptophyta; class Lycopodiopsida; order Lycopodiales; family Lycopodiaceae; genus Diphasiastrum; species Diphasiastrum complanatum. Next base: position 14,369,220 of record CM055111.1, on the reverse strand, counting down.
AAAGCCTTTACACTCCTTCTACTAACAAAGTGATTGTTGGTAGAGATGTCATTTTTTATGAGGGAAACATTCCAAAGGTGTCTTCAAGCATGATTGATGGTAAAGTAGATGGTTCTAACATTTTTGATGTTGATGAGAAGGATCCTACTTTGGATGGTGGTGATGATGGACATTCATCAAGTCAAAAGCCAAGGAGAACATCAAGAGAAAGACAAGTACCTTCAAGGCTCACATATGATCAAAATGGTAAGAAAGTAGTTTCTGGAAATTAGGTTGCTTTCCTAACCTCTTTGGATGAGCCTACAAGTGTAGATCAAGCAAGGAAAGAAGAGGAGTGGATCCAACCAATGGATCTTGAGTATCGATCTCTTATGAAGAGTGGAACATCTTTTGGAGGATCTTCTTGTGTACATGGAGATATGCAAGTGGATGGATGTTATCTTGCTGTAAAATCAAGTAATGGATCTGGAAAACAAATTTTGTTCAATGACTTTGATGGTCAAGTTGAAGATCAAGAGGTTGATCTCAAAGCGCTTCAACTAGTCAAAAGAGAAGTTGGCAATTTGGAGCTAGTCAAGAGCATCAAAGGAGAGGTAATTGGCAAAGGTGTTATGGATCTGTTTTTGCATCATATTGAAGACTCAAGTAAGGTCAAAGGAGCAGCCTGTTGTTCAAGTTTACTTTACTTGTTCTATCTCATTTTTGAGCAATTTATGTGGATGTGTGCAAATTGTCAAGATATGGTAAAACTAGCTACATTGGTGAGCATTGTTTTGATGTTGGATTTGTACTAGCATTCTTGGCTGATTTTGCTGATGGAAATGAAGCTATTGGAGGTTCATTATGTCACTCATCCATGGCTAAGTTCTCAAGTGTTGAGCTACTTGGTGCCAATACTTGGAGATTGTCAATTTTTGGTGAATTCATGGTCATTTTCTTGTGTCAAGTAGATCTTGAAGATGGACTAGTGCAAACTACTTGGTTTATGGAGTCATGTGGTGCTGGATTTGCATCATTTATGTACTCACCTACTCATGGATTTCCAAGGTTTGATGGTTTCTTGTGGCAAGATGAAGATGGAGGCTCATTCATGGAGTATCATGGTGGATACAAGGCAACAAAGGACAAAGAAGGAGGAGACATGCAAGCAAAAGTTGATCACTCACATTTACTGTTTGTTTGCTGTATTTTTCCAGAGAGTTCAGAGTTGGAAGCATGGTGGAATCATTTCATTTACATTCTATTTGATTCTTCATGTTCTAGTCACATTTTTACATGTAAAATTGATGTAAGAAATAGTGAAGCATCCCAAGTGGACACTATTCTCTATATCAATTATGGTTGTTTCTATTTTAAGCATTACATAATCATTGAAAGGAGATCTATTCTGAGGAAGAAGATCATTCTTATGATGGATCAAAGTTCTATTGGCAAAAACTATGCTAGGAGCATTGGAAGCTAGGAAAGCGAGTTTTGAGGTACATCATTGGAACTCGAGATTTTGGCATATTGTATGAGGGATCATCACCTAATCTTTTTGGATTTTCAGATTCGGACTATGCTAGAGATGTAATGGATATGAAATCCATTAGTTCTTATTGTATTTTCATAGGTGATGGAGCTATATCATGGATGTCAAAGAAACAAGCCACTATCTCATTGTCATCTAGTGAGGCCGAGTACAAAGCTCTTACACATTGCACAAAGCAGATGGTATGGATCAAAAGGATGATCAAGGATCTTCACTTGCTGGATTTTTCAGAGAGCCCAATCATCTTTTGTGACAATCAATCAGCCCAAAGAATGGCATCCAATCCTATCTTTCATGCTAGGAGCAAGCATATTGAGATACAATATCATTTTGTGAGGGAGCGAGTCATTGCAAAGGAGGTGGAGCTTCAACATGTGTCTTCAAGGGAATGTGTAGCTGATATCTTCACCAAAGCATTGGGAAAAGACTTGTTCATGAAGCATAGGACTTCACTTGGAGTATTATCAAAGTCTATGCTAAAACTAGTTGAAGAGGGAGTGTGAAAGATTCAACTAGTTTCATCACATTTTGCAATATTTTCATATTTGGCATATTGAGGCCAAAACTTGTTTTAGACTTAGAGGTTGACTTTTCAAAGCTCATTAGTCTAAATTTCATTTGAATAGACACTTTTTGAAAGTGTGGGAAAGATAGAATGCGAGTTTGAGTAGATTCAATTTGAATAAGTTGGGTACATTGAATCTAGACCCAAAATTGGTAGGGTTAGCATTTTGGTGGGAAAGCCAAGTGGCCAAATAGGGTTTGGACCTGCTATAAAAGGATGTAACTCGTGGAGAGAGTCATCTTCTCTCTTCTCTATCTCATTTCATGCTTATACATGGTTCTCTTGGGTTCTACTATCCATTGGTGCACTATCTTGGTGATTGCTTGCAATTCTATGTGTAGAATGATCTATATTTGCTATTTTTGGATCCACACGTGTGAAATACAGTAGCTTGCTGGTTTTGTACGGACAGCAACAATACATAATCATTTCATTCAAGTTTGATCAAGTTCTATTAGTGTTTGCATCTCAAATTGTGTGTAGATGCTGATTTTTCTACATTGGTGAAATTGATAGTGTATTTCTCTTTCTAACCAAAGATCATTCAAGTAGATTGGATCTTAAGGATCTGAAATCTTTCACAATGGTCACACTACAATCATTGATGCTTCAAAAGACAAATCCAATCAAAAGCTATTCATGGCCGAATCGAACAATCAATTAGATTCTAGCTACTGGTATCTCAACACATGACAATGGTTTACGAATTTTTCTTTGACACATCATGACAACAACATTCAACTTGGAGATTTTAGCTCTTTAAATATCGAAGACAAAGGAACAATTGCCATCAGATTCAATAATGGCTCATCTCGACTTATCGAGATGTTTTTTTTGTTCCAACCTTGACCAAGGATCTATTATCGGCTTGCCGAATTGCTAACGAGGCCATATTGTCACATTTGATGCAGATCAATGCCTCATTTGAGAAAACAACTCCAACATTCTGGTCAAAGGATACATAGATGGTCATCTTTATACATTAAGTCATGAATGTGCAATCACCTCTAAAGAAAAATCTCTGTCTACACCTTCATCCGACAAGAATGTTCTATGGGACCAATGCCTTGGACATCTGCATATGAGAACCAGCACTTATATGTTCTGCAACAAATTTGTCGAAGCATCCAAGAATTGTGTTTTGATCCAAATCTATTTGTCATTATTTACCTTACACTTCTTTTACCGATTCTCTCACTTTCAAATACATAAAATATATTATAAAATTTTTAGGTCTGGTTTGATATATTTCAAGTATTAGCTTGTGGTATGTGGTCATAAATGTCCCTTATTAGAAATGTATTTTTGGATTGATTTTTTTTCTTTTCTTGCAGCTCTACTTTGTAAATACATGAAGACTTCCCCGTTCTCCAACTCCTTCTAGGAGTGATTGTTGTTATATGCACAGGTGCACTTGGTCCAGTGTAGGCCATCAGTCTCAACAGATAGTCCTTATACGAGTGGCCATGGCCATTTTATATACAAATATGAGTATATATATTTTTATGCAAGTTTAACTAATTTGCGATTTCCATTGCATCCAAAATATCCATTGAAATTACACTGTCCAATTTTTGCATGGTTGGGTGTAAAACATCAGATAAATCTCAGTGTCAATGTTAATGTCATTTGTATAATACTATGCAAAAGATGATTTATCGCAACTCAACTATGGCTCTATTGCTTGTAATTCTTCTTTGACTAGTTGGAGATTTTTTCTATTCATTTGGAATCGTGGAGGACATTCAAATTGTCAAATGATTGCATTTTAGAAGAATTGAAAAAAAAAAAAACTCATTATGATGCTCAAGCTTATCGATAGAAAATCATCTCATCTTTTACAAAATCATCACAATAACTTATCGATACTGCAACAAGGCTAAGGACATATATGAAATGATTATCTGATTGTAGATAGATAATCTTTCTTTGGTTTTTGTTGTTGGCAAAGATGTTGGTGTGTCATGCAAGTTGAGCCTAGTGATGCATGCAAGAAAAACAAAGGGATGCAAATTTTGTGCTATTTATGATTCGCATAAAAAAGGTGCATCTAAAGTGTGCACATTGTACTTTTTGCAATTTAAAGCTTGCATATAAAGGTGCATTTATAACGTGGGCATGCACGTAAGAAAAAGAGAGGGAGATGAATGTTTTGCTATTTACGACTTGCATATATAGGTGCATCTAAAAGATCAAGTTGTTGCAATAAAGTCCTTGGTAATGTATTGATTTTATTATTAAATTTTGCAAAAACTCCATTGACCAATTGAAAAAAAAAGTATTGTCTTGGGCCTTTATGTCAATCAAGAATACATTTCATAAATAATTGTGCAAAGGGGTAGAACAAAATAGTACAATAACAATCAATCCTTAATCTGCACGATCACTGTAATCTCGCTCTTTTTCTTGAACAATGTGAGATGCAACAGTCCTGTGTGGGGGTTAAAGAACGACGAAGAAAGTCTTATTGAGAGGGATCAGTCTCGAAGAGTTAGAATCCCCTCACAAAAAAAACCAAATCTATAGGTCTACGAAAAGACTACGAGGATCACCCTGGCAAGATGTGTGCTTGCTCTAGAACAACATGAAAATTGATATCATGAGCAATAACGACAAGCACTAGCAAAAGATCTCATTCTAAGACACATCACATAAGATGAGCACGCACAAAATCCGACACGATCACATGCGATGAGTACACACAGAATTCGACACGATCACATGAACACTTAGAAAGCCCATTTGGCCCCTCTCACAAAGCCCATTTGGTCCCTCTCACATGAGGATAAGGATATGTGATGCCTTGTGCATGAGGCCACATATATGAGTGTTTGTGAGAGAGAGAGAGAGAGAGAGAGAGAGAGAGAGAGAGAGACAGAGAGATGGCGTTGTCAGTTCTAAGGGTGGGTGCAGCAACGCGGTCTTTGTGTTCAAGCGAAAGTGCTTCTAAATTGCATCAACTTACTTCTTCTCCCTCCTCTTCTTCTGGATGGGTACGAGGAGCTCAACCGTTGCTGCTTCATGTGGCACTTAGGATGGCTGCGGACAAAAAGCTTGGAGGATCATGTAGAAGAGCGTGTGGTAGATTGCAGGTTCACTGCGTTGGATGGGTACACCAACTTCGCATCTTTTCTTTATCATGGCTTTTCTTACATTCTGCTTAAATTCGCAAGAGCAGAGTGGAGCTTTCTGTGCTTCTCAAATTTGTCATTAAGTAGTGGTATGGAAGCTTTTGATCTCTAATGGCTTCTAAGCTTCTTTTTTCAGCTCTTAACAATTTCAATGAGCTTCAGATATGATTAGAAGTTTGGATTCTAGCACTTCATGCATTTCAAAAGATTCAATTACCTGCAGAATATTTCATCATGACGATTACAATAAGTTTCACTGTGTGAGTGAAAAATTGGGTTGAAGCTCTTCGTGCATTCAATAAGATTCAATTTCCCGCTGAAAAGTGCATCTTTCTATAAGCTTCAAGAATGAGTAGAAACATGCATTCAAGCACTTCCTGCATTCAACAAGATGCAATTCCTACTGAACATTGCAGTATTTAATGTGCTTTCGAGCGTCCTCACAGGTCTCTTAGTGCATCGACAAACTTCGACATACTCCCTAACATTTTTTTAACGTTCAATCTTCTTTAGAGCTTTTCAGCAGGATTCCTGTTCTCACCTTCCGATGACACTGGTTGCTTTTTTATTGAAGGATCCAGAAGGAATTCTTGGACCTCCTCAAGGTGGTCACATTGCAAGGAGAACATTAGAAAAGCTTATGCAGGCAGAGGGCGATGAAAAGGAGGCCATTGAGAAGCAAGCTTCCTTGGAAAGAGAGCGAAGAAGGGCTGCAAGGGAGGTAGCCCGCCTTTCCACAATACATTTTGAACATTTATGCCTTTGTTAAGAATATTTGACTCTGCCACATTCAACAAGTTCTTTCACGCATAGTGTTGTTTTCCATTGAGAACATGAATACTGAAAGTTGAATGTGATGATCTTTAAGTGTGCATTTGACATCTGAACATGACTACCTCATCCTCCCTTTTTTTATTCGGACGGAATTTTCCAGCTGAGTGAGTTTCCCTTGGAATCAAAACAATTAGGCAAACGTAGATTTTGATTTATCAATCCATAAATGCTCTGATCAAATACAGCCTCTTGATTGCAAGAAACAAATTGTTTTAGTTTCAAGGGGCTTCTAGAAATAAAATTGCATCCAAAGAAGCTGTAATCTGTTGAAGGGATCACTTGCCATTCTTTTCTAGATCTAGAATTCACAACCATGACTTCTTGCCAAATCTGATTGAAAAACCCATTGGTTTGACAAGGATCTCAAATGGAAAGATACAAATCAAATTGGATTTTAGCAAAACATAATTGATTAACCTCTCCAATGAGCAAAAATGACCATCTCTCATACTTTCCCTATTCAAGATGCCTAAAGCTAAATCATGGGGCAGATAGGAAGCTAGGAATGCCTCATGGATGCATGAAAATGATAAATTGCAAGTATTGTGATCATGGTACTAATGAGATCCCAAGCTATAATTGATTTTCAAAATTGGTGATTTCTTGTGTTAAAGTTTGTGCATGTGATGTGCATCTGCTTGAGGGCGCTAATGATGTGAGTTAGGATGTTGCAACATTTGGTCCATGCTATGCTTGATGAAGTTGACGGTCTAATACTTCGTGGACTCCATAGGTTGAAGATTGCATGTCTCCTTTGTTGTGTCAAATATACATATATTTATGCTAGACATAACATTGATATATAATATCTTCTTCTCAATAAGGCTAGAAACTCACTCTACAAAGCCCTTGCTAGCATTGTTGTAGACAAGGTGTTTATTGATTTATTATTTCAAATGATTTTTTTGAATATGATGTGTACAAGTTCACACAACTCTGAAGAATGTCAAATTACACCTTCATTCAAGTATAACTATTCTCGAAATATATCATGAAGCATGTCAAAGTTTGCTTAGAGGTTTGTAACATTTATTCAAGTATCAATTCTATCATTAAACAAAAGAACCAATCCAAGGAGATGAGAACTGGCCTCTTGAAATTGGATTTGATGCTCCAAAAAAGCTTTGAACCACTTCTAGAAAAAGAGAACTTGAAACAATGTGCATTTTCAAATGTTTACTTGAGCGTAAGAACTTGTTTTTGTGCCACAATGCATGCCAATACAAATTAGAAAATGATGACTCTTGCAATTAGGGTTTGCTCTTTTACAAAGAGAAAACAAAAGTTTGGAGGTCTTGTAGGAGCCATTCCTTGCTTGAATTTTGAGTGTGCTTCGTGAACCATTAGTTAATTTCCTCATGTAGGTGCCCTACTTGGCCTTGACAAATATCAACTCTAATGAGAATAGGTAGGGCATATTGCCTATATAGTTTTTGGACCTATGGAAATAGAATGTTAAAATCCTTGGTTGTTATACTTCTAATCTCTCTCTCTCTCTCTCTCTCTCTCGTCTAGCCATGAATAAGGTTTTTGCTACCATTGAAATTTCTTGATACAAGCTACTAGAAATTTAATTGCAAGTATTAAAGATGCATGAAAATGGTATTAAATTTGTGATTGTGAGTCTTCCATGTTGTAACAATTGAATGATTGCAAAGTTCTAAATTTTTTTATTATGAGGTTCTTCCATGGACAAGGACTCAAGAATCAAACATGTAGTTTGGAAAATAAACTTTCTAGTCATTTTGTTGAAGGATCTTCTCTGTGCCCAGTGGATATCTCAAAAATTTGTGTATTAGTCACTTCACCCTTACAATGGCCATATGGTCCATAGGGATTGTTAGAAAACCAACTTGCTCATACAAGTAGCCCAAGACAAGATTCCTTTTGTGATGAAACGATAGCAAACACATGAGAGGGAACACAAGTGAGGGAAACTCCAACTATGTCCCACTACTAATGAGGTAGGGCGCACTACATACTTATAGAATCTGGTCTATGCCAAAAAGCAAAAGCAAAAGCAGCCTAAAAGCAATTGCCTAATTAATGTCCCTATATATGGTAAAAGCACCAACACCTATATATAGCAAAACTTGTGCTCCAAATGAAGCACTAGAATCTCAACCTCGAGTCTAGCTAAATTCTAACTTAACTTTACTAAATATAGGTAAGGGCAACTACAATTAGCATGCAGGCATGGCCCAATATTCCTAATTAATCCTAAATGACAACATTAGGGGTACTAATGTGAACATTAGCTCTAACATTGCCCCTTAATGTTTACATTGACAAGAACTATGCATAGCACAAGTATGCATATGTATCCTCCATGATGCCCATGTAATGAAGGTCCTCAATTCTGATGTAGAATCCATGATCAACTTTGATCTCAATGTCTTCATTACTCGATGTAGAACTTCCTTTGTATAATGATGTAGAATTCCTTTGAATGTCAATCCTTCTCATATGAACCTGCTTCACATGACTTCCCAATGTCTTGCTTTAGTCTTCATATCCCTGTAGTGTATATGTGTGACCACCATGATTGCAACATATCACCCGATTCTTTGACTTCTTTTGAATCAAAGAACTTTGACTCCCCCTAAATCAAATAATGTAGACATGATAAACTTTGCCTTAACCCTGAGAACTTTGCTTGAAGATTGGCTCCCTTGCTCTTCTTGAACATCTTTCTATTAAAAAAAAAAGCTGCATATAGTTGAATAATTATTCGACTTCGATAGTTTCAACTCTATCATAAACACAACTTATTATCATTCACAAGTGCGGAAAATGAACGATAGAACTAGATCGCATTATTAGAACTCAGATCATAATAGCATGAATAACAAAAAAGTAATACAAGACAAATCACGTGTGGAATATGTCGAATGCGGCATGTATTGCAAAAGATGAAAAATACATCCGCTGTCTACTCTGATTACACTATAATAATAGCGCATCTAATTCTGTTGTAAATGTTGTTCACACAAACTGTATTGGAATAGCTTATTAATGATCAGTCTACGCCTATGGCGGAATAGAGAGAGAGGAGAAGAAGAAGAGTGACTATTCTTGAAACTTGAACTAACTCAATTTATGAATTGCTCTCTTCTATAAAATTAACTAATCTATTGATCTGTTTATAGTTGTTGATGGCACGGCCCTAACGGAATGCGCTGTCATCCACCTAGCAGGTGCCACATGGAGATATGGGATTGGACCCGAAACATGTAATGGATAAAACTCAACAACCAAATCCGATGAAGTCGTTATTTGGTAACCCTTAAATAATAGTTTTAGGTGCGTTCGACAATACGTGTATTTCTGTACACGATTTTCGAAACCTTCAACACTGTCTCGACAATGTGAGTAAAACTGTAGAGTAAATAGTTTAAAATTACCTAATGATTTAAGAAATGAAATCCAACACTCCCCCTTAATGTGAACTCATAAAAAAAAAATCGAGGTGTTAAGTTGAGGATACTGCTAAACTTAGAATGATTGTCGAATGATAACGCTTTAGTAAATATATCTACTGTCATGAACTCTGTTTTGCAAAAGATTAGAATAATCTCCCTTTCGAGTACTTTGTCTCTAACAAAATGATACTTTATCTCAATGTGCTTGCTCCGAGAATGATACCTGGGATTAACAGATAATGCATTTGTACTCTGATTGTTGCAAAAGACGGAAGTTGCTTGTGACTGTTGAGATTAATGTCCGATAATAGACGTTTTAAGCAGATAGCTTCTTTTGCAGCATGTGCGACGACAATGTTTATCGAAGATAATGTAGTCGAATTTTGCTTCTTGCCGTTCCAAGAGACAGTACATTTGTTAAATACAAAGACAGATCCTGATGTCGACTTTCTGTTGTCAACATGTCTAGCCCAATCTGCATTTGTAAAACCTTGAAGAAGATTAACATGGTCATTTGAATCATCTTTCGAATTTCCACCATAACAAATGCAATAATCCTGTGTCGACTGTAAATATCGAAGAACTCTAAGTATAGCTTTCCAATGAATGAAACTTGGATTCGACATGTATTGGCTGTGTACTAACTGAATATGCAACGTTAGGCCTAGTACATATCATGGCATACAAGAGAGAACCAATAATAGAATGATAAGGATATTGTTTCATTTGCTCGATTTCTTCGAAAGACTGGGGACACTGGTCCTTCAAATATATTGATCTTGAATCCGTTGGAGTTTTGGCTGGTTTACAGTCGGCCATTTGATGTTTGAATAAAAGATTGTGAATGTACCTCTGATGATGGATATAAATCAATTCGGTAAGAATGTAGTTTGTACATCCCTTTGGTGAATTTCTAGATTTGCCACGGCTGCAAATGAAAGTAAAAGTTTGATGTTTGACCACAGGACTGAAAGTTTCTGAATAATCAACATTCGGGATTTGAGAGAATGCTCTGGCGACTAATCTCGCCTTCCATTGATCAACTGAGTGAACGCTTTGAACTAGTTACCAAAGCTTTCAACTAAGCTTTGATACCATGTTGACAAAAAAAAGCTGCATATAGTCGAATAACTATTTGACTTCAATAGTTTCAACTCTATCATAAACACAACTTATTATCATTCACAAGTGCGGAAAATGAATGATAGAACTAGATCACGTTATTGCCAATTATCAGAACTCAAATCATAATAGCATGAATAACAAAAAAGTAATACAAGACAAATCATATGTTGAATGCAATATATCGAATGCAATATGTATTGCAAAAGATGAAAAATACATCCGCTATCTACTCTGATTACACTATAATAATAGCGCATCTAATTCTGCTATAAATCTTGCTCACACAAGTAGAACATTGTTCTTTTGAACAAGTTGAATCATTGAGTGATGAGTCAAAAGCTTCAATTCACTCAGTTACTGATTCTAGTAAATCAACAGATCCGCTTAAGTCTGTTGATCCGCGACGTTCAAGCTTTTCTCATGTTCGTAGGAGACCTTCTCAAAGTGATGTTCGTCGTGTTAAATTTAAAAGGGCTATATTCGTTGAAAATCTAGAGCCTTCTGAGGGTCCAGAACATCCTGAGGTTGGAGCCAGAATTCCTAGTCATGAAATTCTAACACCTTCTCAACCAGTTCAAGCACCTACTAGTGTCACAGGTTCAATTTATAGATCAGACTCCAAACAAAAAAGAAAATACAAGAGAGACTTGAGATCCTCACCTGATTTAACGAATCGTCAAAAACAGTTGATTACAAAATCTGAGATTCGAAAGGTACGAAATATTATTTGCTGCTCAGTCTACGCCCATGGCGGAATGGAGACAGAGGAGAAGAAGAGTGACTACTCCTGAAACTTGAATTAAATCAACTTATGAATTGCTCTCTTTTATAGAATAAACTAATCTACTGATCTATTTATAGTTGTTGATGGCACAACCCTAACGGAATGCGCCGTCATCCACCTGGCAAGTGCCACATGGAGATGTGGGATTAGACCCAAAATATGTATTGGATAAGACTCAACAACCAAATCTGCTGAAGTCATTATTTGGTAACCCTCGAATAATAGTTTTAGATCTGTTCGACATTGATTTGACAATACGTGTATTTCTGCGGACGGTCTTCGAAACCTTTGACAGTCTCGAAAATGTGAGTAAAACCGTAGAGTAAGTAGTTCAACATTACATAATGATTTAAGGAATGAAATCAAACTCTTCCAAGCTACGTAAAAAATGTAAGGATCTCACTAATATCCATATAGAAAAGGTAATCCATAGCACCATCAAGTTTCCAAGCTAAGATTCACTAGCTATGCTAGAAAGCAGGAAGAGAATGCTTAAGGAGGCTAAAAGAGGAGCAATCATCATCAACTGAATAAAGGAATACAATGCTGCCCTACTTATACCCTCTCCCTGAATCATCAAAAAAGGGAGGGAAAAGGATTTGGAGGGAAAATAGTGCGCCCTCCCAATAGGAGGACCCCCACTCCAAATCAATGTGACCAAGTCCTAAAAATATAACCAAATAGGGCCCAAGGCCAGTATATGAATAAAAAGGGCCCTTAGGCCTGCTTATGCATAATAACAATAAAAGAATGGATGTGGCGAATGTAATGAGCCAAGTCCATAATTCTCCCCTGTAGAAAAACAAAGCCCTCCACCGGCTAGCAAGCATAATGACTATCTAAAACAATAATGTAAGCATGCTAAATACTGAAAAATCACGAACTAATGGAAATACTGATGGGGAGGACATAAGTTGTCACAACAGATATCCCAAAAGCATCATAACTGTGTAAAGCAAGTACTAAGCAAATACGACAATAAAGAATAGTCATAGCTAGCCGAATCATGAAGCAGACAATGGAGAAGATACTGCACCAACCACCGAACCAGGAGGGCTATCTGAGGTAGGCGCAAAAGCAATAGTAGAAATACCACCAAGGTATACGGCCTCAATATCAATGAAACCAGGAATGACCACCGAATACAATATCTGTGAATCAAGGCATATAGGCGCAAGGCACGTAGCAACAACCTGTAAATCCGGAGCAGCATCAACCTGAGTAAGAGGACCCACGGTCGGTGAAAGTGAATCAACAACTAATGTACTCTGAATGTAAAGAAGAGCTGCATCATGAGCCTTTGGCAGGCACGAATAAACTGCTTCCCGGTAACCAACTGATAGTCACTCTGGGAATCAATACCAGAAAGTAAATGATGCCGACCAACATGTGTAAAAGACAGTGTCTGCTGAGAAAGATCCACAACAACAGTACCAAGTGATGATAACCAATCTACGCCAAGAATAATGTCATAGCGCTCTAGAGGAATAATATAGAAATCTGCATGTCCAGAGAAGTCACCAATGCTATAGTCCAAGCCCTCAGACATCTGAGAACTGGAAAAAGAATGGGAACGAGCAACCTCGACACTGAGAGACTGTGTAGCAGAAATAGGTGTAGCACGAATCCTGGTGGAAATGTAACTGCTAATAAATGAATGTGTACTGCCAGTATCCACCAAAGCAATATACTCGTCCCAAAATGCGAACACGTAACCGAATAGAACGAGGACCAGGACGCCCACCAGCCCAAGTAGCGTAAGCAAGCTGTGCATGGCAAGCGGCAGAAGCAGGATCATCAGGAAGCGGGTCAGCCGGCTCATCAACAGAATGTGGGTCAGGAGTATCAAGAATATGGATATAAACATCAAAATCATCAGGAGTAAGAGCCTCATGGTATGGTAGGAGGATGAGGAGGAACGGTAGTAGAAGAAGCCAAAGTAGGAGAAGCAGTGGAATGAGAGCAAGAAAAACGAGAAGAAGTGGATAACTCAGGATGCTTATGCTGCAAGGTAGTAGCCAAGGAGATAGCATCTGAGAGAGTAAGAGGCCGAAAAGATGAGACATCATATCGTAAGGTGTCTCTAAGGCCGACAATAAAATGTGAAATAAGCTCTGTAGGATGAAGATCAGTAAAAAGGTAGGAAAGCTCAATAAACTGATCAATATAAGCAGTCAAATCACTAGTATGGCAAAGGCTAGGAAACAGATCATGTTGGCGAACCAACCATTGTGGGTCAATCATAGCCATATGAAGATCATGCCGAAAAGTAGGCCATATATGTAATCCCTCACGAGTAGGCTCAGAGCGATAGACATGCCACCAAGTCTGAGCTCGACCATCTAAATGTAACGCAGCCAACTGCATTTTTTGGGTTTCAGTCTTGGGATACATAAGAAAATAGGTCTCTAACTTAGAGAACCAATTTTCCAAGATATTCCCATCAGATGAACCAGAATAAGTAGTAAGCTGGATGCGATCACGAAAATCACGAGCAAAATGAGGCTCAGGATTACTTGAAAAAGTAGAAGAAGGAAATCTTGGTGGTGCGGAGGGAAATCCAGGTGTTGGTACAGAAGACCCGAAAGGAGACCCATAAGGACTAGCACTATATGAAGGGAGACCAAACGTACTACCAAAAGCACCTCCTGAAGATGGAGATGGAGCAGGAGCAGGCGTACTCAAAATAGGAAATAAAGGTGCTTTACCAGGACGATGAAGAATGTCTGGGGGGGTGGTATCCCCTCGTGGTAGGATAGTCTCAAGGCTAGAAAGAATACGATCAATACGACTCTCAAGATGATCCATGCGGGAATCAATATGTGTAAAACGATCATCTAAAGAGCTCTGCGGAGGGTCTTCAGATGAAGAAGTCGCCATAGGGACTAAGGAAGAGACAAAAACCTGAGGGAGAGGACGTTTGTCGTCACCCCAACTTAGTCTAACTTCCAAAATCACCAAAAATGGCACGCAAACAGTCAATCAAGATGGATAATAATCAGAATAGGCTGAAAAAAAAAGGTGCTGAAGTAAGGTGCCGAACAGCCTCCAATCAATAGGCGAAACGGACAGCAAGTCGGTGAAAAGAACCGCTGAAAATGAGACGGTAGTAGGGCGCTGGACAGCCTCCAGTCAATATAAAAAATGCACAGCAAATCAGTGACGAAAAGTGTCAAAAATGATGAGGTAGTAGGGTGCTGGGCAATAGCTACCAAATCTGCAAAAACAATGAAAATTCGCCGAAAAAATCGACGAAAGTGATGGGTTACCACTGAAAATGAGATGCTGGTAGGGCGCTAGACAGCCTCCAATCAATATAAAAAATGGACTGGCAAATCGGTGACGAAAAGTGTCGAAAATGGTGAGGTAGTAGGGCGCTGGGCAGTAGCTACCAAATCTGCAAAAACAATGAAAATCTGTCGAAAAAATCGACGAAAGTGATGGGTTAGCAAGGCGCTGGACAGCCTCCACCAAAACTGCAAAAAATGATGAAGAAATCATCGAAAGTGATGGGTAGTAGGGCGCTGCTGGACAGCCACCACCAATCTGCAAAAATTACGAAGAAAAATCGATGAAAGTGATGGGTGGTAGGGCACTGGACAGCCTCCACCAATCTGCAGGAAAGCAGGACTTAAGCTAGAAAGCAGGAAGAGAATGCTCAAGGAGGCTAAAAGAGGAGCAATCATCATCAACTGAATAAAGGAATACAATGCTGCCCTACTTATACCCTCTCCGTGAATCAAATGGAGGATTCAAAAAAGGGGGGGAAAAGGATTTGGAGGGAAAATAGTGCGCCCTCCCAATAGGAGGACCCGCACTCTAAATCAATGTGACCAAGTCCTAAAAACATAACCAAATAGGGCCCAAGGCCAATATATGAATAAAAACGGCCCTTAGGCCTGCTTATGCATAATAACAATAAAAGAATGGACGTGGCGAATGTAATGAGCCAAGTCCATAACTCATCATGACAATCATAATTAGGAAATAGATCTTCAAATGTCAACATCAAATCTCATATATCAACACCCACATTAGAAACCTGTACCTCATAAGTAGTTGGCTCCACTCGTGTTGATTCCTTGAATTGAATCCACTTCAATTCTCCTGGTACTCTCATAAGTTACCACCTATGATGGACTTGATGAACTTAGTTGAAATTCTCCCCCTAGATATACACTTCATGTTTGCATTCCTATTTTCAACCATTCTCCAACAATGATACAAATAGGATGTCATCCATGAACCCAATCAAATATGCAAGTAATAGAGCATCCCCAATAGAAAGATATAATGTATGCAATACTTCCTCACACAAAGTAACTGATACTCCCCCTCAAATACTTTCTCACACAAAGTACTTGACATTATCTTCTCCATGGAATCTCCTGCCTCTATCTCACACATAGTCACTTGCTCCAAACAACTTTCCAACTTAGAAAGCATCATGACATCTATTTGTCCTGACACTCTGTCATATGCAAACTTCCCAACTCGTGTACATCCATCTTCCTTGAAAAAACCTACTTCACTTAAGAAGACTTCATATTGATTTTCTAAGGCTGATGAATAACTTGTCAATTCATAGAAATGAACCCTGTTGTTTTTCTTGAGGCTAAACAACAACCTGTACTATTGATTTTCAACAACTACAACCTTTCTAGCTCAAAACAGATCTTCCTAGTAGAATTGATCTCACTTGGTACCATCACATGAACAATCAATTATGAATCGGATGGTATCCAGGAATTACTTGACAACCAAAACAAACAATCACTTCGATTTCATAAATCTCAAGTGGTTTAGTTCATATAGACAAGAAAGTTTCTACCACATAACCAAGCTACTATGACTTGTATAGAAATCAAACCGATACAACGTAGGATGACGACCACATAGCTTGCCACACCTATCACTTGTAACAATGAACTTATCATTTGCCACCATGATAAGAAACTGTGAATCAATGAAGCATCCTCTTGAATATCGATTTACCTTTATAGACTTATAGTCTATACTTCTCATGCAACTCCCTCTTAAGAGTTGCACCTTTGTCGATTCCAACCTTGACAAAACCTTGTCTAATCTTAGAACATCTAATGTTAGAACCTTCTTTCAATATGCTTGTTGGTAGCCGCTTTTGTAGCTTCAGCGACACCATGATCGCTGATTGTCTTCCCCTACCATCTCCCTCATTGGGTCTTGTTTCACGTAGTTTTCAATTTCCTGTGAGTTGATCCTTCCGCTTTGCGATGAAACTGTTATGATGACTCTTGTGGATCCTTTCTTCACCTGCAATGACATTCCAACAGCCTTCTATGCAACAACAAATATTACAATCTTAGCTATCTTCGGCTATCTATCTTGGTCAAGAACTCAGTTACAAGCTAAGATTCACTAGCTATGGTAGAAAGCAGGACTTAAGTTAGAAAGCAAGAAGAGAGAATGCTTAAGGAGGCTAAAGAGGAGCAATCATTGTAAACTAAATAAAGGAATACAATGCTGCCCTATATATACGCTCTCCCTGAATCAAATAGAGGATTCAAAAAAGTGAGGGAATAGGATTTGGAGGGAAAATATTGCGCCTTCCCAATAGGAGGACCCCCACTCCAAATTGACGGTCTTAAAAATATGACCAAATAGGGCCCAAGTCCAGTATATGAATAAAAAGGACCCTTAGGCCTGCTTATGCATAATAACAAATAAAAGAATGGACGCGGCGAATGTAATGAGCCAAGTCCATAACTCTCCCCCCCTGCAGAAAAACAAAGCCCTCCACCGGCTAGCAAGCATAATGACTATCTAAAACAATAATGTAAGCATGCTAAATACTGAAAAATCACGAACTAATGGAAATACTGATGGAGAGGACGTAAGTCGTCACAACAGATACCCCAAAAGTATCATAACTGTGTAAAACAAGTACTAAGCAAATACTACAACAAAAAAAGAATAGTCATAGCTAGCCGAATCATGAAGTAGAGGGAACATCTGCAATGACATTTGTAGTAGAGGAAAGAACTCAAGCCATGAGGGCTCGAGCCTGATCTGCCAATAATGGTGTATGATAAAAGACATCAATAGGCTCCCAAGTGGCCTCCTCAAGAGGACGACCATCCCACTGTACCAAAAATTGAACCTGCCTGCGACGTCGACTATGCTAAAGGCGAGCCTAATGGATGACATACATAAGAAAATAGGTCTCTAATTTAGAGAACCAATTTTTCAAGATATTCCTGTCAGACGAACCTAAATAAGTTGTAAGCTGGATGTGATAACGAAAATCACGAGCAAAATGGGGCTCATGATTACCTGAAAAAATAGGAGAAGGAAATCCTGGTGGTGTGGAGGGAAATCCAGGTGGTGGTACAGAAGACCCGAAAGGAGACTCATAAGGACTAGCACTATATGAAGGGAGACCAAACGTACTACCAAAAGCACCTCCTGAAGATGGAGATGGAGCAGGAGTAGGCGTACTCAAAATAGGAAATAAAGGTGCCTTACCAGGACGATGAAGAATGTCTGGGGGGGTGGTATCCCTTTGTGGTAGGATAGTCTCAAGGCTAGAAAGAACACGATCAATACGACTCTCAAGATGATCCATGCGGGCATCAATATGTGTAAAACGATCATCTAAAGAGCTAAAGATATGACAGAATAGATGCGCCAACCAGCCACCAATCCGAATCCTCAACTCGCACCAAATAAGCTGAAAAAAGTGCTGAAAGAGGGCGCTAGACAGCCGACAAATAATCCGCAAAATGAGCAGCAAGTCGATGGAGAAATCCGTCGAGAATGGTGAGATAATAGGGCATTGGGCAGCAACTACCAAGGTCCACAATATGCTAAAAAATAGGCTGGAAAAGGTGTGCTGAAGTAAGGCGCTGATCAGCCTCCAATCAATAGCCGAAACGGACAGCAAATCGGTGAAGAGAACCTCTGAAAATGAGACAGTCGTAGGGTGCTGGGCAGCAGCTACCGAATCTGAAAAATGATGAGTAAAATAGCTGAAAATAATGGTGATGTAGGGCGCCGGACAGCCTCCAATCAATTTTAGAAAATGGATAGCAAATTGGTGACGAAAAGTGTCGAAAATGATGAGGTAGTAGGGCGCTGGACAGCACCTACCAAATCTGCAAAAACAATGAAAATCTGCCAAAACAATCGACGAAAGTGATGGGTTAGTAGGGCGCTGGACAGCCTCCACCAAAGCTGCAAAAAATGATGAAGAAAACGATGAGAAAATCGGCAGGGCGCTGGACAGCCACCACCAATCTGCGGAGAAAATCGATGAAAGTGATGGGTAGTAGGGCGCTAGACAGCCACCACCAATCTGCAAAAAAGAATGACGAAGAAAATCGATGAAAGTGATGGGTGGTAGGGCGCGCTGGACAACCACCACCAATCTGCAAAAAAAAAGTTGACGGAGAAAATTGATGAAAGTGATGGGTGGTAGGGCGCTGGACAGCCACCACCAAATCTGCAGGAAAGTGCTCATATACCAAGTTACAAGCTAAGATTCACTAGCTATGCTAGAAAGCAAGACTTAAGCTAGAAAGCAAGAAGAGAGAATGCTTAAGGAGGCTAAAGAGGAGCAATCATCATAAACCGAATATATACCCTCACCCTATATATACCCTCTCCCTAAATCAAATAGAGGATTCAAAAAAGAGAGTGAATAGGATTTGGAGGGAAAATAGTGCACCTTCCCAGTAGGAGGACCCTCACTCCAAATCAACGTGACCAAGTCCTAAAAATATGACCAAATAGGGCCCAAGGCCAATATATGAATTAAAAGGGCCCTTAGGCCTGCTTATGCATAATAACGAATAAAAGAATGGATGCGGCAAATGTAATGAGCCAAGTCCATAACTCACTCTGATCTGTCTCCAGCAATCAGTCTCCAACAACCCGCCTCCAGCTACCAACAAAATCTTTCATGTATTGATTTGCCTCTTATTGACTCAAAAATCCTCAAAAATACACTATTTTTTTACTTTTTGAGACCCTTAATGGTGTCCAATCCTAACCAAACTTCATCACAGCCTCAGGACAACATCACACCTCTGAAAACGGGCATAACTAACAACCTTATACACTGGAGTACCGACTATCCATGTCAGGAATTATCCACATACTTGACATGGACGTAACACCAACTATCTCCCATTACTAATGAGGTAGGGTGCACTTATAGACTTTGGTCTATTCCGAAAAGCAACAACAAAAGCAAAAGCAGCCTAAAAGCAATTGGCTAATTCAGGTCTCTATATATTCGTCTCGCGGGTGGTTGGCCTCTCTTACAATGAGGTGTTTGACACTCGATTGTAACTATGTTAATTGAAATCCCATGGCGTTGTGCACTGGAATGGTGTCTGGACTAATCGTTACTTCATATTGGGACGAGATAGTGTGCGGTTGTGGATGCATTAACCGCAGGCAAGGGTGACCTAGCTCTACATCTTTGCCATCTCGGTGTAACCCGAACGGCTTGACTGACATCGGGGGCCATCGCGCAATGGGTGTTCCGATGTTAGCTTAGAGCTGGGTAGGAGCAGCTCATGGGGGGACTCGTACCCCACATTAAGCCTATGCACCTTTCGTGTACGGCACTAGCCTTGTCACGTTGGTGATACGTTTCCGACGTGGCGGCAGAGCCACCAAAAGAATATGTGGATGCTCCATGACGAAAGTCCGAGCTACCAACCACCGGTCCTCTTGGAATGCAGTGAGAAGTGCGAAGAGCCCTTGCTCTGGCGACATTGGGATAGGGCCACCGATGTTGGGAATCACACCTTGACGTGTCTTCGGTTTGCATGGTGCCCGGGTTGGCGGACCTTGAACAATAACTCCTCGCCCACTCCAGAGGGCGCCATGTCTTGAACGTGGAGGCAAAAAGTGAGGGGGATTTCTAACTTCTCCTTAATGACCCCAATGACAATAACCACCCTGATGGAAGAACACACTTTGGTCTACGCCGAAAAGCAAAAGCAACCTAAAAGCAATTGCCTAATTAATGTCTCTATATATGGTAAAAGCACCAACACCTATCTATAGCAAAACTTCCAAATCAAGCACTAGAATCTCAACCTTGAGTCTAGCTAAATTCTAACTTAACTTTACTAAATATATGTAAGGGCCCCTAGAATTAGCACACAGGCATGGCCCAATAATGCTAATTAATCCTAAATGACAACATTAGGGGTACTAATGTGAACATTAACTCTAACAGAGATATACTAATAAAAGTAAATAATGTGAAGCTACCAAATCTCAAACTTCATAGTTTTCACTTTGAGATTTAAAATCTGTTAAGATAAGCTTCAAAAGTAGTGTGAAGGTTTCTATTTTTTGTGAAAGATAAAGTTTTGGAATGTTCCATCAATGTCATTTTCTTCGATGCCATTAGTAAGTAGTTCTTGGGGTAATGTATTCTAAAAATTTCTTTATTATTCCAACGACTTTGTTGTTCAAAGCATGCAAGTGATTTGACTTTTATTCTAATTCTCAAAGTTTATGCAATGTCTTTGGGCTAGGGACAATATATAGGATTATGTTATATCATATGCCCTTTGGCTTGCAGTTTTTCTAACAATGATCATTGTAGTGTGCAGGCCCGTATCGTGCCGGAGACAAACGAAGGACTAGTTGAGTTTTTCATGCAAACGGAAGCTCAAGATTTTGATTTTGAAATAGCACGATGCAGGTTGCGGTAAGGTACTTGAAAATGAAGCTAGATATCATGCTTAAGTTCAAAGGTTATACTTCCATCAATCTTCATCAATTCTGGTGGCGTTATGGAAAGTTGAAGTCTGAAGACGAATTGTGCATTGTACATAGCCATTAAAGAAACGAAGTGAAATTTGCTCTCAATTATAGATAGGTTGATCTTTGCTATAAAAGATAAGTTTTTTAGAAGATGTATCACAAATATAGAGGTGTTAATGGAAAAGGAAATTGCAATGGCATTGTCCCGTTGTGAAGAAAGGCAAGCTGGGAGGTAGAGAAGAAAGGAAGGAAAAGAAGGAGAAAAGGACTAGGAAGATGAGGAAGAAGAGACCTAGGAGGGAGAAGGGAAAGGGGGAGAAGAAGGGGAAGAGGAGTGATGTGGAGGAGGAAGAGAAACAAGAGGAGGGGAGAGGAAGAGGAAGTATGGCGTTTGACATCTAGCAACATTATTTCTTCTATGAAATCATTGAAAAAAAGAGGAAAGAGAAGAAATATCTTCTCATATCAAAAGCAACACATAAGACAAATATATACATATAAGTGTTACTTGCTATTTATATTGTTATTGGTCAATCTTGGCATTGAATAAAGTTTTGATTTTCATTCTGGCAATGTACTTGCTGCAACATCTTCTTTTTATCTTATCAGATGTACAATTTAACTTTTAAGTATGAAATGATGGAATATATATTATTGTGCTTTGCATGTGTGTAGCTAGCTAGCTAATCATGTGGCTGCATAAGTATTCAAATGTATTGATTGCTTGGTGTAGTTGATGGTAATGACTGCACAAAGAGACGACTGTAGGAATAATCTAGCTTACACCTTTTGGTAGTCGACGATAGCTACCATCTAGGGTAGACAACTGTATTGCCTACTCATTAAGGGAGCTGAGTAGTCAAAGGCAATAACTACTTGATTAAATGAAAGTAATTTATACTCAATGTGACAATGGAATGATTGAAGAGACTGATTGTTGAGTTGTTTCAGGGACCATACTTTTACTGCTGGGTTAAGTTTACAAATGTTAAGCTAGCTCCTTGTGGTTGAAAAAAAGACATAGATATTGATTGCACAAGAGTGTGTTATAATTGGTTGGAAAGAGAAGATCGAGAGCTTTTAGATAATAACTTTCAGATGATGCTCACATCGATCAAGATATGTAGTTGGAAAATATTGAGCATCAAAACATAAGCACCATGTGAACTGGCAATATAGTAACCAATAACCTCAACAAATTGCCGATAGAGGTCGAGTTGAGACGTGAGCCACATGGGGTTGACTAGAGCAGAGTGTAACAGTACTTCGAATTCGGCCCTATCAGCCATAGTGGAAAATTGATGTGTACGACCAAGTCAAAGCACGTTTGGAAAGATGAAGCACAAGAATCTGTATTTTTTGGTTGGTGATACAAGGGGTCAATTGAAAGTGGTTTTCCAACTAGAAGAATCAATTTTGCAGTGCTGTATAATCAGTTAAACCAGAATAGATGAGCAAGAATACCTTATCATGAAAGTCATGGGCAAGATTGGAAGGGTGAGATGGATAGTGCTTTGTCTCCAAGATCAAACTTTAGTGTGGTATTCGGCTATCATTCATCTAGAGAAGAGCTAGCCTTTCTTAGTTGACATGGAGATGTTTTACATTATGAACAAATGACAACATGGGGTGGTCTTCAGGACCAGATTCTAGTGTAATTTGACTATGGTTCATCTAGGGAAGAGCTAGAGTTCCTTAGTTGCCATGACATCGCAAACTACTGATTCATTTTCAAGATGCCAGCCTCACATAGTAGCAGATCCACCTTGATGCAGTTCAGCAACAGAAGCCACATTGACAAGAATCAGCATCAATAATATTCCCATCCAACAAATACTCTGCAATGGTACTATGAGACTAGTACTAGAATGCATCTTGGTTTGCAAGGGGGGTTTGAACCTTGGACCAAAGAAACTTTGGATGCCAAGCTAGCCAACCAAGCCAACACTTGGAATGACTAGTACTAGAATGGTGTAAGGAGGATGCAAATGTTTTGGATGTTGAACAAATGACACTCCTCACATCACGTATGTGTGTTCAATAGAGCTATGGTGCAGAAAGCTGACTATATTGTCTGGGGCGAGATTTTTATGTCTGTAAGTGTCCACATAAAATCATCTTGGTAGAGTTTGCTTGATCACCAATGGAGTTGGAGAGCATATTTGTATTGATCATCTACTTTTGAAGAGTCATGGCTAGTTACATGTGAGGGTAGGTGGAAATACCCATGGATTGCCCTTACGTGTAGTAGTGGTAGCTTTCTAGTATTTGGGTGCATAGCATACGCACATATACCTAAGGACTTATGAAAGAAAGATGGTATTTGAAGACTATTGAAGATGGGCGCATTTTGGAGCTTGGTAGGCAAGGAGATCAAAAGTTTTGAAAGGGAAAACTTACTTTCAAACAATTTGGAACCTTCCTTTTATGTCTTAAGTGACGAAGATGCAAGCTTGGATGGATGCAATGAAAGGAGTATTCTTCTATTTTGAAAAATACAACTTGGGAGCTTGTGAAGAAAAGCAAAATCAAATGGGTTTACTGAATCAAATATAATTGTAATGTTGAGGTGGACAAGTGCAAGGCAAGAGTGGTGGCTAAAGGCCCAAGGGTATGTGCAAAAAGAAGTATTGACATGATGAGACTTTTGCTCTTATAGCCAAAATACATACTATTAGAACAATTCTTGCTATTGCCACTCATTTCAATAATCAATTGGTCTATTAAGCACATGGATGTAAAATCAGCTTTTCTTAATGGTCTTCTTGAAGGAAAAGTTTATGCTGAGCAACCTCAAAGTTTCGTAGTCAAGGAGTGTTGGATTTATTCCTCTACTCTCCTAAATCCCATGTTAATCTGGTTCCATTCATATTGTAGCACTTTTACATGCATTGTCGCATAGTCTGCATAAATACTCTATTATCGAAGACAGGCAAGAGAGTGGCAATCCAACTTGTCAAAGTTACCCGACTTGTCGGAGTTGGCCAAACTATCGGGGAAGCCCAACTTGGCCGACTTATCGGGGAGTCCGGCTTATCGACTCAATCGTCGAGGACCATCAAACGACTATCCTGACTTTATTGACTATCGGCAGCGACACGCTCGACTCCGAATAGTCGAAACCTTCTCACGCCCACTTCTTGTACTATGCAACTACCTGGACAATGACAGCAGCAGCCACGATCTATTCCAGACGGCGCAACGGCTCCACGCCACCTTCTTGTACATACATATGCACAATTGTAAATTGTATAGAGTTTGGCTGTTTCGAATCCTATACGCCTTACAGTACCAAGAAGTTTGTTCACTTGGGCGATGGCACACAAGCTATCAGAGGTGAAGGTACAGTAAGATTAAGCTTTGCAAATGATCAATCCAAGCTACTTTCAAGTGTCATTCATGTACCAAATCTTTCTACAAATCTGCTCTATTACAGATTTAGGACACAAAGTAGAATTCGAATCAGATCAATGTAAGGTAGTCGATAAGACAGGCAAGATCCTAGCACTTGGAAAGAGGCATGGATACTTGTACAAATCAAGTCATTGCTTTCTTGCCTCTAATCAGGCTCTCAGTACTTTTGTATAGATCAATAAAAGTTTACTTTGGCATTATAGACTTGGTCACTTGAATTATTCTTCTGTACAACACATGTCTAAGCAGTCTATTGTACTTGATCTTGACTATCCAGATAGGAAAGTCGAATTACCTGTCTGTCAAGATTGTATAGTTGGTACCTTGGTCGAGTCAACCAAATGCATGCTGGCACACGCATCATTGCCAAAGAAGCTGTTTCCACTACAACTTACATCCAGAACAGATGTTCGACTAAGGCCCTCTCAAGAAAAACACCCCATGAAATTTGGATAGGATCTAAGCCTTCAATGAAGAACCGACAAGTATTCGGTTGTATCGCCAACGTGCAGATCCCGAAGGAGACAAGGAAGAAATTTGACTTCCAAAGTCTAAAGACCATCCTGATCAGTTACACTTCCTCCGACAACACCTACAAGCTATACGACCTCGATACCCAGCAGATTTTATTCAGCATGCATCCTGTCTTTGTCGAGGATCAGTTTATCGACTTCAAAGGGAAGGGTAAAGTTCCAAGTGAACCTTTGACACCTGCCATTGACATGACAATTCGAGCCTCAGGCTCCATCGTGCCGACAGTCGACCAACTATTCGACAACGAATCAAAGGAAGACATTGCTGTTACTCAACAACAACCCAACCAAGGAATGGGTCATCAGCTGACGCGACCTCCAAGAAGATCGAACCGAGTGCGCACACAGCCCACAAGGTATATTGCTACTTGTCGGCAGCAATCTTATCGATTGCAAACAGGTCTTCAAGATCAAGTATAAAGATGACGGGAGTATTGACCGAAGGAAGGCCTCTTATCATTTGCTGCTACGGCCGACCTCGAAGTACATCAACCTGATGTATAGACAACTTATCTGAATGGAGTTATAGAAGAAGACATTTACCTGATACAACCCGAGGGATATGTTCTTGAAGGTATGAAGAATCATGTCTGTAAACTCCACAAGGCACTTTATGGCTTGAAACAATCAGTAAGAGCTTGGTTTCAGAGGTCTAACACATTCCTCATCCAACATGGTTTCAAACCAAGCACTGCCAATTCTAACGTCTATTTCAAGTCAGTGCAGCATTCCTTCATTATCATCAACTTGTATGTCGACGACATGTTGCTTTTTAGCAACAGTACCGATCAGGTGAAGGATGCCAAACGGATGCTGTCTTCTGAATTCGACATGACCGATCTGGGTGAGGCTCACTACTGTCTAGGAATTCAAATCCATACTTTTCAGATTTTCGTAACAAAAATCAAGAGATAGAGAGAGACGACTGATCTATATCACTCAACAAAGGTATCTTCATAATACTCTTATCAGATATAATCTAATCAATTGCAAAGAAGCTCACTCACCAATGGATGTAGGCCTGCGACTGTCGAAGGACCAATGTCCTAAGACAAAGTTAGTTCATTAAGCCAATTCATGGCCAATCCTGGCATCATACATTGGAAGGCTCTTATGAGAGTCATGGGGTACATTCGAGCTACAACAGACCTGTGCATTTGCTATGGAGAAGTCGACAACGACAATCTTCATCAGCTAAGTAGATATTCAGATGCAACTAGCTTTTCCAAGTAGCACACATAATCTTCCTTGTCAAGGAAAATCCGTGGATTCGGATGGGTCGAACAATCGGATCGGAACGATCCTACTACTACTGCGCGAAAGCAGTGGTCGACTAATTCCCTCGGTGCGTGCACTACTACAACCGTAGGCGAACACAAAATAGAGCTTAATTGCATTTATGCGGAAGCAGAAGTGCAGACAGTCAGACAAAGCATTAAGAGAGTCAGATAGAAAATGGAAAGCTTGCAACACTGACAGAATCTGAACGCTCGTTTGACGGTCCTCGACGATAGTCGATTGAGTCAATAAGTCGGACTCCCCAATAAGTCGGCCAAGTCGGGCTTCCCCGATAGTTCGGCCAACTCCAACAAGTCGACGAGTATCTACATCTCCTCCCCAGCTTTATGGCTTGAAACAAACACCTCATGCATGGTATTCACGCATAGATAAATACTTCGCAGTGCATAACTTGAAAAGGAGTAGATCTAATCCTAGACTTTATGTTTTGCAAAGGAGGACAAGATTTTAATCATCATTCAATTATCATTCTGTATGTTAATGATTTGATTATTACAGGTAGCAGCACTTTAATGATCAAAGAAGGAAGGATAATTTGTCACCAGAATTTGATATAAAGGATCTAGGACAACTCCATAATTGTTTAGGCATTGAAGTATTGAAGCAACCACTAGTACATTCTTAACTCAAAGTAAGTATGTGCATAAACTACTTGAGAGATCTAATATGTTGGACTGGAAGCCTCATCACTTGTCCAAATATTCATATGTTGTTGGGATTGTAAGTCAGTTTATGGTAGATCCAAGAGAACTGCACTTCAAGGCAGCCAAGGGCATAGCTAGGTATCTTGAGGGCACATTTGGCTTGAGCTTGAATATAAATTGAAAAGTGATTTTGTCTTGCAAGGGTTTTGTGATGCGAATTGGGCAAGCGATGTTGAAACCAGGGAAGCAACCCACGGTGATACTCTCCGCCATGGAAACTACATACAGGCTAGTGACGATACCAATATTGGGAGATTGAGATATTCATGACTAGTCTTTGCACCTTCTTGTAGGATTTATGAGTAGGGGCATCACTTAGGCGTCTCATTTGGAGCCATTTAGCATTTCCATATCTCACCTTTTAGACGGACTCAATCATAATTTCGAAGATCTATTTATCGATCATATATATTTCTAAAGCATCTCGTATGGCCTAAGGGTCAAGCTAAACTTCTCCCTGACTCATTTCTTAGAGATAGATGCCTTGGTATCTGGAATCGGGAGTATCACACTACCTCGTACTCACTTTGGGACAGCTTAGAGTCTGTTCAGCCTGCTACATGTGGAGACATGTTGTTTCCACAGAATTTTTAGAAAAAGATGGGATTTGCCAGCTGTGTAATATTGGTGAGGTGGAGTACTCTTACTTTGGGACCTTGGGATGGCATAACCTTCAACTGCGAGGTTCAAACGAAGAAGGGCTTACGGTGGATACCTAGGCACCCAGAGACAAGTGCAGGTTCGAACCCTTCTCCCACAATAGTAGGGTTAATGTCGACCAAGGCCAGTGTTGTGTAGTGGCTATGCCCCGGTGACTTATTCCGAGTAAACCCCGTTGATCGGTTGATTATGAATAAAAATTACCACCTTGATTTACTTATTCATATTCTTTCAGTGCTTGATATATTAAGAGATCAAATGGAGAGACCACTATATGTTTTGTGAGCAACCAGTCATGCTCCGTCTATTGATATAGTACGAGGATCCTCATTGTGTAACTCTGAATGTACAAGAGATGGTTGGTACCCACTCCAATATGTGGGATTCTCAGGCTGCTATTATCTGTTGCTCTAGAGGCTTCCTCAGGCACATATAGAATTAAAATTAGAGGATGAGGCAACTCTTCATTTTAGAAATCGACACTTGGGACAATGTTCTCAACAGCAGCAAAGACCGATAGCCTTGCAAGTTGTACATCTGCCCCACAAACACATACTTCTTCCACGGCGCATGACATCATCATCATCTACCACCATCACGATCTTTTTGAAATATGCGTCTCAGGATTCCACTTGATGACTACCTTGGAGATGGTCACTTTTCTTTTTTGTACAGAATTGTTTTATTGAAGGTCCCCTATATGAACTCTTTAGTACTCATCTAGGTATGTCTAGCATAGAATGGGCTTGTAAAATTTTGATTGGAGATGTTTCTACTCCCTTGATGGTAGAATCATACTTGAGATCTAAGGAAGCGGATGGCGGACGCGGACGCGTTAGGGGTGCATCCGCGTCCGGACGCGTCCGCGATTTTCAATTTTTTTTTTTTCAAAAAGAAAAAAATACAGGCACTAGCCCAGGCTGTCCCAGATCCCCAAAACGAAATAAAAGCAATTTATGGTCCCTCCCCCCGCCAAAAAAAAAAAAAATTATCAGAGGGTGTCTGGCACCCACCTGCCCCCTCCCGTTAGAAAATAGGAAAACGGTACCCAAAAAAATTTGCAACAGACCTAACCACTGCCCATGCCTCTCATAACTGAGATATTACCAAACAACGATGACTAATGAGCAGTTCATAAATTATTACGAACCTTCATTGGGAACTAAGCTCCAAAAAAGCAGCAAAGAAAGATTTGAGAGTGGTTTGGAGTGAAGATGATGGTTTGTATGGCAAACATATTACTGGTTTAGGGTTTAGGGTGCATCAGTGACTGTCTCAAAGAAGTGAATGCTCACCAGAGGATTGGGGAGAGGTGAACGCTCACCAGAAGAGTGACAAGCTCTCAGGACCAGAAGTCTCTGGGGGAAATTAGGGCTCACCAGAAGAGTGACAAGCTCTCAAGACAAGAAACCACAAGACCGACACACTACTATGTCTTATATGATGAGATCGGTTTCCCCCCGGATGAACTTCAACAGCTTACTAATTACTTATGCAAAACTGTGTCATTCACTACAGAAAACCACAAGACCTACACACTACTGTGTCTCGGTTGATGAGATCGGTTTCTCCCCGGATGAACTTCAACAGCTTACTAATTACTTATGGCACTACTTCAACATGCTACAATACGCTGTCGAAATTTTGCGTACCAACATGGGGGCTCCGAAACATCTCCCAGTTTTCAGGTCCCGACCGGACAAAGTGTCCCTGAAGCCTTGTTTAACGTCGAACTTTGGACGGACGTTGCGGGCCGACCGTCGGTCGTTTCCTCGTCCTGTTTGTTCCCACAGGTTCATATCGAGGTTGTCCACTGGCCGAAACAGACGGCACCTAAAACGGATCCTGTTTGGAGAAACGGGGCCGTCGGACAGAGAGTTGAAAAACTAGTCCATTTCGCTTGACCTAATTGCGTTTCTCTCCAGTCGAAGGGCCATTTTGACCGAACAATACCCGAATCGAGCCAGGCTCAATCCCTTGGGTTCGTATCGGGATCACAAACCTGTGGACTGTGTTCCTGGACCATTGATGCATTCTACACAGTACCATGGCCTATGTGATGAGATAGATTTAGGGTTTGGGGTGGTGCAATGTCACGTGGGATGTGGATGGACGATGCGGATCTGGAGGTGGTGGCATAAGTGTAGGTCCGGAAGCGGAGGATGTGGATGGTTCGTGCAGATCTGACGGTGATGGCACATGCGTACATGCAGCAGTGGAGGCTGTGGATCCATGGGGAGTACTAGCGGAGGGGGTACGGGTGGCTGTGGCGGAGGCGGTGGCGGGTGCGGATGCGACGGTAGGGGTCGGGGCGGTGGCGCTAGGTGTACCAGTGGCAGGGTCAGTGGCAGTGGGTGCACCAATGGAAACAGAGTCCGCGGCATCTGTGGACGGCTCGCCGGGCTTAGCAATTGTCTCAGAATATGCCTCGAGAATGCGAGCCCTCTCCGCAGCGGGGACGACCATACAAATGCCGATCCCGTAGCGTCCCCCCATGGGTCGGACTCGCAATCCCCCCAAATGTGCTCGAACCTGAGAGGCGTTCCCTATGAACTGCTTTCGACAAAAAGGGCAACGCCACTTTTTGTCGGGCATCACTTCCACCTCATCCAAATGGGACGAGCGGCTATCTCTCTCTCTCTCTCTCTCTCTCTCTCTTTCTCTCTCTCTCTCACACACACACACACACACACACAGAAGCACGCAAATCCAATATCTCTCTCCCACCATAAACCCTAAACCCTAAACCCAAGCACCCTAAACCCTAAATCCTAAGCTCACACACACACCATGTCTCGTACACGCGTGCATACACACACATCCTCTCTCCCTCCATCCCTCACACTCTCTGTCTCTTTATTACAGTTTTTGGAGTCGTTTATACGCTCCACGGTTACCACATACTTGACATGTATTTCCTTAGTCTCATATGCCTTTTGGCGTGGAAAAGACATTAATAAAGCTTTCTTTCTCTCTTCCTCTCTCTCTCACACACAAATCGCCGTACACACACACATCTATATGCTCAACAATCATCACACACACACACACACAACTCATCACACACACACACAAACAACATAGCACTCTCTCTCTCTCTCTCTCTCTATATATATATATATATATATATATATGCCTCTCCCTCATTCACTCTCTCTCTCTCCCTCTCCCGCCCTCTTTCTCTCCTCTCGGGCTTCAGGCTTCTGCGGACTGTTCCGCAGTGCCTGCGCCTTTTGTTTTTTTTAAAAAAAAAAAAACGTGTCTGGGGCCCGGACGCGTCCAACCAAAAATAAAAAAAAAGGATGCGTCCGACGCCCGGACCCGGACGCGGGGTCGGACGCGTCCGGGTCCGGGCGTCGGACGCGGACGCGGATGTGGGCATTCCGGCCCGGACCCTCACGTTTGCTTGAGATATACTTTGTCTTATGTAATTTTTGGTGCCCCACACACACACACACACACACATACACACACCCGCACACGTCTATCGAGTTACTCATCTGGCTGTATGTGATGGGCCTATGATAGGCTCTCTTGTTGCACGCTTCGAATTTCAATAGGAGGAGAAAGGAGGATATTTCAGAGGAGGATTCTACTTTGAAGATATAGAAGGCTTTAACTTCCTTTGAGATGAAAAATATTCTTGTAGTGCTCATGTATAATACAGTTTGAGTCTGTGTTTTCTTCAATCATACATCTTCCTTTTCTTGAAAAGCACGAATTCTGTTGAAAGTGGCAATCTATTTCTATACCTAATCCAATAAACCTTAGCAAAACCCGTAGTCAAAACCAAGCAAACAAATTTTGTTTTCTATAGAAATCTCATTAGGTGTTATGCTCTGTTGTTAGAGGTGTGATTAAACACACAATAAGCTCTTGATTAGTTTCAAAAATTTCAGCAACAAAGATGAACCAATCTGTAAAGCAAATGTGACCAGAGTTTAGGATTTCAGCCAAGGAATGGACCCCATAATTTGTCTAACATCAAGTTACAGGCAAAACTAGTACACAAACATGTAGGGATGTTAGAGAAGAGAGAGGGAACTTTACTGACACAAGCAGCTCACAACAGCTTTATGTAATAATTGTACTTATTTTTCTCCCATGTTGAATTCAACTATTTTCCAGATGAGCCTGACAACTCCTTTGATACTCTTTTGAAAGCCTAATCCACTTTCGGCACCCTGAGTTAATAAGTCTCAGCCGTTTCTCTAATAGGGTGAACTTGGGCATTTGGGATCCAAATAGTATTCAATAAACTGCAGGTCCTTATGGCACCAATTAACTGTCTATAACTTCAATATGCAATTATAGCATTTGATACTAACTTGAATGAAACTTCCTCAATCATCTTGAAGCTTTTTGCTTCTGTTGTAGGTAGGTAAGCAAGTAGAAACAGAATATAAACTATTCTCAAGGCTGGGATAGTGGAAGTTGATCAATCTCATCAGATGGAGACCAGCTGTTGAATGTTGAAGTAGAAACATTGAGGAATTGCTTGTTGGTTTCAAAGGAAATTTACTTTATGCTTAAGCTTTGATTCCTAATAATATCCATTGTTTGCATGTAGGCTTAATGGCGAATTTTTTTCCTATTTACAGCAGGAAGTGAGTTCATTGCGATTTTCACTTGACCGTACTAAGGTTGGTATCTGTTTCCAAATGTGTAAATACTATAACTCAACACTACACCACTCTAAATTTGGCCTTTGCGTGAGGTTATACAAACCTTGTTGTGGTAGTTTTTTTCTCTTGCAATAATAATAATAAATAAAATCTTATTCTTAATCTTCATCCTAGTTATGAACAAAATACAGATTTTGATAACAGTGAAGTATAAAAGACCATAAAGTAGGCAACAATAGTGTTCTCCTACAAAGGAGATCAAAGTACATCACATGTGAATATTAGCTAAAACCCTACAAGCTTAAAAAAAGTCAAAAAAGTCCCCTTTTTTGACCCCAAAAAATAGCAAAAAAAAAAGGGGAAAATCTCTCTCTCTTTCTCTCTCTCTCTCTCTCTCTCTCTCTCTCTCTCTCTCTCTCTCTCTCTCTCTCTCTCTCTCTCCCCAAGAAAGTTTACATACTACCTAAAAAAATTTACACTAAAAGATATTCACAAAAACAGCAAAAATTCTGTTTTTTTAACAAAAAATCAGAAAAACAAATCCAGGTGTACATTCCGGGAACCCTAATCACGTTCCGGAATGTGGCATGCATCTATGATACATACATATATAATATAATATATATATAATAACATGAGGGTCCAGGCCTTTTCGCATCCGTGTCCGGCGACCGGACCCGGACGCGGGGTCGGACGCGTCTTTGTTTTTCTGTCAGTGGTAAGTTTTTCGTAATGCCCTAAACCACATGCCTCTCACTTGTAGGATGACAGAGCTGAAGTTCATATGGGAGGCGCGGTGGAACTACTTCCACAAGAGTATCCACAGCGTTGCACACATACTGTATCCCCTCTTCCTCTCTCCGACACAGATAGCAGACAGGGAGATCGAGGCCGATTGGCTTCAGTACATTCACAGGGTGGGTCCACACATAGGTTTGGATCCTATCAGGCTCATGGAGGAGCTCGCTGCATTTCGTTTCGGCATGGGCACGTTCGGCCACCCGGCTGCTCAGGATCCAGAGAGGAGGCAGCTTCCCATTACCTGGTGGACCATGTTCGGTAGCACCTATCCATCCATACAGCGTCTTGCAGTGTGTGTCCTTTCTTAGGTATGCATCTCATTTCATCCTCCATTGCTGTGTTTCGTTGACCTTCCACCCGTGCACATGTGCTGAAGCATTTCATTGCACGTACCACAGGACTGCGCTGCCTACGTGTGTGAGCGTAATTGGAGCACATGGGCACTGATTCACACGAGGAGAAGAAACCGGTTGTCAGTGAGTCAGTTGGAGCGGTTTGGGTTCTGTAGCACCAACGCATGTTTCGCCAGGAGACTTCCGACCATTACGAGCGCATTGCAGGTGATTAGCTATTCTCCCATAGCATGTTGGTTGACTCCTAGTACGTTGGTTTCATTTCTTCATTAAGTTGTCTCTCTGACATGCAAATTCTAAACCTTGCAGACGAAGATATCTGATTTGGAGCGCCAGGTTGACTTGCCTACGGACAGTATCCATCCCATGCCTGCAGATGACCTGGGCACACAGTTGATGGCAAAGAGAGAGAGAGAGCTTGCCGAGATGAGAGAGAGAGAGAGAGCTTGGGCTTGAGCACAAAGAGCCCCCATTGTATGAGGCAGATGAGTTAGTGTCAGAGGATGAGCATGATGAGGATGAGCCCATTCGGGTTGTGTTTGCCAGATCAGAGAGGGATGAGGCGGATGATACAGGTGCAGGGCACACGCCACGGGCAGGGGTCACAGGTGCATCACGTGGCAGAGGTGGGACACATGGCACAAGTTATACCGGGAGACAGGCAGGGCACACAGGGGGGGCCAGTGGCATACCTACCTATGCTGACATGATGGAGGAGGCTCTTGATAGAGGGCAGAGTGATTTAGATGCCGGTCCGGTAGATGTTTGGATGCGTGCAGTACAGAGTCATGGCCGTTACTATGACAGTACACCAGAGGAGGCACCGGAGGACTTTGATTGCACAGATTGGGAGGCCATGCAGGGTCTATAGGGTGCACATGATGAGGCACGGGATGAGGCTCGGGTTGATTCAGGGGTTGGTGCACAGGATGATCCAGAGGTTGGTGCACAGGATGATTTAGAGGCTGGTGCACAGGATGAGTCCCATAGCCCAGAGCATTTGTATTCAGATGCCCAGCTGGACGACTTGGTTGCCACATTGGATTCAGAGGCCCAGCAGATGCCGAGTGTCAGGGCGCCCCCATCATCTCTTGCCAGCATGCCATACACAGAGTCCCAGCTAGAGTAGCCGCATGAGGTGCCTACAGTTCCTCCAGCTCCTCAGAGGGTGTATGTGCGTCGCACAGCTCCTCCAGTGCCACCGATGCCATTTAGGCCTGCAGCCCCTCCATCGCCGTCCACTTCTACAGCACCAGGTCATCTGTGCCCAGGTTTTCTCTCGCAGCGCCCATATCCACAGTGGCTCCTCCAGCTGCTCCTCTAGTGGCAGCACCCACTCCACATCCTCATCCTTTGGCAGCAGCCACTCCACTGGCTCCCCCTTTGGCAGCACCCAGGATGTACCAGTACCGGCCACCTCAACGCCCCTTTCAGTACATATGCCGCTGTACTCGCCTCTTGCACTGCCAGTTCCTCCACCTGCAGCAGCCCCACGGGCACACACTCCACGAGCTCATCCTCCTTGCTCAGGTGCACAGGGAGTTCCCTCTTTTGCTTCCCTATCCCAGCCGGCCTCAGCTTGGGCTCAGCCTAGCCAGCCAGGTGATTTGCATGGGGGTGACGAGGCATTGATAGCTCCTCTTGTCCGCAAGAGACCAGGAAGGCCCAAGGGTGCACCGAACAAGAAAGGCAAGGCACAGAAACTGCCAGGGAGGAGAGGATGACCACGCAGGGCTCCAGGTACAGGTAGAGGTGCAGTATCAGAGCCAGTTGGAGCAGGTTTTGTTGGTTTGGCCTGCTTGGGGGCTGATGCGGAGGCTGATTGGGAGGATGAGGATGACGAGTCCTCCTCCTCGGATACACAGCCCATGCCAGTTCCAGACAGGCAGAGATATAGGCTGCGAGAGTCAGCTCTCCTGAGTTGTCTGCAGAGCATTCGTCTGAGTCAGAGCCAGAGCATTGATTGCGGCTCTGTTGTTTAAGTTTCAGTAGTTTGTCTCTAGCAGACGGTCTACCATTGTACTCAGATGATTTGTCACATTATATACAGTGTTTGGCCTACATTATTTGCTGCACATTGTGCGTATGTCGCTCTGTACATGTGATGTTGTATTTTCAATTTTATGTCGAATTCTATGTGCGTGTGTGAATCCTTTTTTCATTTAATTTCGTTTGAAGAAAATGCTAGCTTCACATATATGCACCTACATCATGAGCACAACAATCACCCCTACACCCCAAACGACATTTCATAAACACATGTAATACATCTGCATTTAAAAAAATTACAGAGATTGCAACTTTCATGACCAGGCTCGCGTTGCACAAAAAACAACTATGTATATATTCAACCGTTGTATGAAGATAACATCACATATACTGTCACTTTTTTAAGCGGCCATCTAGTTATTTGCTGCACCATAAACTGCCGAAAACTACATAGCAACAGTCCGCCACATACGGCTGGACCTTATCTATTCTAAACATCCCTCACTGATCCTCCACCGACTCCTCGCCCTCGTCTGGTGCATTTTTTTGTCGCTCTTGCTCTGCCTCCCAGTTAGCCCGAGTTGCCTCCTGGTTAGCCCGACGTCCGGCCGCCCTTTCCCTGACCATGATGAGCTGCCGTCGTGTGAAATTCATTCCGATCTGCTCATCCAGATCCAGCTCGACAGCGGGGACAGGATCCACAGTGGGGGCGGGTGGCTCCGGTTCCGGATTTCTCTCCCGAGTCTGTTGCAGCATCTCTTGGATATTTGCCTCTTGCTTCCGATGTCTCTCGTTGTGCCTTCGGATATCTTCCTCAAGCTTCCTCCTGGCTTCGCCCTCGGGCTTTGGTGGTATGGGCTCTGCCATCTCGATCAACCCTGGTCCTTGAACACCCTCTCACAGCACCCTGGTTCTCAATCAGCTTGTCACCGGCTCTCGCTTGCTCTCTCACTGTCTATCACTAGCTCTCTCACAGCCTCTGAAAATGCCGACCACAATGGCATTGTGAGTGCCTATTTATCCCCACAGCCTAATCGGCCATGTGGATCCCCATCATCCATCCATGTGCCTCTGTACCTGCCCCCATGTGATGCTCCCCCCCTGTGTTGGTTTCCCATTGGCCCCATGGTCTGCTCACCCACAGTGCCCATGTGCCTCTGTACCTACCCCCATGTGATGCTCCCCCTCTGTGTTGGTCTCCCATTGGCCCCATGGTTTGCTCACCCACAGTGCCCATGTGCCACTGCACCAGTCCCTTGCACCATGTACTGTACCCTTTTTTTTTACACCCAATACCCCTTTTTTTTCCATTTTTTTTGTCCTTTTTTGGTAAGTAATAGGCCAAAAAAAATTATTAAATATATTAAAAAATAAAAAAAATATTAAAAATGGTACCACCCTGGTACCGCGGATCCCAGGGAGGTACCGTACCGGCGGTACCATACCAGCGGTACCAAGGGGTACTATGATATATAAATATATATATATATACATAAATATATTTTTATATATCATAGTACCCCTTGGTACCGCTGGTATGGTACCAGGGGGTACCATTTGTCTATTACTTACCAAAAAAGGACAAAAAAATGGAAAAAAAAGGTGTACTGGGTGTAAAAAAAGAGGGTACAGTACATGGTGCACGGGACTGGTGCAGTGGCACATGGGCACTGTGGGTGAGCAGACCATGGGGCCAATGGGAGACCAACACGGGGGGAGCATCACATGGGGGCAGGTACCGAGGCACATGGGCACTGTGGGTGAGCAGACCATGGGGCCAATGGGAGACCAATAAGGGGGGGAGCATCACTTGGGGGCAGGTACAGAGGCACATGGATGGATGATGGGGATCCACATGGCCGATCAGGCTGTGGGGATAAATAGGCACTCACAATGCCATTGTAGTCGGCATTTTCAGAGGCTGTGAGAGAGCTAGTGATAGACAGTGAGAGAGCCGGTGACAGGCTGTGAGAATAGGCTGTGAGAGACAAGCTGTTTGAGAGACAGGGTGCTGTGAGAGGGTGTTCAAGGACCAGGGTGCTGTGAGAAGAAGGCCCCTCTGGCTGCAAGATGGGCAGCTGCAGGAACCTCTTACTTCTTACCTCTCTGGCTGCAAGATGGGCAGTTGCAGGAACTGTCCAATCCGGTCCATGAGCTCATATACAAGTCCAAGTGTCGACCTCTCGCTGTCAGCCATGCAGAGCACAATGTAGAGTGGTCGAAGCAGTCCTGACAATGTCTGTGCATCCCTCCAGAATTGGTCTCCCCTCACCGTGGAAGAAAAGTGCTCCCCATCCTCAGTGTGCTGAAACGTACTGGCACGCCAAAGATCACTGGCAACCATCTGTAGAAGCTGCGCCCTACACCTGATCAGACGGTCGATGACCACCAAGTCAAATGCAAAGCGTGTGGGGGCTGGCTTACGGAGGTCCAGATGGCTGAACACCCGGAACATGGCAAGAACACGCCTCTTTCTAGTGACAAAAGTCACCAGGAAGAGGGCCTCACGGACGATGGCTCTAACCCAGGGAAGTGCACCTATGTAATAGATCCTAACACCACAGTAGGGCAAATACTAACTGATCCACCCAACCTTGCCTACTCCCTGATATAGAGTAAGCCCCTCCTAGCCCAGTGTGAGGACTGGTAGCATGCAACTGCCAAGTGTCGGCCACGTGGCACTGACGTGGTCGACTGCACGTCGGGACCCAACTGGGGGCCCTATCCTGCTGACAGGGTCCCTAGGCTGTGTTAGGCCCGCCATGGCTATGGACCGTGCTGGGGCACACTACTCACACTGTCTTGCCCTGTTGGTCATGTACACTGGACACGACCCTGACTGTGGTATCTGACCTATCTGTGTTCCCTAGGGTTCGGCACTGGTTACGAGCTCATAACACTCCCTCCCCCTTAAGAACCGTCTTGGTCCTCTAAGACAAAGTCTGGAAAAATCTTGCGAAGGACGCTGCCTCTTTCCCAAGTGGCATTCTCAACAGGCTGATCATTCCACTTAACCAGATATTCTCAGTATAGAGTATGACGAGTCTGCGTCTCTCGACTATCAAGAATCTCCTCTGGTTCATGTGGAGGTTGTTGAGGATCCAATGGGAGAACTAGAACACTGTCCCCTACCAGATTATCTGATCTGGTTAAGGCTTTTCGTAACTGACTTACATGAAAGACTGGAAAAACCTTACTGTTGTGTGGGAGTTCTAGTTCATAGGTGACCTCGCCTAGTCTCCTACTGATGGTAAAGGGACCACAATACCTTGGAGACAACTTAGCACACACTCCTGATTTGAGGGTTTTAGAGTCAACTGGGACTCTTAAGTAGACTTCCTCACCAGTGGAGAACTGCACATCCCGTCTGTGTGGATCTGCATAATGCCTGGCTCGATCCTGGGATTGTCTAATGCTACGCTTAGCATGTTCTATCATCTGGTTTAGGTCTTCTAAAAAGTTTCTGGCTGCTTCAACTTTTTCTTGTTTAAACCCTACAACTGTGGGTGAGCGTGGCTGAAAACCGTACATCAGCATAAATGGGCTGTATCCCGTAGCTGAATGTTTGGTACTGTTGTAAGCAAACTCTAATATCGAGAGATACTCCTCCCAATTAGTCTGCCTCTTGCTGACGTATGCAAGAAGCATATCCTCCAGCACTTGATTTACCCTTTCTGTTTGACCGTCCGTCTGTGGATGGTCGGTTATATTCAAATCTTCATGTATTTCCAAGTTCTAGCATGGTAGATGTATGATTTCTAGCTTATGAATGATTCTAGATGTGCACTCCACTTAAGCCAAAGATCTTGTGAAAATTCACACGTGTGAGAATGTCCTAATGTATGATTAAGATCTCCTAAGCTTTGAATAAATTTCAAACAAGAAGATCCACTCAAATCAAGCAAAATTACTCTCAATCTAATCCTAAATTGCAATT
Source organism: Diphasiastrum complanatum (assembly GCA_029204225.1). Classification (NCBI taxonomy): domain Eukaryota; kingdom Viridiplantae; phylum Streptophyta; class Lycopodiopsida; order Lycopodiales; family Lycopodiaceae; genus Diphasiastrum; species Diphasiastrum complanatum. Next base: position 14,329,745 of record CM055111.1, on the reverse strand, counting down.
TTAACCATACTTATGCCAAAACAAGCTGCCTAATGCAAGCTAACATCCATTAATATATGCTGCAAACTGATAAATTGGTGTAACCCCTCGGCAACGGTGCCAAAATTGTTGTGGGGTTTCCTACCCTAGCCTCAACCCAAAATCCAAGCACACAGGTCCATCTTAATCCCATCTGAAGAGATAATGTGACCCAAATATGCTACTTCTTCAACGAAGAATTCACACTTGGATTGTTTAGCATAAAGCTTATGCTTTCTGAGCAGTCGAAACACCTTTCTGAGGTGTTTTAGATGCTCCTTCCTCGTTTTGCTGTAGACGAGGATGTCATCTAAAAATACGACTACAAACTTACCCAAGTATGGTCTGAGGACACTGTTCATCAAGGTCATAAAGGTAGCTGGAGCATTTGTGAGCCCAAATGGCATCACCTTAAACTCATAATGACCGTGACGAGTCCTAAAAGCTGTTTTCGAGACATCTTCCGATTTTATACGGACTTGATGATATCCTGATCTGAGGTCTATTTTGCTGAAAAACTTAGCCCCGTCGAGTTGATCAAACAACTCGTCTGCCCGAGGCATAGGGTATTTATTCTTAATTGTGACTTTATTGAGGGCTCTGTAATCTACGCAAAGACGCATAGACCCCTTCTTTTTCACCAATAGGACTGGTGAGGCCCATGGTGAACTACTGGTCTGAATTTGGCCTTTCCCAAGATAGTCTGTTAACTGCCTAGTTATTTCTTCATCCTCTGTTCGGCTGACCCGATACGGAGGTTTAGAAACAGGTGCTATACCTGGTACTAGGTTTATTACATGATCTACCTCTCTGCTAGGTGGTAAACCATGTGGCAAATCTTCAAAAAAAACATCTTTAAATTTAGACAATAAAGTTTCTAATTTACTGATTTTCTGCTGAATAGAACTGGAAATAGAAACTTCAGGAATAAACTGAAAGTCACATAAGAATACCTGATGGTCTTCGTCTCCGATTAGCTGACAGAGCTCTGAACTGCAGACCATAGGGCTGTTGGGAACATCATGCTCCCCATGCAACTGGATCTCTCGGCCTTTATACTGAAAGCTGAGGGTGTTCTCCTGATAGTTTTAGTGGAGGGAAGGTCCTAAACTGTAGAGCCAATCTCTCCCGAGAACAATGTCTGTTCGATCCAGGTGCATTATCTGAAAGTTTATTTCATCTTGGTACCCCTGAATACCAAGATTTAACTTACTTACCATAGTTTCCCATATTTTTTTATCTTCACCCTTAGCTAATGAAACTATGTACCTATGTTGACTAGGTACCTCTGGTAGTTTAAGCTTTTTAACCAGGGTGTGGTTGATGAAATTATGGGTTGCCCCATCATCAACCATGACTCTTACTGACTGGTTATCAACTTTCCCATGCATACGTACAAGGTCATGCGGCCCAAAGCTGAAGGGTCTCGCTAGCATTGCACAGGTCAGCTGGCAACAGTGTTCATGATCTTCATGGTACACTTTGATCTCGGAAGCTGCCGAGTCATTGGGGAAACATACAGTCTGAACAAGATGAACTTGTTTTTTATCTTTTTTATCTTTTTTAGTGAAAGGCCCCTTGGGACACTGTCTGACTGTGTGTCCCTTGCCCATACACACAAAGCACAAACGTTCTTGTTTGGCTTTCTCAAAATCATCTGGTTTTAAGGGCTGTATGAGTGAAGGGCGTTTCTGAGGGGCTTCACCTTTAAATTTATCTTCTTTCTTTCTTTTTAAAAATTTCTTTTTAAATTGAAAGTCTTTCTGAGGAAGCTGCTCAGAAAGTGGTTGTTGTCTCGCTCTCTTCCTACCCACTGAATCATCATAGATTTGAGCATATCTGAGAGCTTGCTCAAGGGTAGTAGGCGAGTTTCTCTGGACCTCTACTTTATATTCATCTTTGAGGCCACGGACAAATCCCCTGATTTTCTGATAGTCATCCATATTTTTAATCTTTAAAATTGCTTCTCGATACTGCGAGATATATTGGATGAGGGATTTATCCATTATTGTTCTTTCCCAGGCTTCCCAAGCTCTATCCAGTTCATTTTCTGGTAGAAATTCTCTTAGGAAAGCTTCTTCAAAAGCTTTCCATGACCGGGGAGTCTGCCCAGTCTCTTGGAGATTTAACCACCACTTATAGGCCATAGGCCCTAAGGAAAGACTGGCCTCAATTGCTTGCAAATGGTCAGGGGTCTGTTTAAGAGCATGAATGTTCTTCCATTTGCTGAGGAAGGTTTGTAGAATATCTGCATTTCTATCCTTCTCTTCCCCATTAAAAGTAGGAGGCTTTAAATCTTTAAAAACACTGGGGTGAGACCGTAAAGTCTCACCCGAAACTGATGGAAGTGGAGAAGGGGATAACTGAGAAGTGGAGGGAAGGCTTCCTTTCGCGGAGCTCAAAATCAAGTTTTTGAGTTCAGCGAACGAGTCGTCCACACTGGACTTGAAATTGGCTAATGCCAACTTCAGTTCATCCACTTCTGTTACCAATTGGAGGAACTGCTCCTTGGTAACCAGTTCGTCGAGTTCTTCGGCGAACTGTTCCTGTTCTTCTACTTCCATGGGTTCCTTCCCTTTTCTATAAGCCAAGGCTTCTGTTTCAAGTTCGTCGAAGCCTCTCTCCGGGGGTTGATCAGGTCCCTGAGGAGTGGTCATCTTCGGAACTGAAAGAGAGCTACCTTAACTTCTGAAGGAAAAAAAAATTCTAAAAGACTAATTTACAACTGTACAAGGGAAAGGAAACTTAGCTCTTTCTGAGAACTGTACTTCCACAGAGAGAATACAGAAAAGCCCTTCTCAGCTTCTTTCTCAATTTGATTTGAGGTTGGAAAATGTGCAACAAGATCTGAAACTTTTGCTATCCCCCCTCGCTGGTCTGACAGCATCTCAATTTGTCCACATTTAGGCTCAAAAATCCGCTTGAATCTCTGATTTGACCTCAGCTGGTAGGTCGCTGGTCTGTGACAAGCAAGTCTGAAGCTCAGACTTCTAGAAAACCTTTGAAATGCAAGGATAAATTCTAAAATTTATCCCCTACTGTCCAGCGCTGGACCTGCTGTAGAAATCCGCTTCAAATCTTGCTCAATTTGTCACTGATTTCCTCTCAAAACTCAAGGAAGGAGGCTGCTCTAACAGCGCTGGTCTGCATCAAACTTCCTGACTTGAAAACGCTCCAAAATCCGGAATTTCCACTCCAAAATCGAAGTTTAAACCCTGATTGGCAGCGCTGGACCTGGCCTAGAAAGCTGATCCAAATTTTACTGTAAAAACAAGTAATCCTACGGAGATTTCCACCATAGATAGCTGGTTCTCCAGCGCTGACCCTGCTCTATCTATCTTTGCATATTAACCATAGTTGCTATGCACTCTGATGGATTTCTCCCCTGCTGAAACTGAGCTCCCATAGAAGGAGATGGCTCTGATACCAGTGTAATAGATCCTAACACCACAGTAGGGCAAATACTAACTGATCCACCCAACCTTGCCTACTCCCTGATATAGAGTAAGCCCCTCCTAGCCCAGTGTGAGGACTGGTAGCATGCAACTGCCAAGTGTCGGCCACGTGGCACTGACGTGGTCGACTGCACGTCGGGACCCAACTGGGGGCCCTATCCTGCTGACAGGGTCCCTAGGCTGTGTTAGGCCCGCCATGGCTATGGACCGTGCTGGGGCACACTACTCACACTGTCTTGCCCTGTTGGTCATGTACACTGGACACGACCCTGACTGTGGTATCTGACCTATCTGTGTTCCCTAGGGTTCGGCACTGGTTACGAGCTCGTAACAACCTATGTCCCCCATGAGAAGGTCTATGCGCCGCACAGGGGGTATGGACGATGTGAGGGAACTCGGCCTCTAGTAGGACACCCATCTGAACACATTTGGTGGCATTGTCCGTCACCACCGTAACGACATGCTGGGGGCCTATGGACAGTATGGAAGACCTAATGACACCGTACATGAAATCTGTAGATATACTCTCCCCTACTGCAATCCACGGCTCTCAAAAACTGTGTACCCGTGCAGTTGGAGACCAAGATGTTGAGGATCGGCCTCCTCCTGACATCAGTCCAGCTATCGGAATGATGCTACATCCATATGTGGCCCAGTGGCGGCGTAGAGGCTCCATCTCTCTAGACAAGGACTCAACCTTATCTCTCAGCATGTGTGTGCGGACAACCTCCGAACCAGGGACTCTCCAGCCAGGGCTGACAGACTGTGCAAGGCGGTATGCCCTTCTAAAGGGCTGAGAATCGGTGATGGCAAAAGGTAGTTTCAGCTCGTAAATCAAACTGGCCACGGCCTGTGTGGCCTCTATGTCCATGTGTGGCTGATGCGCGCCACGAATGGTCTGCTGCACAAGGGCTCTACCCGGTGGGCGACGGGTGGTGGACCTCCAGCACGGTGCACCAACCGTGACGGGAATGGACGATGACGCGACAGGCTGGGCACTGGTGGATGCATCAGCTGTAGACGTGGAATGGGGAGAGTGGGATGCACTGGCAGGGATGGGTGCAGCAGCATAGGTGGGGTGCACTGGTGGAGGGGCAACATCTGGCATGGGGTACAAAAACTGCTGGCTGAGGAGGTCATTCGGATGGGAAGGGAAGGAAGAAGGGATCTCTTCCACATCCTCGAAGGCCTCAGCAGTAGCATCCTGGGCCTGCTCGGGTGGCGGAGAGTCCACACCGCGGGACCTATGATATATATATATATCATAGTGGCCCTTGGTACCGCTGGTATGGTACCGCTGGTACGGTACCACCCTGGGATCCGCGGTACCAGGGCGGTACCATTTATAATATTTTTTTACTTTTTTTAATATTTTTAATATTTAATTTTTGCCTATTACCTACCAAAACAGGTCAAAAAAATGGAAAAAAAACGGGTTCTGGGTGTAAAAAAAGAGGGTACACTACATGGTGCAGGGGACTGGTGCAAGAGCACATGGGCACTGTGGGTGAGCAAACCATGGGGCCAATGGTAGAGCAACACAGGGGGGGGGCATCACATGGGTTTAGGGTACAGAGGCACATGGAGGGATGATGGGGATCCACATGGCCGATCAGGCTGTGGGGATAAATAAGCACTCAGAATGCCATTCTGATCCGCATTTTCAGAGGCTATGAGAGAGCTAGTGATAGACAGTGAGAGCAAGCGAGAGCCAGTGACAGGCTGTGAGAGGCTGTTTGGGAGCCAAGGTGCTGTGAGAGGGTGTTCAAGGACCAAGGTACTGTGAGGAGAAGGTCGATCGAGATGGCAGAGCGCATACCACCGAAGCCCGAGGGAGAAGCCAGGAGGAAGCTCGAGGAAGATATCCGAAGGCACAACGAAAGACATCGTAAGCAAGAGGCAGACATTGCAAAGATGCTGCGACAGACTCGAGAGCGACACCCAGAGCTGCAGATCTCCGCCCCCGCTGTGGCCCCTGCCCCCGCTGTCAAGCTGGATTTGGATGAGCAGATCGGAATGTACTTCACACGGCGGCAGCTCATCATGGTCAGGGAAAGGGCAGCCAGACATCAGGCTAACCAGGAGGCAGAGCGAGAGCGACAGAACAATGCACCTGACAAAGGCGAGGAGTTGGTGGAGGATCAGTAGGCATGTTTAGAATAGATAAGGTCCAGCCGTATGTGGTGGATTGTTGCTATGTAATTTTCGGCAGTTTTAGGTGCGGCAAATAACTAGATAGCTGCTTAAAAAAAGGACGGGATATGTAATGTTATCTTGATACAACGGTAGAATGAATATATAGTTGTTTTTTGTACAACGCGAGCCCGGTCATGTGAAATGCAATCTCTGTTTTTTTTAAATGCAAATGTAATACATGTGTTTTTGAAATGCCGTTTGGGGTGTAGGGGTAATTGTTGTGCTCATTATGTAGGTGCATTTATGTGAAGCTATCATTCACTTCAATCGAAATTAGTTGAAAATAAGATTCATACACGCACATAGAATTTGACATAAAATTGAAAATACAGCATCACATGTACAGAGCGACATACGCACAATGTGCAGCAAATAAAGTACGCCAAACACTGTATATAATATGAAAAATGATCTGAGTACAGACGAATGCTCCGGAGACAACTCGGGGTCTCGAGCTGACTCTCGCAACCGATATCTCTGCCTGTCTGGAACTGGCATGGGCTGTGTGTCCGAGGAGGAGGACTCCTCACTAGCATCATCCCAATCTGCCTCCACATCAGCCCCCAAGCAAGCCAAACCAACAACACCTCCTCCAGCTGGCTGTAATCCTGCACCTCTAGCTGTACCTGGAACCCTGCGTGGTCGTCCTCTCTTCCCTGGCAGTTTCTGTGCCTTGCCTTTCTTGTTCGGTGCACCCTTGGGCCTTAATGGTCTCTTGCAGACAAGAGGAGATGTCAATGCCTCGTCACCCCCATGCAAATCACCTGGCTGGCTAGGCTGGGCCCAAGCTGAGGCCGGCTGGGATAGGGAAGCAAAAGAGGGAACTCCCTGTGCACCTGAGCGAGGAGGATGAGCTCGTGGAGTGTGTGCCCGTGGGGCTGCTGCAGGTGGAGGAACTGGCTATGCAGGAGGCAAGTACAGCAGCGATATGTACTGAAAGGGGCGCTGCGGTGGCCGGTACTGGTACATCCTGGGTGCTACCAAAGGGGGAGCAAGTGGAGTGGGTGCTGCCAAAGGAGGCGAATGTGGAGTGGGTGCTGCCACTGTGGATGTGGGTACTGATCTAACTTCATGACTATTGGCTATCCAACTACTTGACTATTGGCTATCCAACTTTCTATAAGTTACATAGAAAAATAAGGTACCTCCAATATGTCAAGCTGGGGTACTTAATGTCATAATTAGGCCTAGTGGACCCATGAGTCCCTACCAAGTTAATTTCATACTAACTTAGCTAACTCTAAGTTTAGTAGGCCTAATATATTAAATGACCATGGTTACACAACTCTTGACCTTTTGGGTCAAAGTAACCTATGGTAATGTAAGCAATTTCATTTACATTCCAACATCTCTCTCTCTCTCTCTCTCTCTCTCTCTCTCTCTCTCTCTCTCTCTCTCTCTCTCTCTCTCTCTCTCTCTCTGTCTCACTCACATTTTCAGCTCAATGCACAAATTACATATTAAACTACAAAGATTGTGTTTTAGAAATACCAGGCGCATGTTGCCCAAAAGAGCATATTGTATATTGATTTAAGAATAGTATCAAAAAAACATTATCCCGCCACATGCGGTTGGGTCTGTTTGTAAACTATTGTCTAACTGTATGCCACCTCATTTACTCCCAAGAATCACACAGAAATAGTCCCCACATACGGCTTGACCTTTATTTGGGCTTTACATTACTGGGGCGCCGAAGAGCCCACAAACTCGTCGTCCTGGTCAGGTGCATTATTCTGTCACTCTGCCTACTAGCTGGCCCAACGACGAAGGACTCTTTCCCGAACCATGGCCAGCTGTTCTGCGGTGAAGTTAATTCCAATCCGCTGCGTTTCCTCGCCCTCGCCAGCTGAGGTAGGGGGGAGCAGGTCCGAGAGTCGTAGGGCACGTGGCTGCAGCTCCAGTAGTTGCACCATTATCTCTCGCTGGCTCTCGTGAAATTCTGCTTCTTGCTTCCGATGTCGTTCGTTGTGCCGGCGGACATCTTCCAGGACCTGCCCCGATTTGTTGCCCATGTGACGTTGTACCTCCCAAAACCCTAAACCTATCTCATCACATAGGCCATGGTACTGTGTAGGTCTTGAACTTCCCTATGTTGAATGACACTGTGGAGCATAAGTAATTAGTAAGTTGTTGAGGTTCATTCGGGGAGCGCATCGTTTACCTGTATTTATATAATAGTAGAATATAGATTCGTCAGGGAGAGAGAGATAGCGAGGGCACGAGACAGAGTCTTGGAGACTCAAAAAATATAAATTGTTGCTCTTTCGTGTCCGATTCTGTAGATATCAGACATGGGAGGCATGGGGGCAGTGGTTAGGTTTGTTGCAAATTTTTTTGGGTACCGTTTTCCTATTTTTTAACAGGAGGGGACAGGTGGGTGCCAGACACCCTCTAATAATTAATTCCGGGGGGGGGAGGGGCAGGGGTCATAAATTGTTTTTATTTTGCTTTGGGGATGTGGGACAGCGAGGGCAAGTGCCTGTATTTTTTTTTTTTTGAATTTTTTTTTTTGAAAATGGGGGACGCATCCGGACGCGGACGCACCCTTGAGGCGTCCGCGTCCGGACGCGGACATGCGTCTCCGTCCAGCCCCCACTTCCTTATATATATATATCTAGCTGATCTAGAGCTAAGCTATGAAAGCATCACATAAGCAAGACTTAAGCTATGGAAGCAGCACATAAGCAAGACTTAACCCTAGAAAGCAAGAAAGAGAGAGATTATGGAGACTAAAGAGAGAGATCAATATCATCAGCTGAATAACAAATGACACAGTTTCCCTACTTATAGCCAATAGGAAGCCCTAAAAGGAAGCTTTCGGTGGCTAGGGCCCAACTGGGAGGGAAAATAGTGCGCCCTCCAAGAAGGCCCCCACTCTCCAGTAATATGTTCAAATGGCCTAGTAATGAATAATAAGGCCAAAGGCCAACCATATAGTCTAAGTGTCACTAATGAATAAAAAAGGGCCAAGGCCTGCTTATGCATAAAGTGAAGTAAATGTAAATGGACGCGGCGAATGTAATGAGCCGAGTCCATAATTGTGTGTGTGTGTGTGTGTGTGACATGATGTGTGTATGTGAGTTAGGGTTTAGGTGTGTGTGCTTGGGTTTAGGGTTTAGGAGGAGAGAGAGAGAGATATTGGATTTAGGGTTTAGGGTGTGTGTGTTTGAGAGAGAGAGAGAGAGAGAGAGAGAGAGAGAGAGAGAGAGAGAGATGGTTGCTTCTCCCATTTGGGACGAGGTGGAGATGGTGCCCGATAGAAAGTGGCGTTGCCCTTTCTGTCGAAAAGAGTTGGTACTAATTTATGTAGTTTCAAGTTAATAATAGACTTAGCTTCAAGCATTGATGATGTGTGTGGCAAAACCTAATTGTTGTATCGCATACAATCTTCAAGGTATGTTGTGAATTCTTCAATCAAGCTAGATGAAACCAACTAGAAGTGAATGCATATGTTGCAAACTATAGCCAGACATATGTTGCTCATTTTCAAGCATCACTTTTTTGCTTTGCTTTATAGGATGTTGAAGATAGATTGGTGGAGCTTGAAGCTTTACAACAGGTTTTAATTGAGGGCACTGGTAATACTCCTGTAAAATCTAAAGCTTGTGAGTCTTCATAGATGCAAGTTTAAGCTTCAAATGAAAGATAGCTGCATGTAGAAGGGACCTTTCCAATACAAAAACCGTAATTTGAATGAAAAGGTGAAATTCTAGGCTTGATCTACAGTTTCTTAAAAATTCTTAAGAGACTACAATAAAAAAATTTCTCCTACAAATTTACGAAGTTTGTTATTATCTTCTTACATTTACTTTTTATAATAACCACTAGTTGGTTGCTATGCTTGAAAAAAGAGAAGACGAAATTTTCTAACAACTTCACATTTTCAGAAGCCTATGACAAATTATCTCTCGATCTTGTGAGAGCAAAAGCACAGCTTGCCAGAATTCTAGCTTCAAAGGACAAGCGAGCAACTGTAAGTTTCCTTCACTTCTAAAAGCTTGGTAATTATGGAAAATTCGTCACATCTTTTGAATGGTATATTGTAAGTTTAGCTCTTTTATATGGTTTCAACTTTCAACTTTCACTTCATAGATAACTTTACTCCAAGTGCTTATTGGAAGGTTTAAAACCTATCCATAACTCTTATGGTATCACACTATGTAGTGCTTTTGTGCAACATCTATTATGGAAGTATGCAGTTGTAGCAATTGCTTTCGTGCAACATCTATTATGGATGTATGCAGTTGTAGCAATTGCTTCTGTCAACATCGCTACTCCTAAATGAGACATCCACTTTGCACTTTCTACGAGTGTTCTATTCTTCCTCTGTACAACTCCATTGGATTGAGGAGAATAGCTCCTGGTAAATAAATGATGGATACCATTAGTGGAACAAAATCCCTTGAATTCTTCTAAGATAAACTCTCCATCACCATACGTTTTGATTTGATCGTCTTTGAAACTTGGTTCCTCAGCATATGCCTGCAATGACTTACTGGTTAGAAAATCCATATCTCATCTCTAGTGCCAATACTTGATTATCTTTGTCACAGATAACACATTGATTGGAGTAAACAATAATCGTATGACCCAAGTCAACAATTTTGCTTATAGACAACAGGTGCTTAGTCAAACTGGGAACATGCAACGCTCTAGGAATTAGCTTGGTAACACCATCTTTGAGGAATTAGCTTGGTAACACCATCTTTGAGTTGTAATTGTATGGTTTCCTTCAACATCAATTTGGTGTGGATTGCTATCTCCATGCTGAATAAACTTGTTTGAGCTACTCTCTTTTTACTCGACAAACCAATTTTTTGTGATTGGTCATAAGCTATGTTGCTTCTGAATCTAGATACCTAGATTTTTGAAATTTCCATGCCTGTCTATGAATGCATTTTCTAGATCCTCTGATTTCTCTAAATCAGCATCAACTGTTTTGAACTTGTTTTGGTGAGCCAATAGAAACCATTTGCTCTCACAATGACTTAAAATTATCGACATGCACAGCCAATGTATCGGACTCATCCATCTTGAAAGAAAAGAATTTCTTTCTTTGCAATAGAACTGAACCCACATCTTTGACTTCATAAAAACCAGTCAACATGTCCCCCATGCCGCTTGGGAACTGTTGGCTGTGCTAACATGTGAGATTTGTAAATCTTTGAGGCTTAAAGCAATAGTGGCAAGGGTTTGCCATCCTTTTACTTCCACCTTGCAATAGCTAGCAAATCTACTTCTAGTTTAACTCAGTACCAGGTACGATATCCCAGAAGTCCTTGGCCAAAAGTACCATTCTCAACTTAAATGGCACATGTAGAAATTATCTCCATCAAACTTTTCTATGATTGTTAAATCACTAGAAGAATCTATCTTAGATGGATGAGGGAAATAGAATGGTGTTAAAACACAAATTTTGACCAAAATAGGATAATACTGAAGTAAGTATCCAAAAATTATTTAGGAATCCTTATTCAAGTACTATTGGTCCAAAAATTGATCAAACTTTTTCCCCAACTTCCTAGTGTTGTAGCCCAAAAACTTAATCAAGATTTGCCTCCAAAAAATTTTCAAGTACTGTAGTCCTGATAATTATTTTGCAAGTATTGTAGCCAAAAGAATTGTTGTAATTACTATTGTAGGTACTTTGGCCCACAATTTCCAAAATTTATGGCCCACAAAAAACTGAAAGTATTGTAGCCCCAAAATCATTAACAAACTATGCCCATGTAAAATTTGTGGAAAATTACTGAGAAATTGTTAACATAGGTTTGTACAGCGTACAATAGGGACTGTACAACTTGATGTACAAATTCTTCACTTTGTACAATCTTCTGCAATAATTATTCTGAATGTCATTTAAGGAATTACCAAGGAAAAACTTTCAAAACTTGGAAATTACGGCATTGTTACACAAAAGTACAAAATTGTACGGACCTTTTTACAGCCTGTACAATTTGCAATACGGATTTTGATAAGTATTGTCTGTACTTCTCAGACTTCAAAATCAGGAAAAACTCCAGCTCTGCGTATTTGACCTTGAAAATAAGATTTGCACAATCTACTGCAGCCTCTACACAGACTTCTGCAGGTACTGTGCAGTTTGCACTATGGATTGTACAGCCTTCAGCAGGTACCAATTGTGCTTGACTGCTTGCAAATGCTGGAAAAACCTCCAAATCTGCTTTAGAAATCCCTAAAACCTGCTCAGATTTAATACATTTACTGCCTTTAGTTCTACTTTCTTGGTCAATCTTCATATAGTATGAACCGTATGGGGACTGTGCTCTCTGTCCAGATGCACCTGCTTTGATACCGTGAAGTAAATCACTGTTAAATCTGTCCAGAATTTTCATGGCCCTGATTTAAGACTTAGTGCTATCCATAGCATGATTAATAGTCAAAGAGGTTGGACTAAGTACTGTCCTACTTGCATTCAATTAAGTATAACACAAAACTAAATGAAGTACAAGGTTGCAGTACTACTCTTATCATTCATCATAATGACAACATAAGTCATGAAGAAAGCCCTTTATTATGAAGGTACGAAAGCACAACGATATCAAGTGCTCAATGGTGGCATAACAATGCTATCATAGCCTCTAGACTAATCCGCTACAAAAGCCCTTTATTAAAGCATTCTCTCTCTCTCTCTCTCTCTCTCTCTCTCTCTCTCTCTCTCTCTCTCTCTCTCTTTTTCTCACGACGGCCTTACCGAGTCGATCGTGAGCCTCCAGCATGCACTTCACAGCCTATCACTCGCTTCTTCAGATCAGCCACTCAGTGACTCAGTGTTTTTGGTGTTTCTTTAGTCGTTTGCCACAGCAGAGCGGGTGGTTAAGCTCTTGCCTTTGTACCTCAGCAGAGTGGTTGGTTAAGCTCTTGCATCTCCTTCTTGCATGATGTGAGATTGTTGTTTTATTCGTACTTAGTTGACTTCCGGTAGAGAGATAGTTTCTAGAAATAAGTCCTCATAGGGACATTGCTCCTACTTTGTATGTATTGTATTTTGTCTTTTGTGCCCACAGGCACTTGATAGACATTAATAAACTCTTTCTTTCTTCTTCTTCTCTCTCTCTCTCTCTCCACCTACCACTACCTGCCACGAGGCACCTACTTAACCTACCCTTCTTCACCTACCTCAAATTTGACCATAAGATTATTTTGTTTGTAGTACAAATATTCAATGGAGGACCATCTAGAAAATCAAAAAACTTAATCGTTTAAAAACTAAGTAGGGGTTTAAATGATTTAGGCCTTCAGCTAAAATATTCCTAATTACACATGAATTTTTTCAATAGTTAGGTCTTTTCTCTTTGAATATTCTTCCCGCTTCCAGTATTGAAGATACCTCGTGGACCCTCTTCCAATGGTAATGTCTCCCACACCGTATTGCATGATTTCCGTGATAAAGATTAGCTAGCCATTTACAACGGTTCTTCAAATCACAATGAGCTTGCTATTGGCTCCGTAAAATGGAGGTCTATGTATCTTTGATACTGTGCAGTCCTACTCATCAAGTTCAACCTGTAACCATATATCTCAGTGGCCGGCCTATACAAGGTTCCAGACGTAGAGCTTTGACTTTTCCACCAATGTTGCATGGATTACATTTATCACTGCCCTTTGTCAAGCCATGATCTTTTTTGCACGTGTCAACAAACGGATGATTCTTAGGATGTTCCAAATCTAGTAGTCGATCAGGAGATACAGGTCGATGTTGATACCACGCTTGATGCTAATGTTGAGTGCCTTGATACTCATTTTGATGACTTTGCTCATTGCTATCCTACAATAAATGTTGAGCTTGAGCATGGTTTAGTTGCCATTCCTAATTGTAGTACTTTGATTCCTTTGCTTATTTGAGTGACTTCAGTTGTTGCTATTATTCCTGATATTGGTTCCATGGTTATTGAGGTATCTTTGAAGTCGGTACCACTTACACTTTTCATGATTCTTTACTGAAGTTCAAGTTTGTTCTGAAGTGTGAATTTTTTCCCAATGAAGAAGTAGTTCAAAATATTAAAAAAGGTCACCTTGTTTTAAGGCCGCAAACGAAAGGCTATCACCTCCAAACAAAGGGCACTCGGACTGTACCTACAAGTATGGTACACAAAAACAGTTTTCAGTCAATTATTGGACACCAATTGACGAGCTGTAAATTGGATCATCGAGGCAGAGGTAGGGCGACCTCAGACAAGTGAGAAACTGCAAGAATCCTGGAAATAGCTTGACAAATGGCCAAGAAATCTATCTTTCCTTATAGTTAGGGTTTACAGGTGAAAAAGGGTGGATCTTCCACTGTAGAAAGTCTTTTTCATGGCTATAAATGCATGATGGTGGGCGCCCTGGTACTAGCAAGATAATCCCCAGAGGTCGTGGACAGCCATGGAGGAAGGAGGGCGCTGGATTGGATTCATTGAGGGCAGAAAAACCCTCTTCCATAGCTAAAACCAACGAAGCAAGGAGGAGAGAGAGGCTGGAGATGGTCGCGACCAGCCCGCATGGCCAAATCTGTCCATAGTGTCTTGAAGAGGCCTGTGGACCCAAGGGTGTGAATCAACGCGCAGACGGCATTTGGACCGTTGGATCAGCAATCACATAGATCTATGGTCAGGATTGCGAGCTATGTGGGCTGTAAGATTTGACATAACTATTGGATGATAGTTGAAAGGCCTCGAAGGGCGCTGAAGAACTTCTTTAAGAATTTTCATGGTGAAAGTTTAAATTGGACCCAAAGTTCTAAAAAGCTCATTCTTCATTAAAAATCTTCTTTTTGAAGAACCAGTTATTTTGCAAGTACAACCTTTGGAAGGGCCTATCTTAGGCAAGAGGGCACCTTTTTTGGCCATCCTTGGGCCAAATTGACCCTTGAAACTGGCTACTCAGAGCTAGCAGACAAAGCAACGTCACCGAGCTGGGAGAAATGTGTTTCAAGGAGTTTTCATCACCATTCCAGTGAGCGGAGTGTGGGTGACCTAGAGATGGGCTACATTCGCTATTTGGGTACCGTAAGGCCAAATTTGGGGCAATTTTTGGCTGGTGAAACTTGCTACAGGTTGGTACAATGAGGCATTATCACTTCAAAATCATGTTTGCTTACTTTTGACAGGGTACTGATGTGTCTGGAAGCGGTAAATGTGGTATGAGGGCGAATGATAGCGGAATTGTGTGGAGAAAGCTAGTATTAGCGACAGAAGTGCAGTTTGGTGTCATGACTACTCATCATTGGCGACAATTTTGAGAGGGCAAGCAATCACATGTAAGAGGTAGGCATGGTATGTCGGTTATGGGTGAAAAATTCTCATGATCAGGTTCAACTTGTGGAGTTAGAACCGACCAATGTTGGATGACTTTGGGGGAACGCTCTCACAGGCATGATCGGTAGTGGCAGTGTCGAGTCGAGTGATAGCTGCATTGACACACGCATCTACGACTTGAAAATTTCTCGTTCAGAGAGAAATGTGGAATAGCTTTGGATATGCACACATTTTGGTGGTCACAGGTGATTGAAGTGCAAGGTGGTGTCAGGGATAGCGGACTTGCGTTGGACAAATTGTGTGTGGGGCACGCGAGAGATGAAGAACGGTCAGCAATCACACTTTGGATGCTCTTGGTGAGTGGTAAGTATGATGATTTGCGGTATTTGCAGTTGTAAGTCATTTCAAATCAAGTCATTGTAGTTGTGGAGCAGTGTATGAGGTTTTGTCATTGAGGATGTACACTTCAACTACCTATTCTGGGTAAGCCAAGTCAATTTTCCGTTCTAGTATTGCATCAAGGATGCAGATTTCAGTGATGACAGGGTGTAGATCGTTTGGTTTGGGCCATGGGAGATCTCACAAGTTCACTTGGAGGGATATTGGTAGGCACTGTATGTGAGGGACTTGATGGTGGCTTTGGAGTTTGCATCTTAGTGTATTCATCGGGAATGGTTTGGAATCATTCATAGGAGCAGCTTTGGAGCTAGCTTGGGGGAATACAGGTGGGGCATTATAGGGTAGATGCTCAGATCTTCATGATCAGAGATGGCATTGGGATACCTGATAGGGTTTGGACTACAGGATGACATGGTGATCATCAGAGAGAAACTATTTTCAGACTAGACTTGAGTCATTGGTTGATGTGTAGGACTTATAGATGGAATTCATGATGGAATCAAGATACTGCCAAATGCAAATGGGCAAGGCGTGAAGCTTTATGAGCCAGCTCTAGGATGGAGAGCTGATGGACATCGCACGGTTGGGTGGGATGGGGGCAAACATTGCGGTGAGGGGTTTGCTAGTGATCTACTGGAGGGGACACTAATAGCGAGGACTTCATGCTCATTTGGGAGTACATGATGGCATTACAACATAGGGCTAGTCATTGGCATTGGCATTGATGGGGAGGCATCAACCATCATGGGCATGGATAAGCCATCTCTAGCTGTCATGCATTTGGCTGTATTTGCAGGAGTCTAGGCTTGCACATGTGTTGGAACCTAGTTGGATCGGATTCACAGGTGATGAGATTAGGGAGAAGCCTAGAGAAAGTCACTCAGAGCCATATACCCTAGTACGATCAGGGAGACGTTGATCTCGAGATCTCGTGAGCAGTGACTCAGGGACGAGGTTGTGTTGGCATGATGTAAGGTGGCACATAGCCAGGGAGAGCGAGTAGATGCTAGGAGCCAGGTGAGGTGGGTGATGCTTTGGAGATTAGCTTGTCTAGTAGGATGGTGACTAGGTTTGGAGATATCATGTGAGCATAGTATGTGGATGACGAGTCCATTGGCGTGGCACTCAGGTAGATGCTACAGTTATATGCATAGTGGATGTTCTTCGGTTGGTGCATCATGTGTGATGACCTAGGGATAGGTCAAGCGTGCAGTCCCGGTTTGCTCTTGTAAGATAGTTTGTCCGGAGATTCTTGTTGGCATGTTTGATTTGAGCACCAGCACACTACCATATTGTTGCTTTTATGTCCTTGTATCCATATTTAGGTTTGTTTATCTAAGTTTTTTTCCTAAAAGTTAAAAATATCTAAATTTTTGCATCTCTTGTACGATCAAATATGACTAGTTTCTTCGAATTGTAAAACGTCTGAGATTTTTTCAATGCTATTCTTGTGTACCAAGCAATTGACAAAAATTAACCTTCTTTGTAGATAGCTAGGGATATGTGATTATGCCAACTGTCAATTTTCTATCATATTTGAAAGTTTCCAATTTACTTTTTATATCGAATTAAATTGCCTAACTTTTTGCATGTTCCTTTTTTAAAAAGCTGCTGATTGATTTTAAATGTGCAACACATTTGATTCCTCTGGTTGTGAGAACAGTTGTTGGAAATGGTTGCTAAAAATGAGCTGGATAGGTCATTACTTGCTCTTCTTGATCAGAATATTGCTACTGCAAATGCTGCTGGACAGGTATGCATGATGTCACATATTTTCAACATAAACTTATGCATGCTGCTTACATTTGATTTTATGAAGATATATGAAGGATGAAATATGCTTTCCTTTGCAATGATAAAAAACACTAAAATCCTCCCCCCCCCCCCCCCCAATTCCCATTTTGACCAATGCTGTCCCTACTTCAGGCCTGCTCACTACCCTCCTGCCCCTCTCCTGCTGCCTTGTCTTTTCCATCGGATCTGTCTCCTCCATTGCTGCAGCTCCAATTTTTAGGCATTCAGCTGCAACGGCATCCCCAGCTGCAGAGCAAAGCAGCGATTGCATATGCTAGATTTTCATTCTTTTTCTTGTTATTTTTTAGTTTTCTTTCTATATTTGTTTTTATATTTTTTATACACGTTTTGTTTACTTCTACATTGCCAATACTTCTGATGTTGGTTTTTCTCCTTGTGTGGTAATCTTCTTTATCATGCATCAATTTTTCCTGTTTCAGTCCCCTCCATACTATCATGTAGGTGGTTTTTCTCATTGTACAATATCGAACTCTGCCTAGTTTTTTTAAGGTTAGATTTTCAGTTTGTAGCCTTGTCATTAGTCTAAAACATTGCTAATCTGAAATAGAAGAGTGTGAATTGTCCCTCCCTAGCACCAGCACATTTTATTATACAAGGATAAAATGCCCTTGATACACCTGTGCCTTTACTTTTTGACCTTCTTAATGTCCTTCCTCTTCTATTTCCTGGGATGCTTTGACACCATAGTTACCAGGGAATGTGTTCCCACCCCCTGGGAACGCATTCCCCACGTTCCCACCTGCCAGGCGTTCCCGGGAATGCATTCCCAGGTGGAAACGTTCCCATAGCAGTGGGAACGCATTCCCAGGCACGTTCCCAGGGTTGGGAATGCGTTCCCAAGTAACAAAAGCAAAATCTTCTAACAAAACCTGCTTTATTTAAAGCTTCTCAATTTTTTGTTAACTGTTACCCATAAAAGGGTTCATATGCCTATATAAAAACCCATCAAAAGTATCAAGATACTTGTTTTTAAGAAATAGGGCCGGGCCATTCCTACACTTTGCCGGTTTTCCTGAGCACTGTTTCAAACTTATATTTAATGACGTAGTGTTCCCACAGTCCCAAGTTCTCGAAAACGTTCCCGTTCCCATTTCGTTCCCGTTCCTTGGCAATTATGTTTGACACCAAGTTTTGAACACATTCACCCAACCTCATGCATGAAGTGAGGATAGCAGATTTTAAGTCGATGATCAATTGAAATCAAAGAAAAATGTCTATTGCACTCTTCCTCTTAAGAAATTCAAAGACTAATTAATTGGAAGCTGACAAACAGGAACCTATCCAGGGTATTTATAGTAGTCATCTCACACGAAGTTGTATTTACTCCTTTTCCTAAAGTTTTACATACACTCATCAATAGCCTTATATCAGAATTATCCTTCATTGTTGCATTCACATGATTCAAAACTGTTCCAATTGGAACGTACCGGGTCAGAACGCGGTACTAAGTGTTAAAAAAAAAACATTTTTTTTCCTTTGTTAAATATTTACGATTTTTCCGGAACGGGCAACTATGCTCTAATGTCTTCATAGGCCAGTCAGAAGAAGAGTATATCTAATAATTTGAGGGGCCACAACCTTGAGAGCACTAATTTTCACATCATATGTTTGTCCATCTCCCTTGCTCAATTTGTGGTTTGTGTGAGCTAGTGATAAAATTCATTTCTAGTCTGAATGAAGGAATTTGAAATTATGATGAAGTAAATGTTTCTTTACCCCTGTATTCTGCTCTCTTAATACCTAGTATATTCATTCACAAGCTTCAGATCGTACTGTTTAAGTTGCCTTCTGCTACCACTTAAAAGTTTACAGATAAGCAAGTTCACATGATTTTGAGTTTAAGTTGATGATCACTCAAGATCATGAAACCTAGAGGAAGAAGCTGCAAATGTAAAAGTGGATTCTCTTACATGATTACAGGAACAAGTATCCAAGTTCATGGAAAAAATACGTGGTGCTGTTCTAAAATACATATCGTTATGACCGATGTGTCAAAAGACAGTTAAGGTAACCTGGTAAACACAAACTGAGGCTGGATAGGTAGTTCTCATGTATCTCATAAGATAGCATTCTTATAGGATATTTTGGACCTATAGGTAGGCAATGGAGTATTTTGGCATATGGAATTTTTTTTTTGAGGTTCGTACGTCAAACAGTTAAGCTGCCTCATAAACAAATATGGCCCAATCATCCATTGAGATTTTCATTGCAACATTGACAATCATAATGAAACTCTGCAGACAATTTAAAATGCAATTGCAATGTTTTTTTTTTTTCAGAAGTATGATGTGTAATGGTTACTGCTTTGTGTACTAAGAGGTAGAAGCTTTATGAAGCGAGAATATCATTCACGCAATGTTCAAACTTCAAAGTCTATACACGTATGTGGATATCTAGGTATGATGTAGGTACAAAGTCTGATTATGAAAACGTAGGAATTATAAGCTAAAATATGCAGTTTGATTTTGTTAAACACCCCGATCTGGAAATCTAGGATTTGAGGTTACATGAAATATGAAATGGATTCAGCAAAGAATTGCTTACAATGCTACCAATACAAAAACTGAAACCTTGGATTGAGTTATCAAGTCGATTTTTCTTTCCTTTCCCTACATGGGTTGATCATGCCAACCATCTTGGGATTCTATTGGAAAGTGTTATTATACACTTTTTGAAGTGATGTTATTATCAACGTTTCATGTATGCATCGGAATACCTTCCGCGGGGGGGGGGGGGGGGGGGGTCGTCCGGATACATAATTTTGTTTTTGTTTTTCTTTGATATATGTTATTTATTTATAATGTTATATATGATATATTATATACATAATGGCTGTTTTTATGCCATTAAACTGATTTTTTTTTTACATTTAAAAAAAATTTGCAACACATGCTGGTGCCATTGTTGAATTTCACACTGGGAAAGCCAAAAAGTGTGATTTTGATTTCCTAAGATGTGGTGATTGCACATAGATCACACAGATTGAAAACCAAGATCTATTTCATCAATCTAAGGCAGGAGCACTAAAAATCATGCATAAATCATTCATACAAGTACATTCACACGTGTGGAGACTTGAGTATGAAAAAACTAAGTATGAAAATGCCCTCCGCTCGGGTAGAGAGAGAATCAACCATCAAGAACTCGAGTAGAGAGAGAAAACAATTTTGACTCAAAATAGTGTAAAAATCTCATAACTCCAAAAAACTCAACTCGAGGTAGAGGGGAGTGACATATGATTTGACCCCTTCTTTTCCTCTTCAAAATCCTATTGGTTGAGTGACATATGAGGCCTTAATCTTGATTGGACCATTTTGATAGATTTTAGTTTTTTGATTGGTTACTAACTCTCATGCCAACACATGGAGACATGTCACACACCAAATGTAAAGTTGACAAATGTCATAAGCCTAACTTGGCTCGAGAGCTACCTCACAACCTACTTTTGGCCTAATCACAACTTGCCATGTATACTTGCCTATTTTGCCTCTAATGCCAAATTTGGCCTAATCAATATCAAACACTTGGCTAGATCTCTACTAAAAACTTGAGTACCCCTAACTCAACATGACTAAGATTATTTTGACTATTTTCCACACGTGTGAGATTTTTTCACAAACAAGAATTGTAGAATAACAAAGTTAGATTTTGCCAATTTTTCACACTCTTCAAATCCTAGCTTGGGTAAGGTACTAGATCAAACAAGAGGCTTGTGAAGCTTGTTGAGTGGATCCTTTGGTATGAATGTGAAGTGAAGACCAGCCAAGGGATCCTCTATAGCAGCAACTTCACCATATCCATGATAAGAGTTCTTTGGTAGAAATCACTTGCCAATTTCATTGAAGATCATTATACCAATTTGCCACCAAATCCTTGTGCTTTCTCCATGCTTGATGATGATCTTTGACTTGAAAGCTCCACTTGCATGAAGATGGATTCACCATAAAGAGTGAAGTCCGAGGCTTCCATGCCTCATAAAGATCAAGATCATAAGATGAGCAAATGTGATGATTATCAAGATTTTAATTTCTAGCTTGACTAGTCCACATACTATGAACTTTTTTCGTGATGAATCTAATCTTGAAGTCAAACTCTATCTTGATCTTCTTGAGGCTACATACTTGCTTAAGGATGTAAGTATCCTTTGTGAATGATTCCCTACAAAATGCCTCACAAAATGAAAAAACAAAAACATGATTTTTTAATCCGAGTAACAACTCAATTTTGCTCTTACTAGATCCAAGAGCATACATTTGATGACCCAACCACTTGCTTTCAAAATGATTTGGAAACATATCTAAGCCATTAAAGACGAGCAATATGTCCATACAAGAGGCATGATACAAGACAAGTGTTGCATCACTGCAACTATGAGATGTAGAAACCGCATAAAAGCAAGATGGTACATCAAATAATGTAAGAGAAGCAAAAGTAAATATGTTGAAGTAGATACCACCTGAAAAATGCCCCTCTTTGCCATGTATTGTGAGCCACAAAGACTCGGCTTTGCCTCTTGAAGATCTCCATGAAACCATGTGTGGAGAAACCTTCATGAAACCAATTTGAGAATCCTACCATCATCTTCTTGATTGAGATTAGATCCTCCTTATTTCTTACTTGCAAAGGAATATTGGCAAAGCATATGGATCTAAAGGTCCCAAAGTGTCAACTATTGCAATCTTCCTACCTATCAACAAAGTTTGTGGGCTTTCTTGAATGTTTATCTTGCTTATTTAAGGCCCAAATCAGGCAGAATGGACTATTTTGTCCTGCCTGTCAGAGGACATCCGAATGGGTCTCTCTTGAACTGTATTCACATGCATTCCATACCAAACATGTAAATCAATGCGTTCAACAAAGAAATCAACGTGCAGTCCAGTTGAACAACAATGAAATCCACTTTTAATGCTACAAAATCGGAATGGACATGTCCTTGACAACTAAAACTAAGCTAACACGCATTCCACAAGAAACAAGACTCGAACATACTAAGCAACATTTTTGAGATCCCAAAAATCAAGAAATACACATTTCTTGATTCTTGGACTGCCAAGAACATCACGAACCGGACTATCAATAGATTTTTAATATTTAAACCACAACCCAACCTAGATGATCTACTACAATGTTGATTCCTACATTAATCTACAAAAGCAAGAAATCTATTCCATAACTAGTTCCACAAAAGCAAGAAAAATAATCCACCATTAAATTCACAACCACACACAAAGAGATGAGAGGCATGATCATAGGGGCATCACTCAAGAAAGCCATCATGATCAAGGAGCTGATTGAATGCATAAACTCGTGGAGGCTCTTCTCATTTGGACATGGTGCAGATGCATTACACAAAAAGCTCCTTTTTACAAAAGTAGAATTTCTTAAATAAGCAAGAGAGCTCCTTAAGTGGCATCCAATTCCAAATTACACAAATTTCAAGTGGAATTTTTCTCTCCACTAGAAGTCACCATCAAAAGACGGCTCACTCTGTTTCTCTAAGAGGGGTCTACTTGCATTTATTACAAATGCCTAGAAATACTAGTTCCCACATGGTCATTCCATCTTTTGAGATTCACCATAAGGCTCACACAGTTTCTACTTGTCATTTTTAACTAGCATTTCTCGGCTCTCATTCTTCGTTCATCTCTTCTTCAGAGACCTCTTCGGTCTAAGGTGCGAGGTGCTCTTGGGTAGCTCTGGCCGAGTATCTTGGGGATTCGTCAGAATCAGCCAACACCATCCCACCCCTAATGTGTTGCAGGACCCATTGCAACCCATATTGAATGATATTGCTCCTCGCTTCCGCATTGGCATCTTTAATTGTCACTTGTAAAAGCATAGATCCTCGTTCACTTGCAAAAAACCAAGTGCTTATTGTTGTCGGTTCTTTTCACAAAACTATTTTCGCAAACTATCGCAATTTAACCAAAATGTCCTATTGCCGCAAGGGGTCAACATTCTCAAAATTGGAGAGCTCCCAGCAGCTTCACAACCTTGCATGCTTTAGTGTTTCCCTCGTGTCTCTTTTCCTTCTTTTTTTTGTCACTTGTATCTGCCATAGATGAAATCAGTTTTTGTTTCTTGGCAGATTCTAACTTCTGGGAGGTTTGTGTCCTCCATTCTGCTTCTGGATATTTCATCAGTTCTTCTCTCAGTCGAAGTCCCAGTCTCGTCGACACTTTGACGAAAAGGAGAGAACCTTCGATCAGTAGGTTGCACAAATGTTGGCTAACAGTCTTCAAGGGAATGGACTCATCAACAAATTAGTGGTAGAAACAGATTTGGACCGATGGGTTGGTGACGGTAGGGAAACATGATGAAGGGCTTGGCGAAGGGACTGATAATACTACAGTTGCAGCCTTGGACCATTGCAATGTCGAGTTTTGACCACTACTTGCTTGGCGAGGAGCCCATTTCTGTCTTGCAGGTTCATGGTTGTCTTTATCTTTTTCTTTTTTGCAGCTTTCTTTTTTTATCCATTACTTTTGGATGTCTTTGGGCTTCATAGGAGGAGATTCGACTATCATTGCTCCAGAGAGTTTCTTTTGGTCAAGATCGATTTGACTCATCTGTTGCTTAAGTTTCGTCTTTTCCTTCTCAGCTTCTTGGCTCTTTCCATTTATTTCTTCTGGCTACTTCGTCTGCTTTCTTAAATCTTCTAGTTAACCAACCAATGTAGGTGGTAGTTGGTCTCCGCAAGACACTTGCAATGATCTCTTAGCTACTTCGGTAAGACTATCAAGAGTCAATGACATAAAAAATGAGAAAAAAAACAAGGAACTATACCATCTTTACAAAGAGTTGATAAATGCAGAGCACCATGTGGAACAAAAATTTCATTCATCAGTATTGATACGTCACCTAGATAATTGCAATTTTCCTTTGTTAGTAGGTAGAGTAATGAAAAACGCTGACATGCCCTTGTCAAAACAAGGCAGGATTGGTGACACTAAATGTATGTAAGATATAGCTTGAAATGCATGGATGGAGAAGGTACTATTTCTTGAGTACCCCTCTGATCAAGGAGATTCATAATATGAATTTCCATATAGATTTCTTATTCCCATAGTTGTTTGGTAGATCTACTTGTTGGGAGATCAAATGATCAAATGTGTGTGAGGTCTTGGAAATCTTCTCAGAATGTAGAAGACATATAGATTTGACATTGCAAAAAGGCAAAAAAAAATTTCAATTCTCTAGTGAGGTTGCTCTTGGTTGGAAATTGTAGCAGATGACGAAATATCTGTTTAACTTTCTTTCTGCAAGGACTCGTTTCATAATTAGCGTCTCTGTTTCAATATCGATCTGGTATTCGTGTGGTAATGTAGAAGTTTTCAAGGAACTTTTCAATTGAGCAGTAGGTTTAGCGGTTGGTTGCTTTGGTGCTGATGTTTTGTTGTTGTGGGAATCCTAACCGGATTCGTATCGGACGTGGCAGGCAAGTAGGATGTTACTGGGTTGTTTTGGACAGTCTTTGAAACTGTGTTTTGTAACACAGTCGAGGCATTCGGCTGAAGAAACAAAACGTTTCTAATTACAAAGTCTTGCTAGCTTTCAGCCCTCAACCCAACGAAGACATTCGTGAACTCGAAGATCTGAAGACACAAAGCACGAAAAGTTTCGCGAACACGAAAGTCAAAGGAAACGAAGACGAACGGTTCGCGAACACGAAAGTCAAAGCAGACAAAGACGAACGGTTCGCAAACACGAAAGATTCATGAACGAGAATCTTTTGCGGTGCAGTACGAGAGAAGGCAAACGACCAAAATGAAACCAATGATGGAAACAAAACCTTCTCCTGCCTGCACGCTCCAAAGAGGTACCAGCAAGATCATGCAAGTACCCAAAAGTACAGATATTTGATCTGATGGTATGACGTCAGTAGATACATTTTAGGTCATGGCTAATCTGCCACTCTTGTAATTCACTGATTAGTTGTAGATGTTTAGTCACTCTAATCTTAGATTCACATAGAGCGACCATACTTACTGGATGATACTTGACATATAGATCAATATAATACACATATAGTGTAATGTAATAGTCTGATGCTAGTAAGCAATCAAGACAAAAATACAGACAACAAGTCCGTCTGCATGCGAGACGAGCTCTGTGATCAGGATCCATAGAGATCCAACTATCCGCTAGTAAAACGAGACGATTACTTGTGAGAGAACCGTGTTTCTCCCACGCCAACGCACTACGTGAATTTGCATGCAGTGCCTGAAGAATCGGAGAAGAAAATCAATAGATGATATCATAGCCTTTGCGCACATGTCAATTTGTGTTGTGTCTGATCTCGAATGCAAATGCTTCTACTGTTAATTGTATGTCTGAGTTCTTTCTCGTTCATTTGAATTTCGCACCTTGGTTGAAACTATGTTGAATGCTGCATTAAATTTATGAACGTAGATCAGCAGTGCCTGACTACACTTGGGAGGACTATAGGAATGATTCAGCTGGCAGTATTCAGCGATCGCATCTGAACTCCATTCGAGACGCAAGAGGGAATCGCGGTTTTTTCGCAACTGTTTCGCGAATTATTCTTCTCATTCCCCATCAGTGGTATCAGAGCCGGTCATCCTGTCAAATTATGACATAGGCAAGAAGCTAGCAGATCCAAGAGGCCAAGCATTCAAACAAACAACCATCAACAAAAAAAAAAAAAAAACCCAAGAAACAATGGGATTGAGCCAGCATGTATCTTGGGATTGAGCCAGCATGTATCTACTGTATGCCCGTCTCTTCTGCATCTCACACAAGTCTTCTTGTCTGCACCTTGTTGTTTCAACCTCCCTTTGGTCTTCCAGTTGCCCTTGCTTGTTCCCTCTGCTTGCTGGTCACGATCCTGCCTCTGATTGGACTCCCTCTTAGGCTTAAATTGCTTCTTTGATTTTTCTTTGTTGCCGTAGAGGGCCTGGTTAGAACCATCTTTGTGATCCAGATGTTCTTTGGCCTCGACTTCCTCTCGAATCTCGACAATCGCCTTTTCGAGGTTCATGGCGGGATCTTTCGCGAGCAGGGTTCTTGTCGTCTGGAATGATCTGGGCAAGGCTCTCAACAGGTACGTGAGCTGCTTCTCAGTTGACACAACGTTCTCTATTCCAGAGTTATGTAGTGACAGAAACAGATCCTTCATCTTTCTTATGAAAGAAGTGAGGTCTTTTCCATCCCACTGCAAATTCGTCAGCTGATCTTCCAACATCATGATTTGACTTCTTGATTTCGTCTGAAATCTGGTGAGTAATGCATCCCACATCTCCTTAGCTTTGGAGGGTGTAGCCAGGTCAAGTGTGAGACTATCTTCGATGGAAGATGATAGCAAGGCTACTGCCTTGTCGTTTTTCTCCCTCCATTCGCGTAGCTCATTGCCTGTTGTCGTAGGCATTTCTTTTGTGCCATCCACCCAGGGGAAGAGTCCTTCGCCCTTGAGTATCAAAGTCTTAACTTTTCATATCCTAAGGAATCAAGTATTGTGCAGATCTTGCTCTGTATGCTGCTGATTGAAGCCATTGCATCAAGACGAATCATGTCTGATTTCAGAAGTCAGATCCTTCAAGATTCATAGTTCTTGGAGATGGATCTAGACATCAAGTGAACGGTATTGGTTCACTATGGCTCAATACAAATGGTAGAGATAGACGGCTCAAAGATGTTCTGTTCGTGCCTACTCTGCAACAAGACTTGCTCTCTGTAGCAAGAATAGCAGATGCAGGGATGCGTGTGACGTTTTCTGACGAAGCATGCAACGTAATTGATGCCAGTACCAGTACTCTCATCGCTCAAGACAGAAGGAAAGGGAACTTGTATCATCTGAAGGTACGCCTACCTGCAGATCAGGTGCATGAGACTCATGACGATTCGCCAGACTCTCTGTGGCACAGAAGGCTCTACCACATGAACTCAATGGCACTTTATCAGACAAGCCATCATGGAGCGATAACAGGGGTCAGCATCTCGAATGCAACTAGTTTGACCACCTGTGATGCATGTTTGAAGGGCAAGATATCACGCACACCATTCATCAAAGACTCCTATAGAACGACAAAGATTTTGGAGCTAGTGCACTCTGACATCTGCGGACCATTCAACGTGATCTCAATAGGAGGTTGAAAGTATTACATAACCTTCATTGATGATTATAGCAAATTTTCCAGAGTGTATTTCATTCAGAATAAATCTGAAGCACTTGATAAATTCACAGAATATGTGAATTGAGCTGAGAGATGTACAGGCATCAAAGTGAAGTAGATCATAACAGATCGAGGTGGCGAATACATCTCGAATCGCTTCACTGACTTCTGCAATGATCGTGGCATCATTCACAGAAGAACTGCAACCTACACACCGCAGCACAATGGTGTTGTTGAACGAAAGAATAGGACCCTAATGGAAGCAGCCAGATGCATGATGGCCTACTCGAAAGCTCCAAAGGCACTGTGCGCTGAAGCAGTAGCTACAGCCGCATACATCCAGAACAGAACAGGCAAGTCTGGTGTTCCTCACACGACACCACATGAGCTGTGGTGAGGTAGAAAGCCCAACCTGTCTCACGTCAGAATCTTTGGCTGTGCAGCTTATGCACTTATTTCTGATCAGCTTCGAAAGAAGCTTGATGAGAAAGCCGAACAGGGATTTCTGGTAGGTTATGACAACAATTCGTCATACTACAGAGTCTACATGCCAGACACAAACACTGTGAAAATAGTGAGAGATGTCAGATCGATGAGATTAGGACAATGGCCAACGACGATCATGTCAGCTACGAAGTTCTGGAGAGACAGTACTATGAGCTGCCGCCAACGATAGAGGGAGCAGAGGACGAACACGAAAACAAAAATTTTCGAGTCGTCTCCCATTCGAGCGACGAATCTAACAAAGAAAGATTTGAGAAGCAACTTGCTGCCGCGGTTCCTGTAAACCAAGATGGTTCCGGACCAAGCAGAGCAGATAAGGGCAAAGGCATAGCTGTTTCAAGAGGATCTCCCAGAAGGTCGACAAGACCACAAAGAGCGCTAGCAAGATATGTGCCAGACAGCTTAGCTTCCACATCAAAAGAGTTCTGTGGGTTCAGTGACGAACCACAGACTTTTGAGGAGGCGATTGAAGGTCCAGAAAAGGACACAATGGATCCAAGCCATGAACGAAGAGATGGAGTCCATGAGGAAGAACCAAGAATGGACGTTGGAGCCATTACCACATAAGTGCAAGACTGTCAAATACAACTGGGTTTTCAAACTCAAATACGGACCAAATGAAAATATCACGAAATACAAGGCAAGATTGGTAGCGAAGGGTTTCTCTCAGAGATACGATATTGACTACTCTAAAACCTTATCGACGAAGAGGTCTACATGGATCAACCCTCAGGATATGTCTCGAATTCACTTCTTGACTATGCATACAGAATGCATAGAAGCATCTACGGTCTGAAACAATCAGCCCGACAATGGTACAAGAAGAAAGATCAAGCTCTGAAATCATTAGGATTCAGGCCTCTGTTGGCTGATTTCAATGTATATGTCAAAGTTTCAGATGGGCAGATCATCATTGTGGTTGTGTATGTGGATGACACTCTGATACTTTGCAGGAGTGAGCAGCTAATAGCTGAAGTGCGTACCCAGAAGTAAAGATATCTGATCTGATGGTATGACGTCAGTAGATACATTTTAGGTCATGGCTAATCTGCCACTCTTGTAATTTTCTGATTAGTTGTAGATGTTTATTCACTCTAATTTTAGATTCACATAGAATGACCATACTTACTGGATGATACTTGACATATAGATCAACAGAATACACGTACAGTGTAATGTAATAGTCTGATGCTAATAAGCAATCAAGACAAAAATACAAACAACAAGTCCGCCTGCGTGCGAGACGAGCTCTGTGATCAGGATCCATAGAGATCTAACTGTCCGCTAGTAAAACGAGACGATTACTCATGAGAGAACCGTGTTTCTCCCACACCAACGCACTGCGTGGATTTGCATGCAGTGCCTGAAGAATCAAAGAAGAAAATCGTAGCCTTTGCGCACATGTCAATTTGTGTCTAATCTCGAATGCAAATGCTTCTACTATTAATCGTATGTTTGAGTTCTTTCTCGTTCATTTGAATCTGCACCTTGGTTGAAACTATGTTGAATGCTGCATTAAATTTATGAACGAGTGCCTGACTACACTCTGGAGGACTATAGGAGTGATTCAGCTGGCAGTGTCCAGCGATCGCATCTGAACTCCATCCGAGACGCAAGAGGGAATCGCGGTTTCTTCGCGATTGTTTCGCGAATTATTCTTCTCATTTTCCATCATCGGCATGGTACTTTGTTTTTACTGTACAATCAATCATAAAGTGGCCTGCTTCACTGCAGATGAAGCATCTGCTATTCAGTGGCCCTTGTTGAATTGCATAGCCATCTTGTATGCTTAGGACTTCTGGATTTTCGGGATGGTGTTCATGATATGGCAAGGAATGTCTAGATTGGGATGGTTGTTCTTCATATCGTTATATGAAATTGGCTTGAATAGGCTGATATGAAAGGCAATCATTAATAGGATGCGTAGCCCTATAATCCTCTATAAAGTACCTATGCAGGGGGTAGCTGACCAGACATATGGCTTTGGATAGACGCCAAGGTGTCTTGAAACTCCTTAATGAGTTTCTCCATTTGCATTTGGTGTTGCTGGTTAAGCAACTTCATCTGTGATTTTCAAAGCTGATCTCAAGTATCCTCGTTCAGTTTTGATTCATGGACAGTAGCACGATGTGCTCTCCGTTCTCTAGATTTGTCAACATCGGATCCTTCATCTTCCTCCCGAATGGCATCAGACATAACTAACTTTAAGCTCGTATTCATCATTAGATCTAAGCTCGTGTTTAACCCTCTTGGAAGTCCGACTAAGAACCAAATGATGAGCATATGTTCGATGGATTGTTCTTGTAATTGACTTTTTAAACATTTAAAATGCTCAATATAGTCTCATACGCGTTCGTCTTTTGCCATCTTGATATTACTCAATTTGACAAAAGGACTCTCTATCAAACGAAAGGGTTTGAAACGTTTGATGAAGGACTCTTTTAAATTAGACCATCTAATTTATCGTCACGATCTAGGTTTAAAAACCATCCACATGCATTATCAATCATGGTCATAGAAAACAGTTGGACCATAGCATTGTTAGAGGTTTTGCCATAAACGTCGCACGCATTCTCAAAGATTTGTAAGAATCTTTGAGGGTTTGAACTACCGTCATACTTGGGTAGATCTAGCTTCGGAGTTCATTTCTCAATATGAGCTCTGTGAGTAGAAAAAGCTCCATTAAGGTGGGTTCTGGCCTGTGAGGATTCAACACCATAAAAATGGGCTTGTGCATGTGAAGACTCGGCTCTATTAGGTTCAAGTCTCTCAAATGGGTTTGTGGAATTTGTGTACTTGGGCTTTCATTCGGGAGAACCTGTGTTGTCGGACTTGCTCAGACGTAGGTGACACCATTTCGGGTGGATAGTCTTTTGTGGCATTGGGATCATAATGGTGTTCCATTGGGTAAGGTTTGTTCCATTGGGTGGATAGTCTTTTGTTTTTTGTGTAAGGTTTTTTATTGTTTTTGTTTTTGTTTTTTTTTTGTAGGGTCAGATGAGGAGTCAAGAGCTCGGCTCGAGTGAGGTGGGTTTGAAAGAGGGCTTGAGGAGGACTCAACTCAGTTCAAATCTCATTAGGACTTGGCTTCGATCCAGATCTCGTTTGTTAGGACTCGTGACTTGGTCTAGATCTCATTAGGACTCGGCTCGGTCCAGATCTCATTAGGACTTGGCCCGGTCCAAATCTCGAGGTGAGTGTGGGCTCGGCCGAGATGGTGATGGAGGAGACTCAGTCGAGATGGGTGGGCAAGGAGTTGGTCGAGAAGGTAATGGAGGCGTTCGGTCGAAGTTGGATGTGGAGGACTCGATCGAAGTTGTATCTGGAGGACTTGGTCGAAAGTGAATCTAGAGGAATCGGTCGAGATTGGATGCAGGAGACGTTGGTCGAGATTGGATGCAAGAGGAGTCGGTTGAGATGGTAGTGGAGGTGACTCGGGCGAGATGAAAAACATGGGAAGGGAGCCCGTCAGCTCAGTCGAGATTGTTAGGAAGGCAGGGAGACCGTCGGATCGGTCGAGATGGTTAGGAAGGCAGAGAGCCCGTCGGCTCGGTCGAGATGGTGAGGAAGGGAGGGAGCCCGTCGGCTCGGTCGAGATGGTGAGGAAGGCAGAGAGCCCGTCGGCTCAATCGAGATGGTGAGGAAGGCAGGGAGCCCGTCGGCTCGGCCGAGATTGGATGAAGGCAGGGAGCCCGTCGGCTCGGTTGAGATTGGATGAAGGCAGGGAGCCCGTCGGCTCGATGGAGATTGGATGAAGGACTCAGTGGAGAATGGAAGTGAGGGTGTCGATCGATAATGGAGCGTGAAGGCTTTGTCGAAATGAGATACTTTTGGACTCGGTCGAGATGGGAGTCTTTTGGACTCAGTCGAGATGGGAGTCTTTTGGACTCGGTCGAGATGAAGCGTGAGGGCTCAGACGAGAGTGGAGGGCGGTTTGTAGGGCGTTTGGAGATCTGTTGGGGTTGTGTATGTCGTTTGTAGGTTGTGCAAGTGTGGACAGGTCATTGGCAAGGCTTTTTAGAGATCCAAGTGAAAATAACATTGCAACAGTTTTGGATGAATGATGTGTTGGAGTGCAAGCGGCAACAGGGCCAAATGTAGACAGATTTCGTCTCTGTCTACTAGGTTCTTTGTTTCTTTAATGTCTAGTTTGCATTCCATAGTTAATCAATCAATCAATCAATCCATGTTGTGAGTCATTATTTAGCTCATATGAGGTCCAAAGTATTATACTTTGACATGGTATCAAAGCCAAGTACAAGAGTTAATCTTTTATCAAATGTACAGTCCATTTTTAGCAGGTTTTGGAGCTAAAAGCTAGAATTGGAAGGCCGACTTGAAATCAATAGAAGAGGGGAATTCTGTAGGTTGTGGTCAAGCCCTCTAAAAGTGATTTACAGGTCTTGAAAAAGCATCAAGAGGAAGGAACAAGTTTTAGCCATGTTTTTGTCCAAAAATTGTCAAAATTGACTTGACTTGATAATTTCTTGATAGAATCTCATCTAATCTTCATTTCATCTTTGTGAGAGTGTAAGAACTGTGGCTAGAAGTCCATTGAGCTAGGAGCCAAATTTGAGATAATCAAGACAAGTGAGACCTTTGTGAGTTTCTAGGTTCAAATCAATTCCAATTTTTTTTAGCATTGTTTTGTAGAATTTTTCTTAAGGGTTCTTTTGAATCAATATCGAGAGTATCTTGCCACTCGTGTCCTTGTGAACATCTAGTGAGTTGCTAGTGAGGCAAAATCTGGAAAAGAACTTAGGAAGGGCCAAGAAGTACGATCAAGTACAATTCACTAGGAAGATGAAAACTATTGGAGCTTTCCTTCTAGAGCCTTACTTTAGCCAAGGAAGCTAGGGATTCTTTAAAAGCTATATATGAATCCAACAACACTTCAAGAGTGCTTATGATAAGAAACCAAATCTTACAAAGCATGAGGAGAAGTAATGAAAGTGCACAAGAGTATGTGCTAAGGATCAAGTATCTCAACAAAGAGTTGGCTTCTATAAGGGAAAAGATCCTTGATAATGAACTTGTAACAGTGATCCTCAATAGCAGATGGGATTCTAGACACAAAGAGATGGTACCAACACCATCTATCATACACTCATCATCAGTTGCAGTAAAGACAAACTTTTTAGCATTATTGAAAGAGAGTAAAGTTGAGGACAACTTTTTAACATAATTTTGCATGATTCAAACATTCATATAGGCATAAATACCAAATCTAGATTCCTTCAAACCATGTCACAAAACCTGCAATACAAACAAAATAGCATGCTTTGTTCCCCACCATTACCCAAGCTAGATAAAATCATCACTCGTAGCCACGAGCATAGTAGCAACCCAACTCGTTTCAAACTCATCATTTTGAAACCTCTTTTTAGCTTTTGCTTTTTTTTCAAACAAAATACTTTCACGTCTATTTGTGGCTTATTTGTCGCCTATTTGCAACAATATCATAAGGTTGCATGTTCCTATGCTCCTTAATGTGATCTTTTTTTATTGTATACCAAGTAATGAGCAATTTTTCTTACAAAATATTAAAAGAACTCAAATTTTTGAAGCCCTAGAATTGAAAAACAAATTCAATTGTTTGGTTGATTTTCACAAAAACATTTGAAACACGTTTCAAGTTTGGATGTTTGAAACGTTTGGTTGCTCCATGGCCACATACAAAAACTCAAATCCCAGTTATTAGCTGAGCTGAATGAGAGCGTCACTGGTGGCCATGGATACAAAGGCTCCAATCCCAGCCGTGCAGGCAATGAATGGATATTTAGGGAGCTGATGCTCCAAATCTTGATAGCTACCATCTTCTTTATCACCATAAGAAGTTATTTGGCTGTCTCAGCTTCGTGGCCCCTGTAAATGTTGTGTAATTCAGGTTTCTATTAGTCCCTTTCAAAACTAAAAAATAGCATGATCTCATCCTCTATTTTTGAAGATGTCTTTGTTTTTTGAAAATGTAGCATTAATATCTTACAGATCGAAGGAAGACATAACAAGATGAGTGATGTAATAACTTGATAACGGCCAGAGGGCCATTGAACTGAGTTGGGTGATTCAATTTCAACATTCCCTACTCTGGCTATATCGTTACAATCATTTGCATACAAGTCTTTAACATTATACTTTGACCAGGAATTTGACAGTCAAGACAGAAAACAAAGTGTCTTCATAGTATCAAATGCTTCTCACGGATATGTTCTGAAATTGGACGTGAATGGAGTATTCGGTGATAGTTTCAAAACCCAGGAAATACAAATCTTGCTATTGGTCCATTCTGTCAACGTGAATACATAATAGCTCTGACAACTTGATGCTCTTAACG
This sequence comes from Diphasiastrum complanatum, assembly GCA_029204225.1. NCBI lineage: Eukaryota > Viridiplantae > Streptophyta > Lycopodiopsida > Lycopodiales > Lycopodiaceae > Diphasiastrum > Diphasiastrum complanatum. The sequence goes on along the minus strand of CM055111.1, from coordinate 14,295,631 downwards.
TGTCAAAAATCGGTGGAAGTAGGGTCCATCACTCCCATATGCATATAGAGCCTGCTTTGTCTGAGGTAATCAACGATCTACCCACATCACTCCAAACACAAGCTAGGACAGTACTTGTATGACTCTTTAGGGTACTTTCAAGTTCATTTGAATTCCAATTCCACAGAAAGACAGCACCATCGGCTGAGCCTGCAGCAACATATTTTTCATCAGCACTCATGCATGAACGACTCCAGTTGGTTGCTGCCCTGTAACCTGGTGCACTGAACCTAGCCCGGACTTCCAATGTATGAACATCAAAGACTGTGTGGAAGTTATCTCTGCCAGTTGTCAATATGGAATGGCCATTCCGCGACAGAGAGACCGATGTGATTCCTTGTCCATGAGCTGCAACTTCGTTTGTTAGCTTTCCTGAGCGGAGATCCCACTGTCGAAGGCTGCCATCCAAATGTCCAGAGCATATGATAGAGGCATCCGAAGTCAAGCATGCAGAATTGCAGTTGCTATAGCAAATGATAGTATTCACTCCATAACCACTGACAAGATCCCATAATTTTATTGTCCTGTCATGAGCAGCACTGATAGCTCTTCTGTTTGTTGTCTTGCTAAAATCTGTAGCAACTACTTTTTCAGAATGGCCTGTCAAAGTGTGTCTTATTCTACTTGAGTTGGCATCCCATAGATACAACTTATGATCAGTGCTAGCACCAAGAACAAGATTGTTGTCGACGGAAACTGCCACATCAACTACCGAACCCAAGCAACCACGCAACGTATTGACAATTGTTCCTGCTGTGGTATCCCATACCTTCACCAAACAATCATGTCCACCACTAAAAACAAGGTGGCCATTGTTCTCAAATGCAAGAGCTGAACAAGCACCATCATGAGCTCTGATTGTGTGTCTTACAGTTTTTGGCAATCGTGAAACCACGTAATTTTCTGCCCCTGCTTCACTGTAGCGGACTATACCATCCACCTGCTGCCTCGCTAACTCCTCAAGCCTGGTGGCCTTGAAGCGTTCCATCATATCCTCATACATTGCATTTGCCTGTAAAGCATAAGCAGACAAGTAGCAAAGGTTTATGCTGACAACAGTGTACTCATCACATCATGTTCTCACGCATTGCATTTGCATGTAGAGCATAAGAAGATTTATACTCACAACAGTGAACCATTATTGCACTCCGCATTCCAGAGCACATTCTGGGAAATCCCATTAGGGTTTCCAGGATTAAAAGTAACAAACACATTCTTTGGAAAATTAATGCCAAGGGAATAGATTTTATAAGTTGATCCACAGAGCAAGTTTAAAACGACCCTGGTCGGTCAGGTCCATGTCTTTGAAAATTGGGACATCACAAACTCGTGCTAAGCACAAAGCAAGATCAAGCAGTCTTTAAGCACGAGGACATATTCAGTAAGGCAAGTGAGTGATTGGCCCCAATATACTGCAGGTACATCGTGCTTGACAGAACTGGAATAATTTTTTTAGATTAAGAGATTTGCATCAAGCAGCGAATAAACCCAGCATGAAAATTTCAGAATTTTTCTAACGGTGAACATTAATTTCAGCTCTAGACATTCTCGAACTTCCAAGAGTTGATCTTAATGAGGTCCTTTTTGTACTTCCATAAACAAACTTTCGAGCCTTGAGCTGAAACTAGCAGTTCAATCGAAATCCGAAATAGACTCTAATTTTGATCAGTGTTACTATGACAACAAATATCCATGCATTCTAATGACAACTTCTCTTTGTACACAATACTTTAACTTTGAGACTCCACGAAAATGCCAGGGAAGAAGAAAACGTTTGTCATTTTATGAATAAGCGTCACCACCATGTCCACTTGCATAACATACGGTTAGCAGAGAACTACTACGTCCAACAAATCTTAAAATGGGCTTCTGAGGTATAAATTTTAGCATGAACTAATTTCCTGCTATATACTTGGAAACGATGTATTATTGTATGCAAAAGTATCAGTAGAAAATGGATAGAACCCACATCAACCTAAACTACTGTCATAACCAATCTTGCTTGAAATTTTGATCTAAAGTAGAAGTGAATTCTGAAATAGATATCAACAAACAAAAACAGAAAAGAAAGAATGTGTTCAAGTTATTAAACTCCTTCAAGGATATAAAACAGAGGATAAAGTGAGTTATAAGTGATCCACAAAGCATTTCCGACCTCATTCAATCGCTCAGCATCTTGCATTTTCTGCGTCATCCAACGGTCAACGAGCATTTTATTATCAGCCTCTGCTTTTCTAAGCTGTTTCTCTAGCTCTTCCACTTGTAAACGAAGCGAAACAGTCTCGTGAACTGCAGCATCCAAAGCATTTATTTTTTCCTTTAATTCAGCTTCCAAAAGTTCCGCCCTTGTCCTGTCATTACCTGTCTAGTATAAGACTCACGTCAAGAAACTATTTTAATCATTGTCCTGTAATAATTGAGAACTGCACAGAATTCTGCAGCTACTCAAAATGCCACTGAGAAATTGCAAGACCTGGAGGACTGGAGCCGCTCTTGCAAATCAGCTATGCAAGCCTCCTTTTCTGCCAACTTTGATTCCAACGATCTTGAATTTGTCACTTCGTACACCAGCTGCTCCGAAACTTGCGCCTGTGTTCTGTAACATTGTGAAAGCTCCTGCTGCAGGTTTTCCACTTTTGCTTGCAGTTCTGCACCCTAAAATTGCAAATTCATCTTTCTCAGAGGGCATCATAGGGGCACGAAGTAGACACCACACAAAACAAGTCTTGGATCAACGGGAAATGTATTGTCAAACAACAATATGCACCTATAATCCACAATCTATTGACAAGGAAGATATTTTCATGATACGCCATATAAAATCCCAGAAATCCAGTTCAAATTCTACGTTATTGTGGAAAAAATAAAACTCTGCGTTATTCTTCATTAAATTGAAGATGATCAACAAGTTTGAAAGAAGAAGATATTTTCATGATAGGGCACATAAAGCCCGTGGAAGCCACTTCAAGTTCTAAGTTATTAATGAAATAAATGGGAGTCTGCGTTATTCTTCGTCAAATTTGATACGATCCACAAGTTTGATGAAGAAATAGGAACTTTTTCTATGTTTCGTGTTGACCGACGATTCCTATTCAGCATTAACTCATTACACAAATGCCGCTGGGGTTGATGGTTTGGATCAGTTTGTGACAACAACAGTGAGTGAATACACTTGCTTTGCTTATTATTATTATTGTTGTTGTTGTTGTTGTTACCTGGGAAGTGAGAGCACGAGATAGGGCTGTGAGAGCTGGCGCGTGAGCTCCCTCCTCCACTGCATGGCGTCGACGCAAAGCTAAGCAAGCCTGCGATATGGCTGCAGCCATTCGCTCCTCTGTCACTGCCATCTTCTTCTGATCACAAAAGCTCGCTCGCTCTCTTTCTCTCTCTCTCTCTAACCCTAATCTCGACCCTTGCTTCTTCTTTCTTTCTCTCTCTCTCTCTCTCTCTCTCTCTCTCTCTCTCTCTCTCTCTAACCCTAATCTCGACCCTTGCTTCGACTTGCTCTTCTTTTGCTGATGCTGATGAATGGAAGGCTTTTCTCCCAAATGAACTTATTTCTATTTTGGCATAACATGCCACAAATGCCGTTAACATCATGATATATGTCGGTGCTCTCGGGAAATCTCTCTTTTTAAGTTAACTTGCATCTTATAGAACTCAGTTTTTTGAAGACTTTTACTCATAAAAAAAATATATATATGCAAAAACTTGTCGGTTCCATTCCTATACTTGGTCGGTTTGGTAGCTCTACCCAAAGTTGAAAATTATCCGGAATAACCACGACATTTGAAACACACTGGCCATGGAACCAAAAAAGTGTTAGGAGCAAAATTAAGTATCTAGACCCAACAGGCGTTGTTAATATCCATTGTCTGAATGAACAAAAATAATGATAACTATAGAATACATCAATTAATGGTTCTCAGCTAACTACAAACCACAATAAAAGCATTCCATAGTACAAACACATTCCAATGATAGAAACCAACATTTAAAATTTTCATTCTAAATTTTCATACACTAAGTACAGGATGGCAATTGCTTTTTATCTAAACAGCTTTTTTGCCAATGATGGTCTTATGCAAGGAATTTTCCTCTTGCTACAACAATTACAATGTGTCAAAGTAAGCAACCGCAGAATAATAACAAGCTCTCATCCAGTATCATTTGTCAAACGACAAACTCACAACCTGGCAACTTCTTAACTACACTCTTAATCAACAACCCCTTTGCATTTTGAGGTCTTGGCTTTGATTCATCATTCTTAACAATGCATTATGTAATCATCAATGTGCATTGTGAGAGCCTCAAGCAGTTCGAAGTTCATGTACATTATAGTAGTTAGTAGTAGTTGATTAGAACTTAGAAGTTAGTAGCATAATAGCATATAGACATTAGGTGTTAGAACTTAATGGTTGGTAACTTAGAAACTTTAGTTGCCAATTAGTTGTTACTGTTAGTTCAGTACCCGCACAAGAACCGAGTGATGACACCTACACAAGAATAGTGATGACAATGAAAATAATCAAGTATAAGCAATAACAATGAAGTGACAATCACACGGGAGGCAAATTGTAATGATCTAACAAGGCACATGGTGCTCGGGCACCCATCCCCTTGAAGTCACTTCAAAAAAGGTACATTCAAACTGGGTCATGACCCTTTTACACACGCTCACCCAGAGCTACAAGTGGCTCCTCAGCTAAGTACCACGACTGCCCCCACTTATCTAACCCTTCACTCTAATCGGACAACTAACCGAATGGGCTCATGAAATGCCCAAACACTCACAATTACTAGCTACAAGTTAATAGTTACTAAACCCTAAAACTCTTAACTAGATCATACACTTGAGATTGCTCATAAACAACCTAAGAATATCCAGACATGCCAAACAAGGACGAGTGAATAATTGATATATATATATATATATATATATATATATATATATATAGATATAGATATAGATATATTGAATTGCAATAATCATCCTAATTGCTTGTAATAACCATTCAATTGTGTGTGTGTGTGTGTGTATGAGAGAGAGAGAGAGAGAGAGAGAGATTTTTGAATTATGTGTATCTATGAAAAAGATATATAAAGAAAAACAAAGAGAGCAAACATGGAACAATGAGCAGGCTTGGATTGAGCAAGCCGTGGAATAAGCTTCGAGCTTACAGGTGAATTTGTGTTGTTATAAATTGTGATTGAGAATGCACTGTGAAAGTAAATGTTCCAAGGGTTCGTCATTATCCAAAGAATGGCTTGCGAATGCTCTTCTTCTTCTCCTAGTGATATTTGTTCTTCGTTTCAATGTTATGTTTCTTTCTTTTTTGTCTTCTTAATACCTTGAGGTCCGCTTTTCCATATCCACAATTATATAGGATGAACGTGTCAATTTTTTCCTTTAATTGAGACGAAAGCCTTTTTCTCCACACCATTTTATTGTGGTACTTCACTTTTATCATCTTCTTCTTCACACCACATTTTGGGATTTGTAGAATGCAATTGCGAGATTATTTCAGTTATATAAAAAGAAGATTCTTGAATAAGCCAACATTTTGCAATGATACCTTCTAGCCTTGTCTTTTGTCTCACAAACCCTTTAATAAAGCACTCAAGGTAAAGCATCTACCTCATATGCACAGGTCATGCAATGGATACTTCTTCAACCAAATGCACTAAAAGATGAACTTATATATCCAAAAAAGAAGTAAGAAAATCTCTTTCCAACAGACATATCATTTTGACCATTTGTATTTCACCAATTCATTTTTCTTTTTTGAAAAAATCCACTTGCAAGATTGACATCACACTAAGTTGATTAGCACATGCACTCAATACTAAAACTTGAAATTTAAAAAGCATACAAAGTTAATTATCGATAATCATATGTAAAGTGTATTTCGTACATCATTGTTTAAACGAGTTTGAATAGAAAAAGGAAGTATGAATTGCAACATCTTATGCCAATTATGTGATTTTAGTTTGTTTAAGTTTTTATCTTTGGTAAATGATTTGCATAAAGAATGTGCATAGTCTATTGAAATCTTCATGTGTTTTATGATGTTAGTTAAAATTTCATCTTCTTCTTTTTTTATTGTATTGAATCCGATAGGGTCTTTTCATGTCATCTGCTTGTAGATCTTTATGAGCTACTGGATTGTCTTTTGTATCGATGATGTGATTCCATAGTCATTCATCGACGTTTGTAAATATGTGCATAACATCCAGAAGGTGATTAATCAATAAAGACCTTTGATAGGACAATCTATAAAAAATGAACCACCTTTTCATAACGTCAATTGATTTGTCCCATGAGTTATTGGCATCATGATGTTTAAGCCATTCATTATGCCATTCTGCTACTCCTGGTGGTGTAGTTAACGAGTTCTCTCTTCACCCCCCCCCCCCCATATCACCTATTCATTGTTCGAAAAGGTGATTAAGTGGCAAGTATTTGCGATGATTTTCATAGACCACTTTTTTTAACATATTTGTGCCATGGCAACCCTCCAAACGTGGCCTACAAATGTAACATGCATTATAGCCCAATGTGGTTAAACCTGCATAGTCATAAAATGACAATGAGGTAAAGATAGTATGTATATTTGAACCAAGATATCATGCAACATAGTATCTATTTGAACATTCACAAAACTTATTCATACGACAGTCTAGTTTATATACTTGAATATTCACTTAACCCAGGATAATCATGTATTGTTCACATTAAAATGAATATCGAGATAATTTTGCATCATTTTTTTGTTGCCTTGAAATGTCATAAGCATGAATACCGCTCCAAAGAATGCACAATTCATTATCAAAGGTGCAAGATATACATCCATGTTCTTGGCCTTGTACTTTCTTAAATCTAATAACAAGTGTCCCATTTTTATACTCAACCATGGAGGAATATTATAATTAACGAGCACAACTGGCCATTTGGACCAAGTTGAGGCTTGTAAACTAATAGGATTTATGCCATCCATTGCAATGCCAAATCTTTTATTATTATTTTTTTTCACTCATCCCTCTCACAAAAGATTATTTTTGTGGGAAAATGTAAAGTTATCTATCTCGAGTTTTGGGGATGCTAGGCCACATCCACTCCATGTACACTTGTAAATATGTGATTTGGCCAAAATATGATTTAGATTAGCTCAAGTTAGTTTAGGATGCTTACAGTTGTCATGATGGTAGAGAGAGGATCTTGCACCTCATAATGTCCTTTGACCATGTGGAAGAGGTGACTTGAGAATGGTCCAATCATTGTAAGAGGTGAGTTGAGATTGGTCCAATCATTGAACTATGTTCCCACCCATCTTGGATCTCGAGCCACTCTATGAGAGTGAGAGCTTGCATTTTGACACTTAGTTTTTGGAGAGAGTGTGAGAGTAGCTCCAACACTTAGAATATTTTCTACATGAGAGCTCTACTATGTATCCTCTCTCTACTTGAGAGAAACCACTTTTTATAGTTAGTTTTTTTTTTCATCATACTATGTGAATCATCATCATGATGATTTGTGAATGGTAGATGCATGCTTGTGTGCTCTTGCCTTGAGATTGTCTAGTTAGATTGCTTGTTCCAATCACGAGATAAGTTCATGTGCAATCACACACACCTTAGAAGATCAATCACATTAGTGTGTGACATGTATGAAAAATCTTACATGGTATTAGAGCTAGCCTAAGGATGATTTGCATGCATCAAGTTTGATTAAAAATTACTTGTAACACTCAAATTTGAGAGGGTAGTAGATTGTTGATGTTATCTATGGGATTTTTGGATCAAAAGGGATCAAAATCACATTGATTGGATCCATGCTAGGTATTATACGGACTGTTTGCTCAGGCACGTGTATTGGTCTCACAAAGAGATTGCAAGATCTCAACTTGGAATTGGTTTGACATCATTATTAGTTCCTTGTTTGAGAGAGAAGCAACACCTTTATTTGTTTCTTGATCCATTGCAAATCAATTTTTCAAGATAAAATGGCTACCTCGAGTTCCCTACGCTTGGAGCAAGGTGAGAGATTGACCACCTCCAATTATGCCATTTGGAAGGTGAGGATGGAGTCGATTTTGGTCCTCCAAGATGTTATGGATATTGTGCTTGGACTTGAGGAGGAGCCACAAGTGCTCCAAGAAGCTCATAGGTACAAGAAGAGGGCAAGGACTGTCTTACATTGTATCAAAATGAATGTGTCCAATGAAATGTTGAAGGAGATTAGTTGTTGCACCTCGGCCGAGGAGGCTTGGAACAAACTCAAAGCCATTTACGAGGCCAAGAACACATCTAGATTGCTCACTCTTAGAAACCAAATTTTTCAAAGCTGCCAGAAGAGTTTAAGAGTGCCTCAAATTTTGTCATGAGAGTGAAAGATCTTCATAAAGAGCTTGCTTGCATAGGAGACTCAATCAAAATGAATTAGTGCAAGTAATTTTTAATGGATTGAGAGATGAATTTGACAATATTGTTCTAACTTATGCAATTCAAGAGGAACTTCCAAGCTTGGAGGCATTGTAAAGAGTTCTCATTGCTGAGGAGTGTAGGCAAGAAAACAAGCTATTGAGGATCAACAAACTTTCTTTGAAGGATAGAGGAGAGGACAAAACACTCTTCACAAAGGACAAGCCAAAGGGAAGGAGTAAAGAACAACAACAACAACACTTCAAGAAGGACAAGGATGCCTTGATTTCTAACAACGCTTGGGAGCTTGTGGATCCTCCTATCAACAAGCATGTGATTGGATGCAAGTGGGTGTTTCGAATTAAGTACAAAGATGATGGATCTATCAACAAATTCAAAGCAAGACTATGTGCAAAAGGATATGCACAAATCCAAGATCTTGACTAAGAAGACGCTTTTGCACCATGGCCAAAATGGTGACACTAAAAGTCATGATTTCCATAGCATGCTACTTCAAGTGGAAGATGTTCCAACTCGATGTTTCAAATGCCTTTCTCAATGGCTACCTTGAGGAGGAGATCTATATGGAGCAACCCGAAGATTTCATAAAGGAAGGTGAAGAATCCAAAATGTCTCTTGTTCAAAAGCTTATATGGGCTTAAACAAGCCCCAAGGTCTTGGTATGCAAGGCTAAATTCTTATCTAAGTGCTTATGAGTCTTCTTTGTACATCAAGTTTGTAGATAACAATATAGAAATTCTCATCATTTATGTAGATATTATTTTGAGTGGAAGTTGCATAAAGCTTATTGAAGAAACAAAAAGTGCAGTAGGGAGAGGGTTCAAGATGCAAGATCTAAGAGATATACATTACATATTAGGCCTAGAGATAGATTTATGGCAAGATCAAGCTTTTATTAGTCAATATAGATATGCTCTTTCTATGCTTAAAAAGTTTCATATGAAAAATTGCAAGAGTATAGATACCCCAATTGAGCATGTTGTAAAAGATCCTATGAAAGGGGATGAAAGATCCTTCGAGGACATCACACTTTATAGGAGTCTTATTGGCTCCCTTATTTGGCTGACTATAATGAGGTCAGATTTGACCTTTAGTGTGGACAAATTGAGTCAACACATGCAAGATCCAAAAATCTACATTGGAAATCGGCCAAAAGGATCTTGAGATATGTTTCCTCCGCATTACATTATGGTTTGATCTCCAAAGGAGAGGATCCAACAATCAAAGGCTTTCTGAATTAGTAGTTTTGTCTCCTTCAGTTACAAGAGACCCCCCTGGGTGTGCACAAAAAGCTATCTTTGAGCACAGTTGCTTCCTCCCATAAGAACGTTCTAAATTGAACAAATAGGGTGGAAAAGAGTCTCTCTCTCTCTCTCTCTCTCTCTCTCTCTCTCTCTCTCTCTCTCTCTCTCTCTCTCTCTCTCTCTCTCTCTCTCTCTCTCTCTCTCTCTCTCTCTCTCTCTCTCTCTCTCTCTCTCTCTCTCTCTCTCTCTCTCTCTCTCTCTCTCTCTCTCTCTCTCTCTCTCTCTCTCTCTCTCTCTCTCTCTCTCTCTCTCCCCCCCCCCCTGGTCCATGCAGTACTCATTTGCTCTACAAAGATGATTCCATTATATAGCACATAATTGAAAATCCTTTCAAATAAATATGAAAAATTGGATAAAGTGTAATTTGAGAGGATTCAAACTTCCATACTACACTGCTACTCTTTTAACAGCTTTGCCAAGCTCCACAAACTCTTCACAATGGTTTTGTTGCCCCTATCATCAGTGAAGTTGAGTTTTATAAAATTTGGAGAAACATCATGTCTCCTTTCTCAGATTCCTTGGTATGTGCTTATGATCAGAAAACTTCTACAAATTCTGATAGATTAGCATGTTGTGCACATATCATAGATCGAACAAGACATGTCACATGGTTATATTTATACCTCTTAGGCTTGGGCCACTATAAACTATCTAGGATCATCATAAGACAACATGCACCATGATGATCTTGACAAATTTGTTAGATGCTCTTTATGTAGCTATGTACGAGGAATCATGGTTGTACTGTTCTGCTATTCAAATTTGTGCTATGATGCATTCTGACAAGAAGTTTTGACATAATAAAAAGAATTCTGTTGCATATCCCTCACACAGCTCAAAAATACAATTCAGTTGAAATAAGACTGAAACTTGCAGCTCTCATACCAAGAACTCATGATAGAAAAATCCTAATGAGATAAAGACAGTATTAAACAATGGTTTGTGACTTGATCTCATTCAGACTCCAATCCTAAAGAATTCTTTGACAACAACATATAAAACAATTTTGAGTGCTTGATACTGTTCAGGATTAAGTTGTGATTCAACTTGTACAATATTTTCTGGTTCTCTTGGTTCGACAAGATTCATTGGTTGTGTTCTAGCTGGGCCATTGTAAACATCTTTTGAGTCTGGCACATGTTCTTTGGGTTCGCGATGTGCTTTGGATAACATGATAACCACATCATCCAGTGTATACCGTTTGAAATGTTCGGGCATATCATGTTGGACTACATCTGTTTGTTCCTTTTCGAAAGGACTTGTCTTGGATCTTCGCTTAGCCTTCTTAGCAGGAATTGATCGTGGAGGTGATGACTTCCGAGATGATGATGTCTTGCTAGAATTCTAACTTGTAGAATCATCCTCGACTTTTCCTTTGCCTTTATCCAGTACATTCCCCAACTTTCACATTCTCACTTTCATTTTTCCAATTTCACATTCCAATTTTCGCATTTCCCAACTTTCACAGTCTCACTTCCACATTCCCACTTCCCATTCCCCAAATTCCACATTCTCACTTTTCCATCTTTTATTTCAATTTTCTCTTCTCCTTGAGAGAGAGAGAGAGAGAGAGAGAGAGAGAGAGAGAGAGAGAGAGAGAGAGAGAGAGAGAGAGACTCTTGGAACATTGAGATCCAACAGTCATCTCTTGAGGAGCTATCTTAAGACCCTGTTCAATCATCCATCAATCACAGAAGATATGTCCCCCAGTTACTCAGCTATCAGACATTAGCGTGCAACAAAAGGAGACACTTATACAATACCTCCAAAGAGTTTATCATATAGCAAAGGACTATCATCTACCAATCCTGACATCAGTACTCATTAAGAACTTTATCCGAGATTTGCGAAGCGACATTCACTATCAAATGAAAACTCTCACCTCTTATGCAACATTGAAGCAAGTTCTTGATGATGTCATGAGATTGAATCCACGTTGTTCGCGTTTAAGAATTCTGACTCAGAATTTGAGTTGGATGAAATATCCGGATTACCATCAAAAAGGGTTCAAGGATATTGCCGACACTAATGGCAAGTAACGGAGCATCAAGGGAAGATCCATTTTCACAAGGAAGGAAAGATGAAACATGTGCATCATCAGGTCAAGAACGAGATTTGAAACACAATCTAAAGGCATGTGCTACTTCATGTAATGTAATACTACTTTGAAGAGGGCAATGTTCCTATTATTTTGAAAATCATCACATTGTTGATTGCCCAATGAAGAAGCCTCATGTTGCAAATCAAGCAGTAGCAGAGCAACATCAAAAGTTCCAAGATACATCTTTGACAATAAGCAAACAAGTGGACCATGATGAACGTATTTTGAAGTCAACAAGTGGAAGATTGGAGCCAATTGTGAAGTCTCCATGTGCATCGCCAAGATCCTTAGGGGCATAAAACCACGATAGTTCTCCATCATATTTTGTGGAAGGACCTAGTGGAGCACAAGTACTAGTTTATACATCTCAACTTCGAGGAGATGGTATATTGCTAACGCTTCAATGCTATGGATGTGGTGGAAGACATCGTGAATCAGAATGCCTACATCGTGGTGACCCAACATCCTTCTTGGCATTACGTTCGAGTTGTGGCATTGGACATCCTTGCCTAGATTCTCCATTGCGGTTACAACAAAAATTGACAATGGCACAATCCATTACAGCAATGCATGCGAGTCACCCAAAGGAAAATCCAGTCACCCATTACTATAAATGCAAAATCACAATATTATGCTAGAAGACACCAAAATATTCAATATGTGGCACTTTCGTGCATCGCTCCACAAGCATCAAATTTGATGGTGCAACCTACCTAGTTCACAACAGTGAGCATCAATGCATGATGCCATGAGTAGAGGGGGCAATGCCTAAAGTTAGCAGACCCTTCTATTGTTGTAGCTTCCAATATTTCTGACTTATTCAATAGAAACTAAACATGCACAATCTTAAGTTCAGTTTTTCACACTGAGAACCTTGCATGAAATAGGTTGCTATTCACCACCATGCAGCAATAGATTGTTATTCACCACCATGCAGAAATCGAAACTCATTCTTGGTCACGCATGGCTTATTGGAAAGCTTGAAAGTACTAAAGACCATGCACAGAACATTGGCATACTTATATAAGATCTACCATTTAAGATCTGAAGTTTTGTACCTTCATCCATGTGCTTGTCATTCCATCTTTATTCACAGTAAATTACTTTATGCAAATACCTTAGCCATTCTGAAGAAGTCAGTAAAATGACAACTCAACTCAGTGTCTGTCAAAAATGTGACAAGCATTCTAATACACCAATATCTCAAAAAAGGGCGGCCTGTAAAGGATACTTTTGCTTTAAATAAGCAACTTCAAACATCAAACCATTACTTGACCAAATTCTGGGTCAAGGCATGTGCCTCAGCATGCCAGCTTTTGGCATAACGAGCTAGAATCTTTATCATGCTGTCAAAATTCCTCTTTCCTGTTTTCAAAACATGTCCCCCCAATAGAAACTACCCATTATCGAGCTGAATGTAACTTCGCTAATATAATCACTATGTTTATGAGAAACATATGCCCAATATATATTCACCCAGTGCCCACAAATTTACAACTTTAACGAGTCAAGTGCTATGTACTAAAATCAAATTTTCCAACTTTTCGTTCTAATTCCTTTGCTGTTTTATATGGAGGAGCAATGGGCGCTTGGACAGGTGCCAAGCTCTGGTATACACTGTGTTCCATATCTGTTGTTTCATGTACTGGCAAAGGATATGACTGATCTGCATCATACCCACTAAGATCTCCACAGGCTAGGAATGGAATCATTATTTTATTTGGCCCCTCTAGCCAGGAACTGCAACAATCTGCAGGTCACTCCAAAAAACGCCAACATTTGACATGATCGAGAAGAAATGATGCATAGCAGAAGACAAAATAGCACAACAAAGCTACAGACAGTTAGTGAAGGAAAAGCAAACTTTTTGGGAAAATTTGGTACTTTTTAATCATTCCCACAATTATCATTTCCTGCTTATTATGCTTGGAAGCTACACGGGCCTATAACCAATATTGCATTCAGACAATATTCCTACATTCCAGACATGTACATGAGGGATTTGCTGTGTGTGTGTGTGTGTGTGTGTGTGTGTGAGAGAGAGAGAGAGAGAGAGAGAGAGAGAGAGAGAGAAACAGACCCAAATCTGAATAAGCACCACTTGCTCTCTCTAGAAGATTGTACAGTTGTCGCGGTTCAAAACCTTCTGGTGGGTTATAACCCTCACAAACCACAAATGCTTCTGCATGCCAAGTTAATCGAGATGTACTTAGATTATTTATGTTCCTGAATAGAAGATCATAAAATCAAGATATCCAGAAGCTTTGTGTAAGTCTGCCCTTTGCTCTGTAAGAAAGCCACTTAAAGTAATAGACGAAAACTAACTTGTTTTCCCAACAAAACTAATCTACAACACAATGAAACAACTCTTTAGAGTAATAAAATCAGAAATAATGGTAAGAAGTCACAAATTCTTGGCCCAATCACTAAACAAAAATTCTGTCATTTCCCCTTTGAGCTATCTAGATAATCTAAATCCCCTTTCGACATTTCCAACCTTTTACAGCATTGTGTATAAACTTGAATATAGAATTTCATGTAACTCACCAATACTGGAATTTCTGCTACTTTTTGGCTTTGTGCAAGTAACTGCTGGGAAAAACATCTTAAGCTGCAGTAAGGACAAAATGGGATGCAATTGAACTTAGAGACGCAGCAAACCAAGAGTGACTTGAAAGTTTTGAAGGTTTCACCAAAATTTCTCATATGCTTTAATCTGAAAACTCTGAAAACCTTGATGATACGCTTTTAGTTTTGCTTTCTTGGTTAGTGTACTGAGTTGAGCAGCAGAAACTTCTATGCTGCCATTGAACTGTGCCTACTTGCTCAACTGTAGAAAGGCAATGATTTATGTTGATCTTTCAGAAATGACTTGATGGAATGATCAAAATTACATGAGTACTTGGCAAGGATACAAGAAAATAAATAGCTGAACTAGCCCTAAAAACAACCTTCCTCCGCTTTGGAGCACTTTTGAGTATTAAATTGATGATACCAAATAGGACATACTTCCAACCTACTTCAACATTATCCAGTACAAACAATATCCAAAGAAGATGCAAGCATCCAATGTGATACTAAAAATCAGGCTTCACTTCAGTAATATGAAGTCAGCCCTCTTCCTTCAAATCGATATCAACCCCTATTTCAGGAGCTGAAGTTTAAAATATAAACTACAATCAATTTGACTGAGATTTATTGTTCATCATTCCGAAGTCCATATACTCAGGGGTTCAGTAAAGAAGGCCAGATTACAATGCTCTTACGTGAGATAGGGTGAACATTTAAAGAAAACAGACCTGGGAGTAGAGAAGGCTAATGTCCTTTCCTCTAAATATTTTAGCAACAAAGTTTCCTCCTTTTCGAAGAACGTGAGTTACAATAGTCAATGCCTGCAGAAGTAGACTTCTTGTAAGTAAGCTTCACATATTTCCCACCTCTATAAACAATATTCATGAATCACTTCCCACTAACTTACACACTGAACATCAAAAGATGATATACTAAACATCATGACAAAGAGACATGGGGAAATCTAATATCAAAAAAAGCATCATAGCACAATTCAAAATTAATTGCTATATCAAAAATACTTGCAGTTATGGACTTGGCTCATTACATTCGCCACATCCATTCTTTTATTGTTATTATGCATAAGCAAGCCTAAGGGCCCTTTTTATTCATATACTGGCCTTGGGCCCTATTTGGTTATAATTTTAGGACTTGGTCACATTGAGTTGGAGTGGGGGTCCTATTGGGAGGGCGCACTATTTTCCCTCCAAATCCTTTTCCCTCCCTTTTTTGAATCCTCCATTTGATTCAGGGAGAGGGTATAAGTAGGGCATCATTGTATTCCTTTATTCAGTTTATGATGATTGCTCCTCTTTAGCCTCCTTAAGCATTCTCTTCCTGCTTTCTAGCTTAAGTCCTGCTTTCTAGCATAGCTAGTGAATCTTAGCTTGTAACTCTTGCGTACACTTGGTTCTCTTTCAAAGCTCATGTGATTGATTTCAATTCAAGCACATCTTTATGTTGAAACACATACAAACTTAAATCGTATCCTTACCGCCAAGATCAACTGTGACTGTACAAATTCATCCATGTCATGGAGCCCAGTCACTGCACACATAAAAAATCATACATCACTTTCAGCAAGGCCACCTTGTTTATATACTTTGCTCCAGAACCCGTCATATAGGCTTCACATCAACTTAGATTTCAAGTGCTACATATATTACAGGAGCTTCCAAGATACTAGGCACAAGAAGCAATCTAGAGTTTGAAAAAGTTTCAAAATACGTATTCCATATCTGTGTAGTCAATGTTGAGAAATGATGTGATTTGTGATTTAGGCATTTTGTATTAGAGGTTCCCTCAATAAGTATGTTCTTAAAGAGAAACTAAGTAAAAGGACCACACATAATAAAAGTTGTCGACACAAATATAATAGCTTAAGAACTTAATGTCAGCAGTTTGGCAAATGAAAAGAATATTGACAAAAAAGTTTGAAAATTGTCATCTCAGAGAATTTGTCTTGCAACGTGGAAAAGCTGGGTCTTTTAAACAGATGTTCAATTTCTTTGATGTTTTCAGCATCGCCAAGGTTAGTGAGTAGTTTGGCAGAAGGATTAGCAGCAAGCTCGATGGAAGCATCTATTATGTGCTGGCGAAGAAAGAGAAAAGTCAAGTGTACTTTGACAACTTCCCTAGCGGGTTTGTGAAGCCATAGAAAGAAAGCATTGAGTTGATTGTGTGCAGAAGCTCCAGGAAAGAAAATACTCAAGTGGTTCATCATATACCAGATAGCATGGTCAAACCAGATAATAGAGGACTGGGTCTTGCACTTGTCACCACATCTACATTTGAAGAATGGCGTTTTCTAGTTCCAAATAGCTTGATGGAGATTAATTCTGTTGAAACTGGTGTCAAAATCTCCATGGATTCATGCCCAGGTTTGTTCAGGATGTGCATTATAAACATTGCCTTAAGCTGGTGATGTTAACATATTACATCACACCAACCAGCTTGAACCAAAGTAATAAGTCATAAAACTATCTGCTAACTCAAAACTACTAGAAATGAACACAAGTTGATGCCATGACTAACAACTTAAAAAGGTTTATAACACTATATCTGAAACCATTCGTAGAACACTCTTTCAAAAAGATTTGTTGCAATAGGCTACAACACAGCCATGTCAAACAGGAGTTCCCAAAAGTTGTGACTCCTGACTGTATCTCTTTGACTAAAGGACGCATCAAGTACAAAACCAATGCGATACTCATTCTGACTTTAGGTGGCATGGTCAAACTTCAAAAAGATTAGAAGTGTATATTCAAAATAGTCCTCACCATCAGGAGCCCCATCACAAACTACTAAATCTGCTCTATGCCCACGAAAGTGCTGAATCACCTGCAAGACATTTCCAGAATGAATATGAAAATCAATGCATACAAAGGTAATGTTTGAAAAAATCTATTCAGTGGAACTCAAAACAAAAGCTCTATTAACATCATAAGAAGAGTCCAGAATCATAGTGTGATCTTTCTACTGCAAGACACTTACTGAAATGTCAAGAAAACAGACTTCTGAAGCAATAATTCAAGAAAATCAGTTTTAGCCACAAATTCATGTTGAATCAATCAATCTTGGTTTACGGTATTGAAATCCAAGTTCAAACAGAAAAGTTATGAAAAAAATAGAGAAAACTAATAACAGGAAAATGTCTCAAATTAGATATGGGCTTTTGAGAAAAATTTCTATCGAATCTTCGAGATATTTGCCATGAAAAAAAATCAAAGAATCGTTAAAAAGTTCAAAAAATGTCATCGTATATCTTTTAGTGGTCATTTCCAGGAAAGCTTTCCAGCTCTGAACTGCCTCTACTTTCTTCTCCAACAAAGCAATGCCAGAATATCCAGAGAAGACTGTCTCTCATCCTGTAATACAACGGAACCCTGCTTCTAAGGCTGTCCCACAAAAAAAACTCCTGAGCTCCCAAACTCAAAACTAATAAACTGCAGCTCTTACATCATCCACACCCTAGCATAACGTCACAAATGTGGCTGTGGTCATGTACCAATGACTAAGTAGCCAAATTGGGCCCTTGTATGTACTGGGTTCAAATAACAATCAATACATACTGCAGTGACGATATGACATCACGGTCTTAACTAATAGAAACATTCACCCCAAAAAATGGCAAAGATATATTGATCTAGTTTGTTGTGAAGAAATAATAAAGTGCTCGAAATTTCTCAGGACTATTATTAAGGTCCCTGGTACATACAACAAGCATCTTCATCCTCTGAGGTCAATGACGAGTAGCCAACAACAGTTAACATGATTGCTCACCCTATGGCCGTACTCATAGAACACTAGAATGCAGTCTGCTGGACCAGAAAACCGCCTGAGGATCAACATACTTATGCAAAAAAGTACAGGCTAACTATGACACGGAAGGCACATTGGCAACACATCTTCTGCGTCTTTCAATATAGATGACTGTTTTCATCAAATCATTTTTCTGAGCTCTATCAAGCCTTTTGTATAATAGAATGGATGCTTCTGCGTGAGGATTAGAATTAGAACACTTATGATGCAGAAAGAACACCAATCCACGGTCTTCCATTTATCGGATTGCAAGCTTGGTATTCCTATGGTGTGCTTGAAAAGAAGAATGGCTTCAAGTAGTCCCGGATATTAAAGCTTCAGCTGCGGGCAGACGCAGCTCAGCTTAGCACATTGTAGCTCGGATCAAAAGCCACTCGAAAAAGGTGCAATTATCAGAAAGTGAGTAGCAAATCATTTCCACATAGCATTGACTCAGTTTTTACAATGTAACGACATACCAACTCTGCTGTACGTATGCTTGTAATATCACCCTGAATCTGTGTAACGCCTTCAATTGGTGCCATTGGTTGCAGGTCAATAGCCACTATTAAAGGAAGGTCTTCATCCCTTCACAACCAACACAGTCAACATATTTCAGTTCTGGAAGAAGATATATACTTATAGCAAGGCCCTGCTGTGAACAAGTCAACCTAGAAGGGCACAAGCTTTGTCAAGCAAAGTAAAATTATTGTAAGAACTAAACCACATAGACCTTAGTACTTACAGAGGCAAACGGACAGGAAAGAGACTAAAACAATGGTCAACTGAAGTTCCAGCATCACCTTGCTAATCAGAATTTCATCAAAGATACCTATAACAAGCAAGGCTTTAGACAATCATAAAAACTTGCATGATGAAACAAGACAAAGCGTGTTCCAGAAATGGGGAAGAACAGCACCTTGTTAAGTTTGCCGCCTTTGTGGGCACATATAATTTCCTGCTAAGGACCTGTTGTAACAACACACTGCAGAATTGATACAAAGCTTCCCCAACGATGAGATGACAAACAGTTTTGTTAACACTATTTATCAAGCTTTTCACTCCTTGTACGCAACATATTTGATCATCTTCCTTGACAAAAAGTTACTGTAATGATAAGAATTAGAAATCAGTAGCTCTTATTGGTAGATAACTATTTGTCTCAATTAACTATTTTTTTTGCTAGGTAGTACCAAGACCATGTTAATGCATAGCAAAGGATATAGATGGTGACAGGATTTTAAAGCCAAGCCAAACACACCAATGACATGGGACAATCATGACTACCATTCAAGAAGAATCTTCAGCACATATTCAGGTATTATACCACACATACCCCTTGACACAAATGCTACTACGTTCACAATTTTAAGAGTTGGTTGGTTAGGAATAACCCAAAAACACCCAGTTTGTTCATAAGCATTCTTTAGGTCTTTTAACCTAATACTATTCCTTGCTTGATTGTGATATGGAAAAAACCAATTTCAAACTAGAATAACAGAAATTAGGGTTTCTACATTGGAAAAAATGATAGTGATCTACGTATGTGCAATGTTTGGACTCTAAGAAAGAACTATATACCTATAGAACATAGAAGTAAGTTATTTCTACACTTGAATACAAGTAAGGTTAGCGGGTGGTGGATCTAGACTACCAGTCAGAGGAGACAGCGTCTAGATGAGTTTGTTTCATATTATTGTTATCATTAATTGTGTCACTTCTTTGATGTGTTACGTTCATGTCCTGAATATAGGATTCAGTATAATCCTAGACTTGGATACACGGTACTCCAGTGCTCGAGATTAATGGTTATGCCACGTCATATTGGATGAGACCTGTAAAGTAATTAATAACCTTGTGAGGCCCAGACACACTATTTGGAGTTAGTACATGGTTTAGGACAGTCAATGCATGTGTAGAGTATCAATAGCAATGGAATTTCTTAATTGGGGAGTTTACGCCTTGCATGACTGCATGCACAGGGTGGTCTTGGGTCAATATATCCATTGGAAACTCGCCCTACTACATCATTCATTTGGTGATTCATTGCCAAGTTCTCACTCTACTCTTGCTTCCTATTCCTTGGCTCGGGGGTGAAGCTTTTGGAGATTGATCGGTTGCTTCTACTTGGTTGGGTGGTTTCTCCACAGTGTGTTCTCATGTTTTGTCTTGTAAGCAGGATCTTGAGGAGCTTTCCCTTACATTGGTATCATAGCAAGGCTTATGAAGATCGGAGAACTTGGAGTGGTGTTGCTTTTCGTCGAATTTTATGCTCATCCAGGTGGAGAACAAGATTCCAAGTAAGTGAATTCTCCCATTTTCCATTTGCATGTCGTTAAGATCCGTCTCTCTCAAATTTTCCTTGTGATTTATGGAAGATTGTCCTTAGAAGCCAATTTGTGATGCAGTTGGTGGCATTGTCTGTCACCACCGTGACGACATGCTAGGGGCCTATGGACAGGATGGAAGACCCGATGACATCAAACATGAACTCTGCAGATATGACTCTCCCGCCCCTACTACAATCCACGGCCCTCAAAAACTGTGCCCATGCAGCTGGAGACAAAGATGTTGAGGATCGGCCTCCTCCTGACATCAGTCCAGCCATCGGACATGATGCTGCAACCGTATGTGGCCCAGTGGTGGTGCAGAGGCTCCATCTCTCTAGACAAGGACTTGACCCTATCTCTCATGGGTCAGCCACATAAGGAGCGGTGCAAAACCGGAGAACGCCCTTCGAAATGGTGTTCTCCCCCGCCACAAGACGTGGCCCGTAGATGTCCAGCAGTCGCTGCCTGACGGGGACGGACATGCTGCCACAAGGGGCAGCATTTATGGTGGCACCATTTTTGGCGCGTGCACCGAGCAGGTGGCCTTTAAGGCGAGTGAGAGACACTGGAAATGGGCGAAGGCAAAAAATTAAAAAAAATATTAAATATATAATTTGTGGTACCGCGGTGCTAGTATGGTCCCGCGGGACCTATGATCATAGTGGCACGTGGTACCACCATTATGGTACCGCGGTACCATAATGGTGGTACCGCGGTTATGGTGCCGCCCTCAGACCAGCGGTACCAGGGCGGCACCACAAAAATAATATTTTTTATTATTATTTTTTTTTAAAAAAAAAAAAACCCTTTTAACAGGCTAAAAGTAGGTAAAAAATTCAGGAAAAAAAGAGGTACGGTTTAGAAAAAAGATGTTATTGTACAGGGGGACTGTACTGGGGGCACTGTGGGAGAGCAGACCTGGTGGTCAATGGGAGTGCAGGCAGCAAATCCGGACAGGTACACCGTCACATGGGCACTGTGGGGGAGCAGACCACGGACCCAATCGGAGTGCATCATGTGGGGGAGCAATATATGGGGCAGGTACAATAGCACATGGGCACTGTGGAGGAGCAGACCATGGACCCAATCGGAGTGCAGCATGTGGGGGATCAGCACATGGGGCAGGTACAGTAGCACATGGGCACTGTGGAGGAGCAGACCATGGACCCAATTGGAGTGCAGCATGTGGGGGAGCAATACATGGGGCAGGTACAGTAGCACATGGGCACTGTGGAGGAGCAGACCATGGACCCAATCGGAGTGCAGCATGTGGGGGAGCAATACATCCGGACAGGTACACAGTCACATGGGCACTGTGGAGGAGTAGACTATGGACCCAATCGGACTGCCGCATGTGGGGGAGCAATACATGGGGCAGGTACAGTAGCACATGGGATCATCAACAAAAGCAAATTGGAAAACAGGTTGTGGGGTTAAATAGGCACTCACGAGACAGTGAGAGAGCCAGTGAGAGGCTGTGAGAGGCATTGTGAGAAGCTGTGAGGGAGAGCCAGTGGGAGGCTGTGAGAGAGAGGCAGTGTGAAAGGCTGTGTCACAGACCGAGTGAGAGGCTGTGAGAGGGGGGCTGTGAGAGAGCCATTGAGAGGCTGTGAGAGGCTGTGAGGGTCATTTCGAGCAACAGGGTGTCGTGAGATGGCGGAGGGCGAAGCCAGGAGGAAGCTCGAGGAAGAGGTCCGAAGGCACAACGAAAGGCATCGGAAGCAAGAGGCAGACATTGCAGAAATGCTGCGAGAGACTCGGCAAAGACACCCAGAGCTGCAGATCCCCGCCCCCGCTGTGGCCCGTGCCCCCGCTGTCGAGCTGGATTTGGATGAGCAGATCGGAATGAACTTCACACGACGGTAGCTCATCATGGTCAGGGAAAGGGCGGCCAGACGTCGGGCTGACCAGGAGGCAGCTCGGGCTAACCGGGAGGCAAAGCGAGAGCGACATAACAATGCTCCTGACCAGGGCGAGGAGTCAGTGGAGGATCCATAGGAATGTTTAGCATAGATGGGGTCTAGTCGTATGTGGCTGACTGTTGTTATGTAATGTTCATCAGTAGATGAGGCAGTGTTTAGTGTCTAGCATGGTGTAAAGAACAGCCCCAGCCGTATGCGGCGGGAATACGTATTGTAATTTTGATACATCTGATGAATTAATGTATGGTGTGTTTTTTGTGCAATGCGTGCCTTGTGTATTGCAATCTGATGTATGTGATTATGAAATGCTATCAGGGGGGTTGTATTTGTGTGTTCTGCATATGCTCTCAAACTCTGTAGTGAAAACTAATTGAAAACATGCACACACCATTTGAAGTAAAACTGCAAGTAGAACATCACAATTACAAATTGACAAATACACATTGTGCAGTGAATAGAATACGTCCAACACTAAATATAATATGAAAAATGGTCTGAATACAGTGTTCGACCATCTGGCCGCCAAACATGGAACATGATATCAAACTGCTAAAAATAAAATGATAGAGCTACAATCAATGCTCTGCCTCAAACTCAGATGAATGCTACGGAGACAACTCAGGGCCCCGAGCTGACTCTCGCAACTGATATCTATGTTTGTCTAGTACTGGTATGGGCTGTGTATCCGAGGGGGAAGACTCGTCATCCTCATCCTCCCAATCTGCCTCCGCATCAGCCCCCAAGCAGGCTAAACCAACAACACCTGCTGCAGCTGGCTGTAATACTGCACCTCTACCAGCAACTGGAGCCCTGCGAGGTCGTCCTCTCTTCCCTAGCGGTTTCTATGCCCTGCCTTTCTTGTTTGGTGCACCCTTGGGCCTTCCTGGCCTCTTGCGGACGAGGGGAGCCGTCAATGCCTCATCACCCCCATACAGATCACATGGCTGACTAGGCTGGGCCCAAGCTGCGGCCGGCTGGGATAGAGTAGCTAAAGATGGGTGTCCCTGTGCAGCTGATAGTGGAGGATAGGTCCGAGGAGTGTGTGCCCGTGGGCCTGCTGCTGGTGGAGGAACTAGATGTGGAGGGGCCGTCCCTGCAGGAGGCAAGTACAGCGGCGATAAGTACTGAAAGGGGCGCTGTGGTGGACGGTACTGGTACATCTTGGGTGCTGCCAAAGGAGGAGCCGGTGCTATGGGTGCTGCCAAAGGAGGAGCCGATGCTGTGGGTGCTGCCAATGGAGGAGGATGTGTTGTGGGTGCTGCCACTGAAGGAGCGTCTGTAGATGTGAGTGCTGCAAGAGAAGATCTGGGCACAGATGGTGGCCTGCCATGGAGACCTGCTGCTGCAAAAGTGGATGGCGATGAAGGGGCTGCAGGCCTCAACGGTATCGGTGGCACTGGAGGTGCTGTGCGGTCCACATACACCCTCTGAGGAATTGCAGGAACTGCAGGAACCTCGTGTAGCTGCTCTGGCTGAGACTCTGTGTAGGGCATGCTGGCTAGAGAGGATGGGGGTGCCTTGACGCTCGGCATCTGCTGGGCCTCTGAATCCAAGTCTGCAATCAAGTCGTCTAGCTAGGCATCCGAATACAAATGCTCTGGGCTCTGGGACTCATCATGAGCACCATCCTCTGGATCATCCCGTGCCTCATCCTGTGCACCATGCGGACCCTACATGGCCTCCCAATCGGTACAATCAAAGTCATCTGGTGACTCCTCTGGTGTGCTGTCATAAAAATGCCTATGGCTCTGTGATGCACGCATCCAAGCAGCTGCGGAAGGTAAACCCAAATCACTCTACCCCCTATCAAGAGCCTCCTCCATCATATCAACATAAGAAGGTATGCCACTGGACCCCCCTGTGTGCCCTGCCCATCTCCCGGTATAATCTGTGGCATGTGTCCCACCTCTACCACGTGATGCACCTGTGACCCCTGCTTTAGGCGTGTGCCCAACACCTGTATCATATGCCTCATCCCGCTCTGATCTGGCGAACACAACCCAAATGGGCTCATCCTCATCCTGATCATCCTCTGACACTGGCTCATCTGCCTCATACAATGGAGGCTCTCTGTGCTCAAGCCCAAGCTCTCTCTCTCTCATCTAGGCAAGCTCCCTCTCTCTCTTTGCCATCAACTGTGTGCCCAGGTCATCTGCGGGCATGGGATGGGTGCTATCCGTAGGCAAGTCAACCTGGCGCTCCAAATCATATATCTTCGTCTGCAAGGTTTAAAATTTGCATGTCAGAGAGACAACTTTATCAAGAAATGAAACCAACATACCAGGAGTCAACCAACATGCTATGAAAGATTAGCTTATCACATGCAATGCGCTCGTAATGGTCGGAAGCCTCCTGGCGAGACGTGCGTTGGTGCTACAGAACACCAACCGCTCCAACTGACTCACTGACAACCGGTTTCTTCTCCTCCTGTGAATGAGTGCCCATGTGCTCCAATTACGCTCACACACGGAGGCAGCACAGTCCTGTGGTACGTGCATTGAAATACTTCAGCACATTGTCTTCAACGAAACACAGCAATGGAGGATAAAATGAGATGCATACCTGAGAAAGGACACGCAGTGCAAGACGCTGTATAGATGGGTATGTGCTACCGAACATGGTCCACCAGGTAATGGGTAGCTGCCTCCTCTCTGGATCCTGAGCAGCCGGGTGGCCAAATGTGCCCATGCCAAAACGAAATGCAGCGAGCTCCTCCATGAGCCTGATAGGATCCAAACCAATGTGTGGACCCACTCTGTGAATGTACTGAAGCCAATCGGCCTCGAGCTCCCTGTCTGCGATCTGTGTCGGAGAGAGGAAGAGGGGATGCAGTATGTGTGCAACGCTGTGGATACTCCTGTGGAAGTAGTTCCACCGCGTCTCCCAGATGAACTTCAGCTCGATCATCCTGCAGGTGAGAGGCATGTGGTGTAGGGCATTACGAAAAAACTTAACATTGACAGAAAAACAAACTAGCAATTACTAAAAAGATAAAGGCCAATTACATTACTATACCGCTTACCTCTCTGGCTGCAAGATGCGCAGCTGCAGGAATTGTCCAATCCGGTCCATGAGCTCATATACCAGTCCAAGTGTCGACCCCTCGCTGTCAGCCATGCGGAGCACAATGTAAAGTGGTCGAAGCAGTCTTGACAATGTCTGTGCATCCCTCCAGAACTGGTCTCCCCTCACCGTGGAAGAAAAGTGCTCCCCATCCTCAGTGCGTGGAAATGTACTGGCACACCAAAGATCACTGGCAACCATCTGTAGAAGCTGCGCCCTACACTTGATCAGACGGTCGATGACCACCAAGTCGAATGCAAAGCGTGTGGGGGCTGGCTAACGGAGGTCTAGATGGCTGAAGTGCACCTATGTCCTCCATCAAAAGGTCTATGTCATGCGCGGCACAGGGGGTATGAACAATGTGAGGGAACTCGACCTCTAGCAGTACACCCATCTGAATGCAGTTCGTGGCATCATGTTGTGGGCCTATGGACAGGATGGAAGACCTGATGACATCAAACATGAACTCTGCAGATATGACTCTCCCCCCCTGCTGCAATCCACTGCCCTCAAAAACTGTGTGCCCATGCAGCTGGAGACCAATATGTTGAGGATCGGCCTCCTCCTGACATCAGTCCAGCCATCGGACATGATGCTGCAACCGTAAGTGGCCCAGTGGTGACGTAGAGGCTCCATCTCTCTAGACAATGACTCGACCCTATCCCTCAGCATGTGTGTGTGGACAACCTCTGAACTAGGGACTCTCCAGCTAGGGCTGACAGACTGTGCAACGTGGAAGGCCCTTCTGAAGGGCTCGGAGTCGGTGATGGCAAATGGAAGGTTCAGCTCATAAATCAGGCTGGCCACGGCCTGTGTGGCCTCTCTATCCATGTGCGGATGATGCGCGCCGCGAATGCTCTGCTACCTAAGAACTCTCCCAGCTGGGCGACGGGTAGCGGACCTCCAGCACGGTGCACCAAACGTGACGGGAATGGATGATGACGCGACAGACTGGGCACTAGTGGATGCATCAGCTGTAGACGTGGAATGGGGAGAGTGGGATGCACTGGCCGGGATGGGTGCAGCAGCGTAAGTGGGGTACACTGGTGGAGGGTGGACATCTGCCATGGGATACGAAAACTGCTGGGTAGGGAGGTCATCCCAATGTGAAGGGAGGGAGGAAGGGATCTCCTCAACATCCTGGAAGGCCTCGTCACTAGCATCCGGGGCCTGCTCCTGCTCGGGAGGCGGAGAGTCCATGAGAAAGTTGTAAACTGGGGGAGTGCGAGCAACAGTAGGTGGTGGTGGAACCACAGTGGCAACTGGCGGACGAGGTGGGACAGGATCCACCGGAATGGGTGCAGATGGGGGTGCGTGAGGCGGATTTGTCTGAGAGGGATGAGAGAAAGGGACTGGACGAGGATGCACTCCCTCTCCTCGTGCGTGCCAGCCAAGCAAGCAGCAACTCAGGGTCAACCATGTAAGGAGCGGTGCAAAACCGAAGAACACCCTCCGAAATGGTGTTCTCCCCCGCCACAAGACGTGGCCCGTAGGTATCCAAAAGTCGCTGCCTGACGGGAACGGACATGCTGGCACAGGGGGCAGCATTTAGTGTGCCACCATCTCTCGTGCGTCCGACGAGTAGGTGGCCTTTAAGGCGAGTGAGGGTGGCAACGAACTCGGTCAGGCAATATCGACAGCACACTATCCTTGCACCGGACTTGTTAGACTTGTCAGGAACCCGCCTGACAATGTCCACCTCGTCCCACAGATCGGCAAGGTTGGAATGCACCATCTCTGTAGAAAGGACTGGGGAAAGAAGGCAGAGATCTCTGTGGGTGCGATAGGAGTCGGAAGGCTTGAAAAAACCACAATAAAGGCCGAAATAGCAATAGCAGGGGAGGACGCGATCAGTGCAATGCGAAGACAATCGGGAGGGCGCGGACAGTAGGGCGATGGGCATACAACAGAGAGGGCGCGGACAGCAGGGAGGGCGCGGACAGTAGGGCGACGGGCAGGGAGAGAGATGAAGCGAGGGGGGGGATTAGGTTAAAAAAGAAAATATTAATATATTATATATTAAAAAATATTATATATTAAAAAATAATATATATTGTCGTACCGCGGATCAGTATGGATCCGCGGTACCACACTGGATCCACGGTACCGGGATCCGCGGATCCTTATATATATATATATATCTAAGGAAGCGGACGGTGGACACGGACTTGCGTCCACGTCCTCGAACGCGTCCGGTTTTTTTTTTTATATAAATTTTTTTAAAAAAATTAGACAAAAAAATGTAAAAATAAAAAATGAAGCCACGGGTGCGTACGGCAGTACAGACACGTCCGTTTTTTATTTTTTTAATTTTTTTTAGGGTTGTTTAGTTAAGAAAATAGATAAATAAATAAATAAATTGGACGCGTCCGGCCCCGCATCCAGGGGTCGGACGTGTCCGGGTCCGGACGCCGGACGCGGCCATTCCGGCCCGGACCCTCATCCCTGATATATATATATATATATATATATATATATATATATATCTAAGGAAGCGGACCCTGGACGTAGACGCGTCAGGGGTGCGTCCGTGTAAGGACGCGTCCCCAATTTTGAAAAAAAAAATTCAAAAAAAAAAAAAAAAAATACAGGCACCTGCCCACGTTGTCCCACATCCCAAAGGCGAAATAAAAGCAATTTATGGCCCCTGCCCCCCCCCCCGGAATTAATTATCAGAGGGTGTCTGGCACCCACCTGCCCCCTCCTGTTAAAAAATAGGAAAACGGTACCTTATAATTTTTGAGTCTCCAAAACTCTGTCTCGTGCCCTCGCTATCTCTTTCTATACAGGTAAACGATGCGCTCCCCGGATGAACCTCAACAACTTACTAGTTACTTATGCTCCACAGTGTCATTCAACACACGGAAGTTCAAGACCTACACAGTACCATGGCCTATGCGATGAGATAGGTTTAGGGTTTTGGGAGGTACAACGTCACATGGGCAACAAATCGGGGCAGGTACAATGTCACATGGGCATTGTGGGGGAGCAGACCACGGGCCCAATCGGAGTGCAGCACGTGGGGGAGCTACATATGGGGGCAGGTATAGTAGCACATGGGCACTATGGGGGAGTAGACCACGGGCCCAATCGGAGTGCAGCACGTGGGGGAGCTACACATGGGGGCAGGTACAGCAGCACATGGGCACTGTGGGGGAGCAGGCCATGGAGGGATCATGAACAACTGCACATGGGGAAACAAGTTGTGGTGTTAAATAGGCACTCACAAGGCCGCTGTGAGAGGCATTGTGAGAGGCTTTTTCAAAGGCTGTGAGAGAGCCAGTGAAAGGCTATGAGAGAGGCTGTGAGAGGCATTGTGAGCGGCTGTGAGAGAGAGAGGGAGAGGCTGTGAGTGGCTGTGAGAGTCAGTTTGAGAAATAAGACGTCGTGAGATGGCGGATCACATAACACCGAGGCCCGATGGCGAAGCTAGGAGGAAGCTCAAGGAAGATGTCCGACGGCACAACGAAAGGCATCGAAAGTTCAAGGCGGAATTTGCAGAGATGCAGCGACAGTCTCGGCAGAGAAATCCGGAACCGGAGCCACTTGCCCCCACTGTCGAGCTGGATTTGGATGAGCAGATTGGAACGACAGCTCATCATGGTCAGGGAAAGGGCAGTCCGCCGTCGGGCTAACCAGGAGGCAGCCCAGGCTAACCGGGAGGCAGAGCGAGAGCGACAGAACAATGCACCTGACGAGGGCGAGGAGTCAGTGGAGGATCCATAGGAATGTTTAGAATAAATGGGGTCTAGTCGTATGTGGCTGACTGTTGTTATGTAATTTTTGGCAGTAGATGAGGCAGCATTTAGTGTCCAACATAGTGTAAAGAACAGCCCCAGCCGTATACAACGGGAATACGTATTGTTATTTTGATACATGGTGAATTAATGTACGGTGTGTTTTTTGTGCAACGTGTGCCCTGTGTATTGCAATGTAATGTATGTGTTCATGAAATGCTATCCAGGGTGGTGTGTTTCTGTGAAGTGCATCTACTATCAATCTAAGAGAGATGAAGATGCGCTTGTGTACCACAATAGCTCAAGCATTTACAGTTTCCATACCACGTCCACTCTCGCTCTTCTCACTTTGTCCCTCTCTCTCTCTCTCTCTCTCTCTCTCTCTCTCTCTCTCTCTCTCTCTCTCTCTCTCTCTCTCTCTCTCTCTCTCTCTCTCTCTCTCTCACACACACATTTTGCACAAAGCAAGCCACTTCTAACCAACCATAAAAATTGTGTAGTTCAAACCATTTCCAACCAGCCATTCAAAGTTCACATACCTAACCATTTCTAACCAACCACGATAAATTGGCCATGACACGAATAGACTGTTAAAAAATATACACATCTGTTCTAATACCAGTGTACATGATGCTAAAATGTGTACAAGCTCTCAAGACATGGAACCACAAGACCTACACACTACTATGTCTTATATGATGAGATCGGTTTCCCCCCGGATGAACTTCAACAGCTTACTAATTACTTTTGCAAAACTGTGTCATTCACTACAGGGAACCACGAGACCTACACACTACTATGTCTGATATGATGTGATCGATCTCCCCCCCAGATGAAATTCAACAGCTTACTAATTACTTATGCAAAACTATGTCATTCACTACAGGGAACCACGATACCTACACAATACCATGTCTTATATGATGTGATCGGTTTCCCCCCGAATGAACTTCAACAGCTTATTGATTACTTATGCAAAACTGTGTCATTCACTACAAGGAACCACGAGACCTACACACTACTATGGCTCGGTTGACGAGATCACTTTCTCCCCGGATGAACTTCAACGGCTTACTAATAACTTATGGCACAGTACCGACACCCGTCGAAGGGCCATTTTGACCGAACGATACCCAAATCAAGCCAGGCTCGATCCGTTGGGTTCGTATCGGGATCACGAACGTGTGGACTGTATTCCTGGACCTGATGCATTCTACACAAGTTTAAGTGGATGCTACACAAGTGCTGCACATACCTGTGGTGCAATGCCTACACACAATGAGGACGTGGGGTTCATGATGTTTATGGTTGTGGTTATGATGATTATGGTTGTGGCTTGTTTTGATGGTTATGGTTGTGGGGTTGTGGGTTTATGATGATTTGTTGGGGTTTAGGTTGTGCCATTTGTTACGGTGTTTGGTTTAGGGTGTTATGTTGAATGGTTGAACATGATGCATATGTTATGAGAGAGATGCAGATGTGCTGCTCTCTCTCTCTCTCTCTCTCTCTCTCTCTCTCTCTCTCTCTCTCTCTCTCTCTCTCTCTCTCTCTCTCTCTCTCTCTCTCTCTCTCTCTCTCTCTCTCTCTCTCTCATCTTGCACGGAGCAAACCATTTCTAACTAACCAGTCAAATTTCACAGAGCTAACCATTTGTAAGCAATCAAGATAAACTAGCCATGACACGAATAAACTGTAAAAAAATATATACATCTCATCTGATGCTAGTATACATGATAGTCTGTGTGTATCAATAGCTACAAGTCTGTGCTAAAAAAATCATCCCTCTGCGTACCAGATGCATCCTCAGGGGTGTCAAATACAAAGTCTGGCATCTGGAACTCCTCCAAGTCTGGGCCAACGCCTGCCAAGAGACGACTAGGAAAATCATCGGTGCGTCCCCTCTTGGCTGGCCTGCCTCTGGGTCTACCGGAAGGAACCCTCTGTGGTACACTCCTGCCTGGGGGTCTCCCTCTGCCACGAGGGGGTCTCTGGGAAGAACCGACTGCCTGTGATGCTCTCAATCGTCTCTGCGCAATCTGTCTCTGGGCGACAGCCTCTGTCTCCCTTGCAAACTCTGACCAGCCATCATCTGAAAGGGGGCGTGATGCGGGAGTACTGGGTGGGGCACGTGGACCATCCCCTGCAAGGTCGACCGTCTCGTCTGAATCATATGTGGGCTCATCATCATAGGAGGGCAATGGAACGTCAGCAGGAAGGGGGGTGGTCTCATCGGCATCGGCATCATCCTCGGGATCACCCCGCAGAGCACGCCGAGCGGCATCGTCTAGATCAACCTCTAGCTTTGCCTCATGATCGGCGGTTGCAACCAGGCACTCATCGGGATTGACCTGCAAAAGTCAATAATTCGTGAGAATAGCCGAAGCAACCGTGAGGGCACTAAACTGAATGTCTTAAACTAATATGAAAGCAAAACGATAGAGCAACAAAATATACCTGTAGCAGTAGGGCGCGTGCGCCTCCTGCCCTCATGTTGTCCGTGATGCGTCGAAATACCCTGGTGTTGGTGTTGCGGTACACCAAGTCATTGCATCGCTCCGTCGTCAGACGGTTCCGCCTGTTCGTGTGAACAAGGCTGAACGCTGACCAGTTCCGCTCGCACACGCAAGCAGAACAGTCCTGCATTAATTGGCAACAACTCGAGTGAGTACCGACCTTGTAGAGAAAATGCGAAAACTGGTTGGATGAATGAGATTAGACAACATACCTGTGAAAGGACTCGGAGCGCGAGCGTCCTCAAGTCTGGCTGCCTAGCGCCGTAGCTCTCCCACCATGATACAGGCAAGAGCCTATTCTCTCGAACACATGCAAGGTCCTCGCCGAACAGCCCCAGAGAGTGCCTGCAGTTGAGCAGCGATATGCGTGAGTACACTTGAGCCCGCACAGGGAAATTGAGCGAACGACAACGACAGAGCAAGAGTTTACCTGTAACCGAGCCTCTGCTCCTCGAGCCTGCTGCGGATACCAGTGTCCCTGCTGAGGAGGCGGATGTATGAGAACCAGTCCGCATGCAGCTCTGCATCGTCATACTGCCTCTCGCTCTGAAACAGTGGATGCAGTATGTGGGCCACACTGTGAATGGGCCGGTGAAACTTATCCCATCGTCGTCGCCAGAACCGCCTGATAGGCTCCAACCTGTGGACCATACTATGTGGAGGCAACAATTACATACCATCGTGTTGCAGCAGCAAGACAAAACAGAGTGTGAAATGGAAGAAAGGACGGTGAGACGGAAAAAAGTCATAACTGCTAGGGTCCAGCTCAGAACGCTGGAGAGACTCGCCTATGCAGTCCATGAACTCGTAAATGAGGCCCATCGTGCACCCCTCGCAATCAACGAGCCTCATAACATAGTAGATGGGGCGCATGACGTCCATCAGCTGCTGCATATCCACCCAGAAAGGCTCCAAGAAGAGGATGTCGTGGAAGGCCAAGCCCTCTGGGGTCGTGGACAGGTCCATGGCGGTGAACTCTGCCGAAGTAGCCATGTGCCGCAAATCACCCTTGAGCTTGTGTAGCCGCTCAAGCATGATGAATTGGTAGGCGAAGCGGGTGCGAGCGGGCTTCTATAAGTAGCATCTTTTACCTGCTGAATGTGCGGAAAAGTTGGACGGGCCGTGCAGATCTGACGGTGATGGCACAGGCGTAGGTGCAGCAGTGGAGGCTATGGATCCATGGGAGTACTGGCGGAGGGGGTACGGGTGGCTGTGGCGGACGCGGAGGCAGTGGCGGGTGGCGGGGGCGACGGTGGGGGTGGGGGCAGTGGCGCTGGGTGTACCAGTGGCAGGGTCGGTGGCAGTGGATGCAAAATGGAAACAGAGTCCACGGCATCTGTGGACGGCTCGCCGGGCTTAGCAACTGGCTCAGAATATGCCTCGAGAATGCGAGCCCTCTCCGCAGCGGGGATGACCATACAAACGCCAATCCCGTAGCGTCCCCCCCGTGGGTCGGACTCGCAATCCCCCCAAATGTGCTCGAACCCGAGAGGCGTTCCCTGTGAACTGCTTTCGACGAAAATGGCAACGCCACTTTTTGTTGGGCATCAACTCCACCTCATCCCAAATGGGACGAGCAGCCATCTCTCTCTCTCTCTCTCTCTCTCTCTCTCTCTCTCTCTCTCTCTCTCTCTCTCTCTCTCTCTCTCTCTCTCTCTCTCTCTCTCTCTCTCTCTCTCTCTCTCTCTCTCTCTCTCTCTCTCTCTCTCTCTCTCTCTCTCTCTCTCTCTCTCTCTCTCTCTCTCTCTCTCTCTCTCTCTCTCTCTCTCTCTCTCTCTCTCTCTCTCTCTCTCTCTCTCTCTCTCTCTCTCTCTCTCTCTCTCTCTCTCTCTCTCTCTCTCTCTCTCTCTCTCTCTCTCTCTCTCTCTCTCTCTCTCTCTCTCTAGCTAGACCCTAAACACAAGCACCCTAAACCCTAAATCCTAAACTCACACACACACCATGTCTCGTACACGCGTGCACAGACACAAATCCTTTCTCTCCGTCCCTCACACTCTCTGTCTCTTCCTCTCTCTCACACACACACAAATCACCACACACACACACATCTATATGCACACAAATCAACAATATCCACACACACACACACACACATAAATCATCACACACACACACACACACACAACTCATCACAAACACACACAAACACCATAACTCTCTCTCTCTCTCTCTCCTCTCGGGCTTCAGGCTTCTGCGGAACAGTCCGCTGCCCGCGTGCCCTTTTGTTTTTTTTTTTTTTTTAGAAAAACGCGTCCGGACGCTGGACGCGTCCAGCAAAACAATTTGAAAATTTTTTTGGACACGTCTTCCCCCGCGTCCGGGTCTGGGCGTCGGACGCGGACGCGAAAAGGCCACGTCCGACCCAGACCCTCATGTCTAATATATATATAATATCAGGGATGAGGGTCCGGGCCGGATTGCCCGCGTCCGCGTCCGGACCCAAACGCATCCGACCCCCGGACGCGGGGTCGGACGCGTCCAATTTTATTTTTATTTTTTTTAAATTTAAAAATAAAAAACAGATGCGTCCGGGGGTCCGACGTCCACGCCTCCAGGGGTCTGGACGCAATTTTTTTTTTTAACATTTTCTTTTAAAAAAAATTTAAAATTTTTAAAAAAAAAATCAGACGATGCGGACGCGCGTCCACTGTCTGCTTCCTTAGATATATATATATATTATATATATATCATAGGTCCCGCGGTACTGGGTACCGCGGATCCTGGTACCGCGGGACCATACTGGTACCGCGGTACCATGATGGTACCGCGGTACCACAATATAATAATATATTTATTATTTAATATTTTTTTAAATTTTTTTTTACCTAAACCTACCCGCCCCCCTCGCATTTCCTCTGAAATTTTTTGCGCCCTCTCCGCCCTGCCATCGCTTCTGGTTTTTCTTGCCTGCCTTTGATTCCTTGCGTCGCCCATCACCCACGCAACGCCCTGCCTTGCATCTGATTTCCTTTGCCCTGCATTCGCCCATTTTCAACGTCTCTCCAACAGTGAACCCTGCTGTTTTTTTTCCAGCAATCCATCCCTCATTTCATCTGCAATGGTGCAATCCGACCTTTCCAGTCTGTGGGACGAGGTAGACATTGTCAGGCGGGTTGCCGACAAGGCCAACAAGACCGGTCAGAAGATCGTGCGCTGCCGATACTGTCGTCGAGTTTGCTGCATCCCTCACTCACCTTAAAGGCCATTTGCTCGGTGCACGCGCCAAAAATGGTGCCACCTTGAATGCTGCCCCTTGTGGCAGCATGACCATCCCCGACAGGCAGCGACTACTGGACACCTACGGGCCGCGGCTCGTGGCAGGGGAGAACACCATTTCGGAGGGCGTTCTCCGATTTTGCACCGCTCCTTATGTGACTAACCCAGAGTTGCTGCCTGCTTGGCTGGCACGCACGAGGAGAGGGAGTGCATCCTCCTCCGGTCCCTTTGCCCCTCAGACAGTTCTGCCTCACGCACCCCCATCTGCTCAGATTCCGGTGGATCCCGTCCCATCGCGTCCGACAGTTGCCACTGCGGTTCCACCACCACCCACTGTTGCTCGCCCTCCACCAGTCTACGACTTTCTCATGGACTCTCCGCCACCCGAGCAGGCCCAGGATGGTACTGGGCGGGCCTTCGAGGATGTGGAAGAGATCCCTTCTTCCTTCCCTTCCCATCCGGATGACCTCCTCAGCCAGCAGTTCTCATACCCCATGCCAGATGTTGCTCCTCCACCAGTGCACCCCACCTATGCTGCTGCACCCATCCCTGCCAGTGCATCCCACTCTCCCCATTCCACGTCTACAGCCGATGCATCCACCAGCGCCCAGTCTGTCGCGTCATCGTCCATTCCTGTCACGATTGGTGCACCGTGCTGGAGGTCCACCACCCGTCGCCCACCAGGGAGAGCCCTCATGCAGCAGACCATTCGCGGCGTGCATCAGCCGCACATGGACAGAGAGGCCACACAGGCCGTGGCCAGTCTGGTTTACGAGCTGAACCTGCCCTTTGCCATCACCGACTCTGAGCCCTTCAGAAGGGCCTTCCGCCTTGCATAGTCTGTCAGCCCTAGCTGGAGAGTCCCTAGTTCAGAGGTTGTCCGCACACACATGCTGAGGGATAGGATCGAGTCCTTGTCTAGAGAGATGGAGCCTCTGCGTCGGCACTGGGCCACTTACGGTTGCAGCATCATGTCCGATGGCTGGACTGATGTCAGGAGGAGGCCGATCCTCAACATACTGGTCTCCAGCTGCATGGGCACACAGTTTTTGAGGGCAGTGAATTGCAGCAGGGGGGGGGAGAGTCATATATGCAGAGTTCATGTTTGATGTCATCAGGTCTTCCATCCTAGCCATAGGCCCACAGCATGTCGTCACGGTGGTGACGGACAATGCCACGAACTGCATTCAGATGGGTGTACTGCTAGAGGCCGAGTTCCCTCATATTGTTCATACCCCCTGTGCAGCCCACGGCATAGACCTTTTGATGGGGGACATTGGAGCACTTCCCTGGGTTAGAGCCATTGTCCGGGAGGCCCTCTTCCTGGTGACTTTTGTCACCAGAAAGAGGCGTGTTCTTGCCATGTTCCGGGTGTTCAGCCATCTAGACCTCCGTAAGCAAGCCTCCACGCGCTTTGCATTCGACTTGGTGGTCATCGACCGTTTGATCAGGTGCAGGGCCCAGCTTCTACAGATGGTTACCAGTGATCTTTGGGGTGCCAGTACATTTCCGCACACTGAGGATGGGGAGCACTTTTCTTCCACGGTGAGGGGAGACCAGTTCTGGAGGGATGCACAGACATTGTCATGACTGCTTCGACCACTCTACATTGTGCTCCGCATGGCTGACAGCGAGGGGTCGACACTTGGACTGGTGTATGAGCTCATGGACCGGATTGGACAGTTCCTGCAGCTGCCCATCTTGCAGCCAGAGAGGTAAGCGGTACAGTGTTGCAATTGACCTTTATCTTTTTAGTACTTGCTAGTTTGTTTTTCTGTCAGTGTTAAGCTTTTTCGTAATGCCCTAAACCACATGCCCCTCACCTGCAGGATGACAGAGCTGAAGTTCATATGGGAGACGCGGTGGAACTACTTCCACAGGAGTATCCACAGCGTTGGGCCACCCGGCTACCCAGGATCCAGAGAGGAGGCAGCTACCCATTACCTGGTGGACCATGTTCGGTAGCACATACCCATCTCTACAGCGTCTTGCACTGCGTGTCCTTTCTCAGGTATGCATCTCATTTTATCCTCCATTTTTTGTGTTTTGTTCAAGTTTCACCTCTGCCACAATGTGCTGAATGAAGTATTTCAATGCACGCACCACAGGACTGTGCTGCCTCCGTGTGTGAGCGTAATTGGAGCACATGGGCACTGATTCACACGAGGAGAAGGAACCGGTTGTCAGTGAGTCAGTTGGTGCGGTTGGTGTTCTGTAGCACCAACGCACGTCTCGCCAGGAGGCTTCCGACCATTACGAGTGCATTGCAAGTGATAAGCTAATCTTTCATAGCATGTTGGTTGACTCCTGGTATGTTGGTTTCATTTCTTGATAAAGTTGTCTCTCTGACATGCAAATTTTAAACCGTGCAGACGAAGATATCCGATTTGGAGCGCCAGGTTGATAAAAAATGAAGCCACGGGTGCGTACGGCGGTACGGACACGTCCGTTTTTTATTTTTTTTTAATTTTTTTTTGAATTTTTTTAGGGTTTTTTAGTTAAAAAACAAAAATTGGACGCGTCCGACCCCGCGTCTTGGGGCGCGTCCAGGTCCGGACGCCGAACGCGGCCATTCCGGCCCGGACCCTCATCCCTGTTATATATATATATATATATATATATAAGGTCTTGTTTTTGAAGAAAAAAAAGAAAACCCCAAAAAAAAACATTAGGTACATGTTTGGATTAACAGCTTTTTTTAATTAATAAAATTAAATGTCATTATCTTGAATCATAATTACCAAATGGCAAAGTAAACAAAAGGCACTTAATTGTTGAATGACCAAAATAGGAAATGATCCAGGGCATAACATGCATGGATATGAGCAAAAAAACACTTGGCTTCTACGTATCACAACAAAATATAGAAGCAAGATCACAAGCCCAAAGTTGATATGAAACACATCGAGCAGAATCCAAGTTAAATTGTGTTATATGAACAAAAAGCAACAACAAACAATGATTCAACTAAATGATATAGAGTGCGCACTGATAATCAAAAAGCGACATTAATAGGATGCAAGCTACAAAGTTTCAGAAACCTTGAGTCCGCAACCACACTCGCTTTGTTCAATAAAAACAAATTTAACATCTAATGGTGTGTACAAATTATCCTGCACAAACCACAACAGCCTATTGTGTTTGACAGAAATTTGTAGGGCCTCCATGACCTAGACAGCCTCACAAATTGATAAAATGAAGACAATATCAGTGCTAACAATTTCCAAGGAGATTCTTCCTTAAACTAGGAAGGATGACGAAGAGATCACCCCATAAAGTAACCAAACTCTTAACACAGCGTACCTGACTCCAACTACCAGGAGCAGCGCAAAGGTCCACTACGCACTTCACATCTGCCATTACATTTTGAGTACATTGAAATGAAACTCACACATCAATTAACTAATGCAATTCAAGTAACAATGAAAAATAAAAGGTTGTAGCAGTATTGAACTACGCATAATCCTTTAAGAAACAAGCCTTTTACAAGTTGTCAACTATGAAATTTGATGTGATTTCTCAAACATGTTCATTTTTTGTTCGTAACTCTTACAATACAACAAGTACTCTTTAGTGCCTATGTTGGCCTTACTCTTAATACCTTGTTTCTTCAAGCATGTTGTGCAAGTTAGCTACTTCTTGTTGTTGATTTAGCATTAGCCTCTATGTTGACCTCATCTCTTCATTACCTCATTTGGCAAGTGTGTTGAAGGAGCGATGGAATGCAAAACTCCTTAATACAACTATAAACAAGATAGGCCACACACAAATGCACCTTCATAATAGATGCCTTATCCAATAAGAAAGGAAAACTAAAACAAACCATTGAACGTAATGTTACCAGCCAGTAAGGTTCCGAGTTCCAGTGCCATGTAGACAAACTAGTCGTACTAGGTGAATGTACTAATAAGTTAGCATCACTGTTGGAATGTAAATGGAATTGATTACATTACCATAGGTTACTTTGACCCAAAAGGTCGAGAGTTGTGTAACCATGGTCATTTATTATATTAGGCCTACTAAACTTAGAGTTAGCTAAGTTAGTATGAAATTAACTTGGTAGGGACTCATGGGTCCACTAGGCCTAATTGTGACATTAAGTACCCCAACTTGACATATTGGAGGTAACTTATTCTTTCTATGTAACTTATAGAAAGTTGGATAGTCAATAGTCAAGTAGTTGGACAGCCAATAGTCAAGTAGTTGGAAAGCCAATAGTCAAGTAGTTGGATAGCCAATAGTCATCTTGGACTATATATATGCGTGCATCCCAATTGTATGAAACACTTTTGTAAGCAATACTGACTATTCTCCTTGGCTGTCCACGAGTTTCTACAAGAGGGTTTCTAGCCATCCCTCTCTTTCTTTTGAGAATGCTTTGTGTGAATAAATAGTTAAGATCCTGGATCCTTAGGCTTCTATTTCCTACAATCACTAGGAGCAATTCATAGTAATCCTCGTCAAGTGGTAGACAAGAATCACGTGATCCACTGAGCCCTTTTGACAAGTAGACAAGTTTTTATAAAATATAGAGAGAGAGTATATCAATGGGATGTTGAAATAAGAGAGAGATGAGCAAATCAATAAAAGAGTACGGTGAGTAGGACCGAGGGCTTACCAACTTGTTGAGGCGACAAAACAAGTCATTCATGATGCCAAGCAGGCAGTAGGTGATTATGGTAATTGATGGGCCCAAACATGATACTTGGGCAAAAATGGGACCCTATGGGTACATGACCAAGCAACCAAGAATTCAAAACAGTCCATAAGAGGACCAAATGATTTCACTAATTGGCAAGCTAGGGCATGCGCTTGTGGTACTCATACTAGTTCCTAGCCTGTGGAAACTCATTCCAACAATGTGGCTCCATTGATTCCATAGTGATGATCTCCATCTTCCTGCATGAGCATAGTTCATTCTAATAGTTCAAGCTGCAAGTGTTCCCAATTCATTTGACTTGATTTTGAATTTCCGATCCAATTTATAGAAAAAACATATGGGAAGTTTCAAGTTTTAGTTATTTTGAATTTACTTTTAGCCAAACTAAGGTCATATCTAACCATAGTTGCACTGCGTTTCTGAAACGCGTTCAGAAACGCGTTTCGGAAATATGGAATTTTTTTCCAGAAAAGTTTTTTTAATTTTTTTTTTTTTGGTTTTTTTTTGTGCAATATGGGTATCAGGTGAAAGCTTTAATTAAGAGCATAATTACTGTGTGTTTTGCCGAATGTTTCGAGTGCAGGATGGTCTAGTTTAGGTGCATTAACTCCTAGGTCTTTACTTTAACTCCCAGGTGCATTGATAAAAAAACATGATGCCCCAAAATTTAACTCCCTCTGTCTCTCTCTCTCTCTCTCTCTCTCTCTCTCTCTCTCTCTCTCTCTCTCTCTCTCTCTCTCTCTCTCTCTCTCGTTATCTCTCTCAGATCCAACAAACTAAACAAAATTGCTGAATCATGCTAAACAAAAACCATGCTAAGTGTTCTGAACAAATCACCATACTGCATCGTCCTGAACCGTACTGAAGCATTTTTCAACCATATGGAATCGTTTTTCAACCATTCTCTCTCTCTCTCTCTCTCTCTCTCTCTCTCTCTCTCTCTCTCTCTCTCTCTCTCTCTCTCTCTCTCTCTCTCTCTCTCTCTCTCTCTCTCTCTCTCTCTCTCTCTCTCTCTCTCTCTCTCTCTCTCTCTCTCTCTCAAAGAACAGTACTTAATCGTTACACTGCTGTGAATAGGATCATCATAATATATAATATCGGGCCACATGGCACCAAAATGGAGTACAATGATGTTCCATGAACATAATGAAAACTACACAACTAAGGCTCATCAGAGTCATGGTAGGAACCATCATCTGAATCTGTGCCTGACTGCAGATCCCAAGGGTCTGTAGATGAATCAGAACTGGAGGGAGCCATATGTCGTGGTGTGGCCCTGGCTCTGCCGCGTGCTCTGTCTCTCTGCTACGTGCTCTGGCTCTGGATCCTCCCCCTGCCTCTACCTCTGCCTCTGCCTCTCTCCCCTCCTCTGCCCCCCCTCTACCTGCCCCTACCCTTGTGTCTACCCCTGCGTGTCTGTGTGTCAGGTGGCTGTGATCCAATGCCCTGGGATGGCCCTACCCACTGTGATGATGCCTGGCCGACGGCTGCCTGTGATGCTCCACTCTTGTCTACAAAAAGCGAACTCAACCCCCCCCTCCCAAAACCTCTAGGTCTCCCCCTAGGCCTACGTGTAGGAATGGCTGGCTCCTCCTCTGTCTCCGCATCAGGGTCCACCAGCAAGTCAGCAAGGTCATCCCCCTGTGCCTCCGCCCATCTCCTCATCCTCCTCCGTATCCCCCTCAACCCACTCCTCCTCCTCCTGATAGTCAGCCCCGAGCTCCTCTCCACCCTCCAAGCCCTCATCATGCCCCTCCTCAACCCTAGCCCTCTGCCTGTCTGCCCTCCTCGAACGCCGTAGAGCCCGTGCGTCAGCCTGTGCCTGTCTATATAGATCTCTATAGATCTCATCATCCATCTCCTCCTGCGTGGGTGGTGCTCGAGGAGCAGCTGCTGCCGAATCCACCAAGCAAGTGTCAGGGTTCACCTGCAACCAAAAACAATACATTGTTGTCAGCAATTCATTGCATAATTCAAAAGCAATTCAGTTCGTCAAAGCACAGCAAGAGATAGGGGGTGATGATGTGACTCACCTCGAGCATCTGTCCTCCTCCTCGTGTGCACCTCAGCATACGGTCGTTGGTGTTCACAAACACCAACCGCCTACACTGCTCGATGGACAACCGGTTCCTCTTCTGCGTGTGATACAAGGCCCAGGTGCTCCAATTTTGCTCGCAAGCTCCTGCTGAACAGTCCTGTGCAAGGACTCTCTCGGCCAGTCGTTGCAGGTCACCTGTGCCGCGCCCATGGTAGCCCCACCATGAAACAGGCCTCAACATATCCTCCCTCCGCCGACTCTGCTCTCCATCGAAAGGAAACTGGTAGCACTCAAAGATCAGCAGCTGGTATGCAATGTTAATGAGCATCGGACTTGTTGGCAGAAGAAATAACATGGCTCATGTAAGTCCTCTTGAATTCACACAATAGCAATGAGCACACTACAGTCACTACTGCAATACTTAGCCTACCAAGCAATTTATCACACGTACCTGGTCCAGGCCATACACGCTCCGTGTACTCCACCCATCCCCGGTGCAAATCCCGATCGTCCCAATCCCGAGTCTCGCGCCACAAGGGGTGCAATATGTGGGCTACGGCATGGATGGGTCGGTGGAAGTAGTCCCATCTGGCCTCCCAAATACGTGAGATCTCGCACCTCCTGCAGTAGGCAAATCACAACAATCATGTAACCATAGCTGCCATAGCATAAAAGAATCGAATCAGACTTTGAGTGAGAAACAACAAACTAGACACTGAAGAGTCATACCTGTGCTCGACCAAGGCTGACGTCTGAATCCCCTCGCCGATGCGGTCCATGAACTCGTAAATGAGGCCGAGAGTGCACCCCTCACGGTCTACCAGGCGCAGCACTCTAAAAATGGGTAGAAGGACCCCAGTAATCTCCTCAGCATCTCTCCAAAACGGCTCACCGAACATAGTGGACCGGAAAAACGCCACATGTGGAACGTCCATGAACTCTCGGAAGGACTCGCTGGAAACCATCCGCCGCAATGCGTCCTTCACTAATACTAATAGCTCTAGCACCAAAAAGTAAAAGGCAAAGCATGTGGGTGCTGGCTTCTTTAGGTTCAGGTGCGAGAAGGTGCGGAATAGGGCCAGCACACGCCTCTTCCTGGTAACAAAAGTGACTTGGTGCATGGCCTAGAAGTGACCTGCAACACAGACATCCAGTGACAAATTTAAACAATAATTGAGATGTGTTTAGCAGCATGAAGCAGGCGTCAATCAAGATAGCATAGCAAATGGAGAAACCAATACCTCTCTGATCCATGGAAGTGCACAAAGGTCATGGATGAGCAAGTCTATACAATGCGCAGCACAAGGTGTCCACACAATGCTGGGGTGCTCCCTCGTCATAATCTCTCCCATCTGCTTGAAGTTCGAAGCGTTGTCCAACAACCTGAACCACATGCTCTACTCCAATGTCAACAATAACATCTCTGATAATTTCCCATATAAAATCGGCTGTGATGGTGTCACCACCTCGAGTGGCATCCACGCCACATAGGAATACTGTGCCAAGCGGGCAAGAAACCAAGACATTGATGACGGATCACCGACGAATGTCGGTCCATCCATCACTCAATATCGTGCATCCATACCCACCCATTAGCCGAATGCAAAAATTGCGCCACGAGTCAACCCTAAACGCATGCAATGTGTTTATGAAAACAAAGTAATTACATCTGCCAAGCTGAGCGAATGGAACTCAGCTCCCGTGTAATGGTCTCCTCCTCCTGACGAAGCATCCTGCCTCGCAATGCCTCTCGTCTGGGAGGCGTCCATGTAGCATCCACGGCTGCCATCTGTGCGCAAAACTCTCTGAACACCCAAGTGTCAGCAACAGCAAAGGAAATGCCGCACTCGTAAAAGAACTGGCCAGCAAGTCGAGTGCACCGGGCATGTTGCTCTCTCTGCCACCCGCATCGATCAAGGGTCTGCTGTCTGGGCCTAACCTCTCTGTGTTGTGCACATGGCGCTCGTGAGATCTGTGGGTGTATCACTCTCTCTGGGAGGACCTGTCGAACCATGTGCTGCATCTGCCGCCGAAGAAGAGGAGGGACGAGAAGGACTTGCTACTGTTGATCCAACCTGCTCATGTGACGCTCTCCCCTCTGAAGTAAGCCCTGCTGCTGCGGGTGGAACTGGAGTGGCACTGCCTGGACCATGCACTGCACCTAAACCCTGCCAAGAACGTGTTGTACTAGGCTCTGCACCCGTAGTAGGTCGTGCCTGCATACCTGTGACCCCTGCCTGTGAACCTGCAGCTGCTCCTGCCCCCTGTCCCTGTCTCTGTCCCTATCCCTGTCCAGAAACCTGTGATGCAGCACCCTGTCTCTGTCCT
Source organism: Diphasiastrum complanatum (assembly GCA_029204225.1). Taxonomy (NCBI): domain Eukaryota; kingdom Viridiplantae; phylum Streptophyta; class Lycopodiopsida; order Lycopodiales; family Lycopodiaceae; genus Diphasiastrum; species Diphasiastrum complanatum. The sequence continues at coordinate 14,251,566 of CM055111.1, read as the reverse complement.
TGTCCTCGTCCCTCTCCAGAAACCTATGATGCAGCATCGTGCCCGTACGTAATAGACAACCTCTGTCTCTCCTCATCGGAAATCCTGGGGCAATCATATATGCCCAATGCCTGCCCACCTAGCCCTCTGACCCTCAGTAAGTGAGCCCTAACCCTGGTAAGTGATCCTGTGAAGAGACCACCACAATGCAAGCATCTCCATCTACGGACTCCCGAGCCATGGTGTGTAGCCACATCCCCCTCAGTAAGCTCAACCTCGCCCCAAAGGCCTCGGCCCTGCACCGGCATCGTGTCCACACGAGATCAAACCTGCGAACAAAAACAAGCAAACAACCGTTCAATAGAAGAAAACACACTGCATTGAAAAACATTACCAGCTTAAAACAGAGCTGAACACATCCGAGCATGCGTCACATTGATTCTAGCAAGATCATAGCAACTGCCAAAAAACACACGAGACAGGGCGAGGGATAGAATAATTCCAGTGCGAGCGAAAACGGGCGACTGACGCTAGCATGGGAGTCCTTGCAGGCGTCTATGAGTCCAGTGCAGGCCTAAACCACGCTACTGGCGGATGCTTGCACGATGCTCTAACCCTAAACCCTAAAAAACATGGAATTAGGGCAACAAAATTGAAATTTGTGCTACGGACGTAGACGGGCAGAACGAAGGTCGCAGGAGTCTGTGCGGGCATGTGGAAATGCATTCTAGGCTCAGACACCACCTGAATCGGTTGCCCAGAAGCCATTTTCTGAAAATGGCAAAAAAAAACAAGCATTTGGATTGTGGTGTTCAAATCTCGCAAGGTGTGCCGTAATGGTTGAAACTGACCCCGTAGGAATCACCGTGAGCATGAAGAAAGGTGGTCTAGAGCCAAATTGCGCTTGATTTGGTTGCCTACAGTTCAATGTCAACACTTGCAAAAAAACAAGACTACACTTACCAAAAATCGAAAACTGATCGTTTCGATCTCCATGAAGCTCAGATCCCCCTGGCACCGTGCACATCACCTCCGTATCGCTGAGTAGATGCCTGTCGACTATCCACACACCAACATCCGATGCCTACAGCTCAAAACAAAAAAAATTAACACCTCCACGGCAGGCGCGATTCTGGCCGTGAAGAGGTGTTCAAAAATTTCATTTGTTATTTTTTTTTAAACAACGTTTCTGGAAGGATTCTGGGCTGAGAATTGCGTTTCTCATAAACGCGATTTCCGAAACGCTCAGCCCCAGAATCGCGTTTCGGTGCAACTATGTATCTAACATATAACACATTTGATATTTAGGGTTATTGTAGAAGTTTAGGGTTCAAGTCTTCCATAGCATGTGGTACAACTTAGTGGTGCAGATATGAATATAGTAGATATAAAGTTTATAAATCTCTTTTCTAACTCAATTGTAAAAGATTCAAACTAATTAGGTTTTGAATGCATGTTCAATTGTTAAAGTTCTGATCCCATAACATTCGGATTAATTAAGATTTATGGTTTGAAATTTGAATGCATATGAGTTTAACTTGTATCAAGGTTTATCTACATATATTATATCTTACTTCTATTGCAAGTTCATTCTAACCCCCTAGAATTTTTTAACCAGAACATTTCGAGAGTTCTTTCTCAAAATTCTTTTTTCCAAAAACAAATATTCAATTTATTGCATAATAGTGCCTTGATAGATACTAGAAAGTATATTGTTTTAAAGAACAATTATTGCAGAGTATATATTTGTGGCATATATTGAATCCTACCCCCAAAAAATTTAAGTATTCCAAAAAGTGAAAAAGGACGCACGAGTCAGTACATGACCAAAATTGGGTCCATTAACTAAATACCCATGGTTACACAAATCTCAACCTTTTGGGTCAAAGTAACCTATGGATTAACTCTAGCATAGTCATTTATTTCTAACACCCTCCTTAAATGACAACGCAAAAAAATTGAAATCTTCACTGTGTAACAAAGCCACCACGTGGTATTAAATTTAAAGCTTTGCATAAAGCTTCAAATCTGACTCTAGGCAACGCCTTAGTGAAGAGGTCCGCAATATTATCCTCTGTAGGACAATACTCAAGTAAAATGTCGCCATCATGAAGTCTCTCCCGAACAAAGTGATAATGGATCTCGATGTGCTTCGTCCTCGCATGAAAAACATGATTTCGTGCAATGGCAATAGCACTCTGACTACCACTCAAGGTAAGAGTGCCTGAGGGCCTGCCAAACTTCATGTCAACAAATAGTCTTCTCAGCCATAAACACTCGTTGTGGCTGAATATCGCTCTATATTCTGCCTCACTAGAAGAGGTAGCAACAGTGGGCTGCTTTTTACTTGACCAAGAAATTGCAGAATAGAAAAAGCAATGTCCACTTGTAGAGCGTCTAGTGTCTTGATCTCCACCCCAATCCGCACCCTCCTTCAACTTGAACAGAGACAAAAAAAAGTTGATCCAAACTCCACTTGGAAAAATCAGCAGGATGCTGAATTTTCAGATCACAAAGTAGAGTAGCTCCTCTTTTGGTAGGGCGCCAACATACAAGCTTGCTGCAGATCCGGTTGCTCTGATACCATGTAGAAAAACAAGAGTCAAGGCACCAAGATCTAGCTATCAATCAATCTCCACAAGACACAAGAGAGAAGAGGCTGGGCGCCCTCCTCTAAGAGAGAGAGAGAAACAGCAACACAAGTAATGGAGAGCAATGCTTAGCCAAAACTGAATGTGACACAATAAGCCAATATGTACTCTACCTACTTACTGAATGTAGGGCACCCCCAAAAGTCAAGATAGGGCCCCTAAACCAGATTAGACCTCTGAGGACCCACAAGTCAGTACATGACCAAAATTGGTTCCATGACAAATCTCGACCTTTTGGGTCAAAGTAACCTATGGATTAACTTTAGCATAGTCATTTATTTCTAACAATAGCATTGAACGGAATAATTGATAGCTTGAGTCCTAAGGTTATTTATTGGCTAAAGAAAGGATGAAGGAAAAGTTGTAGAACCAAACATCTGAAATCTTTGGCCTCCTCTAGACACTTGATTATTTGACCTGTCTAATTTTTTTGGAGCTCTCAAAGGAAGAAGTTATCTGTGTGTGTAAGGTAAATACTTGGAGATATGATCGTCACATGAATATTAACATCCATGGTGACTCAACAAAGGCCGTCAACAATGGTCCCACGATGTTCATGACATCAAAGCGTTTAGCTAATAACTATCTTAATTAGCTATATCTGAATTATGTCCAATGTACACCACATGTTAGTTATTTAATGTCGCCTTCGATATGAAATGTACACTTCAATATTAGACAATAATGAACTGCATCTCTTTCTAGAGTTGATAGCCCAAACTGTAGCATTAACATTTATTGAGAACCAGAGCAAATAGAGTTTGCTGGAAAAGACATAGCCAGATTACAGCCACTAATTGTTCGCTAAGTTGGCTGGAGGTTGCTCGCTAAATACTGCTAGATTGATCATAGGTCTATGGAGACTAAGAAAGGGATAGTTCAAACTTGAGCAGGCTTAAATCAGGTCATAATCAACAAAATTCTAACAGGGTCAAATATCAGGAGCTTGACGATCAGAAGGTGAAAAGTTTAAGGATCAAGTCAAAATCAGGACAAGAAGGTTTTAACAAGGCTAAGTTCAAAGGATAGGAGTATGAAAGAAGGTCAAACATTCGAAAGACAAAATTCACAGGCAGAAAATTCGAATCAAGAGGAAGTTCGAAAGTGGAGACTTCAAAGGCCAAATATAAACCTAGTTTGGGTTGCATGCAAGGATGCATGTTATTGGCTGTGGTTAGTTAGAGATTTCTAAAAGAAATCTGGAGCAAACTCAAGTGGATCGCTAAAGATTGTCGACTACTGTTGGAAGTAATTGGTTTACATGCAAGGAAGCATGGACATGATCATTGTTGGAGAGAGGTTGGAGTGCAAACATGAAGTGTACATCCAGGGAAACTAGTTCAGCTAGGTCCATCAAATTCATCACAAGTGCTAACTTATGAGAGTACCAAGAGAATTGCAGTGGATTAAATTCAAGGAATCGACACAAGTGGAGCCAACTACTTATGAAGTACAGGTTTCTAACGTGGGTGTTGATGTATGAGATTTGATGTTGCTAATTGTAGATCTATTTCCAACTTATGATTGTCATGATGGTGCGATGGTAATCAAAGAGGATTACATTTTTTTTATGGGTGTTGGTGAGATCCTTACATATTTGTGGTAGCTTGGAAGATGTTAAAAAGACCAAGGGAGTCATTCTTCAAGCAAAGTTCTCAAAGTTATGGCAAAGGTTATCATGTCTACATTATTTAATTTAGGGGGAGTCAAAGTTCTTTGATTCAAAGGAGGTCAAGGGATGGAGTGATATGTTGCACTCATGATGGTCACACATATGGACTAAAGGGACATGAAGAAAAAAGTAAGACATTGGGAAGTCATGAAGCAAGTTCATATGAAAAGGAGGACATTGAGATCAAAGTTGATCATGGATTCTACATCAGAGTTGAGGATCTTCATTACATGGGTCGTGGAGGATACACATGCATACTTGTGTTATGCATAGTTCTTGACGATGTAAACATTAAGGGGGAGTGTTAGAGTTAATATTCACACTAATGTTGTCATTTAGGATTAATTAGGATTATTGGGCCATGCCTGCGCGCTAATTCTAGGGGCCCTTACCTATATTTAGTAAAAGTCTAGTTAGACAAGTTCGAGATTCTAGCGCTTGGTTTGGAGCACAAGTTATTGCTATAGATAGGTGTTAGTGCTTTTACCATATGTAGAGACATTAATTAGGTAGTCGCTTTTAGATTGTTTTTGCTTTTGCTTTTGCTTTTGGCATAGACCAAAGTCTATAAGAATGTTGTGCACCCTAGCTCATATGCAATGGGATATAGTTGGAGTTTCTCATCACTTGCATTCTCTCTCATGTGTTTGGCTATTGTTTCATCACAATAGGAATCTTGTCTTGGGTTACTTGTATGAGCAAGTGGGAAAAATTCTTGCTAGACCTAACCCTGAACCCTAAAATATGCAACTTCAAAACATTATCTAAGGGCTCAAGCTAGAAACTAGAGCTTCTGGGAATGTGCAATGTCATGGTAGTATCCCATATACAGTAGTTGTTGGATTTTACCCACAAAGGAAGAAACAAATAATCAGTTACATTCACTCAAAAATCAAAATACAAACTTCTATATTTTATTTTGGAATTCTAGATTAACAAGAGATCCATGCTAGATTTTAGGATACAGCCTCAACAAATACACCATATCAACTACCACTACAACTTCTCGCTTTATCCAGTCTGACCACCCCATTGTCCTTTTCAACGAATCTTATGTTTTCATTTGCAAATATCGACTCAATCGAAAGTAAAATTTGTCACCTTTCAAAATGTCAAACTCTTCATCAATTTGTAAAAGCTTAAAGGCACTACGAGCACGCCATCCTTCCTCCTTTGCTTTACGATAATATATGTCCTGCATTTCACATAGTTGATCATGTTATCAATAATAAATATTAACATCATTGAAGATTTATGTGATGCACATAGGGTTTTTTTTTTTTTTTTTGCAATATGGTATTCAAAAAACAGGTTTTCTGATGGGGGATTTGATGGTAATTTTATATAGATAAGAAACTCATTATGCATACTTCCATTAAAAAAAACACAAAGGGACTAAGAAAAAAGACATACCCGCTTATCTTTTGAAGACTTCCCCATGCTCGAGCTGCTTGTTTCAATAAAAGGAAACCTCTATCGTTACCATGCAAAAAGCTCACTGCACTGCCGGCTCTAAGGACAAGACTGTTTTGGCAATAACAAAAAATGGCGAGACAAATAGCTCCGGGGATTAGTAATCAAACATGCTTTCCAATGCATTGCAACTAATGTAAAAACAAATCCTTTGCAGGAAGTGTGTGTACCCCAAAATGCAAAGCTGAAGCTACACCAAAAATGAAAGCTTGTTTCAACATCGATTCTCCTTGTAAACCTCCTGATCTAGATTGTTTCAGCTGAAGGATTATATAACTTGTAGATCGTGTCGCCTCTTCTGCCTTTAAACCCTAAACTCTGACTTAAATGCACAATACTGGGAAAATGAGCTTATGAAGGTTTAGGGCAGAATTTGGTTTTTTTACAGTTTGTGACATCCAGAAATCTGCTTTGTTGAACTGTATTTTGCATGCAGTGTCAGTGTGCGAACTGAAATCTGCTTTTTGGCCTTGCCTTGCAAAGGCAATACTATGTATGTGTTTCAGGTAGTCAATGGAGTTTGGAAGAAAGTCAACGTTAAAGGCTCATGGTGGTCGTAACACTTAAGGTCTGGACCTTGGTGGAGGGCCGAATAGTTTGCATGCGTAAAAAATCTGTGTTTTTCTCTATAAGTCATATGTAATGAAGCCATAAAAACTTGATAACAAAACACTCAGTTTGCATGTCGGACAGAGACACCTGACCAATGAATTCATGCAATGGCTCATTTGTGCATGATTACAGGTAGAATTAGTGCAGATAGATATCAATAGCATTTTAATTCATTTTTGGATAGCTTAATTCTTTTTGGGTAGCTTAATTCATTTTTCTTGTTCTACAGTATTATTTTCTTTAATCTTCTTGTATGATCACGGGTTTTTCCATCATTTTTAATAAAAGCAGGGATATTTTTATTAATAGCATTTTGAACAACATAGAAGATGGGATCTTTGGTCAGTTTTATTTAGCTTTGTTGGAGTCTCAGACTTTTATATTTTGAAGTTCGCTTGCAAATAGCCTTTGTTGGAGGCGTTGTAGCCCGATTGAGCTTCATCAAATCAAGTTTTGAAATTGTTAGGTATTCTGGCAGCTTTGCCTTACAAAAGGAGCTAATATTCACATCTAAGGGACAATATGTCTTTGGTTTTTGCCCCTTCTACAGCTGAGTGCTAGTCGATCTAAATTTTGAAGGCAATTGAGCCCCAGTGAATGTGCTTTGAAGATAGCATAAGATGAGATATGCATCAGTGTTGGCATTAGCAGGAGGTAACTCTGTAAGTTTTTCTTGTTGCTAATTGAGAAAAGTTTGTGATGCCATACTATTCTCAAGTAGTCCACATAAACTATCACCTGCCGCAAAAGCAAACAATAGACCAATAGAATTTGAATTGCACATGGAGGTGGTGAGGTAAGATGTAATTAGACTGTAAGACTAGGAATCTGATTAGTAGATAAATTGGGTCTTTGATGAAAGTGCAGACCCTTGAATCAAACCGTAATCAATAAGCTGCAAAAACAAATCCATAACATCTTTGCCAATTACCTCTCCTTTGATGCTCTTGACTAGCTCCAAATTGCCAACTTCCCATTTGACTAGTTGAAGCCCTTTGAGATCAACCTCTTGATCATCAACTTGACCATCAAAGTCATTGAACAAACTTTGTTTTCCATATCCATTACTTGAATTCACAGCAAGATAACATCCATCCACTTGCATAGCTCCATGTACACAAGAAGATCCTCCAAAAGATGTTCCACTCTCCATTGCTTGGATCCACTCCTCTTCTTTCCTTGCTTGATCTACACTCGTAGGTTCATCCAAAGAGGCTAGGAAAGCAACATAATTTCCATAAACTACTTTCTTACCCTTTTGATCATATGTGAGCTTTGAAGGTACTTGTCTTTCTCTTGATGTTCTCCTTGGCTTTTGACTTGATGAAGGTCCATCATCATCACCATCCAAAGTAGGATCCTTCTCATCAACATCAAGAATGTTAGATCCATCAACACTACCATCAATCATGCTTGAAGACACTTTTGGAATGTTCTCCTCATCAAAAATGACATCTCTACCAGCAATTACTTTGTTAGTAGAAGGAATGTAAACCTTGTAGGCTTTACTCACCTCACTATAACCAACAAAAATACCTCTTCTTGAAGATGGATCCTCCTTGGTCCTATCATCAAGAGTAATGTTGACATAGCATGTGCATCCAAAGGTTCTTAGAAAGTTGACACTCGGCCTCCTCTTGAATAGCATCTCAAAAGGTGTCCTTCCATCCAAAATAGCACTCCGCCACCTATTGCACAAGAAATTGGCACACAACAAAGCTTGATCCCAAAATGGTTTGTCAATTTCTTATAAACTCGCCCTCAAGATTATGGATTGCTTCTTAGATATGTTGTTGGTTCCTCCATGAAACCGTAGAATTCGAAATTTGTGACTTCACTCAATTAGAGGTTGTCAATGAATCTATCGAAGGCTCTTCAAATTCTTGTCAACTATCTTAATTGGATTTGTGGCTACTAGTGCATTTGTTCTTCGAATTCTTCGGTAGGCTGTTCTTCTGTCTCATGTTCTGGAATTTGTGGTTCGACATCTGATTTGACGTTTGGCCTTGAACTCCCTCATCGATTCGCAATATTGAGAAGACCTCATGGCCCCTCGTCGAACCTCACATTTATGCTCATCACCACCTTCTTTGAGGTTGGATTATAAAGAGGTAGATCTGTGAGCCGTTTGAATATCCGACCATCATAGTCTGTACTGACTTTTAGTCCAGTTTGCTTTTTTTTTCTTTTGGTATGTGCATGTACATTGCACATCCGAACACTCGTACATATGATAGATCGAGTTTCTCACCTGTCCACATTTCGTACATTGTTTTGTTCTCCACTATTGTTGTTATCGATCAATTTTGTAGATGAACTGCAGCTGCAACCGCTTCATCCCAAAATTGGCTTGGCAATTGTGCTTGAGCCATCATGCACTTTGCTCCTTTGACAAGGGTTTTATTTTGCCTTTCTGCTACACCATTGTATTATGGTGTATATGCAGGCGTGAATTGATGTTTGAGACCTCTCTCTTGATAGAAGCTCAAAAATTCTTTGCTCAAATATTCGCCTCCATTGTTGGACCTGAGGGTCTGCAATTTCTTGGAGGTGTCTCATATTACAAACACTACAAATTTCTTGAATGCATCAAACACTTCAAACTTCTTCGTTGTCATCCTGCTGAAATCATCTATGAACATGACGAAGTATCTCAATCCCAAAAGAGAGTCGACCTTCATGGGTCCACAGACATCTAAATGCACCAATTCTAGGATGTCCTTAAATCTCCTCCCTTCATGTATGAATGACTTCGATGCTGCTTACCTTTCTGATAGGCTTTGCAAAAGTCTGAGTCTGGACTTGTAAGTTTAAGACCATTCACAAGTTCTTTCTTGCTCATGTCATAGAGACTCCTCATATTTAGATGATACATGCATCTATGCCATAGATGGTTCTCACTTTTGAATGCATTTAGTATACTATTGTAGTTGTCGATGATTTTTGATTACCTTGTCTTGATCCGACAGTCAACAACTTATTTGATTTAGGCTTGATCATTCAACATGCATTCCCATCGAATAGGACTCATATTACAAGATCTTCTATCCTCAATACAAAGAGTAGATATCTTCTCAATGTGTGGACATAAAGAGCTCCTTCTAGCTCCGTATGTCCCGACAATGTACGAAACTAAAGAGTTTTGATGCCTTCGACATCGTGTCTATTTCCATCCCCCACTATCATTGTTCTTGTGTTGTCCAGTGCCTTGTAGTTCATCAGAACATTCTTGCTGTAGGTAATATGAGATGTGGCTCTTGAATCAATCACTATGTCATAGTCATGTTGTGCGTAAGTTGTGGATTTCTCATCGACAGTTGTGAACACATTGTCGTTCTTCTCACCATCTTTGGATGATTCTATGACATTTGTCTTTTTCTTTTGTGCTTTCCTTTGGGATTATGCCAGCAATCATATGTTGAATGTCCACTTTTCTTGCAGTGAGTGCAAGGTATAGTCGGATTAAACCAGCATCTATCTGTTGTATGCCCCGACTTGTGATAGTGATCATAGGTAGAAGTATCTTTGTTGTTGTTGTTGCCCTTCGTTGAAGACTTCATTTGAGTCTTCTCAATTTTGGGCTTGTTTTTGTTCTTCTTATTTCCTTTTGAAAAAGGGTCTTCTCCTAGTCACCATTTGTTTATACTTCATCTCTCATCAGTCTTTCATCTGCTATGAGATTGATTGCTCTTTTGAATATCATCTCAAGTAAACTTAAAATGATCATTCTCAGTGGTTGATAAGATTAGGGTAGTGATTTCATAAAGTACATCAGTTGCTGGGGTGCTGACACTTGATGCCCTTTGTCCAAATGCAGAGAGCTGTGCGAAGATCATTTTGATCTTCTCTACATGTTGATCTAGCTCATTTCCATCCCATTGCAAGCTCTGCAGCTGATTATGAAGGTGCATGATTGATGCAAATGTCCTCACTTCATACTTTTGCTTCAGTTTTTTCCACGCTTCATGGCTACTTTGGCAATCTTCAATCTGCATGAGAATTTCTTCATTTATGGAGGATACGATGATCGCCATTGCGCGTTCATCCTTCCTTATCCATTCCGCCCTCTTTGGATCTCCCTTTAGAGATTTTGGCTCTGTGAGATGGGGTCACTGACCATATCCCCTCACCTTTTAGAAGTTTCTTTATCTTGAACTTCCATATGCGGTAGTTTGTGCCGTCAAAATTGATCATGATCTTTGTCTGAACTGTAGTAGCCATGTTGCATCTAATGAACCTCTTTGATACCATGCTGGAAATCATGTTATGTGTCTTGGTTTTGCGGAATTGTAGGAACTAGATATGCTAATATGAATTACAGACAATGCAACAATCAATCAAGAATAGATACAATGCAAAAAAATTGCTGGAAGGACAAAACATCTTTGTATTTTCTCCTCTTGGATTGAGTCGGCATTACAACGCAAAATAGGAGTCTCTGACGCTCCTCTTAAGTTTCTATCTTGCATACTATTCTTTTTCGTTTAGTATATCTTTCCTTTGATTTTTGTTCTACATTTATATTCCTCTGAAGGGAATTAAAAGATAATTTAGCTAATCATTACAAGGGAGGTTTATGCTAAACTATCAGCTAACTACGTGTCTTCTCTTGTAACATTGTCTATGGCTGAGCATGATAGTTTTAGCCTCATGACTGCCAAGCTTCGAATTCGATAATTCAAATCGCTCGACAATTCAGTTGTACATAGTTCGTTTCAACGCTTGTAGACATTCGATATTTTGGAAGTTGTCCAAACTATCAAATCTTCAGATGTCAGTATCGATGGTGTGTCGAACTTCCAGCTGTTCAGGGAATGTGTTGAAAAATGTTGGTTGAGTTCACCATCTCCAACACTTCGATAGAATAATTGCTAATTTAATCAAAAATGAAAAAGAAAAAGAATGATAAGATGATGATGTTGTTTGTTGTCAATGAGTGAGCTACTGGGGGTCTCTAGAATTTGCAAGTTGGAAGAAATTCCCAACACAACATTTAGTGACTGTGCGAGCTTTTCAGTTGCTCGAAAGCACATTCATCCTTGAGAACTACATGAGGGATTTGCAAATGTTTTAGGTTTAGGGTAAAGAACAGTCGAGGGAACCTTTAAACTCCATTTGGAAGCAAACACTCAAAACTGAAGGAGATAATATGTGGACAATTGTGTTTGGCGCAATAGAAACAAATTTGATGCTTTACCAATCTGCGCAATAGAAATAGATTTATTGTTTTACCGATCTCATAGATAGTGAGTGGTGACAATAATTGTTAGGCCAAAATTTTCTTGTATCAAAATCATACTTAATCATTTACAGGGTACTGGAGTATATGTTCCACATAACTCAAGAAAAGTAAGAATCATTCCAAAATCTTTCCCAACAAAAAAATACTAGATTTTAGGAATACTCTCAAATCAGGATTCTTTAACTGAAATGCAGGATATTCAAGTTCTATAAACCACTGGTACTTAAAGACAGAAAGCATACCAAATGACAATCATCTTCAACTACAAAAACTTTAGATTACAATCTAGAATCAAATCTAGATACCCAAAGCCTTGTTGAAAATCAATTTAGTTATTATTCTTGGATTCATTATGATTCGTAATCCATTTGAGCTCTCTGAGATATCTAATGAGTTTAGTCTCTTCCTTAACTAAGGAATACTCTATCCCAAGAATACTGTATATCCGATGCACATAATTTTAACTGATGAACCCAAATGATTCACTAACCATGCGTCTTATAAACAATGTAAAACAAAACTATCAGTTTTTTATGAATCCTCATCACACTGATCGTTTTACCAATTAACTTCATCCTGGAGTAATCAACTACTCAAGCTAATTGCCAATAACTTAGAAATCTCAAACGTCTAGGTGAAGAGTTCAATTATACTAGTATAACACCACATTTAGATCCTTACCCAAATCATCTATAAGTTAATCCATAAATCTTCTATACAAAGACTTGTTAACTCTGCAAGTTTCCGTCAAAACAATACTTGATCATATGTTCATGTTCACCGACTAGGTTAAATACATCAAATAACCCTAGTAACCAGGAATACACAATATATTCATACAAGATTAGTCGTGCACATATGTGAATAATCTCACTATGACCTAGTACATAAACACATTTTTACCTGGCAGATTCCTCCAGAACCCACATATGTTACTCACATATCTCACTGAGATCTTGTAACTCAGCTACAAAATATTTTCTATTTCTCATGAGTAAATAACATATCCGGAAAATCTCTGAGACGAATAACATTCACTCTCAACAGTCTTCCAATCCCATTTACCTCTAATTACACAATTTCTCTCACTAATCAACCCCTCTCTCATCCTAGTACTTATACTAAGATTAAGTTGACCCAATATAAATTTCTCAGACTTAAATTCTGATCAAACTTATTTCTATTCCAATCAAAATGAAATTAGTAACCTTTGACCTTTTACTGTACTACTTATAGATAATGATTCAAATATCAAACATGTTCTAGTTCCAGATTGTCCACACAATCCCTAGAGAATTTCTCTTATTCGAAAAGTTCCAATTAGGCATCAGTTTTCACTGAATCTATCCGGAATTACTTCTAAAAAAATCTCATTTCCATTTGGTTTTTTTTTCAAAAACTATGCAATTCACAGATTCCCAAAATAGAATTTTATCCCACCACTTCACCTCTCTTTTTAAAGAAATTATAAATTTCAATAAAAATCAACTGGAAAGATGATATATGAAAATATCCAAATCCAAGAAAGTCAGTAATAAGTGCTTCCACTAAAGGATTCACTCTATTACAAACAATACTTTTCCTTCAAATATTTCCAATCTGAGTGATAGAAACTACTATCCCATCAAAATCCATTTATGCAACAGAGATATTCTAGGTTTAAGAAATTGAAACATTTTAACCTTAGAATTTATCTAAATTCCAAGTCTATTCACACAAGTAGTAATTTATATGACATAACAATCTTTCAGAAGAATAACTTCATGTTGGAAAGAATTTATATAAACTGGTCTGATGTCTTATATTCAAGAAATTATTAAGAAGTAAAAAATTAGTTAATTAATTAAAAAAACGAGAAATAGATTTGAGAGCCTCTGATTTTGTAAATAATGAGATACCACATTGGGATCTAGATTAAACCTCAAAATTTTCCAAAATATCCCACATCTGATCAAACAGTTTTATTTTTTCTATATCGCGACTAGGTACTAAACACACCATTGATCATCAGATCTTTACAGTCCTAGAATTTTCTTTCCAAAATTATTGATGTCTCATACCATCAGCTTTTCCTTCCAGAAAATTCTTAACCGACTTATCTGATATTCTAGAGGTCCACTGATCATCTAGTTGTCTTACAATCACTATAGAAAATTATCTCTTATTTCCAAACATGGAGAATCCCATCATTTGGATGACTGGCATGCCTATCAGATGGATACCACAAATCCACATCTAACCTTGTGATCTAAGCAGAAGAATTAACATAGTTAAATATTATATCATGATCCTTTCTGGTTAATGATAAGCTTCAAACCCCTATTGATGCATCAAATTTCGGGACAAGCTTCTGACACCAACAGATCCAATATAATCCACATATCAAATTGCACTTTTAACATTGCAATTGACATCTAAAACCGCGAATAACTCAATGGTTACAAAGATATTAGTTACGAATTCAACTGAAGGAATTCTATCCAGAAAATTAATAACTAGTATCAACCAATTATTTACTAGGATTTACACAAAATCCTAACTACGAAATACATTTTCCGATCATACTTACTACCTATGATGTCCACTCTTCTTTCCTCCTTAGAATTTTCAGTTCCTTGAAAATTTTTCAACTAAGGTACCAAGAAGACGTAACGACATTAGTAAATGTTAAAAATTTTAATTACTATAAGAAAAAGTCTAAAACAATTTCATTTCTGTCCTATACCTGGGTTGAATATCTAATATATCAAAAACCATTTACTAGTATGTGAAACAGTACTAGTCTGATCTTTTGTATATAATTCACCATAGAATTTTACTGGAAATGAAATCAGTTACATAATTCTTATTATTACAAATTTTTCAATAAAATTAAACTAATTTTTTCTAGTTTGGCATTACTCCGTTAATATTGACAAACCTATCCAAACATAGAATATGAAATTACATGAATGGAAATCCCACCAATAGGATTTCAGTAATTCTTGAACCGTATCCTGTCAGATTTACTGATTAGATAAAGAATACTGTTGCCACTCATCCAACCTGGTCATTTCATATTGTTTGACAATTTTAATTCAAATTTAACGAGTATCTTGCACAAACGTTCACTTGACTGATTTCTAGCAATCAGAATCGATTAGAAAACTATCAGACAAGTAAATGATTTCAAATTTTTACCAAACTGAAATTCAACAAAAAAAAAATTTCAAATTTTAACTCTCAATCTGGGAGTTCCCAGTTCCAAAAGTTAAAAAGAAATGACAATACAGTAAAAATTGTCGGCAATTTCATTGCGGTTCCTTTTGTCAAGTTTAACTTATCTATCACCGGGAAATAATTTAGACTTAGTGAAAACACTGTGATCAATTCTGACTGATAAACTCAGTTTAATCAAATTACTAATCTAAACTGATTCCATAGATAACAAAAAAATGACCAAAATTTTGATTTTTTCGAAAAACTCAGTTTTTGCTTTATTTTACGTAATTCAAAAATTCTGACGAAAATATTGTTAGTACAAAAGGCAATCGAAATCGAAAAATTGAAAAACTGTCCGATTTCTCATGTTACTAATCCAATGTCAAACTAGCATGCAAAGCACACTACATCAATCACAAAACGTCATTCTGGAATTTTTAACATAAACTTCAGTTTTACGGAATTTGTTAGCCATTAACACAGATTTGTGAGCCAACTGTTAGAGCACATGCGTATAACCACTCAAATCGATTGTAAATCCCTCATGAATGTCAGAATCACTCTGAGAATCAACATGCAACCAATTCATGCAAGCACAGTACTACAAATTAGGAAAATGACTGGCATGCAATCAGAATAATTTCAAATTTTGTCAATGTTTTACTCACAAAACTGCAAAATTTCAAATGATCATAACTTTGGCTACAGGACACCAAATTGAGTGCTGTAAAGCTCAGTACAGAGGGAGACAAGTGAACAAAATGCTTGTCACATCAGCCTGCCACCTAGGCTTCACACGTGCGAGATTAGAGTGTTTGAAAAACTGTAGTAGGACACATTTCCACAAGACGATATCATGCAAAAACGTGCAAACACCCATCCTAGCCCAAAATTGATGCTACCAATAGTCTTAAACAGTCAATTAGACTTCCATGAATCATTCATACTGATCCTAAGATGCATTATAGGTTGAGAATGAAGATTTCTTGATTTGTAGAAGTCAAAATAGTTTCAAACTTGATGGAGATGGTGCATAAGCCACCGGCCATCAATTTACAGGTCTGATAGCTTGCTGTGAAGGTAAAAAAAAATGCTAATCATGCTGTAAATAATACCAAAATGATCCCCTTATGGATTTGGAGAGATCCATCCCCCAAAAATCACCAAAAATAGTCATTTTTTGAACTTTTTTGACTTCCTACAAGTTCAATTGCTGGAATTCTTGGCTCTAACTTCAGAAAAAGCTTCAAAATACTTTGGTTCACCTTTTTACAAGCTGTACATGGTGTTTTACAGCCACCTATTATCCAACTTTATGCAAAAAAAACCAAGCAAAAATGATGATTTTTGGCTATTTTCTGGTTTTTTCGTCACAATAAAGTGGAAATTCATGACATACAACTCTTTCTCTAACACATGCAAACCAATTCACAGAGTTATAACCATATAATTGATATGATCCTACTGGATTTTGGTTCTTACTATCTATTTTGTGCCAAAAAGCATGAAAAACCAAGCAATTTTGACCAAAACATAGCCTAGAATCATAAATCCTTGGAAAGAACCGGCATGCATCATTAATTTCATAATTAATGAACCATAAAATGAAAGTACACTTGCTGGAAAATTCAGATTTACCAAAGATTTGATCTACACAAGAAAAAGCACCAAAAAAACATCACAAATTGGCCTTCAAGGACAATTCTCCATAAAACCACAAAGAATCCCAAGAGTAATGGATCTTAGCAACATGCACATTGAAATTGGAATATTACGCCCACTTGCACCCATGCTATCCACCTTGGAAGAAAATTCCAATGATCCAATCCAAAATTTCGACGAAAGGTAGCCTTTCTCCATGTTCTCCCATCTTCGTAAGCCTTGCTCTTATACCAATGTAAGGGAAGCTCCCCAAGATCCTGCTTACAAGACAAAACACAATGGAAAACACACTATGGAGCAACCACTCAACCAAGTAGAAGCAATCAATCAACTCTAGAAGCTTCACCCCCAAGCCAAGGAATAAGCATTGAAGTAGAGTGAAACCCTGGCAATGAATCAATGATCACAATTAGGAGTAGGGCAAGTTTGGCCTCTTCTTATAGAACCAAAAGCAACCTGGGTACATAGCCATGCATAGCCCTAAGTTCCCTATACATAGATTCACCTAGAATAGACATTAGAGGAGTTTTGAGTTCCAAAAAGACCCTTTAAGAATTCGTGCAAGATGCCTTTTTTATTATTAAAATATTATAGCACTAATACTTTTGACTTGCCATAACTTTTTAATCGTAGCTCAAAAGTATGTCATGTAACATATCATTGGAAAGCCCTTGTTAAGCGCTTTTTAATGCACCAAACTCCGCTAAATTCGGACTTACCACTAAAAAGTTATGCCATTTTTAGTATGGAATCAAAATGTGGACTCAAAAAGTTACGTTACGTAG
This sequence comes from Diphasiastrum complanatum, assembly GCA_029204225.1. Taxonomy (NCBI): domain Eukaryota; kingdom Viridiplantae; phylum Streptophyta; class Lycopodiopsida; order Lycopodiales; family Lycopodiaceae; genus Diphasiastrum; species Diphasiastrum complanatum. The sequence goes on along the minus strand of CM055111.1, from coordinate 14,234,289 downwards.
ATTTCAAATTTGAGTGTTTTGATTGGTCCATGTGTAAGAAAAATTTGAGAAAAAAAAAAAAGAATCTTTACAAAGGGTCTTTTGGGGATTTAGAACTCAACTCCTCTAATGGTCCTAAACATGGACCAACTATTCATAGAATTGCTATTGATAACTCTTCACATGCATACACTATCTCAAACCTTGTCTAAACTCCATTTAGTGTGTTCTGGGCCTCACAAGGATATTAGTTACTTTCGGGTCACGCCCAGTATGACGTGGCATAACTAACAACTTGATTTACTGGAGTACCATGTATTTAAGACTAGGAGTATACTGAATCCTACTTACTGGTCATGGACATAACACTACTCGTAGAGAATTATAGACGATTGATTCTTTGGATCAAAGTTAAAAACCTCAATCTTAGTCCGAATCCCTAGTAAATCAAGTTGTCCCTAGTAATCCCTAGTAAATCCCTAGTAAATCAATTATTGTTTTGGAAATTGCCCTAGTAACTGAAGTCCAGAATGATTGAGGTGCATACCTCTCAATCATTAAATAAAAAATTTATTGATGACATAAGTGACTTTGGAAATGAAATTTTGCAAGAAGGACAATTGAAAGTTAACCAGTTCCTTGTGCAAGGAAGTCCCCCTTAACCAAATGCATGCATATTCAAATAAAAAATTTGTGGTTAAGAATTAAAAAAAAACCTTTGATAAACTTTTGTTCATAGAAAAACAACAACTCGAATATGAGTTTTTCTACGCATTACGTAGTGACAAAAATGACATTTGAAATGGGATTTGTAAATTTGGATCTATTCAAATTTAACAAACAGACATATACAAAATCTTGCTAACAAACTAATCCTAATTCTATATCTTTTGACATGAAAATTATTTGAATTGGCAAGGATTGATTCTGAAATAAACAAAGCTTTTTTGGAAGCCAAGTCGATAGTTCAAGTGGCACAAGAGAGAATTCCTTGAAATATGTGTACTTGGTTTTTTTTCGTCATAAAATAATCATTTATTGTTTTGAAACTTGCTCTACAAAATTTGAATAGGAAATGTCATGTACTTTTAGTACATTAATGCTTATCAACGTATCAAAATATCCAACGTAAGTTTTGTTGGCCCAAAATGAGCTATTAGCCTTATTAACACGACGGATCCCTCTTTAGGCTCTTCAAAGTACCTTATTTGGTCCCATTATTGCAATTAAACACTCACAAATATCATGATTGAGTACTCACTGATTTCATAATTCGATATAATTAATGCAATTCACATTCGATATAAAAAAGTCACAATTTTAGTTTTTAGAAAATTTGCTATTTTCTATTCACAATTGTATTGTCCAAATAATGTCAAAAATGGATTTTGATTCTAACTATGACCTGGAAATTGATAGTCAATCTGAATGTGATGACCAATCATATTGTGATTATGGAGATCAATTTGAGCAGTACAATGATAGTAATTCAAATTAGTATGAGCAATACAACTCATATGGAGACCTTTTGGAATGTATAGAAAACTATTTTGATCGATATAAAGACCATGAGATGCACCAGTCGAATCAATCCAATGTTGATGGTGATTTTTATAGCAGTGACAGTGATGATGAGCTAGATTCACGACAAACAAAACATCATTGCAACTCACAAGGTGGTGAGCACGCACTGCGGTACATGATTTTTATGTGCCAACTTGAACAATCATCACCTCCCGTGCAACGTTGCATAAAGATTAGCACTTTCAATAACTCTCTTGGAGATCAATAGAACAGTAACTGTGCCACTTCTTATATCCATTGTGCTTTGTCATTACTATTGTTCAATGGACAATGAAGTCCTACTTTGATTGAACAATGGTTGGAAAAGTTCGAACTCCATTTTCCCACTCACCGACACAATGATCAAGATTTATTGGAAATGGTGGGAAAGTATCTCAGTGGTCCTACTCATATTTGGTGGCAAAATTGGATAGAATATGAAGCATTGGCTTGTACTATAAATCATTGGTTTATGTTCAAAAAAAGGACTATTTAAGTCTTTTCAAGAAGATCATTTCGAATATGGTATTTCATTCGACAAACGTCTATAGTTGAAGAATACAATGTGCAGTTGCTGAAGTAGTTGAATGTATGCAATTTCCAATTGAGAAGACCAATGTGGTGCACTACATACAAGGTCTTGAATCTCATTTACGAGCAGTTCTGGAAGACAATCCATATCATGAATGGTACTGCTTACAACAAATCATGAATTGCGCATTAACAAGGAATAAAGAGCTACATGGGATCTTTACCATTCCTATGTATGATGGTCAAAACCATTTAATGGAAATAAGTGAATGGTTAAGTTTCATGGATTATTATTTTTTTTCACATAAGCTCAACGTTTGACAAAGTCACTTTTGCATCATTGTACTCTATGGGATCTGACAAATATTGGTGGCAACATGCTCAAAATTATGTGGAATGTAATTGGGGACTTTTCAAAAGTGAATGTAAAAGAGTTTTTGACCGTGAAAATTAAAATGGTGCTCTTTGAAACAAAGTGATTCAGTGTCTTGGTATAATGCATATATCAGAATGCTTATTGAATGAGCCATCTTATGTCCATTATTATCTGATCATTTTAAACCGGAGCTCAAGAATATTAATCACATCCATGCCAATGTCATGTTCATTAGACTAGCTGATGTCATTGGCTATTCAATGTGAAGATAAACTTCAGAAGAAGAAATGGGAGCAATCAATCAAGTTGTTCAGTGATTCATGCCAAGTGAAGGATAATTCTTCAAGGGGTCAATTGGAAACGACTTCTAACTTTGAAAAGCAGAAAAGTGATAGGTCAAGCAATGTCGATAATTCTTCATCAGCACCATCAGAGGATGAATCACAAGTGTTAAGTGATGAAGAAGAAGAAACATCAGAGAAGTTGTCACATGAATCAATCCCACGTGAAGAAGAAGTTGAAGATAAAGTAGGAAGGACTAAATTGAAGGGCATTTAATACATGAGAAGACATTGTATTTTCAAACTCAACATAATTGGCAACAATGCAACAATGAAATTCAGGAGTTACCAGTCTAGGAGAAATGGTCAACATTGGAAACCAGCAACAATCATGTCTTGGGAATCAAAATGATCATGATTAGGAGGAAATGCCTAGCATGGAAGATCAAGTTCATGTACAACTGAACAAGGTTACTAATCCAATAATGCAGCAAACTAATTCAAGTGATTCTGATTATTTATCAACAACATCATTAGAAGATGAATTGGAAGTGCAAAATTATGATAAAGATAATTCTTCATCAACATCACCAATGAATGAATTGGAAGTACAAAGTGATGAAGAAGAACAATTATCAACAATGGTAAAGCATGTTCAACAAAGAGGTCAACCAACTTCATCAACAGTTTTTTATTTCCGTCATATCAAAGTTTCCAATTTGTGGATCAAAATATTGGAGATATCAATATTTTTGAACATGATGATCTATGAAAGATTTTTCATAGAGACTTTGAGTGAAAAGGATCTCATCACTCTTAGCAAGCATCTCATTCACTCGATATTATTGGAAATGAATGTTCATTCATAATATCATTTTTTATTTCCAGAGATGATCAATTGAAACATATTGGTTCCTTTATTGGAAATTGATCATGACAATAATTCCTTCATGTGGGATCTTAATAACTCAAATGCAAGGCTATTGGTTATCATCGAAGCATTTGGATTGAACAACAAAGTGACTATCCAACAACATCACAAAATCTTCAAGCCAATGCAACCAAATGCAATGCTACAAATATGATCCTAAAGGAATTGGATAGATCATCCAATTTGTCATAATGTCAAAGAAGCAGACAAAAGAAGATATTGTGATTTGGTTGTCAAAAAGCAATATGGTGTTTCATCCATCTCTTCTTCGGCCATCTTTTCTCTTTAATGGAAAAGCAAATTGCTAACTAAAGTTATCAGATGGGTTAAACTCAAACAACGTTGGATCTACAACTATGGAGCAAGTTGCTGGACATGACACCTTCTTCAGGAGTACTTAAATGGAGCATTCAAGTTCATCGAACGAGCATCCTCATTTTTGAAGACAAAAATGTTTGAGTAGGGGGAATGTCATGCACTTTAAGCACATTAGTGCTTATCAACATATCAGAATATCCAATGTAAGCTTTGTAGGCCCAAAAGGAGCTATTAGCCTTAATAACAAAGTGGTTCCTTCTTTAGGCCCTTCAAAGTACCTTAATAAGGATAATAGGCCAACAAGGGACCAAATACATTTAATAAGGCTTAACAACGACTAACTATCCCTCAAGATAGTTATGTTAAGTTAAGGCCTTTGCCTTTAAGTAGGCAAGAGACATCAATTTTAGAATCCTGTGGCTCGTTTGTAAATGAGAGAGCATAGTCTCCTTCTTTGTGAATGTGAGCCATGGGAATAGAGCTTGCTAGGTCTCATGTGCCCAACCCAGATGAATTTTATCTCCATTTTGTATTGGATTTGCTTCCATCTCTATGATCCTATTGATAATTCCTCGAAGTTCTATTTGTATTTTGTGTTTTATGGCTACATCAACATGAATGCGTTATTATTCTCTTGATCTTAGCTTTAGTTTGATTACTATGGCTATTTGATGGGGTTTGGCACATGATAGAAAATCATTGTCTTCAAAAATACATAATAAACAATCATTTTTTCAAAGAACCCTAAGAAAGCTTTGTAGAATATTTGAGATCTTTCCACAATGTTAGTATTTGTTAGGAAAAGTTAGTTGTTACAGAGCCATCTTTTTGATCAAATATAAGATGAAAAAAGAAGAGATGGTGATTTTTCTCGCAAAATTATAAACTAGGAGATTCGTCTTTCACCCAAACGATAATGCAATATGAAAAATGGAATTTGACATTGCGATTTACAAATTTCCATGAAAAATCTCAAATAGTCTACAAAGTTTGCTTGGTGTTCTTTCAAATTATCGGTTTTTATTCAATATTTTTGGAAACGATCATTTCTATACAAGTATAGTAAATTGATAAATTCATGTCAAGTATGTACACAGATTCATCACATGCTAGCTAAACACCCAAGAGTGACATTTTCTAAAATCTACATAAAAAAACTAGAGAAAGAGAACATTCAAAATTAAAATGTTGTCAAAGTATCTAAAGAAAAAGATGAAAGACCTTTTAAAATATAGCAAGAGAATTTATACATGATTGATTAGAAACTTTGTGACTAATAATTTAAAAACTTATCGAAAGACTTTCCGATTTTAAGAAAATAATTAGTGAATATTGATATGTGCGTGTTCTGCATTGAAACAAACATTTGCATAGAAAGGAGTGATTGGTACATACGCTTCCGTCGCTCATACTTGCATTTTTAGGATGGGAATTGCATGTATGTATTGTCTATGATCATGCTATGTAACATAATAAATTAAATAGAAAGTGCAATATTTAGCACATTTCAACATTGCAACCATAGTAGATTGACAAATTTTTGCCACCTATGTACACAGACTCATGACGATCTAGCTAAACAAGCAAAAATGAGATTTTCTAAACACAGCATTTAAAATGAAAATGTTGTCATGATATCTAAAGAGAAAGCTGCAAGGCCATCTAAAATAAAGCAAGAGAATTCATACATGACTAAATATAAAACTTGTGATCAAAAATTAAAATTTGCTAGAGGACTTTTCATTCATAGAAAAATAGCCAATGAATATTGATAGGTGTGTGTTCTAGATTGATGACAAGCTAGCTAAATAACGAAGAATGACATTTCGTAAAATCTACGTCGAAACGCTGAGAAAGTGAAACACAACAATTAAAATGATAATGATACTAAGATACCTCAATAGAAAGCTGCAAAGCCATCTAATATACAACAAGAAAATTCATAAATTATCCAAAAAAAAATTGATTTTTTTTTTAATCGCACCTATGTTTTTGCTAAGCATTATCTATTCACATAGGTGATTTTTCAAATAAAATTTTTGAATTTCGATCTATTCCAATTTCACGAGCAAACATACATAAAATTATTGCTTCTTTGAAAGGCTACTTCAAATGGCTACGGTAGGAGTTGGACTTAGATTTAGAGTTTATTTGGTGCTGACCACAATCATTGAATATTGCTAGGTGTGTCTTCTGCATTGAAATGACATCTACATAGAAGACGGAAATCGGTAGAGAAGCTTCCATTAGTCATACTTGCATGCAATTAGCTGCTAAGTCTTAGAAAATCATTCCAATTGCTTCCATGTTCCAATCTACTAGAAAACTACCAATTTTCTAAATTTGGATAAACGGTTTTGAAGTTTGAGTTGCTAACTACAAAAAGAAATCCAAAAATTGGAACATGCATCCTGGGCTAGCTAAATTCCAATGACTCAACAACCAAAATCCTAAGAACTAGGTTATTTGAAAGATTAGCTAACACACGAAAATGGCCTATATATCAAACAATCAAAATTGAAAATAGACTAGATGCGTTTTCAAATAAGTGTTGGATGAAATGAAGGTGTGTTGATGATCAGGCAATAAGAGACACTAACTCTAATAGAATTAGGCCCATATCACGATACATACAAGTATATAGGAAAGATACAATATTTGTTTAGTAGCTGACGCAGAATAATGTGTGCATATTTCACACAGTGCTCCATACGGAATGCGATGACCAGCGAATGCGAGAGGCTTTTTATTGTTGATTTGGATTGCTTTTTTGATTAAAGCTAGATGAGTAAATCATTTTATACCTTTTAGATAAGAAAGATAGTTAGAGATCCATCATGTTTTTTTTAGAAGCATTGGCTCATAAATAAAATAAAAGAGGTGCCAAGAATTCTTGCATTGGAAGCCTTTAGAATGATAATTAAGTCCTTCATCCTTTTATTCAATAACAAACCTAATAGCTGATGTTTCCATTTACTCACTAACCCATTATGCAAAAGCCTGCGGCTGACCTTTTCTTTCTCTCTTTGGTACTCTTGCTCTGGGATTTCCACCTACTTATATAGCGATGTTCCTCTCCAAAATCTTTCTCTTTTATTCATATTATTCTTGGTGGTATTATCTCTCACTTGAAGTGCTATGAAAACCAGAAAAGAGAATGCTGCAGCCACCGCTAAATTCGTATTTGATTTGAGAATGTAGGCTCTAGTATTCCTCGCCAAACCATGTGAGGAAAATTGACCCTGCACCAGAGCGGCCTGCAATTTAGACAACTTGGAGGTGTCTGAATTTGTGTAGAATGATGGGATTGTCCTATTCATTATTTTTGGATTTCGTCCCTCCGAACGCATGACAGTCCATGATCTAAAATGTGCAAGCTTTTCTTCGAACCTGATATACCTCCAATGCTATGAGTTTGCTCTTTTATCCAATTCTATTCCATAAACTCATAATTCGTTCCCATATCTTGAGATTGCCAAATTGACTTTGCTCTCTTTGAACTGCCACATTTTAAGTATTGGTTTTCTAACTATTCTTCTTATGCAATTGTTTTAGTATATTGAATGATAACTCAGCCATTCAATGTTACTATTCCAATGTCTTTGAAACATTTTGGTGCTTGCCTATGGTTTCATGTATCGTTCACAGTGATTGTATTGAGCAACTATGAATCTGTTATGATATCTTGTAACTTTCTCCTGTTGCATTTTTGTATTTTGACCAATCATAACAAGTTTTCACCTTTGTTATTTGATTTGACAAGATCCTTGCATTCTTGGTTTGGTAACAAATTTCACATTTGTAACTAAATTCCAACATAGAGGCAGTGAACACAATTATGCACTTTTGTGGATAAAAGATAGTCCTCACTTGTACGCAAGTTCTATAAATAAAATCACAAACTATGTTGACACATACATTACATGTGATAAAACAAGCCTACCTCAAAACATGCAGGATATACAAACACACAAACATTGTAGTGCTTCCAAAAAAAAGGGGTCATTCTATTTGTCGATTCGACTTTCCAAAACCTCCTATGAAAAGAACAATCATATTGAAGCCTTTACAAGAGCAATTTGCAAAAGAATTTAAAAAATTGCAAGACACAACACATTCGATAAACAAACATTCACAAATCATGGGATTAGGAATGGATATGTCATTTGACCAATTTCTAATAATGCTTCAATTGAACGAAGAAACTACCTAAATGCAATTCACTCAACAAACCAACATTTTTTTTTTAAATGACAAGCTTGAGACATTAGAACAAACAATTTCAATTCAACAATTCCACGCTTATGCAAGCCAACACTGACATACAATATATCGAACCATATGCTTATGCAAGTTAATGTACATTGTATTTGACAAAATGGATGGTACAATAGCTTTCATCACACTATCAATTCCATTGCAACATCTTTATAGAAAAAATCATATTCATTAATACTTGTATACAAGATAATCGAACATTTGTTTTGAAATTGAAACATGTTTTACAAAGCATGGATCATGAATCTACAAAAGTACAAAGTGCATCTATCATAGACAAGTACAATAACAAACCAACAGATTCAGAAGATTTATGTTTAACTGATATCGCATCAAAGTACAAGATAATGAATGGAAAATTCACTTGTACAAAAAAGGATTCCATCATACACCATGTGAAACTCAACAAACGTAGAGACCTTGATAACTACTACAGAGAACAAATAATGTTATATGTACTATTTCAAACATCTGAAACAACCGTGCAACTTGAAAAAGAAACTTGGCAAAAAAACTTACATCAGACTCCAAAAGGAAATCTCAAAAAACTTTAGAGACTATAATGACATGTTCAAAAACTCAATTGCCAATGAAGGCATTTGGGATGAAATGGAACTATATATTCCTAGTAAAGAGAAAAATCAACACAATTTCGAAACCATAGAAAGAATTGAGACATCAATCCAAAAATATGATCTGCAACTAGGAAGACTAAACCTACAACATCTATAGACATGTGATGAAATTTCTTCAAAAATGAAAGGAATCAACAACTCAAGCAATTGAAATGTTAAATAATAAATGTATGAAGCTAAAAATTGATTTATTGAACTATGAGTATAAGTGTTTATTTAGTATTGTTTTTTTTTTTTGCCCAACAAATTGTTCCACTTAAAAGACACTGTCTATGATAAAAAAAAATTATCATTTTATTGGACAATGGATCTACTTGTGAAAAATTTTCAACTTATACTTGACTAGGCTTAGCTATTTTAGGCATTTTAGAGGCCAAAATTGTAAAGAAACTTCACATGGTTTGTCCATATGTGTGAAATTAAAGTACATGACTATTTTTAGTTGGTTCCAAATTCATTTGGTCACTTGTACATACAAATAGTTCATTTTTAGAGCTACTTGGCAATAGCTAGTTTAGGCCAAGTGGTGACTAAGCTAGGAAAATTTGACTCTAGAGAGAAGAGAGAGAGTCATCACTTTCAGCTATAAATAAAAAATAGAGCTATTCAACATTTGGAAGCTTTGGAAGCAATACTATCATCTTGTCTTTGGTTCTCTTCTACATTTGTGTGGAATTCTTGATATATGCATGTTGGATCTCCATTTAATAGTGTATTAAATGCATTCCTACTGTTGTATGTCTCTTTACTATAATTTATAGCAGATCCAAACTTTTCTTGTTGCTATTTCATTTTGGCAAGTAGATTTGATCGAACTAGTGAGATTGAGTAGATATTGCCTAAGATAGAAGGAAGTGATTGTTGGTGCATCTATTATCGGTCTAGATCTATATTTAGAATCATCATTAGATCTTAAATTTTTGATGAAAAAATTGGGCAATCAGTCAGGCTCTGTAACGAAACGAAATGAAACGAAACAAAACGAAGCGAAACTTGAACGAGCTCTGATATTGCTGAAGCGAAGTAATCGCGAAGCAAAATGAAACGTGAAGTGAAAAATAGTCGCGAACAAAATCGATTCGGATGGAGTTCGGATACTGCCTACTATATCCAAAATGTAGAAAGACACTGCTGGCCTATGTTATAGATTAATACAACATTCAACAAGATTGAACCAGTGTGCGGAATTGATAAAACAAGTAAATGAGATACACGAATAATAGCAGACAATAATTCATTCGAGATTAGACAAAATTTAGAATGATATGTGCATAGTAGCTACAACATCATCTATTGATCCTCTTGATTTCAAGCACTATGTGACAGACCCACACAGCGCATTGGTGTGAGACAAGAGACGTTCTCCCACGAATAATATTTGGCTCACTAGCAGACTTCTGGGATCTCTGTGGATCCTGCTTACAAAATTGTCTCGCTCACAAGTGGACTTCTATACTGTATTTTGTCTATCTGTATGTGTTTGATGCATCTAGCAATTGCATATATTCAGAGCAACATTCCTGATCAAACAGATTAAACAATCTATAACTAATCATGGATTACAAGAGCGGTGGATTAGGCACGTCCTAACGCTCTTCTACTGATGTCACCATATCAGATCAGGGATTTGTACTTCATAGTACTTGCTTGATCTTCTTGGTCCTTTGGAGCACGAAGGGTTTCATGTCACCTAGTTCATCAAGAAACTGATTGAGCCAAGTGATTTCATTGGCCTCTTTGCTGCTGCTACATAATCTGCTTCACAAGATGACTGAGCCACAATGGTCTACTTTTTGCTGACCCAGAGAATTGCTACTCCTGATGCGATGGTACATCCTCTTGAGACACTTTTGCAGTCATCCTTGAGAGATGCCCAGCTAGCATCATTGTAAGAAAGCATCTGAAACTCTGCATGATGAGAATAACACAATCCAAAATCCTTCATTAATTGAAGGTATTGCAAGATTCGTTTTATGATCTTCCAATGAGTCGAGCCTAGATTCGTACTGAATTGGCTCATCCTGAATATGACATAAGCAATGCCAGGGCATGTGTTATCTGCAAGATACATTAGTGATCCGATCAGCATATTGTATGCTCCATTAGTTCTCTTTCTTCTTCAGTCTTTGAGCAATCTTCATTTGTCAGGATTGTTCCTTCAAGCATTGGAGTATTTGCTCCTTTGCAATTCATCATCTGAAATCTTCTAAGATCTTATGGGTATATCTGGACTGATGAAAGTACAATTTCCCTTCCTCATAGTCTCTGTCAATCTGTTAGATTGGGTTTCTACCCCACCATAATTCATGTGGTGTTGTATGAGGAACACTAGATTTTCCTTCCTTCTGATTGTTGGTCTCGATCCTGCTTTCGGTCTGACTCCTTCTTAGGCTTGAATTGCTTCTTAGTCTTCTCCTTGTTGCTATAGAGAGCTTGGTCAGAAGCATCCTTGTGATCAAGATGCTCTCGAGCTTCGACTTCTTCTCAAATCTCGACAACTGCCTTGTCGAGTGTCATAGCTAGATCCTTTGCTAGCAATATTCGGGTTGTCTGGAAGGATCTTGGTAAAGCTCTCAACAGATAGGTAAGTTTGCTTCTTTGTTGATGCTGCATTCTCTGCTTCGGAATTGTGTAATGAAAGAATAGATCCTTCATCTTTCTGATAAAAGAAGTGAGGTCTTTGTCATCCCATTGCAGATTTGTTAGCTGATCTTCAAATAGCATGATCTGACTGCGTGATTTCGTCTGAAATCTTGTGAGTAAAGTATCCCACATCTCTTTTGCTTTAGAGAGTGTAGTCAAGTCAAGAGTCAGGCTATCCTCGATGGATGATGACAACACGGCTACTGCCTTGTCATTCTTCTCTCTCCATTTGCATAGCTCCTTGCCTGTAGTTGTAGGCATTTTCGCGATGCCGTCTACCCAAGAAAATAATCCTTCTTCCTTTAGTATAAGAGAGGTCTTGACCTTCCATGCTAGGAAGTTAAATCCTAATGAGTCGAGGAGTGTATAGGTCTTTGATTGTATACTACTTATTGAAGCCATTGTTGTGAATTGTGTTCTCACTTGTTAATGGTTCTTTGTCTTAAATAATTTGCCTCCTGGATCTGATAGCTTTATGGCTATGTCAGACTATGACAGACTCTGATACCACTGATGGAAAAATTGGGCAATCAGTCAGGCTCTGTGACGAAACAAAACAAAACAAAATGAAACTTAAACGAGCTCTGATATTGCTGAAGCAAAGTAATTGCGAAGTGAAACGAAACACAAAGCGAAAAACAGTTGTGAACGAAATCAATTCGGATGGAGTTTGGATATGATTGCTGGTCACTGCGCCTGCTATATCCAGAATGTAGGCAAAGACTGTTGACCTACGTTATAGATTAATACAGCATTCAACAAGATTGAACCAGTGTGCGAAATCGATAAAACAAGTAAATGAGATACACGAATAATAGCAGACAATAATTCATTCGAGATCAGACAAAATTTAGAATGATATGTGTATAGTAGCTACATCATCATCTATTGATCCTCTTGATTTGGAGCACTGTGTGACAGCCCCACACAACACATTGGTGTGAGAGAAGCGTCGTTCTCTCACGAATAGTGTCTCGCTTACTAGCGGACTTCTAGGATGTCTGTGGATCCTGCTTACAAAATTGTCTCGCTCACAGGTGGACTTCTATATTGTATTTCGTCTATCTATATGTGTTTGATGCATCTAGCAATTGCATATACTCAGATCAACATTCCTGATCAGAGAGATTAAACAATCTATAACTAATCATAGATTACAAGAGCGGTGGATTAGGCACATCCTAATGTTATTCTGCTGATGTTACCATATCAGATCAGGGATTTGTACTTCATAGTACTTGCTTGATCTTCCTGGTCCTTTGGAGCACGAAGGGTTTTGTGTCGCAAACATTTTCGTGTCGTGTCATGTCGTGTTGTTTGCGAACATTTTCGTTTCATGTCTTTTCGTCAAATTGAGAGTTGAAAGCTAGCAGAGCTTTGGTAATCGAAACATTTTGTTTCTTCAATTTTCACATGGTATCAGAGCAAGGAAGCAACCAAAGATAGTAATATTGCCAAAATTAGTAGAGATTGTAGAGTGACTTTCAATCTAGCAGTATTTTGTACATGTTTCTACATTTGTTTTGATCAAATCTCATTTAACTTTTTGTTGTGGCTTTGGCTATGTGATCTTAAGCCATTTTCAAATCATTTCAAGTGTTTTGGAGTCCAGGGATAGAGATCAAGTATTTTTTAATACTATTCATCAAACAACAACTTTATTTATTGAAGAATTATTTACGTTCAAGCTACATTGTTGTTTCTAGTTTTTAAATTGACAATCTCCCTTAGTGACTGAGCTATGCTCCCCATGTTAATGAACAAATCTCCTTTGTGGATGAAAAACTCTTTATGAATGAACAATTTCCTTTGTGGATGAAAATTTTCCTTGTGGATGAGCTTTTCTCCCCTTGGAAGAAAAAGTCTCCCTATATGGATGAGCATTAAGACTGTCAATTATTTTTGTATATGGATTTTCTTGTTGATTCAATAGGATATAATGCTACGATATTCAAGTTTTTGATTTAAGATCTTGCTATGAAAGTTCAATCTAAGCTAGGGTACTTTCATCAACTTTCAAATCTTAGGTCCAATTTATTGTGGTTAGATGATGTGTTGATCAATATTAAACAAATTTTTTTTTGCTAGTCAACTAGTTAACAAGAGAGATAGTATTTTAAGTCTAAATTTTTGTGATTACACTGTACCTTCAATTTTTGAGAGGAGTGTGAGTGCTTAGTACATTAGAATAGGCCCAAATAGGAGGAGTAATTATTTTGCATGATGGCTACCAATAGTGGGATCATGTTGGAAGGAAATGATAGGCTCAAAAACAGTGCACTTCTTCAAGTGAAGCATAGAATGTGTTGAAGAAGATGTATGAGAGTAACCCCACATCTAGGGTTCTAACCCTAAGGAGACAAATTTCTCAAAGTTGCCAAAAGGAAGGTGAAAGTGCTCACACTTTTATCTTAAGAGGCATGCATAGATTAAAACATTAAGGATGTAGAAGATGTCCAAGTTATACTTAATGGCTTGTTGGATGATCATGCTAAACTTGCACAAAGATTTGCCATTTAAAAGACTTTGCCAAGTGTTGAGGACTTGCAAGAAGTCTTGGTGGTTGAAGAGCATATGATACAAGCATGAGGGGGAGGCACTTCTTTTCATGGTGGAGAAGAAGAGGCATTATTCTCAAAGGGGAAGTTCAAGGGCAAAGGAAAAGGCAAGGTAATCAAGAAGAAAGGAAACTTGGCTCAAGGCGAGGCATCCTCTTTTGGTAATAGGAAAAAGGATAAATCAAAGCTTGTTTATATTTGGCATCAAAGGACACTTTGCTAATGATAGTTTTAAGTAAGAGATGTCAAGGAGAAAAACAAGGCAATCTCACTCTAGATGAGGAAGAACAATCTAGTGTATATTGTTTCTACAAAGAAAGTTCAATGTGCATAAGACTGATGATTGTGTTGTTGGTTCTAGTATTCTTGATGTTAGTGATTATCTATGGAAGATGGTGGTGGAAATGCCTCTCCAAGTCAAGTCCTAAGAAGATCCTCAAGCCAAAAGGAAAAGCTATCAATGCTTACTTGTGATGAGAAGGGTAAGCAATGATGAAACTAGGTACATAGTTTTACAAATATACACCCAAGTGTGTAGAGCCTACGGAGATGACAATTTGCAAGAGTTATTGCACTACTTTAGCATCTGTCTTCCTAATATTGCAAAGAATTGGAACTTCAATCTGGAGCAAAAGAAGCGTGATAACTAGGATATTTTGCAAGCCAAATTCATCACTTGACTCAAGATGACTCACTTCCTTTCTAATCCCTTCCTACAACTTGGATAAATCCATATGGATAATAAGCACAAGTCCCTACATGATTACATTGAATATATTAAGAGGTTGCGCAATGATTGCAATCTTGATAGTGTTATCTTGACTTGATTCATGGCGGGATTACCTTAGAGAATCAAGCAACTGATGAAACGATGAGACAAGTATGTCTCATTCCAAGTCGCATGTGTTGATGCCATCAAGAGGGTAGACGATAGTGAGAACACAAGCTCTAACTCGGATAACTCCCAGTGACGAGTGAAAATGTCAAAAGATACGATAGGCTACATAAGGATAAATTTCATGATGATGCTTCTACTTCTATAGCCATTAATATTGATACAATAATCTTGGCCATAGAAAATTTGCATACTCAAGGCAATGAGCATTTTAGAAAGCTCACTTTTGACCTTACCACAATTGTTGACCAAAAGCTAAAAGGCTTGCAGCCTGGACCCACTCAAGCATACTCCTATGAGAATCTAATAGGTGTCCTCACTATGTCGGTAACAACATGGGAAACAAATGCCCACAATTGAGATAGAGGTTAGAACAATCTGCTTGGTACTGCCACATTTGCCATATGACCAATCACGACAACAACGATTGTCAATATAACTTCAAAAACCAAGTTACATGCCATCCCTAAATTGTACTCCTTTGGCGTAGAGACAAAGTGCTTATTCCAACCGCTTCTGAAACTGGCCTTGCTTAGTACAAAATCCACAACTAGCTGCTCAATAATTGAATATAGTAGAAACAGCCGAAGAAAACACACTCTATTACTCGAAGAATGAAACACTAAAAAACATTCCAATGTAAGAAAGGAGAGGCTACCATGCCACTTCATTAGGAACATCCAAAACACCAACTATATTAGTCTTTATTTAGATGAGAGCACAGAAACACCAAAACAGCAAACCAACCAATTCCACTATTGCAAGGGCTACTTAGTCTAGTGGCTCATCAGGTTCCTTATATGTTGGAGAATAGCAAGACAATTTTGGACACATGAAAGAGTGGCGTAGACATTGGCCCCTAGGGAGGTACTCTCTACTACCTCTCTCCTAGCTCTCATAATGACCACATCCACTTCATCCATCACATAATTCTTGAAGTAATGTGGTATGTCATGTCCGCACAAAAAAGTTAGATCTAGCCAAAGAAGAAGAAGATAGTCACATTGTATGCATAGGAGAGGATGTCGAAGGTGACGAACTGCAAGATCTTAAGACACTTCTTCACAAATACATTGTTTTGCATGGAATTACACTGAATTGAAGGGCATATCACTAGATGTAGTGGTTCATACCATTCCACTGGTTGGTGGGAAAAAACCTCTAACGACTAGGCCATATCAGTCTATTCCACATTGTGCTTAGTTGATTCAATAGGAATTGACCAAGCTTCTAGATGTAGGTTTCATCTATGAGACGTAACACACATACTGGGTATTGCTGATCGTGGTAGTTCCTAAGAAAAATGCTAAACTTAGAATCTACGTAGATTACAATAAGCATAACATCGTTACCAACAAGGACCATTTTCCTTTACCATTCAGGAAAATGTGTTAGAAAATAAGTTGAAGCCTATAGTTTCCTCAATGGGTTTAGTGGTTGTAATCATGTGCAAATTGCTCTGAAAGATCAACACAAAACCGCATTCTTCAAAACGTACACCATAAGGTAATGCCATTTGGATTGTGCAACACTCCTAGCACTTTCCAATGAGTGATGAGCCATGCTTTCAAGGACTTCTTATGGACCTTGAAATCTTTATTAATGACCTGTGCGTTCACTCGCTACAGGCCAAGCATTTAATATGTTTGTAGAAAGTGTTCATACAATGTCGATTATTTGACATATCTCTGGATCTAGCCAAATGCCAATTTTTGGTAGTGCTAGGCCGTCTCATTTTGAGGCATGGTATTGCTACCGATGTAGACAAAATCCACATAATACTTGCATTGTATGAGCTTGGAATTGTTTGTGTGATCTACATTGTTCTGGTACAATACAACTATTATCATAGATTTGTTTTGATTTTTGCCAATCTTGTCTGTTTAATCTACCAAATGACCATCCAATTAGAGTGGACATGTGAAGCTACCAAGGCTTACCATAAACTCAAGAGAGTCTTAGTAACCGCTCCAATCATATGCCCCCCGACTTGGATCATAGTATTCCATGTGACTGTTAGCACAATCCATCCAGTTGGCCAAGGACCTCTAGACAAGACAAGTTGCTCTCTCATGATCAGACATGTGGAGCTGGCCACACTATGTGTCATGCTCCAAGAAGATGAGCAATAGTTGTGCAAGATCACAACAGAGCTTCAAATTTTGCATAAACAATTCAACGTCCTTCTAGAAATTTTCACCGTTCTAAACACCAATCTTTCACTCATTTTTCAATATCTTATTAGATTAGCTTTTTACTATTTCTCTTTGCCATCCTCCCCCCCCCCAAAAAAAAAAAATGCTCCAAGAAGATGAGCAATAGTTGTGCAAGATCACAACAGAGCTTCAAATTTTGCATAAACTATTCAACGTCTTTCACTCATTTTTCAATATCTTATTAGATTAGCTTTTCACAGATTATTATGTATTGCTCTTTGAAAGTATCTTATGGCATCCTTTTCAATACATGCAAGTATTGTTTGGAAGGAATACACTATGATAATGGATAGTAACTAAGACACACTACTTGCACTTGACTACACACTCTCTCTCTCTCTCTCTCTCTCTCTCTCTCTCTCTCTCTCTCTCTCTCTCTCTCTCTCTCTCTCTCTCTCTCTCTCTCTCTCTCTCTCTCTCTCTCCAAATAGAAAAAGCTGTTTACAAAATGGTGTCACAAGCTCTTATATAGACAAGGCTAGAGCTAGGGCTTGATGGACCCAAAACCATGTGCCATAGCAACTTGAGTTGCACAAGGCTTTAAATTAAATTCACATTTAATTACTTGGGTCCCTTTTTACATTTGGGCCCATTGAGAGCTATTCTACCTTTATTTTTTATGCCTTTGGATTGCGAGTACATTGCACCATTTACTAGTGTCGAACTTTATGATACAAGTAGTTTCAGTTGTACTTTTATGTGCATTTTTTTGACTTAGCCATGCTTTTATCCCAATCGCCCTTGGATAATTTGTTGCAAGTCTTATGTATGTAGACTCTCTTGACTTTTTGCTGTGAAACAAAATAAAGTTGATGAGTTTTAAGTAAATTGTCATCAACGATCAATCTTGTGTACTGATTTCATGATTCACACAACATTTCTAGAAATCAAATCTACAAAGGGATAATGAAAACATAAATTGTTGAAAGGAAAAAACTGCTAAATTGAAGGAAATATGAAGTAGAAACTAATGAGTTGAAGGGATGAAAAAAAAACAGAAATCCATAAGTCGGTGCACAAATGCAAAGACGAAAATCAAAAGTGACATATACTTCCAAGTTAGAACATTAGAAAAGGCTATATACTTTGAGCATAACCATGTCAGTAATATGATCGAAGGGCTAACTATTGCTTCTACAAAAAATCCCAAACAATGTCTCGTTTGGGAGGTACTAATTGGCAAACACACTCAAGGAGTATCTTGTAGAACTACGATTCAGAACATATGTAATTGTGTTTAATTAATGCCTTGTGGAATATCATAGAAAAAATGACATGGCTTGGTTCAATTGGGAATTTACTATGCCAAATACTTGTTGCAAAAGATGATCCTCAAAAGAGGTATCTCAGTTCTTAAAAACATGGCTCTAACAACTATGCTCTACTTTTAGCATCATTTTAAAATTTTCAAGACAGCTAAGACTCAACTGTTCAAAAGTTGAACTAGTAGTATAAATGATCTCAAAGAGTGGATTTCCAAAACTATCAAGTTAATGCATACATCAAAAGTCCTAACTTTCAAGAAAGCCATGCGAAACCTCTTGGGTTGAGCTACTTGTTGGGAATAGGTAGATAATGGAATGCGGAAACTTCCTACTTCCAATGCATGACTACGCCTATAAAAAATTGAACAAAGCAGTAGTGATGAAAATCACGTTCAATCTTTAGCAACTAGCTTTCGCTAGATACTAAGTGATTACGTAGCCAAACATAAAGTATTGAATTTTCAAACAATTTCTATCAGTTACAAAGCAATACAGAGATGCATGCATTCTGACATATACTGAACACAATAAGAAATAGTGTTGATTCAGAAAAACAAGATCAGATGCTAATGAGTGCAAGACAACGGATAGAAACTGCACACTCTAAGTTGTCTCTGAGTAACTAAGAATAAGTCTAATAATAAGCAGCTCTGCTGATAAGCAGTAGCACAATAGCAACTCTAAAATAAATCTCTAAAAGACCGAGCTAGAATACTCAAGAGAGTTCATGCTTGAAAGCTTGATAGAGAGCTAACAACAATACTTTCTGATTGTGAACTATCTGCTTGATGAGAGCGCATGAAGCGTCGTGTAATAACACTCAACTCCTTCACAATTCACAGTGTTGATTCATTTTTAGATGAGACAGCTAATTTATACTAAGTAATTAGGTCGTCAAATGCAATTGCTAGTTGGCTGGAGTCCGCTGGCATTCATCTAGTTCCTTCTCAGAAATTGATTGCTGATAAGCGGTGAAAATTGGCCGTGAACAGTCTGTCTGCATAAATGAACTAAAACTGCCACATGTGCGTGTCACAAAAAGACGACAATGTCGGCTTTTTGCAAAAAAGACGACAGTGTCATATAATCTCATTTTCCTAATATTGGGGTAGCTCCACACTTTGCCAAAATCATTTCCTTAAGATTTGAGGCACTTTGAAAAAATTCGAAAATGCGACTCTGCAGTTTTACTCGCAATTCCTGACAGGCGAAAAATGCGAAAAAGGCGACATTGCATTTTTACACGTTATTTTTGATAGGCGACAGTGTTGCAAAACTGCGAAAAATGTGACACTGTAATTTTACTCGTAATTCTTGACATGCGACACTGTCTGGATTGTAGAGAGAGAAAATACGACATTGTTGTCAAACTTCGTGTATTTCTGCAGACTGTATAAAAACACTTGTAATTGTTTAGACTGTATAAAAACATGGGAAAATCTACATAATTGTTAAACAATTGAGAGGCTGCGATATACCATGATTTAATAGAAGATAGAGCTATCGAAGATTGCTTGTGACTGTTCCAGAAAATTGGACCATTGTTGAGGAAGAATGTAATTCCAGAAGTAGATTTACGAATGTCTACATCTCCTGCCCAACTTGCATCTGTGTAACCACTGAGTAGATTGAGTTTGTCATTGCCGACTGCTCCATAACAAATGCAAAAGTCCATAGTAGCTCGAAGATATCTCATTACTCTGATAAGAGCCTTCTAATATGTTACACCAGGGTTAGTCATAAACTGACTGAGAGAGTTGACTGCAAAAGCTATGTCTGGCCTGGTATAGATCATGGCATACATAAGAGATCTTATAATAGAATGGTAAGGATACTCACGCATCTGCTGCTTCTCATGAATTGTTTGAGGACACTGGTCTTTTGACAATTTGAGACCTACTTCCATTGGTGAAAGAGACAATGGCTTCCATTCACATCATCCAATCAAATATTTGCATAGTACTTGAAGCAGATGGATCAAACTTTCTTGCTTGGAAAATGAAGACATCGCTAATCCGAAGAGGAGAAGCGTTATGGCCATGGGTGGATGGCACAGAAGAGATGCTAGCCAGCACAGGCAAAGATCTTTGGGAGTGGAAAGAGAAGAACGACAAAGTAGTAGCTGTCATCTCCTCTTCCATCGAAGACAACATTACCCTTGACCTCGCATCAATCTCTAATGCTAGAGAGATGTGGGATACACTCATCAGCAGATTTCAGACCAAGTCACGAAATTAGATAATGCATTTAGAAGATCGGCTTACCTATCTAAGATGGGATGACAAAGATCTCACGAGCTTCATCAAGAAAATGAATGATGTATTGATTGTTGTGAATCTAGCTCATCATCATTGTCACTACTATAAACACCACCATCAATGTTGGATTGACTTCATTGACACAACTCATGATCTTTATATTGATCGGAATAACTTTCATCACATTCCAAATGTCTCCATATGAGTTGTGTCGCTCATATTGATCTAAACACTATCATTGTGCTCTTCATATTGATCTCCATAATCACGATATGATTGGTTGTCCCACTTAGACTGACTACCAAATTTCAGCTCATAATTAGGATCAGAATCCATTTTGCGAGCAAAAACAAGATAAGAATTCAAAGTTTTTATGAAATTTGTAGTTTATGAATACATTGAGTTGAAGTTTATTCACACAAAAACTCAATGGATTAATGATTTGTTTTTTCCCACCTTCCTAAAATTTTTAGTCCTCGAAGAATGAATCTATTGAAATAAATGGAAACTGTGGGTTGCAAGATTTGGTTGGAATTTAGTTATGAGTACTCGTAATCGTTGGATATAGCCTTCATAACCCTCCTGGTTACAACCTGCCTTAGTTAAATGCATCGTCATGTCCCACACCCACAAAAATCTGCTTGTGAATCACCACACATAGAACAAGTTTGTTTTTTATAGCATTAAATTCTGACGTCGAATATATAAGTTATAAAGGTTTGAAAATAACAAGAAAAACTACAATAAAACAACCTAAAAATGGGGGTACTTAAAAAACAGAAAATAAAAATAAGCAATGATAGTGGAAATACTATTGACAATATTAAGCTCGATGAATTGAACATTTTTCATTTTTGTAGCCTATCTTTGGAATAGGTTACCAAGTGCTCCACTTGATCGTAAGTCACCTTATGAGATTTCATATGGTAAGAAACCTAATGTGAAAGATATTGAAGTTTTTGTATGCACATGCTATGGTTATGTTTCCTTATAGATCCAAGGAGGATCCTACATAAAAAAAAGGCATATTTGTTGGATATAGTGAAGTGACAGATATAGCAGTTGTTTTCTTGCATGCATGAGAGATTACTCCTCATTCACCATCATAAGCAAATAGTAGTTCCTTCTCAAAGCACGAAAGATGGCACGGATAAGAATTTCCATGGCGAGTAACTAATGCTTTTGTGAGGTGAGTATTTGCACCATCTAAGTATGCGAATAAAATGGCTTTCCTCAGACTAGTAAGTAACATGGTTTTGTGAGGAAAGTATCGGCAATAGTTAGTAGGCGAGTGATTTTTTTCCCCTCTGGCAAGTGATATGTTAATCGGGTGAACACAGCTGACTCTTTAGATTCAAGGTGAGTGATTGAATTTTGACAAAAGGAAAATACACAGACGTAACCGAATTCATCACATGAAAAAAAGATGATGGCCAAATGGAAACCCAGAATGCTAGCTATGGCAAGTGATATGTCAATCAGGTGAACACAGCTGACTCTTTAGATTCAAGGTGAGTGATTGAATTTTGACAAAAGAAAAATACACAGACATAACCGAATTCATCACATGAAAAAAAGATGATGGCCAAATGGAAACCCAGAATGCTAGCTAGCACTTGAAAATAGTAGGCTCAACTTTCTTGGGCAAAACATGCTATCATTCTGTTATTTAACATTACCAGCATGTCCATTGACTTGGATACAGCAGAAACATATTTTCTTTGTCATGCAGATTTAGGCTCATAACAGTAGCCAATTCAGTCAGGGTAATTGATAATTCAACAAACCCACAAGACCAGCCTTTCACAAGAATCTGAACTGGGAACAGGAAGTTTAAATCATAAAATCAAGGATCACATCTGCACAGGGGAATTTATCAACAAGCATATCAGATCAGGCCCAATAGGCTGTACCTATTTAAAAAAAGCAGACTCGAAAAGATTTATGAACTCTAGAAAAAGATTTGAACATGACAAGGAAGGTGAGACTATCTAGAATAAAAATTTGGGAGAGGACATACATCTAACTGAGCAGCAGCAGCAGGTTTGATATTCTAATGTATCATACTACTGCAAAAATTGATGGGGCAGAGGGGCAGAGTTTCTCGGTCAGAAAATATGTAGATCAGAAGACTTTAGAATCTTGATTTGAAAGCTTTGATAAATTTCAAAAGTCAGAAATTAATGGATCATAATGCTCTAATATCACAATTGCCATGTGCTAATAATGCCAAGAGAGTAATAGCAACTGAACTGACAAATTACCAACTTGGAAACAGAATAGATCAGAAAACTGCCATTATAATTAGTAGAAAGGTGAGAAGATCACCCATTGCTCATTGTAGTGATCATGAACAGTTTGATTACATTGGACTATCATTGAGTTATCCTTAATCTAGAGCATAGCTAGCTCTCATGGGGATTTGTAGGCATGTGAACCTCTAGATCTCCATAGATTGATGCAAGCTTTCTCCCAAATCAAGATACCCAAATGAGCCAACAGATGCAAACTGCATGAATTATAATATATTTATGGCCAACATCTATGATACCAACTAGTTAACTCCTAACTAGACCTTTAGTTTTATTTTCAGCCCCTTTACATTGAATCTGACTACTGAATTCACCCTCTGTCTGATACTTGACCTTTTTTGTGTTGCCTGGAATTCCCTGCACATGACACTTTTCACCACAGACAATAGAGAACTTCTCAATAAAAACAGCAAGAATCAACTAGTGCAGCAGATGATTGAAGATGGGATCAGATATATCGATGTTATGTCTAGGATAATGCCCAACATAGCAAAGGAGACAAGCAATATTCAACCATGCGGAGTCCAGCCACAAAGTCTCAGATGGGATCAGATTACAAGATTCAATAGACATAGCCAAGGGATATCAATACAAACTAAGTGAATGATTACTATTCTCTCACCCTTTATCACACTCACACGATGAAAGCTAGTGACTTACTAAAGCTTTTGATCACCTTACAACATTCAAGAAAGCCATCAGCATCACAAACTGGGGGTTAAAAGTTGAGCTACTCACCAAATATGGTTCAAACCAAAGGAGAACAACGGCAAATGGCAGGACAATGCAGAAGTATTACACAGAGATCATGGTAGTACTTCTCTTTGCTCTCCTCAGCGAATTGTAAGAGCGAATACCAACTATGCCAAGGAAAGATAGACCTAAAAGTCTCATTAGGAACTTCTCTTGGTTTGGTCAGGATCCAGTACTTCAAAAGATGGATTTTCCCCACATCAAACTCTGTTCAGCAAGCTGAATCACACAACATCTCTGACTTTTGCAGATTGCAGTGCAGGCTGGGAAGCCTTGACTATATATACCTCTTAATCTTTCAGTTCGTTGCAATTGGAAATAGAAGACCAGTGGAAGGAAAAAATAAGTGAAAATAGAACAAACTCAAGGACGGGTTAGAAAATTTCAGTGGGCTCTGAGCATCCTTGACGACACACACCTTCAGACGTTATCTTGAACTTTTAGCAATCAGCAAACAGAAACAGAATGTGAAAATGAGAGCAAGGAACAAGGTCAAGTTTGGAGAGCGACCTCCTGCCTTCATTTTCTTCTTCCCATGAAGCCTCTCAAACTTCTTCACTCTGTAAGCATGTGAGGCGTCCGAGATAGATTTGCAAAGGGTGGAATTGGCTTCGTGCTTAGTCAATCTCGGAGGTCGAGGAGGTTTTCTCCAGCCCGGAGCAACTTCATTCTGTGACTTTTTTAAGCTATTTAGTTGTTCGCTTCTTCCTCTCTCAAGCAAGCGCACGGTCTGACCATCCTCTTCATCTCTTAGCAAAGCTGCACTTTGCAAACTCTTATTAGAAAGAACATCTTCTCTTGTGATTTGCTTTTCACCGATACTTAAATTACATGGCCTTGGAATTCGATCTCGCAAATAAATCTCATTTCGATCAGTATGCATTGTTGCAGGTGACAGAATCGTGCTCCTCGCGGTCGAATCTCTGCTGCTTACAATTTCAGCATTGCTTGAGATACTTTCTATCTGTTCATTACTGTGCAATTGATCCACCATAGAATTCCCAATAGAAGCAACGCGGTCTGATCCAGCAATATAAGTTGGAAACAAAGGAGTGTCTACAGAGAAAAAGGTGAGATCCTTTGAATGCTCTATTTTTCTTTCTAGACCCGAGATGAGTTCACCTATTTCTGAAGCAAAACCACCAACTTCAATAGACTCATTCATCTCGCACAAGACATTTTTTACTTCCACAGATCTACGACCAGTTTGCTTACATTCTTGATGATCTGCCAGCGCACTTGCGTCAGCAGGCATACATTTCAGAGAATGAGTTGAATGTAGCTCCCCATCAGCAAAAGAGAACGTTTGCCCCCCTCTTGAAGGGATGGTTGTTGAAGGGGAGCAGCAAACAGATGACGAGGATGGACTGGTTTCGGATTCCCATTCTACGAATGACGGACAAAGAGCTTGTCCAATAATGCTGTCGATGTTGATGGAAAGGAATGCATCTGTTGAAAGTTCATCCTTCTTGACACAGTCAATCGTCTGATAGAAAGAAGATAGCTCATACTTTGTACGATCCATTTACTAGAGGACAGCCAGGCAAATATGGTAATATCATAGCAATTTTGTAGCGTGAAATCCTTGTAAAACAAAAACTTCTGACAGCAGTCCAAGAGAAGGAAGAGATGTTCAGTTTGCCCTCAATGATCAGATAAGATGTCCCCGATATCACTTTAATCCTTTGAGGTGTTGTCAGGACTATCCGGAATGCATCTCAGACAGTCAATGCCAGAATATTGATGGAAATAGAAGCATCTTATGTGGTTCGTCCGACCTGGATACCCTGTTTTAATGTACGATCAAATGATAAACTGCTCGAAAAGAAATGTATTTAATGCAACCGTACATTTGGACACACTAAGCTCAATGCGTATCAACTCTTGAACCGAAGTCATTAACAAGAGCAGCAACACGATAAGAAATATATTGCACACCATTCGCTTAGACAGGTTACGCTCAATTTGTATCAACGTTTAAATCCAGATTCATCAACAAACGCAGTAACACAAAGTAATACAAAATGTACCATGTTATTGGACAGACTAAGCTCAATGTCGATCAACACTTGAAACCAGATTCATCAACAAAATTAGCAACAGAAAGGGTGCCTGAATGACGATCTTCAAAAACCCAAAAGATTTATCATCCTACTGCAACCAGTACCATCTTCAGGAGCAAAAAAGGCTTTGCAACCAGATGAAATTGGTTAATTTCCAACATCAAACTCAAGAATTTCAGAAACAATGGAAAGTCAATCTACCTGTACAACCCACAAATAAGAACAGAACAACAAGTCTGAAAAAGAAACCCAACACAACAACAATCCACTACATTCTACACTGGCTAGAAGCCCGAGAAGCCCTATCCTTTGAGGTAAGCTCAAGTACAGGGTATACTAATTACGTACCCAATTCCGATAAAGGCGAAGAAAAAAGCTGTGTCATTGTCAGGATCTAAATCCGCCTGCCGTAGCATGCATCATAAGCTGTTTGCTGCACCAGATAAACTCATTCATTTCATTTTTTGTTCAGATTCTCCGCACAAATCCATCGCATCTCTCTCTCTCTCTCTCTCTCTCTCTCTCTCCTTTCTTTCTCTTCTCTTTTCTTTCCTTTCTCTTTTTCTTCATTGTTCCGCGTGGACACCTACAGGCCAAAAGAAAGCCTGGTGACCCGCTGTCTAGCCTGACGGCTGGCCCCTTGTGACCATGCTGTATCGTTCCTGTGACCGTTGGTCCAATCGAAGGCACACGAGACAAACCATTGAGGAATCTGCAATCTCGTGTGACCATTACACTTTATGGGTCCTGCAGGGTCCATGCCAGGGGGCACATTTGATTAAAGATTGAGAATTCTCAATCTGAGAAGAAAAAACACCATCATGGTTTTTATTAGAAAAACCTTTAGAGAAATGAGAGAATCTAGATGCCTTTGATAGAAAACTTGTGAGGATGGTGATGATAACAAACAAATAAATACAAGTGTCCAAGGAAAAGTCACAAGAAATCTAAGATTAGAGGATGGTGATCACAATAGAAAACTTGTGAGGATGGTGATGATAACAAACAAATAAATACAAAGTGTCCAAGGAAAAGTCACAAGAAATCTAAGATTAGAGGATGGTGATCACAAACAAACAAAAGAATACAAGTGTCCAAGGGAAAGTTTCAAGAAATCTAAGATTAGCAAAGAGTGCACCTTGTACAATGAAAGTTTCAAGAAATCTAAGATTAGCATGAGTGGAGCTTGTACTACAACTAAGATCATAACATGATTTTAATATAAGCAAAGAGAAAAAGCTATGTTGTTGTTGCTGGAACTCTGCCAATTGAATGAAGCGAATTAAAGAGCCGAATCAATGGCGAGTTAGCTAGCATAGGGAGGTGAGAAGAAGCCGAGCCATTGTCGCCTTTTGCAAGATTGACAAGGCATGAACTTGTTGCAAGGCAATGCTTCTTGGTTTCCAAGGGGAGGCTCGAACTTGAGACCAAAGAAACTTCGGATGTCAAGCTAACCAATTGTGTTGCAAGGCAATGAAAATATGTTATCTTCAAAATGTCGTAAAATCGTGGGTGTGAGCGGCAGCGGAAGCTCGAGGATTTGAGCGCGACGTGTAGGTACGGAAACGCAACAGTTAGCAGCAGAAGTATTCAAGTAGAAGAATTCATATAGATTGCGCAAATGAACGACGCAGTAGTGAGACAAAAATTGCACTCTGATTAATATCAACAGTGAGTACAATCGCTTGAAACTTACACTATGTTGCATGATGAGCACACATGCGAAAGAATTCGTCAAAATGCCAATGAAGGGTGTGTCATATGTCTCAATCGCTAGAGGAATGAATCCATAAGTAGGGGTGCTTATAAATGTAGCTTCTTTTCTTTTTTTTGAGCTGCCACCCTTGCTACTTCTCCTCGTGCCAAGGCTGATCTAGACAACAAATTAGCACGAGTGGGATCAACAACAACAATACCCACCAAAATATGAAGTCTACTACAATAAAGAACAATGTTAGTGCGCTTTCATGAAGAGTGAGATGTGGCTTAAAGGAGAACCTGAGACTACTCTCTAAAAACATAACACCCTCCATCTTGCACTATAGAGGTTGTTGCATCTCTAATAACATTGGATTGTTCACTCAATGCCAGAAGGGCATCAAAGGGGATGGAAGCTGAAGTTTTTTAACGCAGTTGAGATTTTTGGACCCTCCAAATGAAATCCAGCTTAGTTGTGCTACACTTCACAACTTTTCAACTTCATCTTCAACCCACATCAGAGGCCAAGACATGTGGCACCCATCTACTGCTTAAAAATGAGCCAATAGATTTTCTTAGACCAAGGTGGATGGTCTAGATCAGTCCACCACATGAAACTTGAAGTGAGGGAAGTAGAAACCCACTTACAAACACCACTTCATCTTCCTTACAATGAGGGCGCACAACCTGATTTTTCTAGAAACTTCCGAATGTCGTAACTTTTGCTACAAATGTCTATTTGAGTCAAAAATTGGTGGATAGATTTGTCTTGTCTTGCTCTTTCAAAAGGTATAGCTTTTTTTTTTTTTTTTTAAATTCTGACACCACAATCGAAAGTTATGAGCTCTAAAAGTTGACCCTATCAAACTGTGTCCTATTTTATCAAAACAGAAGCTGTAAGAGCCTGCAACCATCATCAACAGAGGCTAACAACCTCTAATGAGAAAGTGTGAGCTCTGATTTGAGATAAAACTAAGAAAAATGAAAAATTTTAAACAGGTTCATGTGAACATATCCTTCCCAAGTTTTTTGTGCATCAGTTGAGGTGTCCTCCTCAAGCTTTGAGTTTTGCTTCACCTTGAAGCTTCACCAACAATCTCAAGAGCTCAATTCCCTCTCTCTTCTGCTGCTACAGCCCTGCGAAGAACAAATTGCAGCCACAAATCAGCCTAGAGCTCTCCAGCTCTGATACCATGTACAAAAGTAGGGATGGGGGATGATGCCTAGGATCACACCAACACGAATACTATACCAAAACACTGTAGAGAGAGATGCACGCACCACACACGATGGGAAGATTCAATATAGCTCAAAACCTCACACACACACTTTTTTGCTTCATCATAAAATGAACCCTCAAAATGAGGCATACATAGACTATGGACTTCAAGTCCATTATTCAACATTATTCAGTACTTCACATAGTGTCTTTACTGGATCTTACCGAAAACTACAACTAACTACTGACAGTAATATGAAATACTAATTTATTATGGTAGGTGCCAATACATGAATACACCCACGCGGCCATCAAGTCACCTCGACGGCATCGGCACCAGGCTCCATCTAGCCTGGCGAGTCAACACTGTCATAAGTAGCCGCATAACTTGAGCTCACAATTTTCACATTTTTGGACCTCTTTCCATCATCTGAAGATGAATCATCATCCGATTCCACAAAACTGTCAGACTCTGCTCTTGTGTCCAAGTCTGAATCTGACGAACTACTTCGTCTATGGTGTCGTCAATGTTTCCGGTATTTCTTTTTGGTTTTCTCCTCCAATTGTCGAGCAACCTCCACAATGTGTTCCAACCGATGTCCATGTAAGGATGTGATACCCCTCCTGAGCACCTTATGAAGGCCATGTCTGAAATATTTGACGCTTTCAGTGTCCGTTAATGGCTCTTGCATCCTCTTTTTCAAAACCTTGAATCTATGGACATATGCTAGGACGTCTTCCTTTTTTTTCTATTTTATGGCTTGTAGTTTGTCCAGAATTTTTTCGTCCTCATGTTCCTTCTGATATCTCTACAAAAAGGCTCATCTCAATTCGTCCCAACTCTGGAACTCCTGCAGTCCATACTATGAATACCACTGAAGGGCATTCCCTTTCAAAGTGGTTAGAAATAACTCTAATTTCCAAATGTCTTCAGTCTCATGATTTGGCTTACACACAACCAGAAACTGGTGTACGTGCATGTTAGGATCGTCATGTTTCTTATACTTAAAGAGTTGGAATATGGTCGCCCGAGTTTGTCCTATCGTGACAGCCTCCATCCCATGAATGATCGTAGATTTCTCCAAATCCGAACAACCTGCACTTGTAGACATTGTAGATAATTCTACTCCCTTTGATGATTCTACCCACAATTCAAACTCGTTTCTATCCAAAGTACGCTACCACTAAAAATCCGTCCTGGCAACGGAACCAAAAAGGTGTTCAGGGGTGTTTTATTCCTTAACTACCAGACACTAATATTGGCAACAGAACCCCTAATACACTGAGAACATTCTCTAACAACAACAATAACAGAATCCATTATGAACTAATACAATGTATCAAAGTCTGATTTAATATCATTCACGGTGTACATCCTTGTCCTTTATTGAGTTTGAATATTTTGCAGCCCCCCCAGCCACCTCTATAGTAAAGGAGATTATATAGATAGGAGATTACTCTAGGATCTAAAATTTCAATAGATTAGACCAACAACACTCCATTGCGACAATCAGACCTACATAGGTTTTTCTTTGAACCCACAAACTCACTCTAGAACTAAGCATATTGAAGTTTTCTAAAAGAAAAAATTCAGAATAAGGATGTTGAACTAAGCTACTATCATACAAATATTATGTTGGTTGATATTCTGACAAAGCCATTGTCAAAGGAAAAAAGTGCTACCTTAGTATGTAAATTTTTATTCAAGTTCATAGCAGTAAGCTTAAGAGGGAGTGTTGGAGTTTAATCTTACTCCTACTCACCTAAATTTACCTTATGAGTACTCATTCACAATGTAAATACTTGCTCTCTACAACAGTATGTAGAAATGACTAAGCCCGTTAGGGCTAAACCTTACCACAGTAACCCAGTCTATCGTGAGAGGATCGATGAGGATATTAAGAAATTGCTAGATGCTGGCTTCATTTATGAAGTCCAACATATTGATTGGGTATCACCCATTGTGGTTGTACCCAAGAAAAACGACAAGCTTCGTATCTGTGTTGACCTCAAGAACCTTAATGCGGTTACGAAGAAAGACCATTTTCCCTTGCCCTTAACGACCCAAATATTAGAGGAAATGGCAGGAGCTGAAGCTTTCAGCTTTTTGGATGGATTCTGCGGTTATTTCCTTGTTCAAATAGCCCCTGAAGATAAACATAAAACGGCTTTTGCCACAGAGAACGACATTTACACTTATAACGTTATGCCTTTTGGCTTATGTAACACCCCCTCAACTTTCCAACGGGTCATGCAACTGGCCTTTCAAGATCTGTTACATCGGATCATGGAGACTTATCTCGACGATCTAGGTGTACATTCTTCCGTTGCTACGCACTTAGACGCCTTGGAGAAAATCTTCATTCACTGTCATAGGTTCGGCATCTCACTAGACCCTGATAAATGCCAAATATGGGTCACCCACGGGGTTGTACTTGGGCATATAATATCAAAGGACGGTATTATTACTGACACGTCAAAAATCAAGGTTATCGTGGACATGCCCCTACCTGCAACAGTGAAGGAAGTATATGTCTTCCTCGGTCATACCAACTATTATCGCATCTTTATAATCGACTATGCCGGCAAGGCACGCCTCGTTTATTTAGTTGTGGTAGATCCGCGCTGGACCAAAGAACGAATTAAGGCCTTTGAGGAGTTGAAAACAGCCCTCACGACGGCTCCCATACTCCGCTCGCCAGATTACATGAAAGAATTCCATGTGCATACTGATGCAAGTATATATGCCATTGGAGGTCTCCTTGCACAATAGGACGAGTATGGCAAGGACTTTCCCATACGTTTCTTAAGCAAGCAACTGGTGTCTGCTGAAGTAAACTACACAACTACCGAGAGAGAAGCATTGGCAATGGTCTACGCTGTACAACAACTACGACATTATTTATTAGGCCAGACCTTTGCTTTCTACACAGACCATCAAGCACTCCTATATATCGTTAATAAGTCCTGTAAGACGGGACAAATAGCTTGATGGCTACTAATTTTGGAGGAATTTAATTTTAGTGTAGTCGTTCGGAAAGGGACCCAACATTTCATGGCGGATCACCTT
This sequence comes from Diphasiastrum complanatum, assembly GCA_029204225.1. Classification (NCBI taxonomy): domain Eukaryota; kingdom Viridiplantae; phylum Streptophyta; class Lycopodiopsida; order Lycopodiales; family Lycopodiaceae; genus Diphasiastrum; species Diphasiastrum complanatum. Next base: position 14,202,447 of record CM055111.1, on the reverse strand, counting down.
TCCAGACTACCAAGTGCTGAAAAAGCAACTGCACCAGTCAACGATGATCTTCCTTATGCATGCCTTTTTCAGATCGATGCCACACCCCTATGGGCTAAGGAGATCACTCAGTTCCTCACAACAGGCCGACTAAAAGAAGGCCTGAGTACAACGGAAATATTTTTTTTTTAATAAAAGCAGCGCCCTTTCAATTAATTGCGGGACAACTTTACAAAAGGGGCGTTGACGGCATTATTTATGAATCTGAGATACGACCGATAATATCTCAGGCTCATGAGGGCATTGGAGGTGGTCACTTTTCTGTTGAAGCCACAGCGAAGATTATCCTTAGAGCGGGATTCTGGTGGCCATCTTTGTTTAAAGACACGTTTGCTGTCATTAAAGCGTGTGATGTCTATCAACGCGCAAAGAAAAATACCAAAGCAGACTTCACACCATTGACCCCCATTATAGAAGGCGAAGCTTTCCATAAGTGGGGGATTGACTTTGCTGGACCAATCAGTCCAGCAACAAAAACATACCCAAGCTCGATACATCCTCATAGCCACCGATTACGCCACTAAGTGGGTGGAGGCTCGAGCAACGAAGGACACCAACGCAAAAACAGTTGCACGTTTTCTTTACGAAAACATTATTACCCGTTTTGGCTGTCCCATTGAGCTTGTTAGTGATCGTGGCACGCATTTTTTAAATGATGTTATTGATAATCTCCTACGCCATTACCTTGTCGTTCACAGAAAAAGTACACCGTACTATCCTAGGTGTAATGGCCAGGCTGAATCAACTAACAAGACGATCTGTAAAATTCTAACCAAGATAGTTGAAACCAGTCGCTCTGATTGGGAAACAAAACTTTTCTCAGCTAGATCTGGGCTTACCGCACCACCCCAAAGAAAGCCACTGGGTGGGTTACACCTTTCCACTTAGTATATGGTCAAGAAGCCGTAATGCCCGTAGAACTCTTAGTACCTTCGCTAAGAGTTACGGAAGCTTCTTCAACAGATCTCTGTGAAAAGGCTTCAATCGAACAACAAGTCAAAACTAGGCTATTTACGTTAGCCCAGTTATGCAAAACAAGACTAACATCTTATCACGCACAACTAGTTAACAAACAACGCCAAAAGGCCTGGCATGACCGTCACCTGCGCAATAAAGATCTCCACTTAGGTGACCAGGTGCTTCTTTATACATCAAAGAAGCACCTCGACAAGTTGAAGTTCAGAAGTGAGGGGCCATACATTATTAATAAAATTTTTCCTAATGGTGCCGTCCAATTACAAACACTTGACGGGATACTCCTAGACATTGTCGTAAACGGTCGTCGTCTACGGCGGTATTACGAAGAGTTGTTCTTTGTTGACCCAATTTAACATCTTTTCCTAGTACATATTCTACATTTCTCTATGTTTATTGTTTTAAATTTTATTTTTATTGTTATTACTTGTACTTCTAGTTTTGCATGCCTTCTTTTTATGTCCCTTCTATGCATTTTTTCCTTCCTATACATACTCATGCGTCATGAAGGTTCTAGGTCAAGAAATGCTAGGATATACCATAGGAGCTGCTTCTCCCACTTTGGCCACCTCATCTCTGTGAATAACTAGTATCTCCAGCATACAAACATCCCTGGGGATACAGTCTTTTCATAAAAAAACTTCTACTCTGTGCCTCAATCATATGTTTTTCACCCTTGAAGTTCTTCACTTGCATACCACAAATCCATCCCTTCATATTGAAAATTTGATCAATCTCAATCGACGGGATCCACATCAATCTCAACCGATGGGATCCACTTCAATCTCCACCGATGGGATCCACTTCAATCTCAACCGACAGGATCCACTTCAATCCCGACCGACGGGATCCAGTTCAATCTCAACCGACGGATCTAGTTCCATCCGACCGACGGATTCCAGTTCCATCTAGACTGACGGCCTTCAGTTCAATCTCGACCGACACGTTTTTATCAGAACTCAACCGACGTGACGCCCTTTAAATCTTGACCGACGCTACACACACGTCCCATCGCGACCGCGCCGACCCGACGACGTCCATAAATGCTCCCATTTCAAACACTTTTTCACCTCAGCGACGTGCAACCTTGGAGCTCCTGGCGAAAGAAAATTGTGGCAATTTTGCGAACACCCTCCACGATCATGGCGCTCTTTCATCCAGTGCATCCATCACCGTGTCTACACCATCCCCACCCATTTTCAGCAAACCTCATCTGAGTCCCACAAAGAGCGCCATCACAAACAATATCCGAACCTCAGATCACCAGAGGAGCACCACATCATTTTTCATATTTTCACGCTGAGGGGTAGTGTCACGCAAGCTCTCAGAATGCTTCCGTGACACTATTGACCATCACCAGTTATTCTACATATCCCACTGTTTTGCCCTATCCAAACACCCGCCTTAACCGCCAGTTACCTTCTTTACATTTCTTCCTCTCTTCCACCTCGTTACACACAAATACCAAAAGTCCTCTTTTTGCCACTCCTAAAACCCATTCTGCACGCCCTACTTACCTTCCAACAACACCTCCACTTCCCATCCACAATTTTCCCAGTTACCTCTTTCCCACCATCGCTCCTTCTCGTCAATCTATCTCACTTCTATCTCCATCGACGCCATACACTCCATCTCAGCCGACGCCATACACTCCATCTCAGCTGACGCCATACACTCTCATCTCAGCCAACGCCATACACACCCATCTCAGCCGACGCCATACACCTCATCTCAGTTGACGCCATACACTCCATCTCAGCCGACGCCATACACTCCCATCTCAGCCGACACCATACACTCCATCTCAACTGATGCCATACACTCCCATCTCAGACGCCATACACTCCATCTCAGCCGACGCCATACACTCCATCTCAACTGACCACCCCCACTTCCATCTCAACCAACAATGTTTTTCCAGATCCGTCTTTTCCAGTTCTTTCATCATGTCTACCAATCCTACAACCAGCTCTGATGATAGTGAAGCTCATAAGCTCGACATCCAATTGTCCCCATTGGATCTGACAGAAATGCAGCACTAGAATCGACAGGCAATCGCATTCTTTCAAGCAATTGAATTCCAAATACCTGTACTCACGGGGTATCAAAGCCCCTATCTCGTGCATATGGTCTATGCAAACTATAATGCTACAGCAAGGTCCTGCAGCTTAATAGTTCCCCCTGTGAGAAACTATGTGTATAACCTCTCCTTTGCACCGGCTTACCTGCAACCTTTTGAATATCCACGAGGACCCAATGTTGTGACGAGGACACTGAAAAAAATTGAGAAGACAGCCTACTTCAAGTTCATTGACCCATCAGTGCCCAAGTGGAAAAACAAGGACGGGTACCGTGTCGAAGCCATCAATGACCCACAACTACAAGCAGCCTGTGGATATCTGACCAAGTACACGCAACGACCAAGGAAACAGCCGTAGAGGGTACCCATGTCCCTGTTTCACATGATGGCAGATTCACGACTGCATTCCCGGAATCTCTATGACTGGGCACAGTTTGTCTCAAACTGTCTTCATGAATGCATTAAGAACAGGCACCAGACAACAGTGATCGGGTACCTCTTGACAGATATCACCCTTCAACAGGTACATAACGGGCCAAAGCTTCAACAAAGCCTGCAACTTGCGAACAAGGCATGGGACATCCCCATCGATCAACAAAAGTCCAAGCGTGCATGGTCACGAGCCACCTCCCCATCGGGAACACAGCCTAAACGGGTCAACACTAGCATCCTACCACTAGTACAGAGACAAACAAGCCCACAACCAGATCCACAAGCGGCAACAACATCTGACCCTCAAGCGGCCGACACCTCCAAGGCCCAGCTGCCTCACACTCGACAACAACGCATGCAAAAGAAGCTTCTTGCTGGGAATACATCACCCGTGGGATCCGCTTCCGATGGCTCCACCTCGGAGCATAGCAGTTCCTCGACGACATCACAACAACACTCGTCACCCTCACATGTCCATGAGGGGGGTGATGGAGCAACCACATCAGTAGCAGCCCAACCCATCATTACATCACACTCTACTACTCAACCACCAGATGCAGCCATCACCCCACCCATATCCTTTATGATGCCAACGCCACCAACCTCACTATTGGCACAATTATTGGGGGGGGGGGGGGGATATCCAGTCCCCAAGACACGGGAGCAGTCCAACAGTCACAAGATCAACAATCATAGGCCCAGCAAGTCCACAAATTGGACACATCTCAATATTTTGATGCTGCGGACCTTATGGAGATAAGTGACGACGAGCCAGCAAAGGGGACGCAGCCAGGAAGAAGTCAGACACCTCCACTAACCACCACCGCCACCACCACCGCCACAACAGCCACTAACATCACCCCTCCACCACCTCCACCTCCACCTCCACCTCCACCTCCATCTTCAGTTCTAACACCACGCCTATTTTTTGGTTTAGCCTCACCATCCCACACCCCAGATCATTACCCAACCCTCTCTCACCCTGCAAAGCTCACTGAAGCAGCCAAACGCTCAATGATTGGCCTATCCGAAACAAGCTACCACATGCACTGGTTGGTGAGCCAGCATCAAGTTCTAGAGAGCAAGGACCAACATCAAGACCAAGAGATTGCGCGATATCAAAGGCTAGCCAACGAAAAGGAAAAAGAGGCAGTAGAAACTAGATCCGTGATGGCCGGGCAAAAATCCACCCTAGAAGAGGTCCAGTTGCAACTGAAGCACCAGATGGTCCAAATCAACCAAGTATGAGACAGATCATCGGGTGCAATGACAATCGATGCTCCTCCCGTCAGGCCCGAGGACATTCAAATCCAAGCCCCACAAGCCTCAGCCATCCGGATAGAGAAATACATAAGGCTGATCCAAGAGCGAGAGGCCGAGAAGAATTTTGAAAACATTGTGGCGAAACAAGAGAAGATCATCTTGGAGTCTCAGAAGTAGCTAGAAGAAACAACAAAGGCCCTGCAACAAGTCTTGGACAAGGTGAACCAATTATGGGACAAGGCGTGCAAGGCTCAAGCAGGTGCTTACGTAATGAAGCCACGGGACGATGATGGGAATGATGGAGCAGGGAATCAGGACGGGCAAACCCACCCTTCAGCCGGTAGCTCGAGATCGAATGGCTAGAGAGCTGACGCTGCTTCTAGAACTTTTCTCCGACCCCCTCCCACCTTTAACCCTTCTTCCTACTCCACATTTAAAAATTTCAAAAACATTCATTCCAACTTACCCAATTCTTCCATCTCTCCTTTCTTCATCACCTCCTAGCCAGATAATGGGCCCATCAAAAGGTCCAGCTGACACTTACAAAGCCCGACGGGGTGAGTTCCTTCAACAACTCCACTCCCCTGGTGCTGCGTCTAACTTATTGTCTCCGCCTCCTCCTAAACCATTCACCCCCGCACCCCTCTCCCCAGATCATTCCATCCCCGACCTTCCAGAAACTAACACAGACATTGGAGCTGATGATGAGTTCACGGCTGACCAACCGAAGACAAGAAGGTTCTCGCCCAGGCCAGACACGGGTGCATATGAGTCGTCGACAAGCGAGCAAGCAAAAGAGAAAGACACGGGCACCAATGCCCTTGATGATTATCTGGCAAGGTCGTCCCAGCCGCGTAGGACAATATCCCCTACCTGGCCTAGAAGTAAACTGGCTGATACAAGGGAATCAGATAGATTTGAAAGAAAGTACCCTCCCAACATGAGGGGAGGCAAAATAGACATCGATCAAAGCCAATACTCCATCAGGGCCGAGATCATTGCCACACTACAACCGCAACCAGATTGGCGGAACAAGGTCCCGAGAGATAGCAGGTGTCTTAAAGAGTATTTGAATACCCCGACCATGAAGTGAGTGGATCTCTACTACATGCCACTCAAAGGTAGAAACCCATGGCCGGTGGAGACGTTGTGAGTAGAGTTGGTAAACTGGCCTGTCATCCCGAGAATTCCAGTTTGGAACCACCCCGGATGATCTGAGGTTGCAGCTACTCGACTTCGGACACAAATACAAGACAAGTGCTGATATCTGCGTGCAGGAAAGTGTTGAGTATTGCAGATCCATGGCCTTTCTGATGCAACAGGAGTGTTTTTGGGATCGAGGCTTGGATCCCATTAGGATCAACCCAAATACGGCCCTCCAGTCGGAAAAAGACCATGAAATGATGGCCAGGCTATACTACAGAGCGGCTTTCATGTCGTCACGCTATGTGACCATGGTGGAAGACTAGCAGGAGATGGGCTTCGTAGAGAAGATAAGGGAATATTTGAGACCCCTCAATTTTGGAAGTAAGCTCCGCTTCCAGGTTTTTGAAGCCCTAGGACGAAAAATAAGTGAGCGGAAGCAGACGACATGACGACGAACCGAGCAGGACTCGCAGGAAGTTCTCAAGCAGGCTGGTATGTAGTGGCCAGTTGAGAGACTTCCAATTTTGGCGAATAAATTTTGCGGATAATAAGCACCTGGTTTTACGAAAGCAAACGAAGATCCACGCTTTTTCAAGTGCCAAGCAGAAGACATCATCGGTGTTGGAGTGGGTCCTGCAACAGATTAGGGGTGGATAATGTTAGCAGATTCCAGAGAATCCTCAAATGCCGAGCCAAGCTGAAGACACAAGTTATCTCTCACCCATCACCGAGGAGGTTGTTGGAGGGTTTGCGGATCCGAAGGCAACCCTAACCCTAGTTAATAAGTGAGATGGATTTGGCACCCTGCGTGTGTAAGTCCAACCCAATGATCACATAGTTATTTGATTAATTAGAAAGTTAATAAAAGGACTTTAGGCCTTTTTGCGGGACTTTTAATTTCACAGGGCCTAAATATCAAGTTAGTGAATAAAGTTGGGTTTCCCTCCAATTTTGTTGGTTCCCACACTTTTTTAAATTTGAATAAAAAGAGAGGCAAGACTGGACCAATAGGATTCAAAGGCTAGGTTCCTCCTCTCTACTATAAAAAGGGACCAACTCGAGTTGCTCCTCATGTTCATTTCCTCATTTCAATAAAGCAGATTGGTTCTCTTTAGAAATGGATTGATGAATGTCCTTGCTCTTCCTTTCTTTTCCTCCATTTCTCATGCTTTCTTTGGTATTTGCTATTTATGCTTTGGTGAGAGAGAAAAGGAGAGAGAGAGAGAAGAGTAAGTTTCTATCATTGTTGTGGATTTAGGGTTAATGGATGTAGTTTTAATGCTTAGTGTTAATGGATGTGAGTACTAGGTCCTCCATTCATGTTGAAATCTGAACTATACTATCACTCTCATGGGAACAAACCTACGCTTGACAACTAACTCCATCTCTTTGATGCTAGATTGACTAGCTCTTGGATTCAAATTAAGCAAGGAAAGAAACCCACTACAATTTTGGCGTCGTTTCCGGGGAGCTACGCCAATTTTTCAGTTTGTAGCATGTTTGGTTGATGGTTAGCTTGCATTAGGCATCTTGTCGTGGCATGAATAGTGTTAGATCTGCATTTTAGGGTTAGTTTGGGATTGATTTTGCTTGATTTGAGTGGATTTGTTTGTTTGAAATCTAATCTGATTATTAAACAGGGAAAGCTATTTAGATCACCAATCTTAAGAGCCATTTGGATCTAAGATATCAGAGAAAATAACAAAAATCGATCAAATCTGTCAAATTTGGTCAAAAAGAGGCAAAAAGCGTCATCTTTTTACCCTCTTTCAGGAAACCTTCACCGAGTTTCAGACACCTTCGGTTTTGTTTACAGAACCTTCAGTTTGAAGGGTGAAGATTAATTCCCAGCAGATTTTTAGAAATATCAGAAAAACCACAAAAAAAACACCAAAAATTATCAAAACCCTAAAAAATACATAAAAGAACCTTGCTTAGATGTGATTTAGATCTATCTGCCAGGTCGACGAAGAATAATACCAAAAATAGAAAGGTTTTCAAAGGATCAGTTGTCATATTGTCATATTTTTGCCTAAAAAGTCACTTTTTTGCAAAATTACTAGTATTACTCTTGATCCTTCGCCGAGTTTCCAGAACATTCTATCTATAGTAAACTACTATTTTTGAGTTCGACGAAGATTCTTCTTGATTAGATCACAAAAAATCTTGATTTTTACCCTCGCCAGATTACAAAAACTGTATTTTCTTGTGTCAGAAACCTTCGCCCAGTTGTCCATAGTTTTATCTGTGTCAGATCTTCCATCTGAGAAGTCGGTGAAGGTTATTTCCCAAGAAATTGCCAGAAAAGTGTTCAGAGAGTTTTTATCCCAAAATAGCATTGTTGAACCTTCGCCGAGACAACCTTCGCCTACAGAACGTTCGCCAGTCCTATTTTTAGTTTTTGATTTTCCAGATCAAGTCTCTTTCAAAATTTGGATCAAATCTGATATATTCCGAATTGGACTCTAAGAGATTTATCATTTTTGAGAAGTATCGATTGATCGAAGTTTGGATAGTTTTTCATCATATAGAATCAGATTCTTGAAAAGTGGAATAGAGCTCGCAGATCTAATCTGAGATAGTTTTTTAGAAAAATCTATATCCAATCTCATTATCGATTTGATCTAAATTTGTAAAGATGGTTGCCCCTAGAGCTGCTCCTGGAGGTGCTCCACAGGAGGTCAATCCAATTATTGCTAGAAGAGCACCTCGATTGGATCCACCCAAAGATTTCTTCAAATCTATGTTGAATCCTATGAGGTCTATGGTGAGATTTATCCTCAAGATAAACTTAAGCTGCTTCCTATGGCCTTAACAGACGCAGCACAAGATTGGTACTATAACCAAGATGAAACTGAACGTACAGATTGGGAGGTTGTTAAACGAGCCCTTGTCACACGGTTCAAACCACGGATGTTTATGGAAGACCCTTTCCTACTTTTAAGTAAAATTAAAATGGGAAAGCGGAAAATGGTTTGAGATTACATCGAAAGGGTGAAACGTCTTAGATCTGAATGTGAGCCTGAGCTGATTAATGAAAATGCCATGATTATGTGGTTTTTGTCAGGTCTACCTAACGGATTAGACGTGAGCTGAAACGCCATACTGAGTATGCACTTTTGCAAAATGCGATGGACAATGCAATTCGGGAGGAGGATGAACATTCAGATGATGAGTCGAATGTCAGTATGTTGTCTTATACAGCAGGGCAAACTACTACGACATCCACCACTATTGCATCAACGAATGCCAATGCTACTGTAGAAATGATGCTCAATGAGTTTGAGAAACTTGGGAAGACCCAACAGAAACAAATGGAAAAGTTGTAGTTGCAATTTGATGAAAAGATCAAAGCATTGAAAAATTTTCACGGAGAAGCAAACAAGGAACCTGAGAAGTTTGCAAAGACTTTTCCTACCAGGGAATATGTTTGGTGTTCTATTTGTACAAGAAATCACACAGTGAACAAGTGTCCTCAATTGAAAAAACGAATGGAAATCAGTGTTTGCCATCTATGTAATTCACCTGACTATGAGACTGCCTTTTGCAACTTCAACCCTCGGATAATTCTGCAATGGTATGCCTAGATGGGATATCGACAGTATGGAGGCAATCCAGCATCAAGACTGTGACAATCTACTCTTGGATACCCGGAACGTCTAGCTTTGCCTGCCCCACCAAAACACTCCGCTCCTCCTACCAATTTGATGGAACCAGAACCTTACGGAAGTGCTGAGCAATGGAGCTATGGTAATGATCATGAAGGTGGATCTTCAGAACAGTATGCCATTTATGCTGCCGCTCAACAACAAGCCTCGAGAAATTGGGCCAGAGCACCACTTGGATGCTTTGCATGTAGAATGCCCAAATAAAGAAAAAATTGTACCATTCTGTCGTGACTGTAGATATGGGCATTATTATAAAGACTGTCCAGCAAGACCGAAGCCACCACCAGCTACAGCACCTGTAAATTTGATAACAATCAAGAAAGGATCAGTAGTTCAGAATAAACCAAGTGCACCCTTGATGGTGGTCACCAGAGCACAAAAGCAAAAAGAACCAGTAGTGGATTCAGTACCTGCTGATTCTATACCATTGAATGATACACCAACAACATCGGGTGTCTATCCAAATCTTAATGCAAAAAAACGAACATATCAGGATATGAGACAGTGGATTAAACATCTGCAAGAAGAAGAGGAACTTGAAGCTGCTAAAGTAATAGCTGAAGTTCGGTCTTCACCATTGCAGCCTCCAAGAAATTTACGTACAGATATGAATGATCAATTACATCATCACGAAGAACCCTTCAAGATGACTGAACCAGAAGCACCGCATACAGAATTACTCATGAATATTTTGTCTAGCAAGATCAATATTTCATTGGGAGGGTTCCTAAAGTTGGTGCCAAAAGCAAAAGAAGTCTTACCGCAAAAGTTAGCTCAAGAAGAATCAGAAGACCATCAGGAGCCGCTTTTTTGTGCTGGATTTTCTTCTAAAGAAGCAACCATGATAGATGGCGGTTCAGGATTAACATGATTTCTAAGAAGCTATGTACAAAATGGGGCCTTACAAAGATCAAGCCTGCTACTTTTGCTATTAAGCTAGCTGATCAAACGACAGTTCGTCCATGAGGAATGGTGGAAGATATACCTGTCAGGATTGCAGGAGTACAGTTCGTCACTACTTTTGTCGTGATAGACTTACCAGAAGCACCAAATGTCTACCGAGTTCTCTTAGGATGTCCATGGTTACGAGTTGCGCAAGTAATTCATAACTGGGGTACCGGCAAAATCACTTTTGAAAATCGTGAACGTGCAGTTAAAGTTGATCCTACGACTTGGACTATCAAGCCAGTGGTTCAAAAAGCGGATGACGATTCATCAACAACGGATCACACTTGTGATCGAAAAGAGAAAAAATTGGGAGTTCACTACGATTCTCAAACGGATACTGTCAATTGGAACGAAGCTCTTGCAACAATTGATTGTACAGCAGGATATATGTGTCAACAAGATATTCAATCAGAAATGAGCGAGATTCCCTTATTAGATCAAACTTTGGATACGCCAATCACGTTTCCACTAAATGTGCTGAATGTAGCCTGGATATCAACGGAACCTATACTAGATCCAATTGAGGATGATCTCATACCAATGAGCCATGCCTTAATTTATGATGGCAATGCAGAACTTACGGATGAACAGATTCTACATCATATGGATCCGACTAGATTTGGAGTGCGTAATGTTCCTGATGAATCAACAATCAAATTGCCCAAAGCAGTTATATTGAAGGGAGACAGGATCATAGGTTCAATGATGAAGAAACAAGCAAAGAAACATTATAATACGGTCTTGAAATGGAAAAATCCCCCTCAAAAGATCGATTCAAAGGAAGTGCCACCCCTATTGGACAAAGGCAAAGGAAAAGTCAAGAATGATTCTTCAAGTCAGATCTCCAGCAAGACATCATCGTCTAGGAAGTCCACCTGTGAAGAAAGATTTATCATCCTGAAAGTCATCACCTCCACGATCAATTCTTGCTAAGAAGACTAAACGAAGATCCAAGACAAGTCCTTTTGAAAAAGAACAAGCAAATGTAGTTCAGCATGATATGCCAGAGCATTTTAAACGTTGTACACTGGATGATGTGGTTATCATGTTACCTAAAACACATCGTGAACCTGAAGAACACATGCCAGAATCTAAAGAGGTTTACGATGGCCCAGCTAGGACGCAGCCAATGAATCTTGCAGAACTAGGAGAACCGAAAAAAATTGTACAAGTGGGATCACAACTTACTCCTGAACATTATCAAGCACTCCGTTTGTTAGTTATACCCACCAAATTCACCTATAAGTTGGCTGAATTCGATTCATTCCTCACTTGTGCTAGCGAAGCTCTTGCGAATTTTTCTTGCGACCAAAGCCTTCCAAATTTCCTGCATTGCCTTCTGATACACTTTCACGCGTTTATAATTCTTTTCTGATCATCATGTCTTCTACCGATACTTCCCAGTCTCCGCGCTATACTATCTATCGTGATGTCCCATCTACAACGGACATCATGATTCTTCCTAGCACAAGCATGGTCACTCAGTGGATGACCCTTGCGGAGCCTCTACTTACTGCAATGGGTATTCATGAGAGAGCCTTTTCGGGATGCATCAATATGTTTTTCACCACTTTTGCCTTCAGTACGTGGACGGAAGAGACATTCAAGTTTTATATCGCCTTCCAAGCAGCCACACACAAGGTGTGCATCACTGAGGCCGCACTTGCGGCTATAGGAATCTCATCCAGTACGCAAGCCTCACCCAATCACAAGCACGCCAAACAGGCCCATCAAGCCATACATTGACCTCACCAACGATCTGCACTAGACTAATGATGGCCACCTTCTGAAAGCCATCACTGAGCCTTCCATCCACGCCGCTGCCCAGTTGTTGAATCATTTCCTGATGGTTGGCAACCTCAGGAAAGACCTAATCAGATCTCAAATCCTTCACAGGATAGTGGAGTCGCACACTAAGCTGGCCAAAGCCCCTCTTGAACCATATAACTGGTTCAAGACTGTTTATGGTGAGCTCAAGCGAGCTATCAAGGCCAATACAAAGCAGCAGTTTGTCGCTAGCTCTCTATTGTCCCTCTTAGCCGCTTCTCACTTAGAAAACAGAATCCATGGCTCCCACTTGGATTCTGTGCTTTCGGTTTACGAAGAAGCACCGGCCGAGTCATCTCATCAGGTCTCAAGTTCTCATAGTCGTCATCGTCCACACAGTGAGATCGTAATTCTTGACTCGCCTTCCGTGTCACGACGTTGCACTAGGCATACCTCATCAGCTGCGCTTCCACCCCCTGCTGCTGTTCGCACTGAACTTTCCATTCCCCTTGTCTCTGATGCTCTCCTTGCCTCTGCTCCCATACAAGGACAGTCTGTGACCATTGGGCCTACCATTCCCATCACAGCTACTCAGGTCGCCTCACCCCGGCACACCGAAGCAACCTCACCCAACACACAGTTCTTCATGGATATGTTCAATGATTCTGACCCCCTTGGGGCCACCGAAATCTTTGAACCCCAATCCCCTGGAAGAGGATTCGGGCATATCCATGAATCTACTGTTGGTGTCAAAGATGCCAGTCAGCAACCACCCACACAGGGTAGCCCAGCCACACTTCGGGTCGACACAATTGTAAAGTCACCAAAGCAGTTTGACGCCACGGTGCCTGAAAGGTTTGAAGAAGAGGATACTTTTGAAGAAGAAGAGACCTTGGCACCTATTCCACGCTACCAAGGATAGTAGCATCAGGGTCTCCTGCTGCTGCCACCTCCACGACCGTCGATTATGGTGATGCTCTAGGGTTAGTTTCAAGCCTTGGGTAAGTGATCTAGTCTATGCTGGATAAGAAGAAAGAAATGGAGCAGAGGATCTCTGATGTAGGATCCGAAAGCACTCTGATCAGCCAAAAAATTGTCCAGTTGGATCGAGAGGTGAAAATAGTTAAGCAACATGAAGAAAAGGCTGAAAGCAAAAAGAAATTGGCCCAGCAACAAGCTGATTACTTGGAAACCTACATCAGCTCCCTACAAAATGCCCTGACAACCGCACAGGATCAGGTAGATAAGGCAGTGCAAGATGCCAAGCAACAGGTGCAACTGCTGAAGGGGTAATTACAGATGGTCGGACAAGATCGCACGCGGCTTCAAGGTGAATTGTATGCGACCACCCTTGAGCGTGATGCCTATCTGCAAACGCAAATACCCGATCATCCGATCAACCGACGGAGATTGCATATTTGTTCAAGAAAGTGGAAACATACAAAGTGGCCCTTCAGGGATTCCAAGGCCGCTTTGATAGGCTCAAAGGAGCAGCTTCAACCGAGTTGGCAAAGGCAAAAAAGACCATCAACGTCTATGAAAAAGTCGTCGCTCAAGTGTTGGAAGCCGGACCACAAATCCCCGTCCCGCTCATGCCGCAATTCTCCCCTTCGCGCCAAGAAGCTGTACAAATGGACACAGGGGTTGATTCGAGCATGGACCAGGGGAGAGCACCAGATCTAGCAGATCAACCGCCAAACATACCGGCAGTACAAGCGGGTCCATCCTCATCAAGGACAAGCCATTCATTCAAAAGGCCCATCAGTGTCGAGGACCAGATCCAGACCTTCTTAAAGCAACATCCACATGAGTCCTCATGTGGTGGATGGGTTCTCAAATTTAAGACCTTCGAGATTGAGGCCGACAAATAATTGGACAAAATACCTGCACTGGGAGAGCAGCCGACATGGAAAATCACAATTTTTGAGAAAATTTTGGAATCATTTAGGAGTTACGTCGCCAGCCCTCGCCAGTTGCGGGTAGATCCTTATTACGTGCCAATGCCGTGAAGACATAAATGGAAAGATTTGAGATTGGCTATGGACAAAATCACCATCCATACGTCCAATTGGCCAATCATCCATCAACCTTACAGTTGGAACATTTCATTGGACTTCCATCGTGCCTTACAAGCATATCAGAGAGAGTATGTCCAATCTTCGGATCCAACGGTGCGACAATTGGCAATGTTTGCAAAAGATCTAATTCTGTTGGCGTCACTGGCAACCAAATGGGATTGCCTTCCTACCCTGGCATTCAATCCAAATAAGCTGATGGCCTTAAAGCAAATCAAAGATCAGCTGCCGATTGCTCGACTGTATTTTCGTGCGGCTATGATGGGAGGCTCTTGGGAATTCCGCTTCACCTCATGGACAACTTCCAAGTGGATTGCCGGAGCCCACCGTTGTTTCCTGCCACATAATCTCAATACTGCACACCTTGACTTTATGGAGAAGGTGCAATTTCATCTAATTAAGATTCGGCGCGAAGCCAATAAAAGTCCCCGATAACTACATATTGCAGGTGTCGTGGGACCGCCACCAGTTTTGGTGGGGGATACTGTTGGAGGGTTTGCGGATCCCAAGGCAACCCTAACTCTAATTAATAAGTGAGAGGGATTTGGCACCCTGCGTGTGTAAGTCCAATCCAATGATCACATAGTTATTTGATTAATTAGAATGTTAATAAAAGGACTTCAGGCCTTTTTGTGGGACCTTTAATGTCGTAGGGCCTAAATGTCAAGTTAGTGAATAAAGTTGGGTTTCCATTCAATTTTGATGGTTCTCACACTTTTTAAAATTTGAATAAAAAGAGAGGCAAGACTAGACCAAGAGGATTCAAAGGCCAGGGTCCTCCTCTCTACTATAAAAAGAGACCAACTCGAGTTGCTCCTCATGTTCATTTCCTCATTTCAATAAAGCAGATTGGTTCTCTTTAGAAATGGATTGATGAATGTCCTTGCTCTTCCTTTCTTTTCCTCCATTTCTCATGCTTTCTTTAGTATTTGCTAATTGTTGGATTTGATCATTATTGGGATTGCTATTTCTTATGCTTTGGTGAGAGAGAAAAGGAGAGAGAGAGTAAGTTTCTATCATTGTTGTGGATTTAGGGTTAATGGATGTAGTGTTAATGCTTAGTGTTAATGGATGTTAGTGTTAGATCCTCCATTCATGTTGAAATCTGAACTATATTGTCGCTCTCATGGGAACGAACCTACGCGTGACAACTAACTCCGTCTCTTTGATGCTAGATTGACTAGATCTTGGGTTCAAGTTAGGCAAGGAAAGAAACCCACTACAATTTTGGTGTCGTTGCCGTGCAGTATCATTTAATTAAGATTCGGCGCGAAGCCAATAAAAGTCCCCAATAACTGCATATTGCAGGTGTCGTAGGACCGCCGCCAGTTTTGGTGGGAGATATTGTTGGAGGGTTTGCGGATCCCAAGGCAACCCTAACCCTAGTTAATAAGTGAGAGGGATTTGACACCTTGCATGTGTAAGTCCAACCCAATGATCACATAGTTATTTGATTAGTTAGAAAGTTAATAAAAGGACTTTAGGCCTTTTTGCGGGACTTTTAATGTCGCAGGGCCTAAATGTCAAGTTAGTGAATAAAGTTGGATTTCCCTCCAATTTTGAAGGTTCCCACACTTTATTAAATTTGAATAAAAAGAGAGACAAGACTGGACCAATAGGATTCAAAGGCCAAGGTCCTCCTCTCTACTATAAAAAGGGACCAACTCGAGTTGCTCCTCATGTTCATTTTCTCATTTCAATAAAGCAGATTGGTTCTCTTTAGAAATGGATTGATGAATGTCCTTGCTCTTCCTTTCTTTTCCTCCATTTCTCATGCTTTCTTTGGTATTTGCTAATTGTTGGATTTGATTATTATTGAGATTGCTATTTCTTATGCTTTGGTGAGAGAAAAAAGGAGAGAGAGAAGAGTAAGCTTCTATCATTGTTGTGGATTTAGGGTTAATGAAAGTAGGGTTAATGGATGTAGTGTTAATGCTTAGTGTTAATGGATGTTAGTGTTAGATCCTCCATTCATGTTAAAATTTGAAGTATACTATCGCTCTCATGGGAACGAACCTACGCTTGACAACTAACTTCGTCTCTTTGATGCTAGATTGACTAGATCTTGGGTTCAGGTTAGGCAAGGAAAGAAACCCACTATAGAGGTCTCAGAAGGAAGAGAGCAGAAGAAGCTGAGAGCCGAGCATGAGAGCCGAGGAAATACTAGCTAGGAAGATAGTGATTAACTATGTGAGCCTACATGGTGTATCTCAAAGAAGGAATGACCATGTAGGAGCTAGTAACATTTCCTTGAGTAATTGTAATAAATGTAGACCCCCCTTAAAATAGTAAGAGTGAGCCACCTTTTGATGGTGACCTCTAGTGGAAGGGCAAATTTCACATGTAATTTCTAGTTTGGTGGAATTGCCACTTGGGCTCCACATGGGTAGTCTTCTTGCTTATTTAAGGGCCCCCCTCTCTTGTGAGGGAGCTTTTGATTGTATTTCAAGTCCTCTTGAGCTAATAAAGAGGATCCTCCCGAAGTTCTTGAAGAACACTAAGTTCCTTGTTCATGGCAATGCTCTTGAGTGAGGTTTCTATGAGCATGCTTGATTCCCTTACATTGTGGATTAACTAGGATCTTGTTTCTTTGTTTCTTGCTTAGTTGTGGATTATGATTCAGTTCTTGTTGTGGATTAAAATAGGATTCAGCATTCAAGTAAACTAGATAGGCTGGTTTGTGGCATAGATCTTGCACATTTCCTTACAATCCAGTTCTTGATTGTTCTTGAGTAATCTAAGCATCAAGTGATGAGTGTTTCTTGATTCTTAGATTATTAAAATGCTGCTAGGAATCTTGTTTCTTGTTCTTGTTTCTTGTTTCTTGAATCTTGTTTTCAATAGCTAAACTAGTTCTTGATTGTTCTTTGATTCAGTAGTTAGTGTAGGTTTTCTCCCTGCTCTGAAACGTTGATCCTCTTGAGCTATAGATGGTTACATGGCTAGTGTACGCATGTAGTTGAGTATCAAACCCGTTCTCCCATTGGCAGGCTAGGAAATACATTGAAACTAAGAAACGCTTCTTTTGTTGACTGTTCTAACAAGAAGATAATTCATAACGAGCTGTAACATCAGAAGCAATAAAAGAAAGAAAAGAGACAAAATTGTGTACACAGATTCAGTGAATCTGTGAACATTTGGCCCCACCCGTTTTCAGCAGACCTCATCTGAGTTCCACAAAGAGCGCCATCACAGACAATATCCGAACCTCAGATCGCCAGAGGAGCGCCACATCATTTTTTATATTTTCACGTTGAGGGGTGGTGTCATGCAAGCTCTCAAAACGCTTCCGTGACACTATTGAACATCACCAGTTATTCTGCATATCCCACTGTTTTACCATATCCAAACACCCGCCTTAACCGCCAGTTACCTTCTTTACATTTCTTCATCTCTTCCGCTTTGTTACACCCAAATACCAAAAGTCCTCTTTTTGCCACTCCTAAAACCCATTCTGCACGCCCTACTTACCTTTCCACAACACCTCCACTTCCCATCCACAGTTCTCCCAATTACCTCTTTCCCACCATCGCTCCTTCCCAACGCCACCAACATCACTATCGGCACAATTATTGGGGGGGGGGGAGGAGTGGAGATATCCAGTCCCCAAGACACGGGAGTAGCCCAACAGTCAAAGATCAACAATCACAGGCCATCAAGTCCACATATTGGACACATCTCAATATTTCGATGTTGCGGACCTGATGGAGATAAGCGACGACGGGCCAGCAAAGGGGACGCAGCCAGAAAGAAGTCAGACACCTCCACTAACCAGCACCACCACCACCACCGCCACAACAGCCACTAACATCACCCCTCCACCACCTCCACCTCCACCTCCACCTCCATCTTCAGTTCTAACACCATGCCTATTTTTTGGTTTAGCCTCACCATGCCACACCCCAGATCAGTACCCAACCCTCTCTCACCCTAAAAAGCTCACTGAAGCCAGCCCAAGTGTGAAAAATGCAAAAATAAGCTTGGTAGAGGCCAAAAATCTTGTATATATATGATTACACATGTGTGGAGCCTGTTACCACGTGTGAAAATAATGTACTTGTCATGTACCATAATCATATAGGTTGTACATATAAATTAATTCAAGTTCTAGTGGCTAAAAAGGCCAAAAACTAGTTTTCTAGACATATGACACATGGCATCAATCTATTGATTGCATGAGCCACATCCTTTGGTTAGGTGTCATATCACATGTGTAGAGGACAGCTCACATGTGTGGAATAAGCTGAAGTAGGCGAATTTTGACTTCTAGAAGATTTCCAAATAGATCTCCATATAGAAGGAAAATGGACCAAAAGTGCTCAAAATAGAAGGTTTTGTCCAAGTGTCAGTTTTGCATGATGAATCATCATATGACAAAGCACCTTCACACATGTGGGATCATAGGGATGATCAGTACCACGAGCTCCCACTTATTGTATATATAGAGCCACATTTGGCCATAATCAATGTGAGACACCAATCTTGGTTTTGGAAGCAATTTTAAGTGATTCTCTCCATTTGTCTACATTTGTTTTTATTGTTTTGAGGTTGTATCAATGTGTACTTGATTTTCAGGTTGGAGTGCGTAATCAGACGAGGTTTCACACGTGGGAAACGAGAAAGTACACCTACCTTCAATTAATGATTGTTCTTGTTAGGATTTTGTGTCTAGAATTGATCTAGATTGATATTAATTTGATAGATCAAGTAATCTGAAAACCAATCCCTCTTGAGGATCAGATTAGGATCCACTCTTGGTCCTTTTTGTACTTTTTTTCACACCAAGGACATTCAAATCCAGGCCCCACAGGCCTTAGCCATCCGGATGGAGAAATACATAAGGCTGATCCAAGAGCGAGAGGCCAATAAGAAGAATTTTGAAAACATTGTGGCGAAACAAGAGAAGATCATCCTGGAGTCCCAGAAGCAGCTGGAAGAAACAACGAAGGCCCTACAACAAGTCTTGTACAAGGTGAACCAATTATGGGACACGGCGTGCAAGGCCCAAGCAGGTGCTCATGTTACAAAGCCACGGGACGATGATGAGAATGATGGAGCAGGAAATCAGGATGGGCAAACCCACCCTTCAACCGATAGCTAGGGATCGGATGGCCAGAGAGCCGACGCTGCTTCTAGAACTTTTTCCCGACCCCCTCTCACCTTTCACCCTTCTTCCTACTCCGCATTTGATTTTTTTGAAACATTCATTCCAACTTACCCAATTCTTCCATCTTCCCTTTCTTCATCACCCCCTAGCCAAATCATGGACCCATCAAAAGGTCCAGCTGACACTTACAAAGCCCGACGGGACGAGTTCCTCCAACAACTCCACTCCCCCGGTGCTGCGTATAACTTATTGTCTCCGCCTCCTCCTAAACCATTCATCCCCGCACCCCTCTCTCCAGATCATTCCATCCCTGACCTTCCAGAAACTAACACAGACATTGGAGCCGATGATGACTTCCTGGCTGATCAACTGGAGACAAGAAGATTCTCGCCTAGGCCAGACACGGGTGCAGATGAGCCGTCAACAAGCGAGCGAGCAAAAGAGAAAGACACAGGCACCAAGGCCCTTGATGATTATCTGACAAGGTCGTCCCAGCCGTGTAGCACAACTTCCCCTACCCGGCCTAGAAGTAAATTGGATGATACAAGGGAATCAGATAGACTTGAAAGAAAGTACCCTCCCAACATGAGGGGAGGCAAAGAAGACATCGATCAAAGCCAATACTCCACCAGGGCCGAGATCATTGTCGCACTACAACCGCAACCAGATTGGCGGAACAAGGTCCTGAGAGATAGCAGGCGTCTTAAAGAGTATTTGAAGGCCCCGACATGGAAGCGAGTGGATCTCTACTACATGCCACTCAAATGCAGAAACCCATGGCCGGTGGAGACGCCACGAGTAGAGTTGGTAAACTAGCCTGTCATCTCGGGAATTCTAGAGGGAACCACTCCGGATGATCTGAGGTTGCAGCTACTCGACTTGGGGCACAAATACAAGACAAGTGCCAATATCAGCGTGTGGGAAAGTGCTGAGTATTGCAGATCCATGGCCTTTCTGATGCAGCAGGAGTGTTTTTGGGATCGAGGCTTGGATCCCATTAGGATCAACCCAAATACGGCCCTCCAGTCGGAAGAAGACCATGAAATGATGGCCAGGCTATACTACAGAACGGCTTTCATGTCGTCACGCTATGTGACCATGGTGGAAGACTGGCAGGAGATGGGCTTCGTAGTGAAGATAAGGGAATATTTGGGACCCCTCAGTTTTGGAAGTAAGCTCCGCTTCTAGGTTTTTGAAGCCCTAGGACGAAAAATGAGCGAGCGGAAGCAGACGGAACAACGACGAGGCGAGCAGGACTCGTAGGAAGTTCTCAAGAGGGCTGGTATGTAGTGGCATGTTGA
This sequence comes from Diphasiastrum complanatum, assembly GCA_029204225.1. Taxonomy (NCBI): domain Eukaryota; kingdom Viridiplantae; phylum Streptophyta; class Lycopodiopsida; order Lycopodiales; family Lycopodiaceae; genus Diphasiastrum; species Diphasiastrum complanatum. The sequence continues at coordinate 14,181,646 of CM055111.1, read as the reverse complement.
GAGACTTCCAATTTTGGCAAATAAATTCTGCAGATAATAAGCACTGGTTTTACGAAAGCAAACGAAGATCCACGCTTTTCCAAGTGCCAAGCAGCACCGATGTTGCAGTGGATCTTGCAACAGATTAGGGGTGGATAATGTTAGCAGATTCCAGAGAATCCTCAGATGTCGAGCCAAGCTGAAGACACAAGTTATCTCTCACCCATGACCGAGGAGGTCTCAGAAGGAAGAGAGCAAAAGAAGCTGAGAGCCGAGCATGAGAGCCAAGGAAATACTAGCTAGGAAGATATTGATTAACTATGTGAGCCTACATGGTGTATCCCAAAGAAGGAATGACCATGTAGGAGCTAGTAACATTTCCTTGAATTATTGTAATAAATGTAAACCCTCCTTAAAATAGTAAGAGTGAGCCACCTTTTGATGGTGACCTCTAGTGGGAGGGCAAATTCCACATGTAATTTCTAGTTTGGTGGAATTGCCACTTGGGCTCCACATGGGCAGTCTTCTTGCTTATTTAAGGGCCCCCCTCTCTTGTGAGGGAGCTTCTGATTGTATTTCAAGTTCTCTTGAGCTAATAAAGAGGATCCTCCAGGAGTTCTTGAAAAACACTAAGCTTTTTGTTCATGGCAATGCTCTTGAGTGAGGTTTCTATGAGCATGCCTGATTCCCTTACATTGTGGATTAACTAGGATCTTGTTTCTCTGTTTCTTGCTTAGTTGTGGATTAGGATTCAGTTCTTGTTGTGGATTTAAAGTAGGATTCAGCATTCAAGTAAACTAGATAGGCTGGTTTGTGGCATAGATCTTGCACATTTCCTTACAATCCAGTTCTTGATTGTTCTTGAGTAATCTAAGCATCAAGTGATGAGTGTTTCTTGATTCTTAGATTGTTAAAATGCTGCTAGGAATCTTGTTTCTTATTTCTTGAATCTTGTTTTCAGTAGCTAATCTAGTTCTTGATTGTTCTTTGATTCAGTAGTTAGTGTAGCTTTGCTCTCTGCTTTGAAACGCTGATCCTCTTGAGCTGTAGATGGTTACATGGCTAGTGTATGCATGTAGCTGAGTATCAAACCCGTTCTCCCATTGACAGGTTGGGAAGTACATTGAAACTGAGAAACGCTTCTGATGTTGACTGTTCTAACAAGAAGATAATCCATAACGAACTGTAACGTCAGAAGCAATAAAAGAAAGAAAAGAGACAAAACCGTGTTCATAGATTCAGTCAATCTGTGAACAAATACATTGTTGTGGCAACCGATTATGCTACGAAGTGGGCGGAAGCAAAAGCATTGTGGGATAATACCGCACAATCCACCACCAAATTTATATTTAATAATATTTTAATGAGATTTGGATGTCCTCTCAAAATCATGTTTGATAGAGGACCGCATTTTGTGAATGATACATTGAAAGAGATGATGTATCTGTTTCGGATTATTCACAAGATGTCTACTCCGTATTATCCACGAGGTAATGGCCAGACTGAAGCCACCAACAAAACCCTCAAGGCTATATTAGCAAAGCAAGTACTGGAAAAGGGAGGATCGTGGCATGATTTGTTGCAGCCGACATTATGGGCTTATCAGACAACATACAAGGTTTCAACTTGTTACATGCCATTCTAGTTACTTTATGGAGCAGATGCTATTATGTCGTATGAATTCATCTTGCCAATCCTACGCATTTAAGTTGCGTATAAACTTAGCCATGATGAAGCCTTGAGTGAGCGGGTGCTTACGTTAGAAAAGTTAGAAGAGCATAGTGGGTATGGTTATTGGCAGAACTAGGTGATTAAACAACAACAAGCTCGATGGTTCAATAAACACATCCATGACCGAGAATTGACGAAAGGGGACTTGGTGCTGTATTATTCAGGGAGTATAACTAATACTCTAAATCCAAGGATCAACATTGGGAGGGACCATACTGAATCTTGGATATCTATGGTAACAATGTGTCGATTTCTTGGAAGAACCCGCCCGGAGTACCATTTGTTGTGAACAACAGCAGAGTGAAGGTTTATCATCCTCAGGATGGAAAAGGCAATATTAACAGGGGGATGATCTATTCTTTGTGTGACATCATGAAGGCAGGAACTAGGAACTGCATTCAACCAACGTAGAACTGTGACGACAGCTTGGACAAAGATGTCGTACAGTGAAATGTGCCAAAAAGAAAACACGCGTGGTTATCACATCAGACACACACACACACACACACACAATTCATTTGCTATCATTTTTTTGGGGGATTAAAAATTAGTTTGATTGGAAAGATTCATATCTTGGGGACGTGATGTTACATATCATTGGTCGCTAATAAATGATAGTTATATTCAAAATTGATGATGATGAATTGGAATATATAAGTCTGACATAGGTACCTTCCGATTTAGACGGTGATTACCTGAATTGATAGACAGATCATATACTTACAAAGATATGGCTGAAGACGGCATGCAACGGAGGCCGCGGCAACGACGACGACGGGAGGATGTAGCAACAATTGAAGTTGAGCACTTAATTTCGAAGCATTACTCCAGCAAAGACAAGCACGAACGTCCACAATGGCAAGGCGACTGCTGGAAAGACAACAAGAGGAAAGACAACAGCTAGAAAGACAACAATTGGAAAGGCAACAACTCGAAGAGCAGGAGATACAAGCCTTTGAATTGGAATGTGGAATACCGCAGTTTTGGCATCAACATACCGTGTTGGATTCTTGGCTTGATGATTATATTATATGGAATAATTATGATCATAAGCAAGTAGATTGAAGCAAAGCACCCGACTGAATTATCAAGTGGGGTGTTCCATAACAACTGTACATCAATTTTGTATGTTGTGTAAAATGTAGATCACACAGTGGTATTTCAAGTATATGTGTCAGTACTGGTTGTGAATTCCATTTCTAATGCATAGTGAGGACTGGGTTGTACACATAGCGAAAATAGAAGTGGGGTATCGAGTAATAGTAATGTAATATAATTATACGAGCGATGTTAGGAAACTGATAACATTTGGTACACGTGTTTTTATACTGGTTGAAGTCGTAACCAGGATGGTTGCGAATGGGTAGATTGTTTTGTAGCCTAGAGGGAACATTACGGGTTTACGGGTCCGTTATTGCGGTTTTACGATCACAACGATGCTGGTTGTAAACAGTTGGACTACTTCAATGATGGAATGGGAGTATTGTGGGTTTTAGGGTGACATGTTACGGTTTCAAGTTGCGGTTTTTACGACTAATAGTTATGTTTTGCGGTTTAATTGTTAACGGGTTCATGTTGTGGCACGGTTCCATGTAGCGGTTCGATTTTTACGATCCTTCGTCGGCGGTGATTAATGACATCAAAGATAACCTTTATATAGTTCAAAGTGCTAGGATTAATCCGATGATACCTTAGTCTTCCTACAATAGGCTAGCATGAAAGTGATAGCGGTTGAAAGCGCAGGAATGGGTTAAAAAAAAGAGGCATTCCGCCATTTCACACTTACTTACTAATCAGAAATTCTTGCATTACGAATTGCGACGATCGTGTTCAAGCATTCACAAACAGACGTCGATGGCAGCAATTAGTAAGGGCTCCAGATTTATTACATGAGCGGTGATCAGGAGGTCGGTGATTCAGAACTATCTGAAAGAGTTAAGGTTGGATCATCTCCAGCAATTCAACCCAAACATGATCGTGGAGGAATTGCACTGATCCAAGCTGCTTTGCATGGAGCGCCGGTTCCATGGGGGAAAATCGCATATAAACAATTCAAGAAGTGTCTGGAGGGCACGAAGAAGTACAATGAATGGGGAGCGCATATCACTAAGATGTGCAAAGCTTTTGGAGTTTTGACAATCAAGAAGTAGGAGTCTTGCAGCAGAATTTAGTCCAAGTAGAGGCCTTGAGGAGTATTATCTCGTTGCCACTAGTGCAGAGGATGAGGCCGAGGTCCCCAGGTAGACTCGTTCAGTCCTCAAGCACAACAAGAAATGATACCAACGAGGAAGTAACAGGCGATTCAACACAGATGCCGCAACAAAACGATGGTAATTATGCCGACCCGTCACATGATCTCACAACAGCAGCCATTCTCAGACTCAGGATGCAGGGCTGTTGGAATAAAACACAAGAGTATGTTGATGACATGCACATCAAGATGTTTTGACATACGGCAAGAAACTTTTCACCGGATTTACAACCCGGAATGGATTTTATACGACAATATCAGTACTTACAAAACCAAGCAACATACTAGCACACAGTGTCTGTACAGCAAATGGAGTGCTTGAAAATTGCTGAAGAAGAAGGGCGTAAAATACGCCGGTGCTAGGCATAGTTGCAAGAAAGAGAAGCACGTATAAGTAGGTTGCAAGAACAGTTAAAACGAAAGGATGAGGAAGACAAGACACTACAGGATCGCAATGCGCAATATTTTGAAAGAATGACGAAACTCCAATTGAAAGTAAGCCGGATTTATTGCAATCCCAACTAGATAGCATCACGGCTGGCGCACTTGGGTAGCAGAAAAAATGGAGCAGTTTGTTGAGGAACAGGGGTTTTTACGAGAGGAAAATTTACAGCTGGAGAAAGAATTAGCGGAGATGCAAGGGTTTTTACCGATTGCAAGTAGGTGCACAGACTGGTTGTCGCATCCAGAGGCAGTCCAAAAGCAGGCCAATTCATAGTAATTCATGACTGATGTACAGTAGTTGAAATAGCAAATGTCTGATTTGAAGCAAAAATGCTTGATTCATGACTGATGTACAGTAGTTGAAATAGCAAATGTCTGATTTGCAGCAAAAATGCTTGATTCATGACTGATGTACAGTAGTTGAAATAGCAAATGTCTGATTTGCAGCAAAAATGCTTGATTCATGACTGATGTACAGTAGTGGAAATAGCAAATGTCTGATTTGCAGCAAAAATGCTTGATTCATGACTGATGTACAGTAGTGGAAATAGCAAATGTCTGATTTGCAGCAAAAATGCTTGATTCATGACTGATGTACAGAAGTGGAAATAGCAAATGTCTGATTTGCAGCAAAAATGCTTGATTCATGACTGATGTACAGTAGTTGAAATAGCAAATGTCTGATTTGCAGCAAAAATGCTTGATTCATGACTGATGTACAGTAGTTGAAATAGCAAATGTCTGATTTGCAGCAAAAATGCTTGATTCATGACTGATGTACAGTAGTTGAAATAGCAAATGTCTGATTTGCAGCAAAAATGCTTGATTCATGACTGATGTACAGTAGTTGAAATAGCAAATGTCTGATTTGCAGGAAATGCTTAAACCCAAAAAAGACGATTATAAGAAGTTGCATGAGAAGGCAAGGGGACTCAGGGGGAGATTGAGCGGCTGAACAAACAACTGAAGGACCAATCGCGTTAGCCACAAGTGAAACGACAACTAACGAGATTGGGAATCTGTAAGTAGGTTTTCGTTCGGGGGGGGGGGGGGCGCGGGGTGGCCCCAACCAGCAAGGAAGGCCCCACGGCTTCGGGCCTTCCCCTACGTAATGCCATTGTGCGAATGTTTTTTTTTTTTTTTCTGTTTTTTGGCCGTACGGTACGGCCATACTTGTGGACCAGTTTTTTTTTTTTTTTTTCTTTTTTTGGCCGTACGGGTGGACCAGTTTTTTTTTTTTTTTTTTCGATTTTTTGCCGTTTTTTTTTTTCAATTTTTTTTACGTTTGTGGTGGAATGTGGATGTGGACAACCAATGACGGGCTGCCACATAGCACATGCACATTCCACCGGAGAGAGGAGAGAGAACATGCGTTCCACCGGAGAGAGAACGTGCATTCCACCGGAGAGAGGAGAGAGAAAGTGAATTCCACCGGAGAGAGGAGAGAGAATGACAGATTCCTAGGAGAGAGAAAATTGGATGGACATTATGGACGTCAAATGCAAGAAACGACTAAAGAGGACTGCAAAATGAACTCGGTGGAACTCGTTTCTTTCTGTTGGGGAATATGTGTGAGGCCACTTTGGGCCATTGCAATTAGGCCTATTTTGGTCATTATAATGTACATTGTAAAAAGGGGTTGAATCTAAATGTAATTGAAGGTTTATTGGTTATGTATTTGAAGTTTTATTGGTTACATATGGAAATGTATTCACATAGTTAGGTGAATAAGTTAGGAGACGTCGTTGTAGGATGATTACAAAGTTAAAGTTGGTAGGTTGTTAAGGTTAAGTCATAGTTGACGAGAAGCCGAACGGATTGTAAGTAACCGCAAGGTTGACGGTTGCGGTTTCCATGTGGTGTTTGAACTGACCGATTGCGGTTGTTACAAAGTTTATTGCGGTCACTACGAAGTTTTGCGATACCTAGTTGTAGTATCCTAGCAGAGGTATAAATAGAACACTTGGATTTAAATTGGACACTCTTGATTCTACACTGTCTACTGGCAATCATATGATCAAGTGTCAAAGGGTGAGAGCTGAGCTCTTGTAATTTCAGTCATATAGTCTCCACGTCAGGTTGCAGACAACAAGAAGATTATTACCTTTCATAAGACCTTTTAAGCAATCATAATGTGGGCATTGTGTACTGTGCATTAGTGTGAACTCTTATAATTGACACTGGAGTGTTATATGAAATGTGGATTGAGCATTGTCATCTAATTCTTTGCATGAATCTTGTTGTATGGACAATATTTTATAATAATTCTTCTTTCTTTGAGTTGTGGCAGTGCTTTAGAAAATTATGATGATGTGGAATGTAACTGGGTTCAATTGACTTACAATACACCGTGAATGATATTAAATCAGACTCTGATGCGTTGTGTTAGTTCATAATGGATTATGTTATTGTTGTTGTTAGAGAATGTTTTTAGTGTATGAAACGTTCCGTTGCCAATATTAGTGTCAGGTAGCTAAGGGATAAAACACCCCCTAACAAACACTATCAGTATGATAGTAACTTAATTCGACAATCTTGTTCAGAACTTTCTCTTTAAGAAAATGAAATTGAACTTCAATGTGTTTAGTTTTAGAGTGAGTTCGTGGGTTCAGAGATAGAGCTACACAGCTCTGATTGTTGCAATAGAGTATAGTTGGTCTGAGTTGAGGGATCATAAGATCATGGAGAAATCTTTTGAGCCAGATGATTTCCTTCACTATAGAGGTGGTTGCGACATATTCAAACTCTGTGGAAGAGAAAAAAAATACATTTTTGCTTTCGACTATTCCATGAAATGGGTTCTCCTGCTAGAAAGCAAAGATAGCCAGAAGTGGATTTCTATGTGTCCACATTTCCAGCCCAATCAGAGTCGAAATAAACAAGTAATGTCAAAGCGTCCTCTGTATTTTCATTATAACACAAAGTATAGTGCTTCTTGGCTTGAATGTATCTTAATGCTCTAAGCAAAGCTTTCTAGTGAGGTAGGCTAGGATTTGATATGAAATGTGAATAGTGTGCTAACTGTATAGGCTAGATCAGGTCGTGTGCAGACCATGGCATACATAGACTATAGACTGATAGGGGTATTTGCACATCTCCTTCTATAGACTAATAGGGGTATCCGACTATAGACTGATAGGGGTATTTGCACATCTCCTTCTTTTCTGCTTCAATCGTCGGTGGGCACGTCCTTTGACAGTTTGAATCTTGGATCCATAGGGGAGTGTCGACTTGCAGTCTTCCATGCCATGCCTGTAGAGTACACTGGTTAGAAACATTTTTTGGCTTATCACGATCCTTCTGTTAGTTCTATCTCTAGTTATCTCGATCCCGAGGAGGTAATGCACTGGGCTTGAATCGGTCATTTTAAATTCCTTTGACAATAGCGATTTTGTCTCATAAAGCAACTGATTCGAATTGTTGATGATCAAGGAGTCATCAACGTATAGAGCTATTATTACATAGCTTGGGCCTCTGTGTTTGAAATAAACATTAGAGTCAGTAGAGTTAGGGATGGAGTCGTGCTGCAACAAGAATCGATTGATTCTATCGAACCAGGCCCTTGGAGCTTGCTTTAGCCCATAGAGAGCTTTCTACAACTTACATACTTTGTGTTCTTGGCTTTGAAGGATGTAACCTTAGATTGATAGAATTGATTGAAGTCTTACAATTGGACTGAAGGTCTCAGTGTAGTCAATCCCATAGGTTTGTTCATATCCTTTGACGACTAATCGAGCTTTCCATTTGGTTGTTGAACCATCTAGATTGAGCTTCAACTTGAAGATCCACTTAGTGTTAATGATCTTTGCATCAGGAGGAGCCTCGACAAGACGCCAAGTCTTGTTCTTCATTAGTGAATTATACTCAGCATTCATGGCAGTACTCCAATTATTTGCATTCGAACTCGACAGTGCTTCTGCTACTGAGATAAACTCATCATAAATGATGAATGCTTGAAGGATATAATGATTAGGCTCATGTCGGTGTCGAGCAGATTTTTGAAGAAAAGTCAATTGCTGAGATGATGATTCTCCTTGTTGTGTGACATGGGTATCTTCGATTGTCGGAACAGTCGTAGGTTGAAGCCTGTCGATGGTGATGGGAGTCGTTGGAATGAGCTCTTGCATTGGCTGCTTTTGCTTGAAGTCGTGAAATCTATCTTCGAGGAAGACGACATCTCGACTGACTATAATTTTTAGTAGCCTCTAAACAAGGATTTTTCCGACAGAATAGCCTTAAAAACAGGATTTTTCAGCCACAATGCTTATACTTCACCCAAGAATGTGCAAAGAAATATGCAAAACTCCCTCAAATCTCCACAAAAATCAGTGAAACAAAGCCCAATCACTTGTTATGCATTGTACCAAGCCTCCAAACGACTAGCAATTCCCCACTCAACAAAATAATAGAGTTTTGAGAGAAAATACACCAAAAGAAATTTTTGACACAAAACTTGAAGTTTTGTAAGAATCTCTACACTCAACCGATTTGCCAGTTGTTTTATGCTACCCTGGCTTTTTTGATGCCTCCGGGACTGATTGTGTGTTTTCCACAACTGTTTCTAATCTTCGAAACCTGCAAATAACACCAAGTAACAGCTTCTTCTACCTTTTGCTTCTCCTTGCTGAATCCACTGGTCAGGCACTCAGGACCTGATAGCTCTGATACCATGACAAAGATTGGATGAACATAAGCATGCAATCACCAAGAGCAAATACACACACAAACAAGAGAGCAACACAACACTCTCTTACATTAACTGAAAATCATGTGTACAAAAGTAACCCTGAAATAGAGAGAGAGAAACAACTAGGAGTTGACTACTAAACTAGCCTACAACTAATTACAACTGGTAATAGTAACGTAAACAGTAAACCGTAAGTTTATCATTGATTTCTGAGAGAGAGAGAGAGAGAGAGAGAGAGAGAGAGAGAGAGAGAGAGAGAGAGAGAGAGAGAGAGAGAGAGAGAGAGAGAGAGAGAGAGAGAGAGAGAGAGAGAGAGAGAGAGAGAGAGAGTTACAAAAAATCACATAGTTGCTCTTGACAAAGCAAGTCTGAACCCTTTGAAGCCTTTATTCATATTCAAACAAGGTTACATAAAGCTGAAAAGTAAAATACAATATTGTAAAGCACCATAAAGCATAACCACTTTCAAAATGTCCAGTTGATACCTACCACCGTCCCACAACACAAAACCACATGAGTTAGTACAATGGGGAAGACAGGTGTCATAGCTAAGTGTCAGTTGTTATTCATGTCCAAAAGAAGCTATACCACTTAGCAACATAAATAGCATTAATAAATCACTGTCCTGTCTTCCCAAGCAGTAGAACGTTTATTAGCAATTGGCTTGTGCCATGCTAATCAGTTTTTGGGCAGATTGTCCATATCATTTCATATTGTAATGTGGAATAGCTCTAAGGTTCTACATTCTCCACACGCTATTTTTTATTTATAGCTGAAAGTGATGACTCTCTCTCCTCTCTCTAGAGTCAATTTTTCCTAACTTAGTCACCACTTGGCCTAAACTAGCTATTGCCAAGTAACTCTAAAAATGAACTATTTGTATGTACAAGTGACCAAATGAATTTGGAACCAACTAAAAATAGTCATGTACTTTGATTTCACACATATGGACAAACCATGTGAAGTTTCTTTACAATTTTGGCCTCTAAAATGCCTAAAATAGCTAAGCCTAGTCAAGTATAAGTTGACAATTTTTCACAAGTAGATCCATTGTCCAATAAAATGATAATTTTTTTTATCATAGACAGTGTCTTTTAAGTGGAACAATTTGTTGGGCCAAAAAAAAAAAACAATACTAAATAAACACTTATACTCATAATTCAATAAATCAATTTCTAGCTTCATACATTTATTATCTAACATTTCAATTGCTTGAGTTGTTGATTCCTTTCATTTTTGAAGAAATTTCATCACATGTCTATAGATGTCGTAGGTTTAGTCTTCTTAGTTGCAGATCATATTTTTGGATTGATGTCTCAATTCTTTCTATGGTTTTGAAATTGTGTTGATTTTTCTCTTTACTAGGAATATATAGTTCCATTTCATCCCAAATGCCTTCATTTGCAATTGAGTTTTTGAACATGTCATTATAGTCTCTAAAGTTTTTTGAGATTTCCTTTTGGAGTCTGATGTAAGTTTTTTTGCCAAGTTTCGTTTTCAAGTTGCACGGTTGTTTCAGATGTTTGAAATAGTACATATAACATTATTTGTTCTCTATAGTAGTTATCAAGGTCTCTATGTTTGTTGAGTTTCACATGGTGTATGATGGAATCTTTTTTTGTACGAGTGAATTTTCCATTCATTATCTTGTACTTTGATGCGATATCAGTTAAACATAAATCTTCTAAATCTGTTGGTTTGTTATTGTACTTGTCAATGATAGATGCACTTTGTACTTTTGTAGATTCAGGATCCATGCTTTGTAAAACATGTTTCAATTTCAAAACAAATGTTCGATTATCTTGTATACAAGTATTAATGAATATGATTTTTTTCTATAAAGGTGTTGCAATGGAATTGATAGTGTGATGAAAGCTGCCAAATGAGCAGTGGCATTTGTTATGCATTTCAAAATGCATTTTCTAGTTTCCTTATTCAATCACAATCTTTGGTAGGATTGTATGTATTAATCCAATCCATGTCCCTGATCTTTGGTTACAATAAGGAGCAAACCAACAATCCTGCCAATGTAGAAAAATCAGCACCTACATACAAAATGAGATGCAAACTCTAAGAGATATTGATCAAACATGAACCAAAACATAAAATATGTTTGTTGTCCATACAATTACAGTACCCTACTGTATTTCACACGTGTGGAATAGAAAATAGCAATAAATGAGCATTCTACACACAAGATTGCAAGATAACATCAAGATAGTGCACCAATGAGTAGTAGAACCCAAAGAGCACCATGTATAATGATGAAATGAGAGAGAGAAGAGAGAAGATATGTCTCTCCACGGGTTACATCCTTTTATAGAGTTTCCAAACCCTATTTAGCCACTTGGCTTTCCCTCCAAAATGTAAACCCTACTATTTTTGGGTCTAGATGCAATGTACCCAAAGTTCAAATTTGAATCTCTCTCAACTCGACTACCAACTTTCCCACACTTTCAAAAAGTGTTTTATTGAATGTATTTTAAACTAATATCACTTCAAAAAGTTTATCTCTAAGTCTAAAATGAGTTTTGGCCTCTTATTGACAATTTACCAAAATGTGACTAAACTAGACTAAACTAGTTGAAATCTCTCACACTCCCTCTTCAACTAGTTTTGGCATAGTTTTGACAATAGAACTTTGATCCAACTTTAGAAAGATCTCCATCCTAAGTATAGATCTCCTTTCTAAGGTTCTAAAGTATCTTTCATAATTGATATAGAGAATAGTGTCCAAATTGGATGCTTCACTATCTCTTACATCAATTTTAGACATCAAGATATAACTAGAACATGGAAAACCAAATAGAATGTGAATGAAATGATTCCTCCATCTTTCAAACTTTGAAATCTCTGGAAAATTACAGCAACCAAACAATAAATGTGAGTGATGACCATTTGCTTGCTTTTCTCCTCAAACTTTGTCCTTTCTTCATATGTCTCCACCATAAAACTCCATGAATGAGCCTCCATCTCCATCTTGCCACAAGATATCATCAAACCTTGATGAACTTGGCCATGAATGAGTGACATAATGAACCTCTATTTGCTTCATTTCCATCAGCAAAACCAGCCAAGAATGCTAGTACAACTCCAACAATAAGATATTGCAAGACAATGTAGCTAGTTTGTCCATCTCTTGACAATTTGCACACATCCACATGAAATAGCTCAAACATGAGATAGAACAAGTAAAGTAAACTTGAACAACACTTCCTTGTTGCTCCTTTGACCTTACTTGAGTCTTCAATAAGCTGCAAAAACAGATTCATAACATCTTTGCCAAATAACCTTCCTTTGATGCTCTTGACTAGCTCCAAATTGCCACCTTTCCTTTTGTGTCATTGAAGCCCTTTGAGACCAACCTCTTGATCTTCCTCTTGACCATCAAAGTCATTGAACAAAGTTTGTTTTCCAGATCCATTCCTTGATTTTCTAGTATGAAAACCATGAGAACCAATATCCACTTGCATAGCATCATCTACACAAGAAAATTCTCCAAAACATGTGAGTGAAGCAAAATGACTCGCTTCCACTTGCTTGACAAGGTCAAATCACTAAAGTATTTTTGATTTTGGAAATTTTTAAATTACATTCTAAAACATGATTAGCATATTGCCCATATATTGTGTTGTTGCTCTTAGTACAATGAGAAGATTGTACACATGCTTCACAATAATTTAAAGTATAGCTTTTGTTGATGTTAATCCTTCAACAATTTGGTGTGCTTAGCATGTCATTACCACTTGAACTTGTGTTTTTTTATCACAGATTTTAGTTTTATGATTGTAAAAGGCAAGAGATTACACAAGCAAAACAATGATCATATATCAGTAAGTATTGTTGGTAAGAGAAAAGATCGAAGGCATGGTTAACTTCTCATAAATCAAACTCATATATGTTTTCATCTACACAAAATTCAAAACACATATTAGAATGGTTTATTATAATGATGTGCAAGTAGTTTTGATGGATTTTCATGAATACAATTTTTTATCTTGAAGAAAAATCTAAAAACTAAATTACATGGCATTAGGAACTTCAAATAATTTGTCGCATTGAATATGTACAGGTATGTGCATCTTAGTATTTCACTTCATGCAAGTGTAAAGTAGGATTGACATTGTGTATGTAGGACAATATCAAATTATTTTTTTAAAAGTCGTGTAGGAAACATTTGCTCTCATCATTCATTCATATGTGAGCAAAACTTTAGTTTTTTTATTACAAAAGCAACTTTTCGTAGTAAATTATAAGAGATAAATTGAAAAAATAAAAAACTATCACGTTATCACTTTTAAGTGACAATCACGTAAATTGTCAATTCTTATGTGTGAATTATAAATTGTGATCTATTTCAATGAAACATGGTAGCCAAATTTGAATATTTCATGAAGATGAAATTTTGATTTTTTAAATGTAAAGTTTTATTGAAAATTGTCAATTGATATTTGCACTTGCAAGAATATCATACCTCATGATGATTCAAATATGTTTACATAGGGGTACGACTAATATATTCCTTTATCATGGTTTGGCTTCTATGTCCCATGGAACATGGAGGCCCTACAAGAAGATTTAGTTCTAACTTATATGAGAGTGTTAATTTACAAATCTAAAATTGTTTTGTGAAACTCTTCCCTTATGTTTAAGCGATAATCCTTATAATTCAAAAAAAAGTATCATCGTAAGATATAAAAGAATGTCTTTGCAAGGAATTACAATCTGGTCATTTTACACTTTTTTTTTCTTTTCCAAGATGCACAACATTGTGCCCCTTGATGATATGGATAAGAAGTTTGATAAGGACTCCTCTTTTGTTGGACAATCCGGGGGTGATAATTTTTTATTTTTGCAAGGAATTGAAATATGGTCATTCTAAAATTTAGCATGCACAACTCTCATCAATATACCATCGTTGAGAAATTATGCAAACAACTAGTTTTGAACGTTACATGTACGAGTACATAAGACATATAGATAAACTTCAGAATGATTTACAATCAATCTTGATACTAAGTCATTAAACGATAATTCTCAATATGTGTTCCAAATAAATGAATGTAAGTTTCAACAAACATATCATGATTTGAGATTATATGTTAAAAAGTTAAGCATTATCTCCTTGTGACAAAGATTTTATAAAATGTAAAAGATTCTTTTAAAAAACAAAAGTGATGACATCAAGAAGCATAGGAGAAATGTCGACATTAAAACAAAGCAAATATCATTAAGATGAGTAATTGTTTAATGAATGAGCATACTATATCAATAGCTTTTGAATCAATGATAAACAAAAATCAAGACAATGAAACTAAGGCATCACCATAATTGATTGGATAACGAATCTTACATGATAGATGATTAGTTTTTAATTTGTGTATACAACAAGTTCTATCGTTAGTTCTCTAGGTTTTTTTTTCATATGCATAAAGGCTTGATCCATTTTGGGCTTAAGATACCAATCAAACTCCCTTTTTTTTGTCTCATAAACATCATAATGGTCATATTAGGGAATGATGAACTTTCATTATTTTATTTATAGTAAAATTATAGGTGCTACAATATAGAGGAGATATAGCTAAGAATTAATTGTGCTCATGCACGTACCTATTTTTTTAAAATAAAGTTTACCGTGCTTAAATAAAAATTTCCTATGATTTTCTCCTTGGTTACAATGTTACTTGTATGAATGCACTCATAGACACACGCACACGCACACACATACGCGCACACACATGCACACGCATGCGTACACACACATGCGCACGCACGCACGCACGCGCACATGCACACACTTGCACACACCCACACGCGTGTGCACTCCCGCACGCGCGCGCGCGCACACACACACACACACACACACACACACACACACACACACACACACACAAACACACACACAAACACACATGCATGCATGCATGCATGCATGTGCAAACATACACACAAATATGTATCTCAAAAAAATCAGCTTTTATCTTCATATATATATGTATATATATCCACCTCTCTCTATTTTCAAAATATCTAAATGAAAGATTTTTTAGCACTATGTTTTCAAATTAATGGTAGATAATTAAATAATTGTGACATGTCTTAATTCAAGAAAGTTAAGTTTTTGACCATAATCATCGTTAGGTAATGCTAACAATTTGTTTTTACAAAATGCAAATTTCACTTTTTACTCTTAAATTATCATTGAATTGATCCATATTATTCTAGAACTTGAAATTTATGCTTTAAAACATAGATTCTTATAGGCTATTATAGTATGAGCATCATACAAACAAACCATTTAGATATTCTAGCTTTGGTTACCATTGAACACTATTAGAACATTTTGGTAAATGAATTGGAAACCAACACTCTAGTTGTCACCATGTATCTAATTTCTTTTTGAAATTGTAAACTAATCAACTATTTGATATTCACAAAGGTATAGGATAAAAAGTAAATAAACAATCATATCATTATAGAGGAGTTAGTTGATGGGTACTTCCTAGTTAACTATTGTATAGGCACAAGTTAATCAAACTAAGACTATCGAAAAGTCAATTTCACCAAAGATACTCTCCAACAAAAAATAACAAATGAATTTATTTTCCTTGCAACATGTAGTATAAAGTATAGGCTAGGATAAGTGTCTACTAGTGACATGCACCATAAATGAGAATCTAGTCATATAAGAAAAAGACTTTAGTTTCATCCCCACTAGGTCATCCACAAATTTGTCATCTTGAAAACATGTCTCAAGTAGAATATATCATTGTATTTCATTGGATTATTGCATTTTCCAACAACTGTAAGCTTGATTGATAGCGGTGGAAGACCAAACATACTAAAAATTATTTTTATTAAATGATACATAGGTGTAAGAAATAGCACCAATAGATCTTGCTTACAAAGCACCAAAATGAGTAACAGTGGAGCCACTTGACTTCAGATGACGATTGCCTTTTGTGCACAAGAGCCCTTGCCAAGATTCGAATTGTGTTTGATAGCTCATCAAGATCCCAGTTGATCAAGAGTAAGCCTCTCTCAAGTAGATGTATGTCATTGTGCTCTTGCCTTATATTTTTCAAGCATACTGTTCTTTGATCAATCTTGTGCAATCACAACACCTCAGTAAGATCCTGTACGGTGTGTGGTGAAGTTCACATGTGCTAAAAACTTCACATGGTATCAGAGCTTCTTGCTTTGAAGAGGTGAGGGTGTATACATCAGATCATCAGTGTTTTTGCTTGCAGGAACTCGAATTTTGGAGAGGGATTCAAACTCGCTGAGAAAAAAGCAATCTGTGGATCATAAGTGGATCAAATCAAGGCTGATCTGATCCAGCGGAGCTCTGTACAGATAGAGAGCTCACATGTGTGAAATCAGCCCTCATTAATGAGTGCTATTTCTCAAGGAATGATCCAAATTTGATGTTCTGTAGCTTGTTGGATAGGTATTGAGAGTAGAATGTGTTGCTCTTGTTTCTAAATCAAGTTGACTTCTTTTTAGAAGAGTTTTAGGCAATCAGAGAGTTTGAGAGGGTACTCAACTCGTGAGATATGCCAAAGTGAGCACACATCTATCTTTTTCATCATTTTCATCAATTTTCACTGTCAATCAAGTAGAGTTGGATAGAAGTGAGTGTTTTGAGGTCTTAGACTTTTCATTTCACACAAATTATTGTGTTTGAGTTGAAAGTAAGTTCCTAGAGAGTTTATCAGTACATTGAAACTCATGGGAGAGATAGACTTCTTGCTTGCATGTGCTTCTTCTTTTGTGACTGAAGCAAGATCCAAATTCAAGATAGATTGATTTTCTGTATTGAAAATTTGTTCTCACATCTGTGTTAGATCCTAGATTTCATAGGGTGGATCAACATCTGTGTTAGATCCTAGATTGAGATAGCAAGCAACATCCTTTCAACTCCATTTTTTATCATTACTAGAATTTCTCACCAAGAAGATGTCTTCATCTGGTTCACATTTCTTAGAGCACAGTGAGAGATTAACATCTTCCAATTATGCAATGTGGAAGATCAGAATGGAATCATTGTTGATTCTACAGGATGTAATGGATATTGTGAGTGGAGCTGAAGAAGAACCTGTTGCACCTAATGAAGCTGCAACATTCCACAAAAGAACATTTCATTTTATAAAAATGAATGTTACCAATGAAGTGTTAAGAGAGATCCGGACATGCACCACTGCCAAGGAAGCTTGGGATACTCTAAAAACAATCTATGAAATCAAAAATACTTCTAGATTGCTTACACTTAGAAACCAAATATTTCTAAGTTATCAGAGAGTAGATGAGAGTGCTTCATCATATGTCATGAGAGTTAAGGATCTTCATCAAGAGTTAGCTGATATAGTGATGCTCTTAAGAACACTGAAATTGCTCAAGTAGTCCTAAATGGACTTAGAGATGAGTATGACAATATTGTGTAGACTTATGCTGACAGAGAGGATCTTCCATCCTTGGAGACACTGCAAGGTGTTCTCATTGCTGAAGAAAGCAGGCAAGAGAACAAGATGCTGAGGATCAACAGAATTTCATTGAAAGATGGTGGAGATGACAAAGCACTCTTCATCAGAGACAAGTCAAGAGGCAAGGGCAAAGGACAACAACACTTCAAGATGGACAAAGCCAAAGAAGGTGGTGAGGATCAGTCCTCACAAGCTGCAACATCCAGTGGCAATAAGAAGTTGTCAAAGATCAAGTGTTTTTTCTGTGGCAAGAAAGGACACTATGCATCAAACTTTTTCAAGAAGAAGAGCCAATCTAAGCAAGCTAACCTTACTAATGAGGACGAGTGTGAGGGTGTAGAGAGTGAAAGAGAGGATTCATTAATGATGTCTACTTTTTCATCTTTTCCTTTTAAGAATGAAGAAGTCTGGTGGATAGATAGTGGGGCTAGTTCCCATATGTCTAGTTATAGGAACTCTTTCACTAATCTCATGCCATATCTAGGTGCAAAAAGGTCAATCTATACTACTAATGATGTAGAGTGTAGAATTGAAGGAATAGGTAGCATTCCATTGCATGCATCATCATCAAAATCTTTTTGCTTACATGATGTACTGTATGTATCTAGATTGACTAAGAATCTCATTAGTGTAGGACAATTGTTTGATAGTGGATTGGATGTCAAGTTTCAAATTGACAAGTGTATAATCTCAAGAGAAAATGAAATTATTGCTAGAGGATCTAGAATTGGTAAGTTGTACAAACTAGATTATAGGGAGAGTGCTAACATTTTGGATATTGCTTATGAGACCAAGGTTCTACAGAAGGATCTGTGGCACAAGAGATTGGGTCATCCCAATTTCAAAGCCATCAATCTATGGTCAAAGAAGGAAAAGTTGTTGGTCTACCAAAGACACTGTCAAAGGAGCTTCTACCTTGTGAAACTTGTGTGTTGGCAAAGTCACACAGAAGGCCTTTTCTTAGATCAAGTATCAAGACAAAGCAACCATTTGAACTTGTACACTCTGATGTTCATTTCTCATCAACTAAGAGCAAAGGAGGAGCCAACTGCTTTGTCTCTTTTGTAGATGATTATACAAGACATTCTTGGATCTATATGTTGTCTTCAAAAGCCATGGTCTATGATGTGTTTCTTACTTTTAAAGCTTATGTAGAGAAGCAGTTTCCTTTCAAGTTAAAAGCTTTAAGAAGTGATAGTGGAGGAGAGTAGACTTCCAATAAGTTTAAAGACTTTTGTGAGAGCAAGGGTATTCAAAGAGAGTTTTCTTGTTCATATACTCCTCAGCAAAATGGAGTTGTTGAGAGAAAAAATAGAACTTTGTGTGAATGTGCAAAAGCCATTAGGCTAGAAGCTTCTTTGCCTAAAGAATTTTGGGGAGAGGCAGTTGCATGTGCAAACTATCTTTGTAATAGGCTTCCAAATCTTGCAATAGGAGGAAAGACACCATTTGAGATGTTGTATAAGAAAAAGCCTAAGATAGATCATCCTAGGATTTTTGGCTGTGTATGCTTTGTGCATGTGCCTCTAGAAACTAGGAAGAAGGAAGATCCTAGTGCAGTAAAAGGAATTTTTGTAGGATATGCATCCACTAAAAAAGCATACAAGATTTATTTGCCCTCTATTGACAAAAATGTTGTTAGTGGAGATGTGATCTTCCATGAAGATCAGAAATTTAACTTGGATGATGCACAAATCAAGGAGACTCATGCAAGATCAATCATCAATCTTGATGGTGCTCAAGAAGAGGTGAGACCGAGGCTTAAGGAGGAGCAAATTCAAGCTACCACACCCAGAAGATCTACACGAGCAAGATTTGAGCCAAGGAGGCTCACATATGATGAAGAAGGAAGGCAAGTGGAAGGTGAAACTTCCTATCATGCACTTTTTATATCAGATGAAGAGCCTAAGGATGTCCAAGAAGCTTTTCAATCCAAGGAGTGGGTTGAAGCAATGACCCAAGAATTTGAAGCCTTGATGTCAAATAACACATGGGAACTTGTGGAGCCACCAAACAACATGCATGTGATCAGATGTAAGTGGGTATTCAGAATCAAGTATAATCATGATGGATCTATCAATAAGTATAAAGCAAGACTTTGTGCCAAAGGCTACTCACAGATTAAACGTCTTAACTATGAAGATACCTTTACACCAGTTGCAAAGATGGTAACAATTCGAATACTCATCTCTCTTGCATGTTTTCACAAATGGAGTAGGGAAACAATGAGAAGTTAGTTGAAGAAACTAAGCATGCACTTGGTACTGAGTTTAAGATGCAGGACTTAGGAGTTCTTCACTATATTCTAGGACTTGAAATAGATTTTTGGAAAGGTCATGCATTTATAAGCCAAAGTAGATATGCACTTTCCATGCTCAGGAAATATCATATGGAGAATTGTAAAGGCATACATACATCTATGGAGCACACTGTAAAAGTTCCTTTTAAAGATGATGAAAAATCCTTTGAGGACATCACTCTTTATAGGAGTCTTATTGGCTCACTTATTTGGTTAACAGTGACTAGGCCTGATCTAAGCTTTTGTGTTCATAAGCTAAGCCAAGACATGCAGGATCCAAAGTTATATCATTGGAAGTTGGCTAAAAGAGTCTTGAGGTATATATCTTCTACCTTGGATTATGGACTATTCTATGAAAGAGAAGATCTGACTTTGATTGCTTTTTCAGATTCAGATTTTGCAGGAGACAGGTTGGATAGGAAATCCACAAGTGCTTACACTATATTTCTTGGAGGAAATTTGGTTTCTTGGCTATCAAAGAAGCAGCAACTATTTCTTTATCATCTTGTGAAGCTGAATACAAATCTCTTACAACCACAACAAAGGAGGTTTTATGGATCAAAAGGCTACTTTTGGAGCTAAAGTGTTATGCAGATGAAGATTTACCAATTATAAAAAATGATAACATTTCTGCTCAAGCTCTTGCAAATAATCCAGTCTTTCATGCAAGGAGCAAGCATATTGAAGTGGCTCATTATTTTGTAAGAGAAAAAGTCATTGGGAGAGAGATGTCATTGGAGCATGTTTCATCTTCAGATTGTGTTGCAAATCTTCTCACCAAGCCTCTACACAAGAATGTATTTATAAAGATGAGGTCTAACCTTGGCCTAATTTCGAAATCTATGTTGATAGGAAGATAAATTTTAAAGAAGAGTGTGAAGATTATTAAAATATTATCTTCCTATCTCGAGTTTGGGGTCATGTCCATGGTGATTTCCACTAAAATTCATGTTGTACATAAAAGGAGTGTGAATTGAGCACATATCCTTCTAGTGTAGCTCGGATTTGAGTTAGATAGGTTCAATTATGATGACATGCATATGTTTAGATAGCATGCAAAATTTTACTATATGCATGCAAGCCACATGCAATCAGTGCATGCAACATGCAAAGTAGTTTCTGTGATCTACACATGTCTAGGCAGTTTTATGAGTTGACATGCAGTACATGCAACATCCATGCATGCAGTTACACATGTGGATCTTTGGTAGGTGAATTAGTTCAGATAAGTGGACTTTCCATGCAAGTCCACTGTAGGAATTCGAGTCTCTCTCATGTAGGGAAAGCTGGGCATGTTTTGCCATATTGTGAATATTGAGATTTTGGTGTTTTGGACTCATTCTCTCTCTACCCAAGTTTTCTATGTATGATTTTCTCTCTCTACCTGTGAGCAGCCTCTTTTTCCCATATTGAACACTTAGAATCACTTCTGACAGTCATTTCTCATAGTGAAGAGTTAGATTTTTTCATCAAATGTATGCCATTGTGCTCTTGCCTTAGATTTTTCAAGCATATTGTTCTTTGATCAATCTTGTGCAATCACAACACCTCAGTAAGATCCTGTAGGGTGTGTGGTGAATTTCACAGGTGCTAAAACCCTCACACGAGCTCCTACTCAATAAGGCATGTAGTCACCTCTAAACATGATTTGCACCTCCTATTTTGATTGGACCTCAAAAGTCAATGTGATGAGGTTTTTGACCTATGGTGCCAATTTTTCCCTTTACACTTTATGAAATGTGTCACCACCCTCTTAGGACTTGAGATGGATGTCTAATTGTCTATCCTAAACATGCATTTTGATTTTTACAAGTCATGGGTGGATTGAGGTCCAACCTCATGATGACACTTGGCATGCTTCTACATTACTAGCTTTTGTCTAGTTTCACATTGCTTAGAGAAACAAGCTATTCTAAACCATGAATTGGCTAATGCAAATACACATGGGAACATGCTCCACACCTGTGTGATTTACATATGACATCAAAATGTAAAATTATCAAGCTAAATTTTTCATAATTTTCACAAGTGTCAGCTCCCATCTTACGCGCTCTGATGTGGACCATAAGGTTTCATGTCCATACATATGCTTCCAAGTATGCCATAGGGAGTGTCCTAATGTAGCCAAGGGAGTATAAAAATGATTAGCTGATCTACTCTGTCAATAGGCAACTAATTTTGGCGGAGATAAACTATACCATAACATAGTGATAGTAGACTCTCTCTCTCTCTCTCTCTCTCTCTCTCTCTCTCTCTCTCTCTCTCTCTCTCTCTCTCTCTCTCTCTCTCTCTCTCTCTCTCTCTCTCTCTCTCTCTCTCTCTCTCTCTCTCTCTCTCTCTCTCTCTCTCTCTCTCTCCATTTGTTTCCACCTTCTCTACTCAGCCATCTCTCTCCATTACTCAGCCTACTCTTCCCCCTCCACCACTTGGGCTAGTCAATTCTCCAATTAGCCTATTCTCTCCTCCCTCCATTACTCAACCTAATCCAATTAACTCTTATCATACAATTGCATGTTTACCAAGAGTTCTTTGATCTTGAAATTTTGATAAATTCTTGAAGAAAACATAGAGTTTTCTTTATCTTTGAAGGACAAATTATCATTTATTTGCATGAATTGTGGATTGCAAGACTTTTGGGAAAGGAAAATTTTGAAACTTGTTGTTGAAAATTTGTACTCGTGACCAACTTTTTTTGGTGGTCTTTCCATAGTAAAAGTTGTATCCAAAAAGTCAGACGAGAAATGTGTGTGTGTGTGTGTGTGTGTGTGTGTGTGTGTGTGTGTGTGTGTGTGTGTGTGTGTGTGTGTGTGTGTGTGTGTGTGTGTGTGTGTGTGTGTTCATATCTTGACCCCTCTACGCTCTTGCATTTCATAAGATGTGGTTAAATAGTTGATTTGTTATAAGGGTTTTACATACATATAGATTTTTACAAGCTATAGATTTCTTGTTTGGTGGTGGTACTGACCAAAAGTTATAGCTAATCAGTGTCTCATACTTTGTGACACTTGGAGGTGAATGACACTATAGGTAACCATATAGATTAAATGACAAGCAACACCAGAAACATAGAATATGGCATCTAACTGTTGTTGGATATTCTCCTCTTTCCATGTAATCTCTCTCTAAGTCAAACTTGTTAGAGGGCCCATTTTGAGCCCATATTTTTCCTAATGTCAGTGAGCAATCTAGAATGACATGAGCCAAAAACAAGTTTTCTTCAGTGATAGAACTCAATTTAAGCTATCCCAAGTGATAAGGATCAATTTCATTCTTAACATTTGAGATCAAGCAGTTTGAAATTCCTAAACTCAACATTGGTCAAATTCAATCATTGAATGATCCAGAGGTGGTGAATGAACTGGAAAGAAAAACAAGTGTTTTATGTTGATGATGTTGTTTTCAATAGTGTAACGGGAGCGTGATGTATGCTTGCATGACACTACCACTCAGACTGCGAAAAGTTTCAAATTGATGTGTATTCTGTAGGCGATGTTAGGTTTGGAAAGTTTTGGTGATGGCGCTCTGAATGGTGATCAAACCATGATGGTGGATACTCGGTGGAGGTGGAGTGTAACCGAGGACAGAAGCATGGAACAAGAGAGTGCCAGAATCGAGCACAGGAGCAGGAAGATCACCAGCAGATTGTCGCAAGAAACTCCAGAATTTGCACTTCGCTGAGGTGCAAATTGAGTCGTTGTTATGGCATTTATGGACGTCGTCGTCTGGCTTTGGGCAAGATGTGACATGACGGGTTTGTTGAGTTTTAAAATTGGAACCTCCGGTCGAGATTTGAGTGAGGTGCTTTGGTCGAGATCTGAGTGGGTGAATGCTCAAGATCTGAGTGGGTGCTTGGGTCGAGATCTGACATGAACCCTTCGGTCGAGATTTGACAAGAGTGGTCCGATCGAGATTTGATAGGAATCCTTTGGTCGACAATGTGTGATACCCAATCAGTATGTATGATGAAGCCAGCATCCAACAATTTCTTAATATCTTCATTGATTCTCTCACAATAGACAGAGTTACATCTATGAGGTTTAGCCCTAGCAAACTTAGCGTTGTCTTCTAAAGGAATCATATGAACTGCTCCTTTAGGCAAGTTTCCTTTCATTTCTGTATAGTTCCATGCAAATACATCCCTGTGTTTGTGAAGTAAAGTTTTCAGATCAAAAAGTTGTTCTGAGGAAAGGTGTGCACCAACATGAACTATTTGATCCATCTCCTCGTCAAGATCTTTAAGGTCTAACGGAATTGTTTTAGTGGGTCTTTCAAAGGAGTTAGGACTTGGTGTAGGTTCCCAGTGTGGCTGGAGTAACTAGATAACAACATCATCCAGTGTGAAATCTTTAAGCTTTTGTGGAAGATCGAAATGTGGTTCCACAAAGTTTTCTGGAACTTTGGGAATCATCTGAGTTGAGGCACTACCAGATATGGAAGCTTGGTCTGATTGTTTGGTTGATGTCTCTTTAGACAAGGGCTTAATCAGCTGCCTAAGCTTCTCACGCATCTGTTTTTGATGCTTGGTTAATTTTGTATCAATTATTTTATTTTTTTGTAACCGAGGTTTTTTAGGTTTTTGAGTGGGCAGTGTTGTTGCCTCACTTATCATGTCGGCATCGATTGTATCCCAGACTTTGTTTGGATACATGTCCCATGTGTATACTTTGGGATTGGGCCTATATGCCTGTGTGTTGGGTACTTTGGATGTCAGTTGGACATGAGCCAACGACCCTGGTGACTTGATCTCCTAAGGAATTGATTTTGGCGGATAACGTTGGGCATCTAAATAAAGAAGTACATGTTCATCCGTCATTTCAATATCATCCATGGAAAGAATACCTTCTTCCGAAACATGGGCAGTAGAGACGCTAGGTCCTTCTGGGCACCAAGCTATAGGAAAAGGGTCAATCATCATAAGTGGGATGATGGGTGTATCAATGTCTGTAGAAGACGATAGAATATCCACATCTTCTGCAGCGGTTTCGATACGACATCAGTTGGAGTTAGCACAGTCGACAATGGCTAGTGCATGATCCCAATTTATTATGTCCGTGGATCTTGTATAGTGGCCTTTTGGTTGGATCGGGATACTATTTGATTCATCATAAGTTTTTGATGACCAATCATCATAAACTTTAGCGGGCTTGACATGGCCAATTGAGTCAACAGTGACTTGTTTGTCGTGATTGCCAAAGGTGGTTTTGCTATGTTTCCAATCTTGGACAACGCCTGCCATCTGCAGCCAGGATGTACCAAGAAGGAGTTTATAAGTATTTGCATCTTTTGGTAAGTCTAAGATGACACAATCGATTACAAATTTGACACCTGCTATTCGAACATTGATATTTGATAAATGACCAACAGGGTCTGTAACTCATGCGAAGTTTGTATCCTGGTTGATCGAGGGTATGGAAGCCCCATGACTTTGCCAATGACAAAGCCATTATATTGACGTCTGATCCGCTATCAAGGATAGCGGATACTGCGGGATAGTCTTTATAGGACAAAGACAAGGTGATGCTAGTCCCCTTAGCAGCACCTATATTCAGCAGATTCATAGGAATCTAGGGAATTTCATGAATCTCTTTGGTTTTCCGCTGGTCATCAGGAATAGTAGGCAGCTGAAAAGTACGATGGATATAACGTTGAAGCCCGGTGAAAGATTTTATCGCGCTACGGAATGGCGTAGTGAGTTGAGCTTGTAGGAGGTCAGAAAAAACTTCAAGTCCCTATAGGGATTGCTCTTTTTCAGGGATCTGAACAGATAACAGACTTTTTCGTATGTTCTTCCTCTCGCAAAAACTCATCTCTAAATTCATTGTACTGCCTTTGGTCCACTTTTGGGTCTGGGTAGTCTTTGGGTAATGTGGAAGCTGTCAATTGGCTTCCATGTTGATCAACTGATTTAGCATTATGTTGCTGTTATTCTTGGTGTTGGTGTTGTGCTCTAGTGAGAACTCTAACAGGTTCGGATGATATATGACGTGCTGGAAGGATCTTGTTAGGTTGTTTAGGACAGTCTTTGAAACTGTGTTTGCAAACACAGTCTGGACACTCCGCATGGTATTGGTTCTTAACTTTACAGTCAACCATGAAGTGGCCAATTTTGCCACAAATAAAATAGTGGTTGCTCATTGGTCGTGTGGCAATAGCATAACCATCTTGGATGGCTAGCTGTGCTGGATTTTCCGGTGGTGTGGAATACTCATCGCGTTTTCACGAGCATGAGTTGTCGGTGTGATATGGTTGAGAAGTAGCAGATGGGAGTGTTGTATCGTGATTATATGAGTGATCATGGGAGTTTTCTACAAGATGTGTTTGTGCAATTTCTCAAGGGTGTCTATGTTTTTGTGCTCCTAGATCATGTTGTCCTCGTGGAGGTGGTCCTAAGAGTGCCAGTTGTGGTTGATGTTCATGTTTAGATTGTCTGGGTAACTCTTGTATATGGACTTGGTTGTTTCATGGTGGATAGTGCTGATTTTGGTTTTGTGAAACAAATTGTTGTCGAGGAGGGCGATAATGTCCTTCTGACTGGTTGTGAGGCTGGTTCCTCGGGTTATAATAGCAATAGAGTGAGGTATGACCCATAAAGTCACAGATGTCACATTTGATCAATGAAATATCTAGGACCGGTGGGTGTGAAGAGCACTAATTGCTAGTGTGTGCAGCTCGACAGTGAGGGCACCATGTATTCTCTTGTCTATGGTGGATTTGGTCAATGGGTAACTGACCTGGCATCGATAGACTTAAGAGTGTTTTGAAACTCTTTTGTGAGTTTTTCCATCTATTGCTGGTGTTGCTGGTTAAGCAACTCCATTTGTGTTTTCCATAACTATTCTCGTGTTTCCTCATTTGGTCGAGCTTCTTGGACAGCACGATGTGCTCTCCGTTCACATGGCTCATCGACATCTGAGCCCTTGTCTTCTTCCCGAATGGCATCAGACATGGCTTGTTTCAATGATGTGTATTCATCGTTGGAGCGAAGTTTGCATCGTATCCATCGTGGGAGTCCAACGAGGAACCAAATGATGAGCATATATTCAGTTGTTCTTGGACCTGACTTTTTAATCTTTTTAATCGTTCAATGTAGTCACGTACTTTCTCATCTTTTGTCATTTTGATGTTACTCAACTTGACAAAAGGACTTTTGATCAAGCGAAACGGCTTGAATCGTTTGATAAATGCTTCCTGCAAGAGTGACCAGTCTCGTTTATCTTCTTGATCAAGGTTAAAAAACCATTCTCATGCTCGATTGATCATGGTCTTTGAGAAGACCTATACCATGGCTTCTGGTGATGTCTCTCCATAGACATCGCATGCGTTCTCAAAGACTTGAAGAAATCTTTGAGGGTCAGTGTTGCCATCGTACTTAGGTAAATCTAAGTTGGAGGTACAAGATTTTTCAGTACGCGAAACATTATTTGCAAAAGCTCCGTTTAAGTGAGCTCATGCATGTGAAGATTCTACAGCATGAAAGTGTGGTCGATCGTATGGAGCTTCAAAATGCATGGGTTCCCATCTGTCAAATGGATTGGTTGATGGCTCTTGGACTTGGGATTTCATCCTAGAATATCTATTGAATCGAGCCTGTTCGGTAGATGGAGAGACCATCTCTGGTGGATAGTCCTCTGTGGAATTTGGATCGTAAGGACGATCCATAACAAATCTAGAGTACCTTAGGATTGAATAAGTAGGCCTCTTAGACTCTTTGGTAACTTGACTGGTGTGTGTGTGTGTGTGTGTGTGTGTGTGTGTGTGTGTGTGTTTTATATTAGTCAGAGATGAATAATGTGGTGGTGTCCAAATGGCACAATTGTTTTGTTTTTTTGTGTTAGGATTTTGCAATAAATTTGGAAAGAACTGTGGTATTTGGCAAACACTAAGACCTAGTCAAATAATAAAGTAGATGTTGTTTTGAAGTTGACTTGGTTCAAGTTGGAAGTTGAAGCTCTTGGTTGAGAATTGATAGAAAGGTCCGGTGGTGAGCTGAGGGAATGGCTTCGGTCGAGATCAAATAAAGTACTTCGGTTGAGATCTAATAGAATACGTCGGTTGAGATCTAATAGAGTACTTCAGTTGAGATTCAACAGAACACTTCGGTCGAGATCCAACAGAAAGCTTCGGTCAAGATCTAACAGAACACTTCGGTCGAGATCTAACAGAACGCTTCAGTCGAGATCCAACAGAACGCTTCTGTCGAGATCTAACAGAACGCTTCGGTCGAGATCAAGATGGAAGGCTCTGGTTGAAATCTAACAGAAAGCCTCCGGTTGAGATATGATAGAAAACTTCGGTTGAGATTTGATAGAAAGCTTTCGGTCGAGATCTGACAAGATGTCTCCAATCAAGATTTGAGAGAAGCCTCCGGTCAAGATTTGACAAAATGTCTCCGGTCGAGATTTGAGAGAAGCCTCCGGTCGAGATTTGAGAGAAGCCTTCGGTCGAGATCTGACAGGATGTCTCCGGTCAAGATTTGACAGGTTGCTTCGATTGAGACTAGATAGAAAGCTTCCAGTTGAGATCTTAAATGATGTCTTTGGTCGAGATGTAACTGAAAGGCACCGGTTGAGATGCGACAGAAGGTCTGTGGTCGAGATGTCAACTGAAAGGCTCGGGTGAGATCTGATCTATGAGCATCGGTTGAGGGTTAATTCAGGACTTGGCAAGATATTCCTAGTAGCGTTTCGGTCAAGAATTGGTGTGTAGTTTTAATAGGTGAATGAAAGAAGGTTCCGTCCAGTCTAGACGAGATCATGGAGCTCGGCTAGGTAAGGAGCGTGAAGCCTCGGTCAAAAATGGAGCTATACGTCAGTCGAGACCAAAGTGACGAGCTCGGTAATGATGTGTGTGGGAGACTTCAAAGCGATGGTTTGGCAGCACAGATCGAAAAGGTTTGACGTTGATAAGTGTCTGTATAGCTGTGGAAATGGTGCCAAATGTTCACAGATTCCAGCCAAATCTGTGAACACATTTTTTTATTCTTACTTCTTTGTTACTTCAAGTGGTTACTGCTCTAGAAACTGGGTGTTTCTGCCTGTTTCCAACAACCAGTTCTTTATAGTTAAGTCTTCTTGCTTAGAACGGTTCCCAAGCAGAAGTATATCTCAGTTTGCAATGTGATTCCCAGCCTGTCAATGGGTTGAAACGATTACATTCACTCAACTACATGCATTTACAAGCCATGCAACCAATCCTAGCTCAAGTATAGATGAACGTTCTGGACAGAGAGCAAATCTACAATCTATCTACCAAACTATCTTGGAAAATCAGGGAATAATGCAATAACAAGATTAAGCTACTCAACAAGAAATAAGAAACAAGAAAGCTAACTTCCTAACAGCATTCTAGCAGCCCAAGAGTCAAGAAACACCCATTTCTTGATGCTTGGAATACCCAAGAACAATCAAGGACATGATTGTTATATGCAAAATCAAATCCACAATCTCAGCCTCTATAGTTTGCCTGCATGCTGAAACTACAAAATCAAGAAACAAGGAAGTTAATCCACATCTACATTCCACAAAGCAAGAAGCAAACAAGAGATCTAGTTAATCCACGATCACAAAAAGAAATCAGAACATGCTCATAGGAATTTCACTCAAGAAGATTGCCATGAACAAGGAGCTTCACAACTATCAAGAACTCGTGGAAGATCTTATTTATTCAATCAAGAGGAATGACAATACAATCAAAGCTCCCTCACAAGAGAGCCGAAGGTCCCTTAAATAAGCAAGAGGGCTGTCCATGTGGAGCCCAAGTGGCAATTCCACTAATTTAGAAATTGCATGTGGAAATAGCCCTTCCACTAGAGGTCACCATCAAAAGGTGGCTCACTCTAGATTATTTAAGGGGGTCTACACTTATTTACATTGTCTAGGAAACATTACTAGCTCCTACATGGTCGTTCCTTCTCTAGGATACACCATGTAGGCTCACATAAAAAAGAATTGTCGTCCTAGCTAGTAATCCTCGGCTCTCATGCTCGGCTCTCAGCTTCTTCTGCTCTCCTCCTTTTGAGACCTCCTCGGTCATGGGTGAGAGATACTCTATGTCTTCAGCTTGGCTCGGCATCCGAGGATTCTCTGGAATCTGCTAACACACGGAGCATCATTCGTCATATAACCCATTGCATTTTGTTCTTCTCTTTTCTTATGGTACTGACGGGTGGTATCAGGGGATCCCTCATGTGCATATGAGAGAGGTTTCACATGGTGGTGATGTTGATGATATTCATGGTGTACATTTTGATCCTCATGAAGTGCATTTAGAGGGTGGACACAGAGTTGTCACTATTTGAGAGTTTTCAGCTACCATTTCCAGGTTTGAGCAAAGCATATGTCACCTGTACATCTAGGTGGAAGGCT
The DNA here is from genome assembly GCA_029204225.1 of Diphasiastrum complanatum. Taxonomy (NCBI): domain Eukaryota; kingdom Viridiplantae; phylum Streptophyta; class Lycopodiopsida; order Lycopodiales; family Lycopodiaceae; genus Diphasiastrum; species Diphasiastrum complanatum. Next base: position 14,151,408 of record CM055111.1, on the reverse strand, counting down.
ATTGCAAGAGTATATGTGTGATGTGGTAGCAAAAATGGTGCAGAACAACATGAACTATATCTATAACAATTGAGATAGATTTCATAGAGAGATTCGTAGTGGTATCGTTGATGCTCTTGGAGCTCATTCGGCTAGCGACATAGGGCAACAGATAGTCCTTCCATCATCTTATATTGGTTCACCACATCATATGCATCAGCAATACCAAGATACTATGGATGTCATTAGAGAGTTGGGTTCTCCAGATCTGTTTATCACGATGACAGCAAACCCAAACTGGGTAGAAGTGATACGTGAGTTGAGATGTCAGCAGACACCCTCAGAGAGGCCAGATTTGGTGTCAAGTGTTTTTAACATGAAGCTTTAACATTTGATTTATTTGTTGAACAAGCAAGGGATATTTGGGTGCATTATAGGGAGGCTTCATGTCATAGAGTTCCAAAAGAGAGGATTGTCTCATGCCCACCTGCTGATTATATTAGAGGAGCGAAGTCGATGACGGCAAGAGATGGGCACTTACCCACAAAAAGTGTTTATATATTTTTGCAGGCTATGTTTTTTTTACCATTTTAAAAAAAAATGTATATTAGCTTTTTCCTTTGCAAAAGTGTTTTTTTTTTTTGCGGGTAGAGCTTGACATTTTTGGCGGCACGGCGTAACATTTTTTATGGCAAACACACATTCTCTCTCTGAAATAGTTTTATACTACATATGTATATATATATATATATATATATATATATATATATATATATACTAGCGAAGTGTGCTCGCCAATGGGGGCCGGCCGAGGGGGGTGTGCGCGGCACACAGAGAGAGAGAGAGAGAGAGAGAGAGAGAGAGAGAGAGAGAGAGAGAGAGAGAGAGAGAGAGCGAGAGAGAGCGAGAGAGAGAGAGAGAGAGAGAGAGAGAGAGAGAGAGAGAGAGAGAGAGAGAGAGAGAGAGAGAGAGAGAGAGAGAGAGAGAGAGAGAGAGAGAGAGAGCCCTCCATTGCAGGCAACCTACGCCCTCCTTGCGCGCCCTCCCTTGCACCCTCCCTACGCCCCCTCCCTGCAACCTCCTCGCTCGCCCTCCCTGCGACCCCTCTCGGGGGCCCTCCATACGCCCTTCCCGTTCGCCCTCCCTGCGCACCTCTCCCCCTATGTGTGCCTTCTTTGTGCCCTCCTCGCGCGCCCTCCCCAATCCCCCTCCCTGAAGAGAGAGAGAGAGAGAGAGAGAGAGAGAGAGAGAGAGAGAGAGAGAGAGAGAGAGAGAGAGAGAGAGAGAGAGAGAGAGAGAGAGAGAGAGAGAGTAGGTGTGACAATAGGCTATAGGTATGTATAGAATCTCTCTCTAGAATAGTTTTAATTTTATATATATATATATATACACACACACACACACTAGTGAAGTGTGCTCGCCGATGGGGGGGGGCGATGGGGTGTGTGTGTGTCTGTGCATCACGCATGGCGAAGAGAGAGAGAGAGAGAGAGAGAGAGAGAGAGAGAGAGAGAGAGAGAGAGAGAGAGAGAGAGAGAGAGAGAGAGAGAGAGAGAGAGAGAGAGAGAGAGAGAGAGAGAGAGAGAGAGAGAGAGAGAGAGAGAGAGAGAGAGAGACAGAGCCCTGCCTATGACCCCTCCATTGCAGGCACCCTACGCCTACGCGCCCGCCTCATGCCCCCTCCCTTGCGCCCTCCCTGCACTCTCCTCGCTCGCCCTCCCTGCAACCCCTCTCGAGGGCCCTCCGTACGCCTTCCCCGTTCACCCTCCTTGTGTGCCCTCCCCTCACCCCCTCCCATGTGCCTTCTTCGTGCCCTCCTCGCGTGTCCTCCCTAGAGAGAGAGAGAGAGAGAGAGAGAGAGAGAGAGTAGGAGTGACATAGGTGTAACAATAGGCTATAGGTATGTATAAAATTTCTCTCGAAAATAGTTTAATTATATATATATATATATATATATATATATATATATATATAGATCTGCATGCGTGCGGGTAGTCTAGCATATTGTGCCCGTCGATGGCGGCCGGCCGATGATGATGATGATGATGATGATGTGTGTGTGTGTGTGTGTGTGTGTGTGTGTGTGTGTGTGTGTGTGTGTGTGTGGATTTGTGTGTATGAGTGCATGTGTATCTGTGTGTATGATTTTTGTCCGATGGTGTGTGTAATTTATGTGGCCGATGGTGTGTGTGAGTGTATGGAGACTTTATACTTTGAGCTACTTATTTCTATGTTTCATAAAGAAATTGGTACACATGGCTAAAAAACTACATATCAAATGAGTTGCATGCCACATGCGAGAGTACTACATATTTATTACAAAATAAAATGAGAGAGGGGAGGGGAGACATGGCTAATTTATTGGCTTTGGATAAAACAACGTGGCCAATCTGTTGGCTCTGGACAAAACGTGGGAGGTAGAACAATTTGATTGAGCTACTTATTTCTATGTTTCATAAAAACCATTATCATATACCTAACAAGGGACGTGGGAGGTAGAACAACTCGATTGAACATGCGACTGTGGATCTTGAATGATCTCGAATTCCTTTTTTGATCCGGCTGATGTAGCTGCAAGAAATCCTCAGTCGCATGGGTTGCTGCTAATCCTACCTACCACTGCTGCCGATCCACCTGCTGGAGCCAATCCTATTTCGCTATGCAGGCCGACGTTCCACCTTTGTTGGCTGCAAAGAAAAATTGATTTTCAAAATTTGCTTAGTTATGGGATTTTTAACCATGTACCAAATCACAAATTGTTAATAATAAACATTCAAGTAGTAGCATAAGAAAGGTAACACACCATGTGCTCTCTTTTGTTGAATCATAGCAAGAAATAAATTTGCAAAACTCGCAAAAAATCTACTCGCAAAATGCCAAGGCCCTAGAATTCCGACTACTTTGGAGGCTATACAAAAATCTCTCTTTTGGCCAACTATGAGAAATATGCTCCTTATTTTATGAATGCTTGATCTACATGTCAAAAAAAAAAAGGACAAAAGAAAGCAAAAGACTCCAAAACTACTCAACCCCTTAGGCATACTAGATGCTCCTTGGAAACATATTGCCAGGACTTTGTTTCATCATTGCCTAGGACAAAAGCATGAAATGAAATGATTTGGATCCTTATTGATAGTTTTAATCTCTCTCTAGTTGCCCTCTCATGTCTCTTTGCTCCGCTTACTCTCTCTTATTCTCTTTCCCATCACCTTCATCACTAACTTTTGCCTTCCTATCTCTCTCACATCATCTACTCTCATTATCCACTCTCTGGTCTCTCATTAACTTTTTGTCTTTAAGGAACTTCCAAGTTAGAAGTTGCATGTTGAAAGAAATAAGTGGAGAAATGGTTTATTGATGAGTTGTTATTTTTAGCATATAGTAAAGTATGTTTTTCTCCATTTAAAATGCAAGAGATCAAATTTAAAAAGTTATTCCTTTGAAGAAATTAGCTATGTGATTGACTTTTGTTGGTGGACACTTGCATACTGTAAGAAAACTCCCCCCCCCCACCCCCCAAAAGAAAAAAGGGGGAAGGGGGCAGTTCGCCATCTTGACCCCTCAATGCTTTGAACGTGCAGATGATTAATGAGATGTGATAACTTATGATATATGTTACATGTCCTATGAATTATGCAATGTTTATTTTTGCAATTTGATGAATTTACTCTTTTTAATAGATTTTGCATGTGACTTTTCTTTATATTTTAAACTTTTAAGGGTGGGTGACATCAAGAATAGTTCACAAACACTCAGTTGGCACCATAGGCAATCAACACTAACCCAGAGTATTGAAAATGCCCAAGCTTCATTAGAAAAAACTAGAAACATTTCAGAGATAAACATTGTCATGAAAACAAGTACAGCAAAGCGTAGAACACTGTCATGACAGGAAGCATAAGGGTTGATTATATGGTAGCTCAATGATATTGGATTTTTGTTTGCTTTATAGAAGCTCAATACAAATCTAGCTCCTTGCTGATGATGTAAGCTTACACATCAAAGACAAAAAGGATTTGCAAAAACAATTCACACTTGTAAACAATATAGTAGCTAGATATGAACAAAACATGATGATTCAGTACACACTTAAATTGGTTTTGGAATGAAAATTTAGCTTATGCATCAAAGATGGCGTTCATGAGATTAGGTGGTCCTCTAGGAGAGGTTTGCTATTTTTTCAGGTGCTCATCACTGTGTGAAGCTTTGTGAATTCAGCAACCAATGCGAACACAAATTTCTGCAAGATGCAATTAAAACTTTTCTAGCCCAAGGAGCTCAGTAACTGTTCTTGAACGCCGTGGTTTGTCAGAACTTTCACCCAATGTTGAGAATTAACGCTGTTTATGTAAGATATCAGTCTTAAATTTGACTTGTAGTAATATACATGGCACACCGGCCTTTTATGTGCTGAACTCCCTTCCAGGAAGTATTCTGTGAGAAGATCTACAAGTATAAAACTGAAGTCGTACAAGCTCACATAAAAAAGCATCATAAGAGATCGGTGTCATCAGCTCATTACACTTTTGCAGATCCTGCTGTTCAATTTCACCAACCTGATACTTTTTTGTTGGGATACAAGTAATAAGGAGAGTGTTTTCAATTCAGATTGTTGCCCGTTTCTGGAGAAATTCGGCAATGGCAGATCGGCAGAATGGACTTTGTGACCCCTTCAAGACTGCCAGCGATTCCACCAAAAGATTTTCTTTTTGTTTCCCCGAAGCTCATCAATCGTTTCATCAACTGTACGCACCACCTTGCGTTGGAGACGCAATGCAGAAGCCAGTGCATTCCGTTGCAACGTCGCCTTTTCCTTCGATTTGATTTCCTGCAAGGGAAGCATGTCAAAGCTTATAAACTATATGCTCCTATGCCGAAAATGCAGAATTTGGGAAACCCAATAACATCATGAATTTCTCTTGTAGCAAAGCACAGGAAATATCATGAGATAACTGTCACCGTTTGCACTATTCCCACCTTCAAGTTCTGTAGCTGGGCTTCTGTGAAACCACCAGCACTTTTTGTACCAGACCTCGCTAAAAGTCCAAAGACCCATTGAAAAGCTTGAGTTCGGTCTTGCTGGCTGACTCGAAGAAGCTGCAAGCGCAAACGCTGGATAGAGGATGTTCCTAGCAGACCAGCCCTGACAAAATATGGATGAGCTAAAGCATTGTTTGCACTTATTCGCTGCCTTCCTTTATACTGTATCATTGTCTGAAGCAACTCCCAGCCCATTCCTCCATCCATGTCAAGCATTTCAAAACCATGACGAATATCTGCATTTCCTCGACCCTCAGCCATAGTGCGCCATGCAGGTAGATCATATCCGCAACGCTTCAGCTGCCGGTTGAACTGGATGAGAGCACTATCTGTACGCATATTTGGAAATATCTGTCCAACACACTCAGCATGATAACTATGTCAGAAAATTACCATTCTATGAAGCTAAACAGCAATATATCTTGTGTGAATGGATAGTCATGAACCTTTATGTTAATGTCTTTGAGAAATAGTTGAATGTCCTAACAAAAGTTAATTCTGTAGTTGATTGCAGGCGATTGATTAGCCATTCTTCACAAAAAACATCTTTCATGCTTGAATTTATGCCTTTCCAGCATCACCATTTGACTCATGATTTCTTAATGTCAAGCCCCTTTGTGTCCTACTAAAAGCCTCTCTCTCTCTCTCTCTCTCTCTCTCTCTCTCTCTCTCTCTCTCTCTCTCACACACACACACACACACACACACAACAACAACTTGGCAACATGAGGATCTGTTTTGTTCATCTACTGAAAGAGATTGTGGTCTAGTAGCAACAGCCAAATGGGATCTCTTTATATTTTACAGTAAAATGTTTAAATAGGAGGAGGTCATTCACCAGCCATTGTGCATACCAGTAATGGTAAGCAGAGAGGCAACAAATAGTTAACAGTGATCTATAGTTGGTTGACTCCATTCAAAATTCAAATTGGTTATAACGAAGTATCGTCAGGCTTGAACTCATCATAGTTACCAGGGAAGGGGAACGACATGGGCATGTGACCCCTGGGAACGGGAACATTTTCAACAACTTGAGAACGTGGGAACGCCATGTCATTAAGTATAAGTTTGAAACAGTGCTCAGGAAAATCGGCAAAGCATAGGAATGGAACTGACATTATTTCTCAAAAATGGGTTTCTTGATACTTTTGATGATTTTTTATATAGGCATATGAACACTTTTATGGGTAATACTCTTCAAAAAACCGAGAAGCTACCATAATAGATTACTTTTTCTGCTTGGGAACGCGTTCCCTCTGCTGCAGGAATGATCCCACCTGGGAGCGTTCCCTCTGCTGCAGGAATGATCCCACCTGGGAACGGGAGCACTGGAACGCCCGGAATGGGGAACACATTCCCAGGGGGTGGGAACGCGTTCCCTGGTAACTATGGAACTCATGGGAGTTCTCATCTTTTGTCTCCTTTTCTTTGTGGATTTTGGATCTTCATCTCTCCATTGCCTTGGGATTCCCCCATGTTATGTGCCCACCATCACACAAGTAAGCCAAGCTCCGAGATCAGGCCTTCACCCTATGAGTGGCAGCAATCTCCACTGCAGTTGATTCTTGATAATGAAATCTCTGATTATGGGGGTATCATGTGTCTCAAGAACTCATCATTTGCTATTTTGATGTAATGATTTTTGCAATCATGCTGGACAGATTACAAGTCAGGCTTCCTCTAAAAAATTACCTCCGGCATGTGATGAAAAGCTCCATTTGTGAAAGAAGCACAAACATTGTGTCATGTGGATTCTGGAATCTCTCTCTCTCTCTCTCTCTCTCTCTCTCTCTCTCTCTCTCTCTCTCTCTCTCTCTCTCTCTCTCTCTCTCTCACACACACACACACACACACATGATTTGTCACAAACTTTCCAGAACAAAGATCTATAATGCTCCAAATAAACAGGGGACGTAAACCTAGTACTCCGTTGGGCTGCTGAATGTAAACGCCTGCCAAGATCTTAGGCAGCCTAAGCGCTGCATTTCAGAGCCCAAAGACATGCTGTGAGCATTAGACCGCTGGAAGGTGCCACTAAACTATTTATCTTCATTAAAACAATGATAGCACTCTAACAAAGAATTTCAAGCAACACATGTCTTCCTGCCATATGGCATTTCAGAACTTCTTGCCACAGGCTATCAGTCCTACCCTAGATTCATGGACTATCGGGAAGTGGTGCCAGTTACTTGTTAGCATCTTCAACATCATATAGTTGCCATTAACTATGATATGACTAATACGTAGACCTAGATTGAGATTGACATTATCAAGTTCAACGAGAAAGATTGTGCAATATCTTCTGTGTTAGATAGAACCAATTTCTACACCTATTTTACAGATTATAGTATAAAGACTACAAAACTACTCATGCTGAAAACAACTACCAAGTGTCGAAAAAGGAGATATGAGATTGAAAAGTAAAACATTGACCGGCTCACTGGTCTTACCATCTGCAAAAAAATGAGTCCTGCGCTGTAAATGTCAAACCTGTCTGGCAAGTTCATCTGCAGAATCAAAAGTCATGTTCAAAAAGTTGTTCTGACGAATTCTAATAAGCTAGGCAATTTCCAGTTTAACGGATGTATGATTGTAATGTCACTGTGATGCATGACCATCAAGCAGTGTCTGACATAGAAGATTGTTTTAATTTCCTACCTGCCAGAGGACGGGAGAAAGTGCAGCAGCAATTGGAGGTGGGGGAGCCGATGGTGTTTGTGTGCTCATAATATATTGCTCTGGTGCAGCATACCTACAATACTCATAATTGTAAGTGCCAAAGGATTGAAAAGAGATAATAGTAGTTTGCAGATTGACTAGCAAACAGATTTCAAAATTATTGTGTTGAGTTTTTCTAGTCCCATGCTAAACCCATTACTGCCCCACCATTCATTTGAATTTATAAATTTATACTGCTGTGGTAACTCATCTCCAAATAAAAGCAGTTTCTGCTCATCCAAACACAGCCAAATGAAACACAAATTTTTTTAGCAATGACCCTGATCAGGATCCATATACCATGCAAAACATGGCCCTATATAGATAATTCCTTCAAATTAGGTATGCATTCTGTCTGTATCTATTATTTGTCATTCTGCCTCCAGGATTTCTGGGAAGAAGAAAAGATCTCTATTCCATAACCTTCAAGCAGCCATGAAGCAAAATGTCTACGTAACAGAGCATTCTAGTCAACTCAAAAGATTACATATAGATTGCAATTTGCTAACTTGCTTTCAGATGCTCTACGCTACCTACATTGCTTTCATGTAATGCTCTGCCTAAATTTACTGCTTGTCATGAGCTCAAATATCTGGTGCAAAAGGACCTGTAATTCTCAGGTCAAATATGGAGTTTTAGTTTAGTGGTTCATCACGAACAGCAGCTGGAAATGCATTGGAGTTTTTTTATTGTATTGGTCCTCTTCACTAATATCAAAACCACAGAGCTCATTAACTGATTAAGACCTTCTATTTCACTCGTTTTTAAGGAGGGGATCTGGTCTATTAGCCCTTAAGTTTGGTAGCAAAGTCTATAGAACATGCCAGTTTACATTCCAATAAGATTTGACTTTCTCCTTTCAAAACAAAGCATTCAGGAGGTGGTCTTGCTACCAGCAGATCAAGGAAGTGCAGCAATGAGCTACTTTTCCAGATTCACAATTTAGCTAAGATGCACACAAAAAAATCACCTCAGCTGACATTGCTATAATGATCAAAAGTACACAGGCAAATTTGTTAAACTTAACCATAAACCAAGCAGTCATCACAACATGATGTTGTTAGCCTTCTCCCTTCTTGGCCAACGAAGTCCACTCCTATCATATAATGCCATGACAACTAGCACCATGTCCATGGAGAAACATGGGTTATGGAGTCTCTGAATGTTCCAAAGAACATGGAACAAAATCAAAGGCTTCCTGGAAGTCCACAAAGCAACAAAAGACTCTCTCACATCCAAACTGAAGAGAAGATTAGCAAGTATCATCCCTTTAGAAACATCATAAGCACGATTTTCATGACGGAGCACATGGTAGTAGGATGAGTGGTATGCAAGAGATGTGGAGCATGAGAGCGGGCATCGATGACTTGTTGATGAAGGTGATGGCACTCACTATCGTACCAAGGATGACAGATAGAGCGACATGAAGTCGATTTGCAACAAAAAGGTTTAGATGGAAAAGAGGCAGTAGTGTGGAGAGTTGAGGAAAGGAAGGTGGCTTGCACATCCAAAGGATTGTCATGAGGGAATTGATGAAGCAAGGAGGTGAGAGACTCAATATAGAGCGGTATGTAGGCACAAATAAAAAGTGTATCTCGGAGTACGAACAATGGTAGGAAAAGGAGGCGTCTAATGATGTACAAGTGTACCAAGATGGAAAGACAGGAAAGAAGGAGATAGAATGGTAGGAGATATATAAAGTCAAAAATAAGAGGGATAGAGGAAGGTGATCCCAAGAGATCATCCACGGCATTGTGACCGGCACTATGGGGGTGACATGTGAAGCCTCCAAATCAGGCCAAAAAGCCAGGCCATTATATATGAATAACTCATGTGCTTCTCCAAGCTGCAACAAATAATCCCCATAAGAAGTGTCAGGACCCAAAACATTAGCATAAGTCTTATTAGTGACTCCCAGCTCATCACAATCAAGAGAATGAATACCTAGCTGATCAACAACTAAGTGAAACTCAACATTGTGAGAAGCAATCCTGGCATTAAAGTCACACATGAGAAAAATGTAGTCCCTCTTTGAGTATCGAATAATATCTACTAATAAATCATTATAAGAGAGCCAGTACTCTCAATAAAGGAGGTCTCCAAAGGATAGATAGCAAAAAAAGTTGATAAAGATCCCTGTCGAGACCAATACACCGTCCATAAAAACGGAACCAAAGAAATCATGCATTCTCATCCTGATTGAGAAACTCTAAATTAGGTGATAATGAATCTCTGAAAAGGCATGCAACCCATGAAGGAGGAATTCCTACCAGAAGGATCCGGATGAAGAGTTGTACAGAGGTCAAGAAGTCTCTTCGTTTTCAACCTCCATATAGGCTCGCTTCTTGCAGCAAAGTAAGGAGTCACATTGATTTCTAATGTCTTTGAGAAGGTAAAAAGAGAAGGCTCGAGGGTGGATGATGTGGAGATGGAAATTTCTACATTCATCGTCATACCAAGTATTGTGAGTGAACGTGCGTGTGTGTGTGTGTGTGTGTGTGTGTGTGTGTGTGAGAGAGAGAGAGAGAGAGAGAGAGAGAGAGAGAGAGAGAGATTAACGAAACCTAGCTCCTCTTGCAAAAGCAAGAATCAACCTTTTGAAACCTTTATTCATAACCCAACAAGGTAAAACATAGCTGAAAGCATACAGTAATTTAAAAAAAAGCACCGTACAGCAAAACATATTTCAAGACATCCAGCTGGTACCTGCCACCATCCCACCACACAAAACCGCACAAGCTAGCATAGTGAGGAAGACAGGTGTCAACGCTGAATGTCAATTGTTATCCATGTACAAAATAAGTTTAGCAGCTTAACAGCTTACAGTCTTTGGTGAAAAAATGTAGTCCAGTCTTCCCTATTTAAGATAATTAATTGCGATAGGCTTTCTCATATTATTACCGTATCAAGGCATTCCGCCATTCTGATCAATTTTATGATATTGGTCCATATCAGTTTTCAGAATAATCAGCAAGTGTACTTGAAAAAATGACTAACTTAAATACTTTGCATTTTACAAACAGGGGATAGCATGGGTCGGTTCTCAACTACAGGACAAATCCATGCCATACCAAGATTTGTATCTGTATTCGGTAGAGTACCATTATCGAAGCTCTTGAGCATATCCATGCTTTCCAAGAGTCCGCCAACAATCGCACTGTTTCATTTATTTTTAATACTGGTCGTGTCCTTTTTTTAAAAAAAAAACCATACCTGTGTAAAGTTATTTTGGCCAAGTATCTTACCCTAGCACTTGCATTAGGACCAGGGCAAATCCATGTCGTACCGATCCCTACAAGTGCAGCGATCCCTTGCACAAATCCGTGTACCTTAAGGGCGCTTAGGTTATCAATACTTGTATCATTGGTTTCAACATTTATTGGTGGAAACAAGAATCAGAAATCGTAAAGTGCGTAACCATAACTTTTGAAGAATAAATGAGATATTGGACTGCAATAGTCATAAACAAAAACGTTTTTCCTATTCCTAGTCTTACTGCCGATCTGTTAGAAATAATTAATGATAATGTTAGTTTCCCGTAGGTTACTTTGACCCAAAAGGTCGAGACTTGTGTAACCATGGGTTAGGTTTATTATTTAGACCATGTTAAGTCAGTTTTACTTAAGTTGGACCCAATTTTGGTCTAGTAGTAACTCGTGGGTCCAAGTAAAGTCTAATTATGTTAAGGGACCCTATCTTGACTTTTGGGGGTGCCCTATAGTTAGTAGTGGGTCTGGAAGGTTCTAGAACTTAGAGTTTGGAAGAGTCTAGGCCCTTGGAAGGCCTATTTATATGTACTCATTGTTCATTTGTAATTCATCCCCTTTCAAGCATTGCTACTACTTTCTCTCTCCTTGAGGGCGCCTAACCCTCTTCTTCTTCTTCTTCTTCTTCTTCTTCCTCTTCTTCTTCTTGTATATGGAGATTGAATGTTAGAAGGATCTTGGCACTTTGATTTTCTACATGGTATCAGAGCCATGGATCTTCTATGCTTGATTTAGGGCGCCCTACTAAAAGAGATCGTCTTCACTTAGGGATCACAAAATTCAGCACCTTTGCTGATATTTTGGAGTGAAGATCCGTTCAATTTTGACTCTTTTTCGTTTTGCAGGAGGGCACACATCAAAGGAGATAATGGGATTTTGGGCGCCCAAAAATCAGTTGGTTGCTTGCTGATTTTTCAGGTTGCAGGAAGGCGCCATTAATTATCTTCTTCGGGGCTGCTTTTAGGTCGCCCACATCCGTGTACGTTTATCCTACTTTCGTTGGTCCGCTGCTGCCCTATTTTTCAGATTTGCTCCTTTGCAGGAGGGCGCCCATCTACAAGCAATTTGTATCTTCTGATTTGGCTGAAAAATCAACATCCTTGCTGATTTTACAAAGTGAAGATCCGCTTATTTTTGCTTGTTTCCAGGTGTGGAAGAAGCCGCTATTTTTTTGTGATAATCCGATCACATTCCGAGGCTGAAAATTGGACAGCATATTACCATTTGTAGGGTGTTTGCAACAACCCTATCCGTGTGTGTATTGTTCACGCTTTTTGGCAAGAAAGAAGGGTTTCGAAAAAAGCTTTGTTGGAGGCTAACCTAATTCTTTGCTTGCTGGTTTTTTGAGTTTGTAATGCAATTTCAGGCTGAAATTTTCAGCACACAAGGCTTGTAGGAGGGCGAGTTCCTACATCCATCTAATGTGTGGTTTCGAGACATTCCGGTGCTAATTTTTCAGATTTGATACTTGCTGCAAGGTCCACATTTGGAACACTTTGGACAGCAAAGTGTTGGTGATTTTGTGGCTGTTGGACAGCTTGCTACAGCCCTCTTGTTGGCTGTCCGTCTTTGCAGGATAACAAAGCATCACATGCCTCACCAAAATCAGTACCTTATGCTGATTTTCCTGTTTTGATGCTTACTTCTTATGATGACAGTGTTGTCTTACCTAGTGTTGGTGAGCAGAATGATAGTAAGATTCGGGAGGATGTGATGGTAAAAGAGTACCATACTCTTCTTTATGTTTCTTGTGGTAAGAAGACTTATGGAATCATGTGGGAACAATTGATGGATTGCAAATCCATATTTCGGCTTGTGGCTGGTTTTTTGATTACCTACTTTGGATGGAGCATGCTTGTCTTCACTCTTCGACTCGATGCTACCGCACTTTGTATTCTATATCTCTTCTACATCGGGCATGATTGGGGCTGAGATTTTGACTACTAAGACTACTTCAAGCTGAAGTTTTTTTGGCGGCATTAAGCTTCGACAACAAGCTACATCTTTTCTTTTTCAGCTACATGGAATTCTAGGCAGCATGTAACACTTTGCACTTTTGTTGCAATTTTTCATACTTCATGTCATGTTATGTTTTTTACATTATCATTTAAGGAGGGTGTTAGAAATAATAAATGATAATGTTAGTTTCCCGTAGGTTACTTTGACCCAAAAGGTCGAGACTTGTGTAACCATGGGTTAGGTTTATTATTTAGACCATGTTAAGTCAGTTTTACTTAAGTTGGACCCAATTTTGGTCTAGTAGTAACTCGTGGGTCCAAGTAAAGTCTAATTATGTTAAGGGACCCTATCTTGACTTTTGGGGGTGCCCTATAATTAGTAGTGGGTTTGGAAGGTTCTAGAACTTAGAGTTTGAAAGAGTCTAGGCCCTTAGAAGGCCTATTTATATGTACTCATTGTTCATTTGTAATTCATTCCCTTTCAAGCATTGCTACTACTTTCTCTCTCCTTGAGGGCGCCTAACCCTCTTCTTCTTCTTCTTCTTCTTCTTCTTCTTGTATATGGAGATTGAATGTTAGAAGGATCTTGGCGCTTTGATTTCCTACACGATCGTCTTTGTTTTACTACTCTTTGTGTAAACTCCGTCAACGCATTGTGAACCAATACCCCAAACAAGGTTTTGCAACACTAACCTAAATAGAAGTCACAAGTTACGAGAGATGTTTCCTTCGAAAAGTGATAGTGAGCGAGTTTGATTCTAGTTTATGTCATAATGGTAATAGCAACACAAGCAATGCCAATCAGCATCTAAATTTGGAGTAATACATTTGCCCATAGCTTAGTAAAGAAAGTTTGTGAACACGTGTAACCTATCATTTGATCTCTTTATGAAGATACTTGTCATACACATACCTGTACGAGAGCGTATTCCGTCTCTAAAAAATGGAATTTGGAATGCGATGTTGTAGTCTAGCAACCACTATAAAGAAAGAGACACATAACCTTGCATATCATTGTTCGTGTTCTACTTATCATAACCCATACTTAAAGAGATGATTGGGCGCACAAACAGTAAGCAGTAGGGCACTATCTATCAGTGATGGATCATACATTAACTATGCATTTATGAATGCTTCCATCGCTGTCCTTTCAGCGATGGAGGTGCAGTGCTTGCTATCAGTGGATGCTTGACAAAAAAGTATTCATTCAATCCTACTGTGAGAGAGTCTGATCGCTGTCCCAGTGAGTATCTAAATGCTCCAACGAATAGCCAAGTAGCTTTTGCAATCAGATGTGTAGAGAATGCGCTGCCAGCACACTTCCAAAGTGTGTGTCATTCACTCAAAAACTTAGTCTTTTTTGTAAAAGCATAAACCTATGTATGCAAGCGGAAGTAATCATTGCTTTGAGGGCGATGAATCGCGATTTACAACCTATATCCATTTGCCAATGCATACAAAAAGTGAAACCGAATGAGAGTGGTGGTGGAGCGCAATCCAGCGCCTTCCATAAAGCATAAATTATGACCCAAATAATCCCATAAACAAGCATCCTTCCTGTATGTAATCAAGATGGTAACACATCTGCAAGGAATGAAGTAAGATAGCTTACCGTTTTCGTGTAATAATGCCGAATGTGTTACATACCTATGTAACTAGCAGTACTTCAGACCCCTATTAGTCCATTTAGTGTTGGGGGCACATGGCAAGGTACCCTTAGGATTAAGGGTATGTGCCCTTGGATAAGGGCAGGCAAGTGACTATACCTCAATCAGAGGTATGGAGTCATGAGACCCTTGGATAAGGGTTACCCTTAGGATTAAGGGTAGGTGCCTTAGATAAAGGTACTAGTGTCCTTGATTAAGGGCAGGTAGGTGTCTATGCCTTGGATGGAGGTATGGAACCTAGAAAGGTCTTAGAAAGTCATTGGATGACTATATTTCTAAACCTTGGGCCTCAACCTTGAACCATATCACTTTATTGGTCTTGGACCAAAGTATACAAGCACAACTTGGGCAATGGGTCCTAGTAGGAGGGCGCCCTCCTAAAGGGTCCTTTGAGTTTCAAGTTCCACAAGAATAGTAATCAAAGAGTCATAAGTTATGGAAGATGTCTGATGACCTTCCATAAGCCTATGAAGGCTCTTGAACTCCTCTAGGCCTCTCTCTTTCTCATTGGATGTGCATGGAATTCCATAGTGTATTGGAGAGAACTAAATGCCATCTATATAAGAGGAGTAGGGTGCCCATTGGGAGAGAGAGATCTCTTTTGCTTACCTTGCTTATGCTCTAGTGTGGCTACTAGTGTGTGGAGTAATTCTTGTGAGTAGTATGCTAAGGGTTTAGATCTTGCTTATGGTATGGGACATAAGTAGGGTTTGGATCTTGAGTAAACTATGGTTTGTTGTGATATGCTTGTGATCTGTTTATGGTTAGCAAGGGGGTGCTAGATAGGTCTTGCTTGGAGCTTGGATCAGTTACGAATAAAGCCACAGCTGATCTAAAGCTAAGCTATGAAAGCATCACATAAGCAAGACTTAAGCTATGAAAGCAGCACATAAGCAAGACTTAACCCTAGAAAGCAGGAAAGAGAGAGATTAAGGAGACTAAAGAGAGAGATCAATATCATTAGCTAAATAACAAATGACACAGTTACCCTACTTATAGCCAAGAGGAAGCCCTAAAAGGAAGCTTCCGGTGGCTAGGGCCCAACTGGGAGGGAAAATAGTGCGCCCTCCAAGAAGGCCCCCACTCTCCAGTAATATGTCCAAATGGCCTAATAATGAATAATAAGGCCAAAGGCCAACCATATAGTCTAAGTGTCACTAATGAATAAAAAAGGGCCCAAGGCCTGCTTATGCATAAAGTAAAGTAAATGTAAATGGACGCAGCGAATGTAATGAGCCGAGTCCATAACTCTCCCTGGCACAAAAGAAAAAGACCCAACTGCCGAAAAGAAACTGGATCAAGTAGCAGCAAGCCCTGGTGCATCAACAACTAGAGCAACATCTGATGTAGAGGAATCAACAAGTGTAGCAAGAGCACGAGCCTGATCCGCAAGTGATGGTGTATGATAAAAGACATCAATAGGCTCCCATGTGGCCTCCTCCATAGGACGGCCATCCCACTGGACCAAAAACTGAATCTGCCGGCGGCGTCGACTATGGTATAGACGAACCTGTAATATAGCAGCAGGTAAAAATGGAAATAACTCTGGAGCAGTAGGAAACTCAGCATCACAAGGAGCGTCATCCTCAATAGCAGCACATAATAAACTGACATGGATTACATCGCAGGCGCGTGTGGAAGCAGGAAGCTATAAGCGATATGTAACTGGACTAAGAACCTCCAAAATGCGATAAGGCCCATAATAACGTGGTGCAAGCTTCTCACTAGAAGCATGGCCCTGGACAAAATGATGACGTGCAAACCGTAGGCGTACATAAACCATATCTCCAAGCTGAAGCTCAACATGGCGGCGGTGACGATCAACTGAGGTCTGATAACGCTGCTGAACATGCTGTAAATGAGAACTGGCCCGGGTAATAAGCTCTCGAGCACCAAGGTATCCAAAAAGCCCGAGAAGGTAGAACAATCCATCATAGGATACACCAAAAAAGGATGGAGAATCGGATGACCAATCGGAACTGGCCGCAAGTGTAATCCCAAAGTACACACCAGGCGCACAAGTGAGGAATAGAAGAAATGCATTGGAACGAGGAACAGGATCCGCAACATCAGTAGCAAGCATCGAAGCAATATCCACGTGTAGCTGGGAATGAGTATCAAAGCACATATGAGCAACACTGAAGTATATGGCAGCAACATCCCCAAAAACTATCCAAGAGAGGAGAAGGAATTCTCTCAAGGTACCCTGATGGTCTCGGAACACCAGAACAAAGTGGCAACTCAGCATCGGAGACCAAGCGATATGGAGCAACCTGAAATGACAGGGAACCTGAAGATCACCCAGACAAACAGTAGCTGGAACGGAGGCAATAACCCAAGCCAACAGGATATGCCAAGCCTGACAATGAGCAACAATCCAAGGAACAGATAGAGAGCCACATGCATAATCATAGAGATATCCACACCATAGGCGATCAGTAATATGGAAAAACTAGCACCAATCAACAGGTCCAAATGAAAACCAAGTTATATGTAATAACCAGGAATGCCATATATCCATAGCTGAAAATGAAGCTGTAGTGTAAGCAATAGGTCCAAATGAAATCCAAGCGATATGTAATAACCAGGAATGCCAAATATCAAGAGGTAAAAAGGAATCAGTCGCATGAACCCAAAAGTGTATACCATCGGCATGGACTGCAGCAAACCTATATGTAGAAACACCAGGAGACGGAAGGATGTCCGTGTACTCATCTAGAAAGATCCCAGCATATAAATACCCTAGATAAGTAATAGTGACCATCTGGCACATATCCTCGGATGAAAAATGTGTAACAGTAAGGGCCAAAGGCGCATGAATCATGTCAAGAACCGTAGAAATATCATGAGGCAGATCACAAACCTCAAGTAGAGATCCATGGAGTAAAGCGAAAGAAGATACAACCTGATCACCAATAGCGAGGGAACCATCAAACGTGGACCCATGAAGAACCCCATAGAAATCAGCAGGAACATCGGCCATAACAGACTCAAGAGATGGAGATATAGAGACCAATGGAGAAGATACTGCACCAACCACCGAACTAGGAGGGCAATCGGAAGTATGCGCAAAAGCAATAGTAGAAATACCACCAAGGTATACGGCCTCAATATCAATGAAACCAGGAATGACCACTGAATACGATATCTGTGAATCAAGGCATATAGGCGCAAGGCACACAACAACAACCTGTAAATCCGAAGCAGCATCAACCTGAGGAAGAGGACCCACGGATGGTGAAAGTGAAGCAGCAACTGATGTACTCTGAATGGAAAGAAGAGCTACATCGTCAGCCTTTGGCAAGCTACGCATAAACTACTTCCCGGTAACCAACTGGAAGTCTCCCTGAGAATCAATGCCAACAAGTGAGTGTGTAACTGCATCAAGTACAAATGTCAATGTCTGTTGTGTCAAGTCCAGTGTAACGGCTCCAAGAGATGCAAACCAATCAGCACCAAGGATAAGATCATAACGCTCCATAGGAATAATGTAAAGATCTGCCTGTCCAGAAAAATCTCCAATGCGGTATGGTAAACGCTGAAACATCTGAGAACTAGGAAAAGAATGGGAATTGGCAACCTCAACTGTGAGAGGCTGTGAAGCAGGAATAGGTGAAGCACGTATCTGACGAGTGATATAACTGCTAATAAAAGAATGAGTGCTGCCAGTATCAACTGAAGCAATATACTCACGACCTGTAATACGTACACGTAACCGAATGGAGCGAAGACCAGGACGCCCTGTCCAAGTAGCATAGGCAAGCTAAGCATGGCAAGTAGCAGGAAGTAGATTAGTGGAAGGCTCAGAGGATAGGTCAGGCTCATCAGAAATATGAATGTAGATATCGGAATCATCTGGAGTAGTGCCCTCATGGTAAAAAACAGCAGTAGTAGTAAGGAGAGGCTGACAGCAATCACGGGCAAAATGGTCAGGACTCTTACAACGAAGCAAAGACGTTGCTGCTGAAGGTCAGCGAACTTTGCAGACGTGTAACGTTGGACAAAAGTAGGTCGAGGAGTCAGAGGACAAGGAGACGAAGGGACAATGGAGAGAGCTGGAACAGAAGGGGCAGGTGTAGGGGTGGACGCAGCGGGAAAAGATGAAGCAGAAGGATGGGGTCGGGAGAAGCGGGAAGGAAGAGTGTCAAAGTACTTATGCTGTAAAGTACTGGCGAGAGACATCGCCTCAACAAGTGTGGGAGGACGGAAGGAAGAAACATCATAACGTAAAGCACCACGAAGCCCAGCAATGTAACGAGAAATAAGCTCAGTGGGCTATAGATCTATGAAAAGATAAGAAAGCTCCATAAACTGATCTGTATAAGAAGCAAGATCACTGGTCTGAGTGAGACTACGGAATGTATCACGTTGGCGGTCGAGCCACTGAGGGTCAATCATAGCATGACAGAGGTCACGGCGAAAAGTATGCCATAAATGGAGCCCTTCCCGATCTAGATCAGCTCTATAAACTCGCCACCACGTGGCGGCGCGTCCATCTAAATGTAAAGCAGCCAACTGGATCTTCTGAGGATCAGCCTTAGGGTAGATCTGAAAATATGTGTCAAGCTTAGCAAACCAATTCTCTAATAAGTTCCCGTCAGAGGAACCGGAATAGGTAGCAAGTTGTATCCTATCACGAAAGTCTCGAGCAAAGTGTGGCTCAGGAAGTGGGGACGTGAAAAGAAACCAGGAGATGGGTTAGGTGGAATGGTCGGTCCACCACCAGGCTGACTAGTAGAGGAAGATGGAAATCCAAATGGAGGGGGAGTCCCAAATGAAGGAAAAACAGGAGCTTTACTGTAATAGATCCTAACACCACAGTAGCGCAAACAGTAACTGATCCACCCAACCTTGCCTACTCCCTGATATAGAGTAAGCCCCTCCTAGCCCAGTGTGAGGACTGGTAGCATGCAACTGCCAAGTGTCGGCCACGTGTCACTGACGTGGCCGACTGCACGTCGGGACCCAACTGGGGGCCCTATCCTGCTGACAGGGTCCCTAGGCTGTGTTAGGCCCGCCATGGCTATGGACCGTGTTGGGGCACACTACTCACACTGTCTTGCCCTGTTGGTCATGTACACTGGACACGACCCTGACTGTGGTATCTGACCTATCTGTGTTCTCTAGGGTTCGGCACTGGTTACGAGCTCGTAACACTCCCTCCCCCTTAAGAACCGTCTTGGTCCTCTAAGACAAAGTCTGGAAAAATCTTGCGAAGGACGCTGCCTCTTTCCCAAGTGGCATTCTCAACAGGCTGATCATTCCACTTAACCAGATATTCTCGGTATAGAGTATGACGAGTCTGCGTCTCTCTACTATCAAGAATCTCCTCTGGTTCATGTGGAGGTTGTTGAGGATCCAATGGGAGAACTAGAACACTGTCCCCTACCAGATTATCTGATCTGGTTAAGGCTTTTCGTAACTGACTTACATGAAAGACTGGAAAAACCTTACTGCTGTGTGGGAGTTCTAGTTCATAGGTGACCTCGCCTAGTCTCCTACTGATGGTAAAGGGACCACAATACCTTGGAGACAACTTAGCACACACTCCTGATTTGAGGGTTTTAGAGTCAACTGGGACTCTCAAGTAGACTTTCTCACCAGTGGAGAACTGCACATCCCGTCTGTGTGGATCTGCATAATGCCTGGCTCGATCCTGGGATTGTCTAATGCTACGCTTAGCATGTTCTATCATCTGGTTTAGGTCTTCTAAAAAGTTTCTGGCTGCTTCAACTTTTTCTTGTTTAAACCCTACAGCTGTGGGTGAGCGTGGCTGAAAACCGTACATCAGCATAAATGGGCTGTATCCCGTAGCTGAATGTTTGGTACTGTTGTAAGCAAACTCTAATATCGAGAGATACTCCTCCCAATTAGTCTGCTTCTTGTTGACGTATGCACGAAGCATATCCTCCAGCACTTGATTTACCCTTTCTGTTTGACCGTCCGTCTGTGGATGGTCGGTGGTACTCATATTAAGTTCAGTATGGAGATGATGGAATACTACCTTCCAAAAATTTCCAGTAAACTTACTGTCCCGGTCGCTGACTATGCCGGAAGGTAGACCGTACAATTTAAATAGCCCGTCTACAAACAACCTCGCTAACTCTGGAGCTCTAACGGTTGTTTTGGTCGGAATAAAATGAGCCATTTTGGTCAGACAGTCAACTGTGACCCATATAGCGTCATTACCCTTTTGGGTTTTAGGCAGGCCTACTATAAAATCCATGGAGACACTCTCCCATTTACCAGCTGGTATTTCTAAGGGATGCAACAACCCTCCTGCCTTTAAACGCTCTGCTTTATTTACTTGACATTTCTGGCAACTGGTTACATACTGGTGGACGTCCTTTTTCATACTGGGCCAGAAAAATTGCCTACGAAGAAGCTCATAGGTCTTCTGTATGCCTGGGTGTCCCGCGCTAGGATTGTCATGACATTCATATAGGACCTGCTGCCTATAATCCTCTGAATTGGGGACACATACTCTATCTCTATAGAGCAAGTACTCATCCTGAATGGAATACTGTTTCCATTTGAATCCTTGAGTCAACTGACCCTCAACCACTGGGGTTTGCTTGGGTAATACAGGCTCAGAATCCTCAACGTATCTGATGACGTATACTCGGACTCATCATCATCCTCAACGGAAGCTGCCGTATTCTTGGATGAACTGGCACCAGCCCCGGGAACTGGTTCTGGAGTCTGTAACTGTCTGTTCTGGACTGAGTTCCAGATAATGGAGAAGAATGCATCATGCTGGCATTTCCCTCTCAAGGACTCGAGTAACTCATTACGAATCTGAGTAAAACTCAACTCGTTTATCATAGGCATTCTGCTAAGGGCATCTGCTACTGTATTGAATTTTCCACGCCTATATCTGATAGACATGTCAAACTCTTGCATCAACTCTGCCCAACGAGCTTTCCGACCTCTAAGCTCAGGTTGATTGCAAAGGTATCTGAGACTCTCATGGTCTGTCAGGACCTCAAAGTTGGCACCATACAAATAATGCCTCCAAGTCTTAAGGGCATGGACTATAGAAAAGAGTTCCTTTTCATAGGCACTATACCTAGTCTGTGCTGGCTCGAGTTTTTTACTCTCGAACGCAACTGGTCGTCCACCCTGAGTTAGCACAGCACCTACTGCAAAGTCGCTAGCATCTGTTTCGACCACAAATGGCTGATTGGGGTCGACGACCTTTAAAACTGGTGCTGTAGCTAAGGCTGTTTTGAGAGCATCAAAGCTCTCCTGTTGTGCGGACTCCCAAATGAACTCCTTTCCCTTCCCCTTAAGGAGATTTGTCATAGGGACTGCTATCTGAGCATATTCCTTGACAAATCGTCTGTAATATCCCGCCAGACCAAGAAAGATTTGAAGTTCCAAAATATTCTGAGGTCTCAGCCAACTGAGTATGGCTTTAACCTTATTTGGGTCCATCTTAATCCCATCTGAAGAGATAATGTGACCCAAATATGCTACTTCTTCAACGAAGAATTCACACTTGGATTGTTTATCATAAAGCTTATGCTTTCTGAGCAGTCGAAACACCTTTCTGAGGTGTTTTAGATGCTCCTTCCTGGTTTTGCTGTAAACGAGGATGTCATCTAAAAATACGACTACAAATTTACCCAAGTATGGTCTGAGGACACTGTTCATCAAGGTCATAAAGGTAGCTGGAGCATTTGTGAGCCCAAATGGCATCACCTTAAACTCATAATGACCGTGACGAGTCCTAAAAGCTGTTTTCGAGACATCTTCCGATTTTATACGGACCTGATGATATCCCGATCTGAGGTCTATTTTGCTGAAAAACTTAGCCCCGTCGAGTTGATCAAACAACTCGTCTGGCCGAGGCATAGGGTATTTATTCTTAATTGTGACTTTATTGAGGGCTCTGTAATCTACGCAAAGACGCATAGACCCCTCCTTCTTTTTCACCAATAGGACTGGTGAGGCCCATGGTGAACTACTGGTCTGAATTTGGCCTTTCCCAAGATAGTCTGTTAACTGCCTAGTTATTTCTTCATCCTCTGTTCGGCTGACCCGATACGGAGGTTTAGAAACAGGTGCTGTACCTGGTACTAGGTTTATTACATGATCTACCTCTCTGCTAGGTGGTAAACCATGTGGCAAATCTTCAGGAAAAACATCTTTAAATTTAGACAATAAAGTTTCTAATTTACTGATTTTCTGCTGAATAGAACTGGAAATAGAAACTTCAGGAATAAACTGAAAGTCACATAAGAATACCTGATGGTCTTCGTCTCCGATTAGCTGACAGAGCTCTGAACTGCAAACCATAGGGCTGTTGGGAACATCATGCTCCCCATGCAACTGGATCTCTCGGCCTTTATACTGAAAGCTGAGGGTGTTCTCCTGATAGTTTCTGTGGAGGGAAGGTCCTAAACTGTAGAGCCAATCTCTCCCGAGAACAATGTCTGTTCGATCCAGGTGCATTATCTGAAAGTTTATTTGATCTTGGTACCCCTGAATACCAAGATTTAACTTACTTACCATAGTTTCCCATATTTTTTTATCTTCACCCTTATCTAATGAAACTATGTACCTATGCTGACTAGGTACTTCTGGTAGTTTAAGCTTTTTAACCAGGGTGTGGTTGATGAAATTATGGGTTGCCCCATCATCAACCATGACTCTTACTGACTGGTTACCAACTTTCCCATGCATACGTACTAGGTCATGCGGCCCAAAGCTGAAGGGTCTCGCTAGCATTGCAGAGGTCAGCTGGCAACAGTGTTCATGATCTTCATGATACACTTTGATCTCGGAAGCTGCCGAGTCACTGGGGAAACATACAGTCTGAACAAGATGAACTTGTTTTTTATCTTTTTTAGTGAAAGGCCCCTTGGGACACTGTCTGACTGTGTGTCCCTTGCCCATACACACAAAGCACAAACGTTCTTGTTTGGCTTTCTCAAAATCATCTGGTTTTAAGGGCTGTATGAGTGAAGGGCGTTTCTGAGGAGCTTCACCTTTAAATTTATCTTCTTTCTTTCTTTTTAAAAATTTCTTTTTAAATTGAAAGTCTTTCTGAGGAAGCTGCTCAGAAAGTGGTTGTTGTCTCGCTCTCTTCCTACCCACTGAATCATCATAGATTTGAGCATATCTGAGAGCTTGCTCAAGGGTAGTAGGCGAGTTTCTCTGGACCTCTACTTTATATTCATCTTTGAGGCCACGGACAAATCCCCTGATTTTTTGATAGTCATCCATATTTTTAATCTTTAAAATTGCCTCTCGATACTGCGAGATATATTGGATGAGGGACTTGTCCATTACTGTTCTTTCCCAGGCTTCCCAGGCTCTATCAAGTTCATTCTCTGGTAGAAATTCTCTTAGGAAAGCTTCTTCAAAAGCTTTCCATGACCGGGGAGTCTGCCCAGTCTCCTGGAGATTTAACCACCACTTATAGGCCATAGGCCCTAAAGAAAGACTGGCCTCAATTGCTTGCAAATGGTCAGGGGTCTGTTTAAGAGCATGGATGTTCTTCCATTTGCTGAGGAAGGTTTGTAGAATATCTGCATTTCTATCCTTCTCTTCCCCATTAAAAGTAGGAGGCTTTAAATCTTTAAAAACACTGGGGTGAGACCGTAAAGTCTCACCCGAAACTGATGGAAGTGGAGAAGGGGATAACTGAGAAGTGGAGGGAAGGCTTCCTTTCGCGGAACTCAAAAACAAGTTTTTGAGTTCAGCGAACGAGTCGTCCACACTGGACTTGAAATTGGCTAATGCCAACTTCAGTTCATCCACTTCTGTTTTCGAGTTCTTCGGCGAACTGTTCCTGTTCTTCCACTTCCATGGGTTCCTTCCCTTTTCTGTAAGCCAAGGCTTATGTTTCAAGTTCGTCGAAGCCTCTCTCCGGGGGTTGATCAGGTCCCTGAGGAGTGGTCATCTTCGGAACTGAAAGAGAGCTACCTTAACTTCTGAAGGAAAAAAAGTCTAAAAGACTAATTTACAACTGTACAAGGAGGGAAAGAAAACTTAGCTCTTTCTGAGAACTGTACTTCCACAGAGAGAATCAAGAAAAGCCCTTTCAGCTCTTCCTCCACTGCTTTCAGATCTGCTGTCCGGAAAAATCAGAGATCAAGGTACCAAGAAAAAGAAACAAACTTCTGATCGTCTTGGCCCCTTCCCTCGCTGTCTGAGGTGTATACTTTTTGCTCCAAAATTCCCGTTTTAGGACCCAAAACAGTTGCAAACTTGTGGTTCCTGCCAAAGACCTTCAGCGCTGGACCTGCACCCACGATTCTGTCTCAGATCCGCTCCAAATTCCAGAAAATTTCACTCCAAATTCGAAGTTCCCACCCAATTTGGCAGCGCTGGACCTGCTCCACGTTTTCTATTTAAAATGTGCTCAAAAATCCACAACTGATACATAAAAATCAAGGGTAAATCCCTGATTTTTCAGCGCTGAGCTTCTACAAGGGATTGTGCCTCAAACAACTGTAAATTCCCAGCAAATTTCAAGGATTTGAAAGCTGTTCCCACAGCGATTTTCCTCCTCAATTCTTTTCTGAGAATCTGAGAAATCTTTCCTATCTTATGATAGCTTTCTCTACTGCTGTCCTGAACTCCCTAGGATGGAGATGGCTCTGATACCAGTGTAATAGATCCTAACACCACAGTAGGGCAAACACTAACTGATCCACCCAACCTTGCCTACTCCCTGATATAGAGTAAGCCCCTCCTAGCCCAGTGTGAGGACTGTAGCATGCAACTGCCAAGTGTCGGCCACGTGTCACTGACGTGGCCGACTGCACGTCGGGACCCAACTGGGGGCCCTATCCTGCTGACAGGGTCCCTAGGCTGTGTTAGGCCCGCCATGGCTATGGACCGTGTTGGGGCACACTACTCACACTGTCTTGCCCTGTTGGTCATGTACACTGGACACGACCCTGACTGTGGTATCTGACCTATCTGTGTTCTCTAGGGTTCGGCACTGGTTACGAGCTCGTAACATTTACCAAGACCATGAGGCTATAAAGAATCAATCTGTGACTGCATAGTAGCAAAGCCGGTCATAACAGTATCAAAGCGAAGAACGAGGCCAGAAAGGGTCTCATCCATGCGACGAAACTGATCGGATAAGGTTTCCTGAGTAGTCTCACTCGAGGCAGGTGAATGTGCCATAATGATAGTGGAAGGAATAGACGAAAACTTGAGAGAGCGGACTCTTGTCGTCACCCCAAATTAGTCTATTAAAACCACTATTATCACAACTAAGAAAGGACAGCAATCAGCAAATGAAAAAAAGTGAAAATGAAGGCTGTGAAAATGCGCTGGACAGCCAGGAGGCAAGTGACAAATTGGAATATCAAACGGAGCCAGAATTTCGTGAAATCTGGTTGAGGATGGGCGATGGACAGCCTGCAAACAGGGTGTGAAAAATGATGCAAACGGAGACAAAAACGGACGAAAGTGACAGGTATGAAGCGGCTGGACAGCCTGCCAACAAAAGTGAAAAGAGGGCTGAAAATGGAAGGAGGAACGGACGAAAGAGACGAGGGAATTGGGCACTGGAGAGCCTGCAAACAAGCTGGAAATGGGTGATGGAGGGTTGAAACTTGGGCGCCGGAAATAATCTGCCCAAAATAAAAAATAAAAAAATCTCCGGCCGCCAAATTTAGCGGAAGTACTTCCGCTAAATATCTACTAAAGCTCCGCCAAGGGAAATGATGGGAGCTGGTCCTCCAAACTGTACTGAATATTGCTGAAGCAAAGAGACGAAAGCCCTCAACAAAGAGAGAAAAATCAGCAAGGAAAATGGGCACCCAAGCAGAAAATCAGATCTGAAATTCAGCAATCAAGAAAGTGCTCTGATACCAAGTTACGCCACAGCTGATCTAAAGCTAAGCTATGAAAGCATCACATAAGCAAGACTTAAGCTATGAAAGCAGCACATAAGCAAGACTTAACCCTAGAAAGCAGGAAAGAGAGAGATTAAGGAGACTAAAGAGAGAGATCAATATCATCAGCTGAATAACAAATGACACAGTTTTCCTACTTATAGCCAAGAGGAAGCTTCCGGTGGCTAGGGCCCAACAGAGAGGGAAAATAGTGCGCCCTCCAAGAAGGCCCCCACTCTCCAGTAATATGTCCAAATGGCCTAATAATGAATAATAAGGCCAAAGGCCAACCATATAGTCTAAGTGTCACTAATGAATAAAAAAGTGCCCAAGGCCTGCTTATGCATAAAGTAAAGTAAATGTAAATGGACGCGGATGTAATGAGCCGAGTCCATAACTGGATTTAGCTATGGTTGGGTGGTGAATACTTGAGGCCAGCTTGTTATCTTCCTTTGTGTTTAAGAGTAGGGACACAAGTGGAGGAGAGATCCTTGGAGGCTTGCAGATCCTTACTTGCAGGTGGAGGCATCCTAGCTTGGAGTTGGAGAAGCATCTTGGAGCTTGCAGGTTGCTTGGAGGACATTTGGAGGCTCTATCTTGGATTTAGAGGACTTTCTCCTTTTTACTTGTTAAAGAATGGTTGACCACAGATGGGCGCTACTGTGCATGAGCCATAATGACGGAGAGAGAGAGCAAAAAGCAGAAAAGTGATACAAGTATGAGAGTGGCGCCCTCCTTTATGTTATTTCTCTTCCTCTTCCACGTGAAAGCTTGGTGGAAGTGGCAAGCGATCTTCATCCGTAGGCTGTGCTAGGGTGCATCATGGCCGTTGAAATCGGAGGTAAAGCTCATAAAGGATTTTTTGAATTTAAAAACAAGCCAATATTTTGGTGTACAAACCATATAGTCTTAGATGACTTAGTAAACAGCTAACATAAAATGCAAATAAACCAACAAGGCATAATCGGATAACAATGAGTATTGTTCATGAGAGAGAGAGAGTGTTAACTGATTCTGACGAATCCCCAAGTTCATCAGCCAGAGCTACCCAAGAGCACCTCTCACCTTAGACGGAGAAGGTCTCTGAGAAGATGAGACGAACGAAGACTGAGAGCCGAGTATGAGAGCCGAGAAGTACTAATCAAGCAAGAACTGTGTAAGCCTCATGGTGAATCCCGAAAGATGGAATGACCATGTAGGAACTAGTAGTTTTAGGCAAAGTAATAAATGCAAGTAGACCCCTCTTAAAGAAAGTAGAGTGAGCCACCTTTTGATGGTGACCTCTATTGGAGAGCATTATTCCACTTATAATTTGTGAAATGTGGAAATGCCACTAGGATGCCACCTAAGGAGCTCTCTTGCTTATTTAAGAGACTCCCTCTCTGATTGGATTCACTACTCGTCGATAAACTGGTTAGGTGGTCTGTTGGATCTTGAAGATCAGGAACCGACGTCTGTCCAAGAGGCACTCAATCAGCCTGATTCAGATCTCTGGAAAGAAGCTATGGATAAAGAGTATTCATCTCTTATCAATAGTTACATTGCCAGCGACAACATCACCAGCCAAGGTCACAAAACCAAAGACAAAAAAACAAGGCTAAGAAAACAAATGGGCAATCCAAAGAGACTCAATCAGAAGAAGTACCCCAGTCATGACGAAGATCCTTCAGAAGATGGAAGCACAAGCATTGGGAAATCAGTCTCCTTCTTCAACCAACCCTCTTGCCACAACATCTGCAATCCATTCTCATGCCTATCGCCCATCTGTTTGCCATCATTCCACTGTTCCTCTGAGAAATCCCCAGTTTTTTCAAATCCTGATAATTTTACTGAAGCGGCTAAAAGATCAATGCAAGTGTCTTGCGGAGACCAACTACCACTTACATTGGTTGGTCAACCAGAAAACCTAAGAAGCAGGCAAAGCAGCTAGAAGAAATAAAGGGAAAGATCCAAGAAGCTGAGGAGGAAAGGACAAAACTTAAGCAACAAATGAGTCAGATCGATCTTGATCAAAAGAAACTCTCTGGAGCAATGATAGTTGAATCCCCTCCTATGAAGCCCGAAGAGATCCAAAAGTAATGGATCAAAGGAAGAAAGAGCTGCAGAAAAGACAAGGTGAAGACAACCGTGAACCTACAGAATAAAGCGAGCTCCTCACCCAGCAAGTGGTGGTCAAAGCTTGACATTGCAAGAGTCCAAGGCTGCAACGGTAGTATTATCAGTTCCTTTACCCTTCCACAAAGCCTTCATCATGTTTCCCTACCGTCACCAAACCATCCGTCCAAATTTGTTCCTACCACCAATGTGTTGATGAGTCCATTTTCTTGAAAACTGTTAACCAAGATTTGTGCAACCTATCAATCGAAGATTCTCCTCTCCCCATCAAGGAAAAAGAATTGACAAGACTGGAACTTCGACTGAGAGAAGAATTGCGGAATGCCTAGAAGCAAAATGGAGGATACAGACCTCCCAGAAGTTAGTATCTGCCAAGAAACCAAAGATGAAATCGTCAATGGCAGATACAAGTGATAAAACAAAAGACACGAGGAAAGCACTCAGGCAGGCAAGATTGTGAAGCTGCTGAGCTCTCCAATTTTGAGAATGTCAACCACTTGCAGCAATAAGACATTCTGGTTACATTGCCGCAGATTACGAAAAGCAGTTTTTTGGTAAAGACTGGCAGCAATAAGCACTTGGTTTTACGCAAGCGAAC
Source organism: Diphasiastrum complanatum (assembly GCA_029204225.1). Lineage (NCBI taxonomy): Eukaryota > Viridiplantae > Streptophyta > Lycopodiopsida > Lycopodiales > Lycopodiaceae > Diphasiastrum > Diphasiastrum complanatum. The sequence goes on along the minus strand of CM055111.1, from coordinate 14,122,203 downwards.
GAGGATCTACGCTTTTCCAAGTGAGAAAAAAGATGCCAATGCGGAAGTGGAGCGACATCATTCAATATGAGTTGCAATGGGTCCTGCAACGCATTAGGGGTGGGATGATGTTGGTTGATTCTGACGAATCCCCAAGATGCTCGGCCAGAGCTACCCAAGAGCACCTCTCACCTTAGACCGAGGAGGTCTCGGAGAAGACGAGACAAACGAAGACTGAGAGCCGAGTATGAGAGCAAGCAAGAACTTACTAGTTAAGAATGACAAGCAAGAACTGTGTAAGCCTCATGGTGAATCCCGAAAGATGGAATGACCATGTAGGAACTAGTATTTTTAGGCAAAGTAATAAATGCAAGTAGACCCCTCTTTCCATGTGTTTTTTACTCTTTTTGCAAAGTAGCTTATAATCATCTGATTGACGTGCAATTTTAGGCTAAACTGTGTTTCTTCATGCCCTCAAACATGCCTGTGCTGTTAGTTTCGGTTTTTATCGCTTCTAGATAATGTTTTCCATCTAGGGCCCAAATCACATGCGTTTTAGGGTTTAGGGTTCATGATCGCATCAATCCGAATGTTGTTGCTACCAACAAAATACTGACATGTGATTGTTTGCTACCTCTTTTGCAGGTCTGACACATTGGCTGAGTCACACGATCTGATACATTGACAGATTCACACGATGCCGGTCCTTGGTAGAGGCATTTGATCAGAGGTAGAGTTGACAGAGGGGGATGTGGCTACGCACCAGGGATCTGGTACCCACAGATGGAGATGCCTGCATTGTGGCGGCAACTTTACTGGGGATGGGCACATCCATTTGCCCTCGCATATCAGATGCAGAGGTGGAGAGATTGATGGACACATACGGGCGTGATGGTTCATCTCTTGAGCCTTTGAGACCATCTCACAGTGTTGTTCGTGGGTCAGTGGCAGGAGCAGGGACTAGAGCAGGTTCGGGACATGGTAGAGGTGCAGGGTCCAGAGTAGATGCAGAGGCAGGGCCTAGTCACGTGGGGGGAGATGTTCCTAGAGCATCCAGCACACATGCAGAGGTAGGGCCTAGTCACGTGGGGGGGGGTGTTCGTAGAGCGTCCAGCACACGTGCACCCTCTCGTCCAGTTGTTCCTTCAGCCACAGGTCCATCTCGTCCAGCATCGTCATCAGCTGACGCACCATTTACAAAGTCAGATCATGCCACAGAGGGCCGCAACGATGCAGCAGGCGATGCTCCACAGTCAGACACACCTTCAGCACGCCCATCTACTGTTTCTGGTGGGCGTTCTAGACCAAGAGAGTCCTCTGTGCAGCAGAGAGCGGTTAGGGCTAGGCAGCAGACATTGGACCGAGGTGCGTGGCAGAGACATCATCATGCCCTGTGTACCTGACGGATTGGCCAGCTGTTCTATGAGTGTGGCATTCCTTTTGTTGTTGCAGACACTTGGATCTTTAGAGACACTTGCCTTCAGATAGCATCAGCTAATTCGTCATGAAGGCCCCCGAGGAGAGAGGCATTGCGCACGACCATGCTACGACAGGAGGAGGAGACCATCACACGGGAGCTGAGCTCCATCCGCACAGCATGGCAGACGTAAGAATTTTTTGCTACTCTTTACCACTTCATTTGTTTCAATCTAGAAATTACCACAATGTTTGCAAGTGCACATGTCTAAGAAATGTTGTATTTTTGCAGCTATGAATGCTCGATATTGAGCGATGGATGGACTGACACTCGTCGGCGATCTATCGTCAATATCCTAGTGTCTTGCCCACTTGGCACAGTCTTCCTACGAGGCGTGGATGCTACTCGAGCTGGTGGAGCCATCACGACCGAGTTCATCTATGAGGCAGTGATCTCTGTAGTGCAAGAGATTGGGGCAGAGCATGTGGTTCAAGTCGTTACAGACAACGGTTCGAACTGCAGATCGATGGGAGAGATGGTGATGAGGGAGCACACGAGTATTGTGTGGACCCCGTGCGCTGCACATTGCCTCGACCTTCTCATTCAGGACATGGTTGCACTTCCATGGATTCGTGAGGTACAATTTTTGTCACTTTGTAAAGCATTTTGCACTTGTCAATTATTCCAGGCCCCTAACCTCTTTTAGCTTCTAACAGTTTTTTGTTTAATGTTTGTCTTGCAGCTCACTCTCAAGCCATGCGCACAGTGAAGTTCGTCACCAGAAAGAGGCGCATGCTGGCATTGTTCCATACATTCTCTCGGCTGGACCTGAAGAAGCCAGCACCCACTCGCTTTGACTTCTTTTTCCTGGTTCTCGAGTGACTGCGTCTTGCGAGATCATTTGCGGAGGATGGTATCCAGTGAGGCATTTGATGAGTTCAGGAATTGAGGCAGTGTTCTTCCAGGCCATAGTCTTTGCAGACGACTTCTGGACACGTGCGAGTGAGATTGTAGAGGTTCTTCGACCTGTCTTCTATGTGCTGCGCCTAGTGGACCGAGAGGGGTGCACTCTTGGTCTCATATACGAGTTCATGGACCGCATCGGCGAGGCACTTCACAAATGTGGCTTGGAGGAGGATAGGTACGTCTCCTATCGCTTTCTTATTTCAGTTTCACTCTGCTCGTGTTTTCGAAGATGCATAACCATTTGCAATGTCACCTGCGCAGGAAGGACGAGCTCCTCACACGTTGGGAGGCGAGGTGGGACTACTTCCACAGACCCATCCATGTGGTGGCCCATATGCTGCCCCATTGTGGCGCTCTACCAGATGTCCTGGCGACACGGATCTCCACCGAGGATGGGTGGAGTACACCGAGCGTGTATGGCCCGGCGCAGGTATTGTAAATATTCTAGCTAGTGTAGTTGTTTGTATTAGCATATGCTTTGGTTTGTGGCCTGACACGTGTTCTATTTCCTTTGCCAACAGGCATGACTCTAGGGAACATAGAGCGATACATGGTCAAGTTCGACCGGGGCCTGTATCCTTTTGATCGAGAGCAGTGTAAGCTCAGAGATGACCAGTTGGCGCCTGTCACATGGTAGAGCTTTCATGGCCGCAGTACGCCTGACCTTCAGCGACTGGCAGAGAGGGTCCCTGCACAGGACTGTTCGGCTTCCGCTTGTGAGCGGAATTGGAGTGTATGGGCCAGCCATCACACGAAGAAGAGAAATAGACTCTCCATTGAGCAGTGCAGGCCATTGGTGTTCGTGAACAGCAACGGACGCATGTTGAGACGCACACACATGCAGGGTGACCGCTTGATCGAGGTGAGTTAGTGACTTTATTAGTAATGCTTGATGTACTTGCGTCTCAAATGAACTTATTTGACAAATGCATAAGTTTGCTAACCATGCCCATTTGTTTTTGTAGGTGAACCCTGACTCCTGCAAGGTACATACGACAGCTGCTGATCCTCGGGTGCCACCTACGGAGGAGGAGGTCGAGGATGATATCTATTATGAGCTACATAGGCAGGTAGATGCAGAGGCACGGTCTACACGACCCCACAGGAGAGCAGCTCGACGTCAGGAGATGGGAGAGGATGGAGATGATGAGATTTTGGGATTTGGGCATGGGTACAAGGAGGAGGAGTGGATGGATGAGGGTGATACAGAAGCAGAGGATGAGGGACATGCAACACTTATTCATAGACCCCGATGCCGAGACACAGGAGGAGCCAGCCGTTCCTGCACCTAGACATAGAGGGCGACCTAGACGTTCCAAGGGGGGGGGGGGTGGGGCTGGGAGCCTTGTTTGTAGAGAGGACTGGAGTTTCACAGGCAGTTGACGGCCAGGTTGGCTCTGAGTTTATAGGGCCTTCCCAGGGTACGAGATCACAGTTGAGAGGGCGACCTGGAGGGAGTAGCAGAGGAGCAGTTGGAGCCAGCCAGGAGGGGGCAAGAGGGAGAGAGAGAGAGGGAGAGGGAGAAGTAGGGGACAGGGAAGAGGCAGAGGTGGACGCAGAGGCAGAGGCTCACCACGACACATGACACCCTCAATGTCATCTACAGATTCCTTGTTTGGCAGTTCCACGGAGTTAGAGGACAATTGTTAGTTGTTAGTGTTATGAGACATTATTTATCGGACGTCACTCTATTTTTTTTTTGGCCTTGAGCCCGACATTATATATTTTCGCGTTTTTACATTGTGTCCTATCAGTTTGTGTTTCGATATGATTTTTTTCCAGCATGGTCTATTTCAGTAGGTAATTCGGTATGGTTTTTTTCCAGCATGGTCTACTTCACACACACACACACACACACACACACACACAGAGATTCAATATGCTTTCAATGCTTTGCTTTGCACATGATTTCATTTCACACAATACTGGACTGTAGAAAATGATATAATAGTGAAAAATAAGTTAATGGACGACAATGGTCCTGAAATTGATGGCAAACTTGATAAATGAACTGCCCTTGAGAAAACCTTCCATTTGATACCCATATTGGTATTAAAAAAATTTCAAAAAAAAAAAAAAAAACGTTTCGGGAAACCCTAATGGGAATTTTCGGAACGCGTTTCGGATCGCATTCCGGATCGTGGCCTGCAACCTTGGTTGTGGATTAGATTTCTTTTCTTGCTTGTGGATTAATATAAGAATCAGCATTCAGGTAAACTATAGAGGCTAGAAATGTGGTGTAAATCTTGCAAATTCTTGACATTCTAGTGCTTGATGTTCTTGGGATGTCCAAGAATCAAGAAATGAGTGTTTCTTGATTCTTGGACTTCTAAAATGCTGTTAGATTAGTTTCTTGTTTCAGTTATGTGGATTAATGTATGTGTAGAATAGTTTTGATGTTTAAGATCTGATTGAAACTCTTTTTGCAGCATTAAAGTAGGATTTCGTGGCATGTCAACCACTCTACACGCTGATTTCTTGGTTGAATGCATGATCTTCATGTTTGACTTGAAGCATGTGATTCCAGTGCAAGAGTGACTGCCCTGAGTCGTCCTCTAACAGGCAGGACATTACTACAACGATTACCAGTCCCTTTTTGCCTAATTTTGGTTTCGAATAAGAATGTTAACTTCAAGAAACTGCCCAACGTAGCCTGGTAACAAGCAAAAACTGTTCTAAAACCAAAGAAGAAGTAAAGAAGAAGCCAACTGATTCTCTAGGAGCAGGGAATCAGTAGAGAGAGAGAGAGAGAGAGAGAGAGAGAGAGAGAGAGAGAGAGAGAGAGAGAGAGAGAGTATTTAGTATCTCTCTTAGATTTTAGCCTTTACAAATTAACTATCACTCAACTTTGAAGTTTAAACTGCCAACATATGTTGTTTGACATTTAACAATATTAAGTAAGGACTTAGGAGCCACAATAACTATGGTCACTACATTGTACAGAGCTGTAATTTCGAAACACTAAATCAGCACTTATTTTTAAAAGGCCAACAAAAAAACCCCTAAATTGATTCGACAATTCAAACTTAGAAGTATTGATTTGAATCAGATTCAAATGGTTGAATCGGCCAAGTGAATTGTGCAATGAGGCATTGCTAGCACTACACAACAAGTCTTGTTAAAATGGAAACGGTAGTATGTGTTACAAGCCACCACCCCTTTTTTTAACCTTTAAGGTTTAGCTTTTCCCTCCCTTCTGAAGTAAAAGAGGGGCTTTACTCTTTATTTTCCTAGCTCTAGCCACGGCTAAGCCTACTATTGAAGTCGACAAAGGTTTAATCTTAGGGTGTTGTAATCTTCAAAATTAAAACTCACTAGCTTGGTGACATTAGAAACACTCAATTAGGACTTATTAGCAACCGTGAGAACACCTAAAAAATCAGTATATGTTCTTGAATTGAAAGCTAATACATCTCTACAAAATTAGCCAAAGAAAACATGTTTTTGAAAAGAGTTGTGATCAATGGCCATGAGATAATTTTCTAGAGATTCATTCGAACAAGGTATACAAAAGTAGCATCTTGGTAAAGTTGGAGATGAAGCACAACATAAGCAAGAAACACCTGGGGTCAAGAAGAAACTCCTTCGGAACATAGTTGATTCCCACACGTAGATCAGCGGCAGCACCAAGGTCAATAATCTTGAAGCGTCTTGATTCTAAAAGTCAACATTGGGTAAGAAAAATGACATAAGATCATCCTTGCACCTCAGTAACTATCATACTTATGAACCCAACTTAGCAAAGCGAACGATAGCAGTTACTTTTGCCCACCTTCAGAAAAAATGATGTTTTGCGGTTTAATGTCTCTATGTACAATGCCTGTTGCATGTAGGCCTCGTAGGGCAGTCAAAATTTGGCGCATAATTGTTCGAATGATTATGATCTCCCTTTCGACACCCTTAGGTAACTCAAGTGTTCCCATATTTAGCATCTCCCCAACCTATACAACAAACTTCGAACTTGCATGAACGCAAAAAATAAAAATATGCTCAAAATCGAAAAAAAAAACTCTAGTAGTTGCTACAAAACTTAGGCATCATATTGCATTATGCATGCTAAAAATTACAAACTGCAGTATAATGGCAGGCAAAACATTTTTCCCCAACTGTACTTCTAAAGGGTGTACACAAAGAACAAATTTTTCAAAAAATATTTTTGAAGCTTTAGAGAATGAACAATTGCATCACTAATGATTTGTTTTGAATGAACCAAGTACTAACGTTGTAGGGAAACTCTTTGCTGGCCATTAATTCTGCCAAGGTTGCCTCACCCTCATATCGCCAAACCAACCAAAACTCTGCTTTTTTCCCCTTCCTTGGGCTCTACAAAATTTGAAATCAAATTTCCAAATTACACTCTCTTGTATGTCAAAAATTTTCCATGCAACGGATAGTTCCATAAAATAAAACCAGCATTTGCTAATATTTACTACCCGCTTTCACAATGACCACGACCTAAGTGACTTGAGAAAGTTGCACAAATTCACCTCAAGGAAACTGTGGACATAGTCGGCGCATGTAGTGGAACATGCCCTTCGAACTCGTTCATTCATCCACGCTTCCACTTCACCATACTCGTTAGCTTTCTTGACCACTAGAGCATCAATCTGTCACTTGATATCAATACAAAGAACAAAGAAGAGCAGTGATACTACATATTATGCCTCCCACTCAACCCCGGATGGATAAGTGATAGCAGTAGTCAATCTTTGAAAAGATCACTAAGGAAAAATACCTCACCACATCCATGTGAATAACATGATCGATCAAGAAGTAAAACTACATAAAGAAATGTTTTCAGTTCTTTTGAAATGTTCTCATTACAGATTTGAAAGAGATCAGTTTAAAATGAAGCTCCTATAGTAACCTGTGCTATGTAGATGTTATCCTTCATGGCTATGAACTTTCTATAAGCAACTCATGATCACATGTAGCAAAAGTAGATAGACATCAACATTTTGATTGCTACTTAGTTCAAATACGACCTAAGATCCTTAACCCAGGGCAAACTGTCAACAAGAAAATTGTAAGAATTCTGATCATCTTGAAAATTGCTCCCAAACATACCACTCAATCCCTATTCTCAAAGCTTAAATCTAGGCATATGATACTATAAAAAGTCCATACGAGACTATCGTATCAACAATTACTACATGAACTCTGCCATCCAGATTGCATATACTTACCTATTCTCAAATTGATTATTTTGCAACGAATGATCAATACATAATGATTCTGATGAGGACAATTTTTGTGATATATTTTAGAATATTCCATATTGAAGTACAAGAACTTCTCATGTTGTTAGTCAGCAGCGTATCGTAATAGAAATGTATAAAATAGGTGAAAGATTGTTTGCTTGGTGGCTTGGTAGATATTGGAAAATTTACTACTAAAGTAGTGATGAACCATGTCCAGCATTGTAATTGATTGATTGTTGGAGTTATGAGCATATTCCAAATAGCTCCCGATTTAATGCTTGTGTTTGGCATCCCTGCTGTGTGGTCAATATTCTACAACCTCCTCCAAATTGCTCATTTAAGCAGCACATTTTTGCAGTTTCTAATCTTGTACTTTATTGCAGCTCTAGTGTTCCATCAATATAATAGTCTCAATCCTTAGATCACAATTGTGTTATGATGCTCTTTTTTCCTCTTTATATTAACACGGAGCACCATATTGTTTCGGAGCTTGGGCCTTCAATACTCATTTTGGCAGTTACTAGAGACATATAATAGTGATATGGTCATTAGTGAGATCCGAACCCTAAATTTCATATCGTAACCCTAATTTGGGCCTCAAAATTCATGAATAGGTCCTTAAGGCTTCATATCAATAGTAGAGAATATTTTAAATTAGTTGATTAATTCCTCTTTCCAATTCCACTAGTTCTTTTGGGACTTTATCTACTTGTCATATTCTGATAGCCAAAATGTAAAATGCAATCTTGGCAAAGCGGCTAAGGGTAGCACATGATACAAAGTTTAAATCCATCTTCATTGAGAACATTAGAACTATCTCAGTTCATCGTGTGTGTTCTAGGAGAAATTCTGATTTTCTAGTTTTCTCTTAGTTGTCAAATTTTGGATTTGATTGCATGTTTGCGTATCCATCTCCAACTCATTGAAGGCAAGCTATCAAATTATTTCATGTACTTGGTTTGGCACATAACGGCTAACCCAAAAACAGAACTACTTTTCGTTTTATTCCATATCTTCAAAGAGTTACTGCATTGGAGGAGACAAATCTTGGTCATTAATGATACTCTTGAATTGCTCTCTCGTCATCTACAGCCCTACATTAGCAAGGACACCACTTCCCTTGGTACACTCCAACTACACATATTGGCATCCATGGGTATATTTATGGACTCTTCCTGAATGAAGTTGTCATTACATCAGACATGATATATAATGTGCCTACATGCAGCGAGCTTAGGAGGACTGGTTAGGGGTCAAGCTTGATTTCTAGCGACACACTTGCGTTGCATGACCGACACAAAGATACTCGAACATGGGCTTACCACCAAGTCTCGATACCCATTTGGACAACTTTAGGTATCCTCACAACAACTTTAAGTGGAGATGGGTAGATTGCAGTGGATTGCCAGAGAGGATCTGATGTGCCAACTCTTTACTCTTGGAGGACCAGAACTGATGCCAAGAACTATTTGCCGGATTTATTTTGAGATACAGATTCATTACCACTAATTATACCCAGAACATCAATCATTGATCTCCTATGAGGACCCAGTATGTGTAGCATCGGTGATCAGAGAGATGTTCTGCCTTCGCCGAGAGACTAGCAGAAAGGACATACCTACAAAGGGTCCTACTTGAGAATCACCTCTTTCTTTCCCAGACGACGCTCCAAAAAGAACGTAGATTGTAATGATGACTTTGGTATATGACTACTCAAGTTCCACATACAGATCATAGACGCCAATGACTTATGTTGCCCATAGTCACACGAACCCCATCCCGCATTGCTGCCCACGAATCAGAACAAGGAATGGCGGTATGACACATGTGCAAGCATCAGACACCTCCCCAGCCTCCATCAATTGGAATTACAGCTTCTTTCCTACCATTGAGTCAGAGAGGTACTAACTTAAGACACTTCTCTAGTAGACAAAGCTAGCGCTTTGCACTTCTAAGTGAGAAGACGTATTTTAGCTTATGTTATTGCCTTGTAGATTTTATTATTCGTTTCGTAGACGCATAACACGTTTGCACTCCCTAACCTATGTACTTGTTCTGGTCTTATGTACCCTGTCGATACTACAAGTTATTAGTTATTACTAACCTCTCTCTCTCTCTCCATAGCTACGGTAATAATGTCACTTACCATACACTACACAAATTTCTGGGTCCTATTTGGATAGGTCTAGAAGCAGCCGAACTAGTTCCAGCAGCCTGTTACAAAAATGCTTATAATTGTACCACTTTGATTTAATCCCTTTGATGCACTATTTGAAAAGTTACCAAAATTCCATGCAAAGTCCACTGATTTTAATGGACATAAAAGCTCGGATCAGAATACGGGACTTGTAAAATTCTGCAATAGATAAGCTTGCCAAGTGCTTGCATAGCACACTAATCCAAAAAGCTCAATAAAAAACGACTTTTATGCAACATAATCATATTAGCTTTGTCATCCTCAACCAATCATAAGTAAAAATTATAGAAACTATAAGTGATTTTTATTCTTGATCTCACCTTTGCCTTCTGTGGACTTGCAAAAGAAGCCTTGTACACAGTGCCAAAAGCGCCTTCTCCAATTTTCTTGCCCAGAATAAAATCCTCCTGGCATGCCCAGACCAATTTCAAATTTCAGTGTACAAAGCCCACGATATCACTCAAACCAAGCCAAAACCTTTCTTTGCCAAGACTGTTTCTTGCAAAAATGAGACTGCTTACAATTACTATTCAAGATCACTCAAACCAAGTATAAACGTTTTTTTGCCGAGACTGTTGCTTTGCATAAATGATAATGCTTACAGTTGATCTCCAGATCACTCAAGCCAAGCAAAAACCTTTCTGTGCCAAAACTGTTTTTTCTTTGAAAAAGTGAGACTGCTCAACATAACTGTGTGAACCCACCTTGTTGTATGAGGGCCTAAAGAGCTGCTCCAACGGCGCCAGCAAGAACATGTCCCAAAAGCCGGGCGCAACCCCAGGTGTAGCCCACAGGTATGCCACCGCCAAGAGAGTGAGCAACATCCCTGGAGGCGTCAGCTGCAGTGCATTTGATTTAGGCAAAGTGCTTCTGTATACAATATCTCCGCATTCCATCACCGTACAGGGAAGCCCAACTCCCACTCCTAGCACTATCCCATGGATGGCTTGCGCCCACTCTGTGCTTGCCCCACATTTCACAATCCGAAGCCTTTTGCCTGCTGCCCGCAATGCCTTCAATTCAGCATGTTGGTGTCTTGGTGATAGTGCATGGCGCTTGGGAGAGCTTTCTCTTGGTTTAATTCTGGTTAGCAAGCATGTCAAGCATGCGTTGGTGAGGGAAAAGCTTCCAGCTTCTAAACCCATTTCCAGAATTAGTGAAGAATCAAGTTTCTAAACCAATTCCCAGCATCTCGTTTCACCGCTCGCTCTCTCTGTCTCTCTCTCCCTCGATTATGGAATAAACTGATTTCCTAATTCTCTACATAATGCAAAAAAGACTACTGCCCCTCAAAGATCTTGGTACTTGCACAGTAGCAAATGTGTGCAAGAATGAGTTGGAAGAGAGAGCAAAGAGAGCAGAAAACATGTCATGGCCTTGTTGATGCATAGGCAAATTTCACAAAATGTCTTGAACTGAATTTACAATCCCTCTCTCACTCACTCACTCTCTCTCACACACACACACATCTGAAATTACTCTGTTTATGGTTGATGAGTGAATAGCTGATGATGGCGAGAGGCTGCCTGAGCGCCCAAATGAGCAAGAAAGAAGGAAAGGATTTAGCGTTGAGGTAGGAGAGAGAGAGAGAGAGGAGATGGAGAGAAAGATGAGTGAGTGGTGGTGCTCTTTGGTGGGTTTGTGAGGGTGGGTCCCAACTTTGTTGTCAAAGGGAGTCTATTGCTTTTCCAAAACTATAACCAGTTCAAGGGCTTCTTGGGTTCCCTTATACTCTTTCCTATTGTAAGCACAAGGAAGAGGTAATGAGGCCAAAGAACATGGCTCTTAGGAAGATGAGGAATGGTAACAAGACATATGGTCAAATAAGGTGTTGTATCCATGCCCTTGCTTGCATCTTGCCTATGTAGCATCAAACTTTAAACCAACTTTAGCTAGTATTTCTTATGTGTGTGTGTGTGTGTGTGTGTGTGTGTGTGTGTGTGTGAGAGAGAGAGAGAGAGAGAGAGAGAGAGATGTGAAGTTGGCTTGGGAGCTCCAAAATGCTTCCAAAAGACTCATATGGGTGGCACTCTCATCCCAAAGCAAGTGGCTAAGTTCCCATTCTAACATAAACACATGAACTACCAAAACATCATTGTATTCTTAGTGGGAGGGAGGCAAAAAATGCCAACAAAACTATGAGGGGAGAAAGATAGCCAAAAATTGTAAGTTAGAAATGTTTTAAGAGCAACTCAAAGACTCAACTCCCTTTACTAGCATGATTTTGACGGCACACCCGACTCTTGTTATTGGCCTTGGAGACCATGATGGATATACCTTCTCACCTTAATTCATTAAGATGAATGAATTGGAGTTGATAACAATTCATACACACAACTGATTTAGATCCATTCATTTGCTATAAATACTTGTATAGTCGCATACTCTGCAGAAATACATGTGTTTTCGAACAGTTTGAGAAATACGTGAAAATTGCAAACATGTTGCAACTCGAGGAATCTTGAATCAACAATTGTACTCTGATCGACATTTGTTGAACCCATCGAAGACACTCGACTCAACAATTGTCAAAGTTGTTATTGAGTCGACCATCAACTATCAATTTGACTGCTGACTATCGAAGTCGACCATCTATCTTCACGCCCCAATGATTTTCGCAGAATCTCCAGCAGAACATATTATGTCCAATAGCGACTGCTAACAACACGTCGTGCCTTAATCTAGATTGTAAATCTATCTAGTAAGCATTATTTTAATTACACTCTTACCATGTATAAATATTCAATAACAGATTGGTGTAAATTATGATGATGAATCGATCAGACATTCAATCAAAGCGCAACTATTCGATCATTCTCTTGGTTTTCAAAGTATCATTTCAGGAAGATCGCGTATCTGAATGCACTCAAACTGTACACGTACTTTTGAATTAATCAAATCGTTTCCAATAAACAGAGTCGTGTCTGTGTAAGTGTCGTGTGTTTTGCTTTCTGTTTTATTTGATACATCACATGTTAACATAATTCATAGACCAAATCCTTCTTGTGATTGACAATTAAATGTTGATGGTAATGTTTTAGTTCTGATCTGCCTGCTTGATTTGTTCACATTTCTGCATCTTATCAAATTTGTGCATGTCTACGAAACCAATTGTATCGATCCTTGCAGCTTCGAAGCTCGGATCAAGTAGAACCACTATCGATTATCGACAACAGTTTGAACCCGATAGACGTCGATTCATGCACCAAGGAATCCTTGTGTTCCATAGAGTTTTCCCAACAAATGGATAATTGAAACATGTCCTTTATTGGAAGCCTTTACATGTGCAAAAAAAAATGATAAATATCCGCTCATTTTTTCTTGCTAGAATTCAGATTTTTTTTATTCTAGTATGGCTTTCAAGTGGGCATTCACCCTATGAACATAACCCAGTACATTGTGCACGCTTGAAACCGATACTGCTTGATACTGCTTTCGAGCACACAAGATCTGTTGTTTTCTATTCAATTCTGCTCCACGCTGTTGGAATTTTAATTCCACTTCAACCATTCATGCCAATGTATTTGCTACCGACTATTTCTTTCATGTATCCATGACAAAGTCCTAGACCTAGTTATTTGCTCGGGAATCTACTATAGTTGGAGAACCTTTAGATTTACACACAAGTTTGAGACAGGGTTCGTGACTCTATTGCAAGTCGACCGAGTGAGTCAAAGAGTCATCTTCGACAATCTACACCTTCGAAAAATCCTTCGACAACCAACAATCGAACTATTGACTCGACACTCTTCCAAAGACATTCAAACCTAACAACAAACTAATGTCTCAAACTGTCGCTATTGGTTTTTCATGCCCACTTTACCTCATGATCAATCCAAAGACTTCTGGCGTGTTATAGAGTAATTACATTATGTACATATACAAAGTTAGATGCACATAACAGAGAGAGATATTATCAGAATGTTATCAAATAATCAGACACAGATGTACCGATCTATCTGATCTAGAGCTTCGACCTAGTGACATTATTATTGTCTTAAGCCTAGCATTATTGATCAACTCTAAGTCGTTCCTCTAGGCTTGTATATTGATAAGTAGATTTCTTTATAGCAATCGCATGTACATTCGTGCATCTTAATTATACTATGTGTTCTTCAAGTCACTGTATAATGGGTGAAAGATTATTGTTGTTTCTACATTTTTGTTTTTGAACTGAGTACTTACTACTCTCCTTGTGTGTCATATCGAATGAGTTAAAGAGCAGAATCACGATTGTCCTTGAAGCCTTCGAACTATGTATCTATGGTTGTCTAAGACACCTACTAACTCATCGATTAATCAACCATTTCTGTTGTGACAGATGATCTAAACACGATGCTCTTAATTTACTAAGTCTTCTACAGCGCTAATTGACAGTTTATCTATGTCACTCGACACTCCGAACTATCACCCACCTTGCACCTCATTTCCAACAGTGGTATCAAAGCTTGTGTTGATTTTCATAATTTTTTCCAGTTATTTACCTTAATAGACACATGGAGCAATTGTCTTTGGGAATTCGACTCATTGAGCGATGTTAGAAGATTCCTATGAAGATTCTTTTAACGGATTCTAGATGCTAAAAGAGCCTAACGAACATCAAGCAAATGAGTCGAGCCACCAAACTACGTTAAAGAGCGTCGACAAATCTCCGAGGAGGAGTTCCAGAATCCATATGTACCAGGAACGCCAATGCCAGAGAAGTCGACAAGTAGCAAACCGGTCAATGAGCAAAAACAAAGCCCAGTGCCTCACCAACATATTTTACGGCGACGGGAATCAAAGCATGGCCAAGTCGCCATAAAGACTTAGATCTATTTGTAATGTAACGTCAAACACCCATAGAATGTGCATTGTACTCTTAAGCCTATGGCACAAGAAATAAAAGTAGATCTATACTCGAATGGGCCTCAAATGAAAAAGGACCCAAGTAGTTTATAATGCAATTTGGCTTAAAAAAATCTAGATAGTCAAGTTCTTATGGCACATGGTTTTTGGGTGAACCATCAACCCTAACCCTAGCCTTGTCTATAAGGAGGGATGTGACACTTTGTAATCACTTTTCATTGTAAAGAAGAGAGATTGAGAGAGCCTTTTCTACTTTGTGAAGCCCTCCTTTTTTGCTTATGTATGATTGATTGTGGATGAATGAATGCTTGTTTGTTGTTGTTTAATCATGCTATCACACTCTTGACTGATCATTAGCATTTGCTTTCATCCAACCAATCCACAAAATCACACATTTGCAAAATAGATGTTAGAAATCCCTTTGGAGTGATCATTAAGATCCATTAGGTAGGATTTCCCTTTCATTGTTCACCTCCCTTGAGAAGATCAACCTCAAGAGGAGAATATCTAGAACCATAGAGTCGTAGAAGCCTAAATAAGCCAAGAAACCAAGATCCAAGAAGAGGAAACCCCAAAAAGAAGAAGTAAGAAGATAGGAATCTCACACCCACATCTAAGCAATTCCACCATTAGATCCTACACCAAGATTGACACCCTTGGTAGGCTTAGAATCCATCTTTAGCTCGTAGTTTATCCCTCTTCCCATTGGATCGAAGCCTATACTACACCGATACTCACCCGGTTGGAGATCCTAGCCCCTTCTTTGCCCTCTTGATCACACCGATTAGGGAGGTACAAAAAGGGTCCAACAAGCAATTCAATGACGACGACTTTCACATGTGGAAGTATCGCATGAAGATATTATTAGAGAAAGATTTATGGGATGTGGTAGATGGATCTTCAATCCTACCACAACAAGATGTTGATCTCATAGCCAAATGGAAATCCAAAAATGGTACAGCTCTTGCATTGCTATCCATGAATCTCAAGGATTCACAAATATCACATATCAATAGTAGTGAGACATCTAAGCAAGTTTGGGAAACTCTCATAAGTCTGTATGAGAGCCAATATGTTACCACTCGTCTATTTTTGCATAAGAAATTCTTCTCATGCAAGATGTTAGAATTGAATCCAATTAGTAACCATGTTAATCACACATACTTTAAAGTCAAATACTCAACAACCATCATAGTACGAAAATCAACATGTCAAACTCTTCTACAAATACTGCAAGAAGAAAGGTTATGATATAAAGGACTGTAAAAATCCTAGCAGCCAAGAACCAACATGCTCATACTGTAGTCACTAATGCTTATAAAAAAATCCAACCAAAAAGCTATTCATAGCATAATCGAACAATCACTTAGATTCCATTTGATGGTATCTCGACTCAGGTGTGTCACAACATATGACATCCCAATGAGATTGGTTTACAAAGTTTTCTTCAACACATCATGACAACATCATTCATCTTGGATTTTAGCTCCCTAAAGATCGAAAGCAAAGAAACAGTTACCATCAGATTCAATAATGGTTCATCTCAACTTATCAAGAATGTTTTATATGTTCCAACCTTGACCAAGAACTTACTATCAATAAGTCGAATTGCTTATCGAGGCCACACTATCACATTCGATGCAAATCAATGCCTCATTCAAGACAACAACTCGAAATTTCTAGTCAAAGGGTATAGAAATGGTCATCTCTATAGATTAAGTCATGAATGTGCACTCTTTTCAGAAGAAAAATCTCTATCGACTCCTTCATCAGACAAGAGTATTCTATGGCACCAATGTTTAGGACATCTTTATATGAAAGCTATAACTTATATGTTTTGCAACCGACTTGTCAAAGGCTTAGACATCAACGAGTCCTCAATGAAACAGACTTGTGAGACTTATATTCTTAGCAAACAAGCAAGGTCAAGATTGTCTAAAGCCCAAGCTCATAGAGCTAAAGACATTTTGGATCTTATTCACTATGATCTATGTGCCTTGATGCAGATCCCATCATGCGAAGGATCGATGTATTTCATTACATTTATCGATGATTATTCTTGACAAACTCTATCACAAATCAAAAACATGTCTGTGTTTTCAACAATTCAAACGACTATCTAAAACTCAAATAGGAAGAAAGATCAAATCTCTAGGCATAGATGGAGGGGGGGAGTTCATTTCAAATAAAACGAATGACTTTCTAATATTCATACTACCCTTGGAAAAAATTTTAACTTTAGAAATTCTTCAATAAATCTAGTCTTGATATTCATAGCGTTTGGAGATGGTGCTCCTCTGGTCAGATGCTCTGAATTTGGGACTACGGTAATATGGAACCATCTGATTCTGCGCTTTGGTTTATGACATTTTGCACTTTGTTTTGAATTCAAACTTCTTTATAGGATCATTCATTATGATCCATTGGAACTTTTTTTACAACATACCATCCACCAACTCTCATCTTGGACCATTATTCATTTTAGCTAAAACAGTTTCTCTTTGAAACATGAAGAACTAACCTGCAATCATCTTCAAATCGATGATACGAGTGTACCCAGGAAAAGAATACGGTTTTGATACATGAAGTAAAGTTCACAAATAATTTTCTAGGTTCTCTAGTCTTCAATTTGCTCCAACACCTTGCATACTTCAATGGGCAGGCCCGCATTCATGATGCATGAAATCCATGCACGTTGTTGCTCTGAAAGCCTGTCGCGTGGACCCTTCACCTCCACCAGCTTAGCCTCTCCTCGTTGACGATGCAGATTGATTGTAGGATTAAGAAAGTTGGCACCTTTTGAAATAGTCGAGTAAAGACTGCTTGTGCTAATACATGGACACTGGAATATTCTCAGATTGTGGAAAAGTGATGTCAGGATCAGTTGATAACGACAACAGCTCTAGTCATGAGAATCTCAGCACGTAGCAGAATTCTGATTAAACTAACTGGTAGTTAACACTTAGACATCTTTAGATTTTGGCGGGTATAAGCTTGGTACTGAAAAAGACAGAAAACGTTTTTCCAAGTGGGTGATAGGATATAAGGAAGTAATAGCGAGCAAGAAGTCTAACGATGAATAAGCTCTACTTCCTCTTTAATCTTTGATTAGGATTACACTTTTTCCTCTATAGTCATCTTTGATTAGGATTACACTTTTTCCTCTGTAGTCATTGCATGGCACGTTGATTTTTCATAATAAAGATTTTTCTCTTTTGTTCAACGTAGTATTATCACAAATTTTGCTTGAATATCAGATATTAGATGTGCATGCTGTGACTGCAAGTGGTGCATGTGGTTCTCTTAATCTTCATTATCAAAGGTTATGGGCCCACAATGCTAGCGTGTTCTATAGCTGTAGAGACTTAATCATACGTGTTCTATCTGGAAATCAGTATTAGAGAAAGCATTAGAGGAGTTCTCAATATCAAAAAGACCCTTTAAGGAATGCCATGTAGGATATAGAAAAATATCAAAATAAAAAAAATAATATTTTTTATTTGCTTGCCCACACCACTCCCAAGGCCTCCCCAACTCCCAATGATCTAACCACAGTGTCTATAGTCACGGTTAAGAACTGTTAACAGTTTGCAGTCTAACTTGACTAAATTCAAAAATATTCCCTCCATTGGTTACGAAAAGAGCAATATTTTCACTGGATCTAGAGTATGACCGCCAATTCGAATCAGGAAAAATTGCAAAATATACATATGCATTCCTTCCACGAGAATGGAAATATGAGCACCAACTACCTATTGGAATGAAAAAATGAGCGGCATTTCCAAATTTGAATCAAGCATACAAGCATGGAGATTGGATTGATGGTACATAGTATATAATATAATCAAAGATGAGTATTTTGTTTTGCTTCATAGAATCTGGTCATAGTACTTTGATGCACCTGATTACTCTATTATTTTTTTTATGATGACATTATATCATTTACATGTGGATATCCCTATTGATTTGGCACCTTTGTAAGAAGAGGAGACAAAGGAATTCAAATATTTGTTGAGGATCGTTCTCGTTACAGGGCAGAAGGAAAAAGAACTTGGATTTATGGAGAGATGAAAAACATTATATCCACAAGATCCAAGCACTTTGACACATCCCACATTCTCTTCAATAAGTCATTTAGTTACATGGATATGCAATGGGCATAGTGGATTACTAGGATATTGTGAAAGATTGTAGGACCATGGAAAACAACTTTATATGAATAAAGTTCACTTTTTAGAAGGTGAGTTAATTTGGATATCCTCTTATTGTCAGAATAGAGATTGTCATCTCCAAAAGATGTTAGAAGAAAATGAACAACTTAAAAAAAAAAATGAATCATTACAGAAGATAACAACCAATATCAAATCAGAACTAGAGCAAATGCAATCAATTTTACAGTCTATTCGTATTAAAAACTTACAATTATTGAAGGATGTGGATTTGGCAAAGAAAAAGGCTGAAAGTAAGAAGCGAAAGTGACAAAGTTGCAAGGATATTCAAACGCTTTCAAAAGGAGGTTATCGAAATAGAAGGATCCGTGCATTTAAGTAAGCATATTCTGAGTTTTGTAAGTTTTTCAATGACATTTGGATTTAATTTCAGCTATGGTGATATTCTGTTAACTATCTATTTTTTTTGCAGATCTACATTAGTAGGTCCTCAGAATATTAAAGACAATGATTCACTAGGAATGTCATTGGACACAATATTGACTTGCAAATCCACTGAGCGTATCATGATGAACAATAGGATTTCAAATGTAAAGTGTAAAATAGCAGAGTCTTTGATGGTGGACATTAAAAAAAAATTAGATAAGACTATAGTTCAGGGTGCTTGTGATTTTGCAGGTATTAGCAGGGAAGCACATGCAACAATATTTAAACTAATTAGAGAAGCTTTTAAGCAAGTTCAAATTAGAAAAGTCCCAATTCCTAGGACATATCACTTGAAGAAAGAGAGGGATACATTAAGCATAGGTATGCATAAGATCACTAGAACTCCATTTCATATTGAGGAGGTGTATGAAACCGATGGAAGATCGATATTCTATAATTCATCAAACAATTTATTTGTTGATCTAAATTACTTGCTGAGATACATCGTCACATTCTATGATATCACCTATGAAAAGGTGAATGGCAAAATAATCATAGTACTTAAGTTAGATGATAGATGAGTCAGAAATTGTGAAAGGGTAGAAGATGGAGAAGGTTAGTATAACTCTCATGAATGGTGTTCTATCACAAACAAGGAACCAAGAAGATGTCAGATTCAGTGTCCAGTCAGAAAATGATATATGGTGGTTGGCAGCGTTTCAGGTAGCTAGCCTCATTATTACATTACATTCATTGAATAGTATTAATACATTGTAAACTAAGTCTGATTAATTCTTTGGACAGGTGCTGAAAGAGGATCATGATATATTATCATGGATATTCTCAAGGACATCTTATCCTAGGATCATCAAGGACCATATGGATGGAGGACTTTTCAATGTTCCAGGAGTTGGAGACTTCAATGTTGAATGGCACTTGGCAGGTGATTTGAAAACATTGAAATGTATGTATAATGTCTCTCACGGTGCTACATCAAAACACCCTTGTTTGTACTGCATGAAAATGGCAAAAGATGTAACTAGGAGTACAAGAATTACTAGAGAATATACAGATCCAAACTGGAAGCCTGTGCTGCCTATCCCCTTAAAAAATGTTCATGTTTGCACTCTTCATGCAAAAGTTAGATTAATAGAAAAGATCATTTATCTTCATATAGTTTTTGCTTGGAATACTAAGCCAGCATCATTAGCAAAGAAAGCTATCTCTCGATTAGAAGATGTTTTATCAAAAGCGCCTTCAGGAGGCTGCTGAAGATTACATTAGCCTTTTTTTTTAGGATTCTTTTTTGCTTGCCATCCATTCCAAGAGGGTTACCATAATGCCCAAGGATTTTCAGCTCCTAAAGAGGATGAGGGATAGGTACTGTAGGTTACATATATCTCAGCCTGCTGCTCCTAGACCAACTCCTGTAGATAGGACTGATCTTCCTATGAAGCGTCCTAGGAAGCAAACAGCCCCCAAGCATGCTCCTAAGAAAGTGAAGCCTAACCCTTCAGATTCTGTGAAGCCTAACCCGGAATCCATTGTAGATAACGTTGCTGTTGATAATGCTGTAAGTATAGCTACCTCTATTTTGGATACCCCTTCAATTGTTGTAGATACTACATATCCACCTCCTCCTCCTCCTCCTCCTCCAAATTTTTATACATATATAGATTCAGAGGATTATCTTAATTTTGAGAAAGACATATCCAATGCTATAGATACTATTGGTACTCCTTTTTGCTTTAGACTAGATGAAGTTGATTTTAGTATTAATTTTAGAGTTATAGATTGCTTGGATCTCAAAGTCAGACGGGCTCCTATCAATGATCCTGTGATAAAGTCCGGGCTCACACTCTTGCAATATGACATTGCAAGAGATTCATCAAATGAGTTGCTGGTGCTGAGTATCTTTCTGCTTCAGGCCTTCGAGGAGAACAATGACACATTGTCACAGTGTCTGACAAGTGGATTCACACCAGCAACAAAGTATCTGCTCATACTTTATCATACGAAGTAAGATATATTACATGCTTCTTGCTGTTTTATGCATTAACATTGGCATTGTCAATGGAAATAGTTCTCAGAATTGCAGCTAAAGAAATTTCAATCTTATTTTGCAGTGACCACTAGAGTTTAAACCTGATCTCTTCTATTAAGATCTCTGTTAATAATATTATTAAAGGTTTTTATGTCAAGATGAATTCGGCGAGAAATATGCATAGAGATGTAGATATGTACCTTTCATATCTAAGTAAATATATTCCAACAGACGTTCCCCATTCAGTGGACGCACTTAAATCCAATTTTATGCTCACTGGAATCAGACTAACTCTCGCAAGCTCTTCTGTGTCCTGGTCTCTCTGAGATGGAACTTCAGAATCCTCTACGAGAGTTCTTGACCACTGTAATTGAAAATTTTGTTGTCTGCGAGGGTTCACTAGTACTTTCCTGTCTTTTTTTTCACTAGGAACTCTCACACAGTCACTTAGATATCAAACTAACTCTTGCAAGCTTCTCTGTGTCCTGGTCTCACTGAGATGGAACTTCAGAGGACTCTGCGAGAGTTCTTATAAAGATTTGAATTTTTTACGGTTTTTTCAAGGGTTATTTGAGTTTTTTATGATTTTTCTCTGATTTTTAGAATCTGCTTGGATCTAACTCTCGCAGGCTTCTGCAGGTCTGGGACAGTACCCTGGAGCTGCTGCCAGTCATGCAAGGGTTAATTCTCATTGAATCTGGAGATATAAAAATCTGATGAGATTTTAAGCTCTTTTTCCCTCCAAAATACAAATTGGTGTGTTTTTTGGGTTTTTGGGCTGGTTGGTTTGGGTTTCAAGCCCTTAGAGGCTGTTCAAGGCCTGCTTTACCCTTTCACACCTCCTCCGCTAGCTATGAACAGTCCAAACACAAAAAAATACAGAAAACTAACTCTAAACTCCCAAAAATCTACCTAAACTACTCTAAAAAGCAAGAAAATAGCTAAAGTGCAACTAAATTAGTTAGTGGAAACCTATCCCCGACAACGACACCACTTTAGGGTCGAAGATCTCGCGAAGTATAGCCCTCCCGCCTGTCAAAAAGGGTTAGATCACTGGATAGGTACCTAACTATGCATAGATGCTACTTTCAGTTACTTTCCTACTTTCTCCCTTAACTCTACTCACCACTAACACTACTATCCTTTAACTCTCTCCTCTACACTAACATTCATCATGATTTGGGTGAAGGGAAGGGATAGAAAAGAAGAGGTTTAGAAGAGAGAGAGAGAGAGAGAGAGAGAGAGAGAGAGAGAGAGAGAGAGAGAGAGAGAGAGAGAGGGTGGAGGTTAGCTCAAATGCTCCTTATGCTTGCTAATGGAAAAACATTCACTATGGCAAACAATAAACATGAAAATAGAAAGCAATGGAAAACACAATCAAGAGCATTAACAAGTAGTGAATAGCAAATGAGGATGCTTCTCTTCCAAAATAGTAGAGTTTTCTCCTTCTCATTAAGCATAAAAAATAGTGTACAAATGGTGCATTTTTATAAAATGGAAAGGTCGTTGCCCCTCAATCCTATTGGCTAATATTCACAATGATCCTATTCATTCATCTTGGACCCAACTTGATCCAAGAGTCCACAAAAAGTACATTAGAAATCACAAGATTCATGTGAGTCCCAATTTGGACCCAACTCTAAAAAGTGATCTCTAAGTCTAAAAATGACATTGGGCCTCTAGTTTTATTTTAATTCCAAGGCCCAAGTCATGTTTATTTTATTTACAACTTTATTTGCGTGCTCATTGGGCCATAGGCTTATACATAGAGAATGCCATGCCCTCGCAACACATTTTATTGAATGATTTTATTTATTTACACTTTGTTGGGAATACCCCCAACAATCCCTGGCCCTGTACACCTAGAAGAAAGACTATTCCAAGGGCAAGAATCAAATGCAGCAATAGCAGCAGCAGAAGCCTCATACTCAATCAAAGAGCAATGGATTGCAAAAGAAGCTCTTTTGCAGATACTATAAGAGGGCTAACCATGACATCAAGGAGTGTCGCATCCGCATCTACAACAAGGAAAAGAAGCAACAACAACATGCAGCCAAACTCCTCCATTGTGGTGGAACTCAAGGAGCAAGATTCTGATGGAGACAAACCATCACACCAATTAATGGCTTTCAACAAGTAGCTATCAAGAGTACGACAGCTGGTACCTAGACAGTAGCACTACCCAACGCTTAACTCCTCAAAGAGAATACTTTACTGAATGTATGGCTTTAGCTACTACTTCTCATGAATATGTAAAGGATCATGCTTTACTATGGCTTAGTCGTTTTGGACATGCTAATACAAGATGTGTTTCCTTACATGGATTGTAATAATTTCGTTGATGGATTGTATTTTCCTCTTTTATTAGATAGGAAATCATTATTATGTGAATCTTGCATTTATCTCAAGAAGCAGATTTTCCATAACACATTCCATCAAGACAAAACATGTATTATATCTTCTACATATATTTTTTGTCGAAACTACATGGTAGAACAACTCAGTCAGATCTATGCTACATCAAGCACATTTACCTTCGAAGTTCTAGGCAAAAGCTATAACCAAAGCTTGTTATGAACAGAGCAGATCCAGCAGTAGAGTCATCAACAACAAAAAAAACTCCTTATGAAGTATGGCATCAACACAAGCCTAGTGTTAAAAATTCTTGGTTGTATATGTTTTGTTCACGATTCTAAGCAGCTTAGGAAGAAGATGGACCAAAGGTCAATAAATGTGTTTTTCATTGCTCAAGGAACATACACTCTATGGCTTTCAACAACCAAGGTTTCAAGCTGAAATGGTAGCATTTTTGTCGGCACCGAACACCATGTCACAAATCCATTTTACGAAACCTATGCATGCATGATCCTTCAAATAACTAACTTTGTAGCCCTTTGTTTTCTGATAGATTGAATCTTCTCCTTCTGATAAATCAAACCATTTGTCCAGCAGCTCTTTGTTGAACCCTAGACTGATAGCCCGAAACATTCCGCATACTCTTCTCTTGTAAGCTCGACAGTACGACAACGGACTGAGAAGTAGCATACATTTTTTCTGATTTTTGCTCCATCTACCATTTCATTACAGATATCTACTAATAGTAGCAAGTTGTCCTTCCTATTCTCCATTCTTCATACGAAATTTTTGTCCTTGCTTTCCATGCACGACTGGATGCCATTTCTCTGTAAAATAAAAATGAGAAATTCACAACGCTACTATAAAATCAAAAGAAAAACACTTCGTAGGAAGAAATCAGAAGATCATTTGCAAAATGCGCTATGGTGATAATAGGAAGGATAACAAGGAAAAGTGATGGAAGTGACAAGAGAGGCCCAAATCACTCTAAATTTGGGTGATGTCAGCATAGGACAACTAATATTCCCAACAGTTATGATAACAGAAACATTAGTAATAGGCATACAACAACCATCATTTGGAAGGATCGCAAAAATCAATAAAGGATCGAAAATCTTAAAGAAGCTCAAAAAATAACCTTTGGGTCGAAAAATTTAAATGATCGATTTTATTCGAATGTATCCGACCCAAGATTGGATCAGATTGGGTCTAGTATTTTTTGATCCATAAATTTTAATACTCAGTATAATATTTTTTGATTCATGAATTTCGATACTTCATCTTAAGTACATGAATTTGACCCTAGTCAATAAATTCAGAAATCCTAAAAAAAAATCCTACTTATATAAAGCCTCTCCTCCCCCTCAAGTAAGGATACGTCCTCGTTGACTGAGAAGAGAATATTAATAATAAATTAAAGAATTAAAATTGAAAATTTCTATAAATGTTCTCTTGGAAAAACATAGATTTTGATTTGCTTAAATAAAACCAAGAGATTTATTTGCAAACTATTTACTATGGTTGGTGGTACCTTTTAATACGAGAGTCATTTACTCTTGTATCAAGTAGATTTCATTCAAGATCTGCCAGTTGGATCAAATTATTTAAAAATACTTCAATGACTTTGTATGGCCCCATCCATCTTGTATGTAGTTTTCTTGAAAATTTCAAATGTCTATTATCATATAATAGTGCCAAGTCACCAGCTTTCAGAGAAATCTTCTTTAGACGTGTGTCGTATTGTTCCTTTCTCTTTTTCTACACCAATACTATTTCTTGTAGAGCACAGAATTGATCCTTCTCCAATCGAGAAATCTGATGTAGTCTTTCATTGATAATGTTATGTGATTCATCATGAAGAAATAGGATCTTTGGGTTCAGTAGTTTCTAGTCTCAATAAATATTCGACATTCGCATGATGTTTGTCAAGTTGAATTTCTACTGTATAATCAAACGAGCAATTCGACCCGATAAGTCTGGTTTATTAACTAGATATTTTATACTGTGATGGTCGACATGAAATGTGAATGCATAACTCAATAAATAGTGTCGAAATTTCTTTATTGAATAAATCATTCCCAAAGTCTCTCGCTCAGTAGCAAAGTAATTCTTTTCAGATGTAGATAATTCTCTGCTTGTATAATATATAGGATAATTTCTTTTGGCATCATTAAGAATGCTTCCAATTGCAAAAGAAGAGGTGTCCACATAAACATGGAATCATGGGGTTGTAATATTGAAGCAGTCTTCAATTTAATTTTCAATTACTCAAAAGACTTTTGGCAATCTACACTCCACTCTCAATTACCATCTTTCTTTAATAACTTGCTCAAAGGAGCTGCCAGTATGGCATAATCCCGAATAAATATTTGATAATAGCCCAAATGGCCAAGAAAACCTCTTAACTCCCTCAGATCGGTCGGGGGTAAGAGTGCATCAATAACTTTGACCTTATCTTGATCAACTTCGATACCTCGTTTTGAAATTTGATGACCCAAAAGAATGCTTGCAGTCATCCCAAAATAACCTTTCTCGGGTTGCCATTGAAGCTTCTCCAAATGTTCTTTATGTGAACTGAAGATACAAAAATCATCTATAAATATTTCCAATTTTTTTTTTTCAAAAAGTCTTGAAATATGACTGTCATCATATTTTGAAACATGGCAGGTGCGTTGCAAAGTCCAAATGGCATTCTTTTATATGCGTAAGTAAAAAGAAAATCTGTTGTAAAAGTCATTTATTCTCGATTCTCTGGTCTAATTTGAACTTGATAGTAACCAGAAAAACCATCCAAAAAATTATATCTTTTGAAATTAACAACTTTATCCAATATCATATCTGTGAATGATAAAAGATGATAATCCTTTTTCGTTGCTTCATTTAAATTTTTGAAATCCTGACATACTCAAATTTTACCAGTTTTCTTCTTTGGAACCACCACAATGGGTGATACCCATTCATTGCTTAGAACTGGATAAATTATCCTAGCTTCAAGAGACTTATCTAGTTCTTCTTTCACCATCAGGAAATATTTAGAATTTAGTCTGTACTGCCTTTGTCGAGTTGGTAGAGCATCTGTCTTTAAATCAATTCGGTGCTCTCCAAACCTGCTAGGAATACTTTTTAAATCCTTTAAGTCCTGCGCAAAAACATCTATAAAGCTCTTTGGTAACCTGTAATAAAGATTACCATCAAATTTCGATAAGTGAACAAAAATGTTCACTTCTTTTCCCTGCTCAAGAAGTATTCTTCGAATTTCATCTGTGTCGATCATTCCCGTGGTAGGGTTTGTCTCACTTTTTCCATGTACTTCTCTTTTTTGCGACATGCTTGGCTCTGCTTTTTTCTCTAATTCATAACATTCCATATCTATATAATTAGATGTATCGGTTTCTGATTCTGAAGTAGAAGAGGACTCATATCCCGAAGTATAACTGGAATCTGAATGAGTCTCACCTTTATACTTGTCCTTTAACCAACTCATATGGACTTGCTTATTGGTTTCCTTTATAGGAAATCAGAATTCTCGCTTTTTCCAATGAGTAATCACATTAGTCTCATATAGCCATGGTCGACCCAATAGTATTGGATATCAAAGAATTTACACATGAAGCAAGGGCTATGTTGTGTTTTATCAATACCATTTACGTAGAGAAAGTTGGTAAGCAATTGTAGTTCATCATTGGCAATCTTACATTTAGATGGTGTACTGGTGTTTCCATGAAGCCATTTACCATTTCTGATTGAGTCTAAAGCGATATTTTTACAGAAGACAACATGCTCCTTTTTTGTAATTCCGTCTAGGTTTTTATAAGAAGACAAGAGCTTCACAAGTTTGAACCAACCATCATAAATTTCAGAAACAACTTCGTTGATATTAGCTTGTCTTAAAGGGATATGATTTAGACCTTTTTCTAATGATTTTTGTAAAATTGAACCTTCACATTTTACACTTGGTAAGTCACGGATATTTTCGGTGTCTCCCAAGAGTGCTAAAAATTTGGCAGAGGAGTCTTTTGTGAGTTCGAGGGAGGCATCAATCATGTACTGACTAATAAAAAAAAAGTTAGGTGTGCTTTCACAACATCCCTAGCAAGTTTATGTAGCCACATGAAGAAGGCATTCATTTGGTTTTGGAGGGAGGCACCAAGGAAGAATTTGGCTAGGTTATTCATCATGAACTAGACTGCACGGTCAAACCAGATGATGGAAGAGTTGTTTTTGCATTTATCTCCACATCTACATTTGAAAAAAAGTCTTTTCCAGTTCTAGATTCTGGCTTAGTGGAGGTTCATTCTATTGAAACCAGTTTCGAAGTGACCTCTAATTCTGGCCCAGGTTTGCTTAGAGGGTCAATGGGAGGGTTTGAATTTGCTCATATGAATAATGGTGTCTAAGGCAACAGGAGTCTCAAGTGAGGGATTTTTATGTAGGGCAACCAACTTGTAGAGTTGTATTTTTTTTTTCAAATGTGTCATCATGATCCAAAGATCGATAGATATGGGAGCAAGAAAAATGACGGATGGAAGACTTTAGAGTTTATAGGACGTGAGTGTGGATTTGTACTCAATAATTTTGCCAGGAACGAAGGAGACTTGGCAGCTTTTAGATTGGCAGAAATCATAAGAGGACTGGTCACCAATGTCGCAGATATATTGAGAGAAGATCTCGAGCTGAGAGGCACTATTCTCATCAAGGTCATCAAGAAAGACAAGAGGGTGAGGTGATAAAGGGGCATCAACAACATATGAGGAAATATCAGAAGGAGTATTACCATTGTCATTTTCCAGGCACATAAACACTTTTCAAATGTGCAAATTATAAAATCTTTTCTCTTCTTCAAATCTTTAGACAAAATCATTCAGACGACTAGAGAGATTTTCCACTAAGTTCAAAGTATATTTATTTTTAACAAACTCAAGATATATTTTGGCCCATTCAATAGTCTCAAGAAGATCAATCGGGCACAAAACCTAATCCTCCAGTCCAATGAGTGTCAGTATAAAATGATTAAGTGGAGGAAGGGGCTCCCCATAACTCAAAGAGGCAGCGTCTTGTGGACTAAAACATGAAAACAGACCTTTGTTAGCTTATGAATCGGATAAAAGATAAAGGTTTCAGTACTATCCCAATCAAGGAATAGTTGAATTTACACCACTAGGATGCAGAGAGAGAGTTACCAAATTTCACCTAGTTTCTCTTGACAAAGCAAGACCAAAACCTTTTGAAGCCTTTATTCATAATCCAACAAGGTAAAATATAGCTGAAAAGTAAAATACAGTAATGAAAAAGCACCATAAAGCATAACCACTTTCAAGACGTCCAGTTGATACCTGCCACCATCCCACAACACAAAAACGCATGAGTTAGTATAGTGGGAAAGACAGGTGTCATAGCTGAGCGTCAGTTGTTATCCATGTCAAAAAGAAGTTATACTACTTAATAGCTTGAATGGCATTTTAAAATCATAGTCCTGTCTTCCCAAACAATAGAAAGTTTTTTAGTGATGGCTAGCTGATTAAAAGAATGGTTAATCTATACATTGCAAATTGGATTAATCCACTACGTGCTGTTGTCAGTCACTTTCAGACAGTATCTGAATCTGTTGGATATTTTGCCCGATTATGATGATGGTAAGGTTGAGTCACCTTCTGATCAATTTGACTTGAGATTGTTGATAGGAGACCAGCTTGTGAGCTTGAAAGTCAAATAGAAAATGTTCGATGTGGCAGACCTTCGACATGGCTGAATGGTTGAATGGTCAAAAGTCAAGGTCGTTGAAATGTTCGACGTGGCGAATGCTGAATAGCTGAGGTGGTCGAACACTTTTGTGTCGTCAAGACTCTGTCACGAATTTCTTTGTATTTATGCAGACTATTAGAAAACAAGTGTAATTCTGCAGAGTGTGCAACTATACACATATTTACAACAGTTAGTGAATCGATCTAGATTAGAAGAAAGATAGGGATGGAGAGGATAGGAATCCAACAACACTCTCTATCTTGAATTAATTGCTCTGTACTAGATCTTTGTTCAGATGCTTCAATTCAATTCACAATGCTAAGATGTACATTTATTTTGATATATATACAAGTGTATAGACACATTGAGCTACGTTGTCTAAAATGGATTTTGGCGGCAATCGCAGTTGTTGCTACTGTGATAGGCGATGATCATGGCTGTCACTATCAAGATAACTATCATTGTCAGATTAATTACACGGTGCTAAAACTAGTTTGATTACCTTTATTAAGAGTGATATTATACTAATTAGACAGTTGACAATTGTCGATTCGAGCTAGAGTTGAGGTTGACAAGGGCTCGAATGTTCAATTCGATAGTTGTTCGAACATTCGAGCTTTTGTCGATAGTCGATAATCAATAGTCAATAGTCAATAGTCGATAGTTGATAGTTGATACTCCTTTGCTGTCGAGACTCCTTCGATAGTTTGATTGTCGCATAGATACCTGTTTGCAGTTCTCGTGTATTTTTACAGACTATGCGACAATGCGAGTAAATATGCAGCAATGAATGGATCTAGATTAGTTATTGGATTAGGGAGAGAGGGATAACCTCATTGTCTTAAAGCATATCATCATCATGTGCAGTCTTAATCAAATTAGGGCTTCTTGATTCGGCCACTTTCTCTTTTGTAGGATAAAATTTGGCCTCTCTTCTCCCCAGCCTTGGTCTAGTTTCCACCCTTGTTTATAATTATGCTAATTTCGTTGTGAACCTCCCTCTTTCTCCACAAAAGACTATTTTAATTCCAAGTGTTTTTCTAACTGTGAATTATATCCACTTATACTCACTAGAAAAGGCAAAAGAATTCCATGTACATACATCATAATCTTGTTGCCACCAACATGCCACAAAAAAAAAACAAAATACGATGCAAAAAACATGACCTTAGCTTGCCTTCTTTTGTATCATACCAAAAGAAGTGATACAAGATTTTTATCCAATTATCTACACAAATGAAATCAAATCCTTTGTCAAATTGACGAGCACAAATTTTTTGATGATGTCATTGATATCTATGTTCATATCATACATCCTTGAAACTATAAACATTGCTTTGGATACTTGTGTGAAGTTCCTTGAAGTAGCATTATTAAAGGTTCAGGTGCACAATAACGCAAATAGATTGTAGTTTCCTAGTTGTGGCATTGATTTGAATCAACACCAACAAAAAGAGAGGATTGATCATGAATCTAGTATAACTACCATCCTCGTGTTCATATTCAGATCTGCATAATGCACACGATTTAGGGACAATTAAATTGATCAAAACAAAGATTTTTTTTTTTATTAGAAATGAAGCTAATCAAGCAAAACCAAAAACTAGTCCACATTGCACATGACATGGGAGCAAATGAAGCTTGAAAAGCAAAACAAATTAGCACAATGTTCCTAAATAATGTGTGTTGAGGCAGATTGTAGGGCAATAAGGGTGAGTGCTCTCTTAGTACCAACAAGAGGGCAAGCCATTATTGCCTACAGTGTGTTGATAAACACACACTATCCAGAATAACATGTGTCTCAAAATCATTACTCTAAATTTATGGCAAGCCCACGAACACCTTTAGAGACATATAAATCTAGTTTTTGTCCAAGAGGGCTTTGTAATTTTAGATTTTGTTTGGCAAGGGCTTCATATTTTCAATATCGCATTTGTAAGAGCTACTTATTTTTTAGGCCAAAAATTGCAGCCAATCAAAATTATAGGAAAAATTTCAGGTCTCACTATTATGTGCTAGCTAATGATGGTTGAACTCAATATGGACCTTTTGTTATGTAAGATTTGAGGTAGCATAAATTTTATTTGTTATTGTCTTTGACTTGTTGGATGTATGTTATTGCCATGTTTTCTATGTGAATCCATATGCTTGTTCACATCCCACATTCCTTCACTCTTCAATAGTCTTAAAGGCACTCCCCAAAGTCAAGACTTTACATATTGGTCAATGGTCTTTTTGAAGAACTATAAGTGGTAAGAAACCATTCTTTGGTGTAATGGTTGAGTCACTAGTGAAGCTTTTCCTCTCTTACCCAACAAAATCTAGCGCGTGTCTCAAAAAGCCTTTGTGCGTAATTCTAGTTGAGAAACCAATTGAATTCAAAATCTATATTGACACTAGAAGTGTCTATGGGCATGCAACTTTATAATTGTGGTCTTTTTTTTATGATATAATGTGACACTCACAAACCTTTAGAGGCATGTAAGTTTATGGTTATGTACTTTTTTATGATATAAAGGGTAGGTGAATATGGTAAACTAGACCTGCTTTGCTTTGCCTAGACATGATGGTCCATGGATATATTTTTTAGCTCAACATTTGGGAGAAACCTTATAGTATAGAGGAATGGTAATTCTAGTGAACTCTAGGTATAGCTACAATGCTCGAGCTGCGAAAATTAGAACTACCATGAAAGCATCTAGAAATACCATTCCCTTATGCATAGAACGAGCCAAAATTTTACTTATGCTTATTAGCATGGGTGTATGATGTGATGTAAAAAAACTGGGCATAGCCTATGATTCCTTACAAGGCAAAATGCCATTTGGCCAAGCCAATATGCTCATTATGCAATGGACGTATCTAGGCAATTAACCTGATGCTCGGTAAGGCCTAGGGACGAGCTTGGCCCCCCAGGCCTCACCTATGACTCCTTACAGGGCATTATGTCATTTGCCCAAGCCAATGTGCTCATTATGCAATGTAAGTATTCCAGGCAAATGGCATGCGACTTTGTAAGGTGTCGCAGGATAAAATCTCTAGGCCTCTTCTATGACATTATAGGGCATAATGTCATTTGCCTTATCGATTCCATAATACAAGTGTTTGGTTGAATTGATTACAAATTTTTAAGCAATAAAAAATGTATGGGCATGTAAAATTGACGTTTTTATAGCACTTGTCCATGAGATAAATTTCAAGGAGGGCTTTGGGACTTTCCACTTTGGAATTGATCAACTTACATGGAGTTGCCACAATGTGCCAAGACGAGGTGGCATGGGACCCTTGCCACGTAGAGTCAAGCCCATTTTCTGGACCTAGGGATATTGCTTTTCAGTTGTCAAGGGCAAGTTTAGAAAAATGAACCAATGATACGGCAAGGATTCAGATTAACCAATGAACCTGCCACCCTCCATTTCACACTTATCGAGCCAAGTCTAAAAGGAGAGTGGTCCATTGCCCATCAAGGTTTAAAAAACGGCCGACAAGGCAAAGGGACTTGCCATTAGTGTGAAACGATTGATTCAGCTCAAAACATTTGAGATAAATCCTTTGATTCCTTCACAAGCTTTAATTGATCACTTCATCACAGATAAAGCCTTTGCCAGAGGAGCCCAATCCAATCATTTAAGGCAGTGGCCCAATTTTAACATTTTGTGGCCAGGCACCAAATACATGTGTGCGGAGGGAGGAGAGGGGGGGTCCTACCCCAGCATTTAAAGGCGGTGTGCAAACTACCCTTGAAGTCGACACTTGCAACGCCTCACTTATAGGTCAAGAGTTCGATTCCGGTTTGAGGCCCCCATGAACGCAAATTATGCTTGGAAAATCCGACGGTGGCAGCAGTCCCATGAGTGCGATTAGGCGTCTGTCGAGGCCGGACTGTACCCTTTCTCGCCTTTATATCCCAATCTTCGTACCACGACACCATCCAAAGCTCTCTACCGTCAGATTCTACATCCAACGTCACGATTCCGCCACGTGGCGAGTCCATGTGGCACGTGGCGAGCATCCAAGTGGGATCTGGTAGCGTATCAGTTCCTTTGTATTTCGCCTTTTCCTCCTCCTCCTCGTCTTCGTCTTCTTCTTCTTCTTCTTCTCGTGTTTCTTCATGCGGCTTCATTATCGGTGCTGCGATATCACCCTCCATCGCCGTCTGACGAAGCTCGATGCAGCAGCTACGGGTGAGTTCTGTGCTGGATCGTAAGTTTTGTGTCAACATTTAAGGTGTCTTCGTCCGTCCTTCGAAAAATATCTGCAAGTTAAGCTCTCTACCCCAGCAGGAGGTGATTTGCAAGTTAAGTAAGCTCTCTACATAGCAGGAGGTGATTTGCAGTCTTTCATTATGTCTTTGTACCCTGAAGCTTGTTCCCGACTGCCTCGGCCTATCTGTGCATCGCTCTGGTTTGCTAGCTGTTCTTTGTCTTGAGAGGATAATAATAATATCTGTAATCTGTTTGTCACTCTGTCTCGCCCGTCATTTTGGTGGAGTAATGAGCAGTTTGAACGCTTTGAGACTTGAGTAGTTTTTTCTGTCTTATTACTGAGGAGCATTTCAGACTGGTGCGGCTTCTGAAAGAATCTTTGCTTCGCTTTAAGTTGATAGCGCTTCTTTTTCGTGAGAGGACAATGGCTGTAATCTGTTGATCAGTGTGTGGATGTGCCTCGAAGTGTTGATGGAGTGATGAAGCAGTTTGAGACTGAAGCATTTTATACCGTTGTTTTCGAAGATGTTTTATATTTCTCGTTGCAGTGCAGTGTCTACACTTGAAGCATAGGCCTATCTAGTTGCTGTTTCAATAGAGTGTGCAAGCTACTAGACATCCTGAACAGCTTTCGACGATATGGAAGGAAGTTTCTGAATGCATCTTGCAGTTTCACCTTTTTTTACGATTCCTCTTCTTTGTCGTAATGGTTGAGAGAAAGTGTGCTTTCTTATCCAAACACGAAGCGACATACATTGAAAGGTTTCTGTGGAGGCCTGTTGACGAAAACTTTCCACGCCTTTGGTGGTTCATCTACTGAGAACGTTTTCAATCTCGATTCTCAGCTTATTTAGCTAAGAACTTCTCTCTCAAAATGCTGAACTTTACTCAAAAGAAGACGTCTCAAGCTCAAACTATGGACGCTTGCTCTGTTTTAGATGGTCTTGCATCAAACGTCAAGACTTTGATCGATCTTCTTCCCCCGGAAGATAAAGAGGTTTTCGCTTACCTTATTACTCGTCCGTCAGAGGACGTAAACGTTGAACGTGTATTACAGGGAAGATTTTGGAAGTCGAAAGCAAATCCACAGCCGAAATCTCCACAACAGTCTCACTTTCCTATTCACAGCGGCAAAGATTATAGAAAAGCTGGATCTATTAAGAAAAAGGGAAATCACGAGCCTTCCTTTGGTTGTGATTGTTTCCAATGTTACATGTTCCACTGGAGTCGCTGGGATTCTTCTCCAAACCGAGGTTTGATTCACGAAGCAATTCTTCTTAACGAGTCTGCTGGCACTTCGAAGGTTCAAGGTACAATTGATGATAGAGCAGAATGGGAACGTCAACACGGTTTCGAATGCTACGAGGAGAAAGCACGTAATAGTACCCTTTCTAGTAAATCAAAGGAAATAGAAGTAAACGCTCTTTGCCTGGAGGAGTCCCCTACTTTTAAACCTGACGAGCTTGTAGATGTAGCCAGGCAAGTAGCGGTGGATCAGGATATATTGAAATATCCCTGTAACAAAATAGCTCCTGAGAGGATAACTGCAATGGAAGTTGTCATTGACGAGAGGAATTCTCAAAGGCAAGGGAGCTTGGTGATAAGCCCTCACAGAGATCCATCTAGAGAGGAAAACAAGCTACAGAAGAAAAAGACACCTAAGAAGATAAAAATCGCTGTGAAAGGAAGTGCTGGACAGCGGCAGGAGATGCATCACCACTCATCATCAGTTCAAAAGAGCAAGGGAGAACTTCCGGCCAAATACAGAACAAAGCAAGTTGCCCCAATATATGATAAGGATGGATGTGCAGCAGAAACGTCATCTACAGAGTCAGAAGCAAATAAGCTGCCGGAAGAGATTGCAGATACGAAAGGCGATGAAGCAGGAAAAGCTCAAAAATCCTTAACTCACGTTCTCTCTGAAACTTGGAGTTTTGTAGCAGATCGGCTATTTGCATTGTGGTACCCTCGCCGGCGTCGTCGAGTTCCAGTTTTCTGAATGCCATGTACATTTCTGAGCAGGCGGTTGTCCTTGCATTTTGTTGACTCCCAGACCACCATGTGAAGCTGCTGTTTTTAGTTCCAACTCGAATCGTTTTCAGTGCATGTTTTATGGCGTATACTCTACACAGATCTACACAGACACGGTATCCTTAGTTTATTTACAAAAGCTTAAATTTTATACTGTTATGCTACCCAAATATAAGTCTACCTCAGTCCATTAGCACC
This sequence comes from Diphasiastrum complanatum, assembly GCA_029204225.1. Classification (NCBI taxonomy): domain Eukaryota; kingdom Viridiplantae; phylum Streptophyta; class Lycopodiopsida; order Lycopodiales; family Lycopodiaceae; genus Diphasiastrum; species Diphasiastrum complanatum. The sequence goes on along the minus strand of CM055111.1, from coordinate 14,086,425 downwards.
TTGTAATCCTGTAGATTTATCTGTTCATAGTATGAAGAATTTTGCCCCTAATCATTATAGCTACAAATGTATATTTGGTTGAGAAGTTTGTTTTAATATACCATGTTACTTTCCTGTAGCTGTCTTGTGATATCAAACTTTTTAGTAGGGATGTTCAGTTTTCCAAAAGCAAGGCACATGCTTGATCTAAACTGCTTTTGCAGAATAGTCGATTAAGGGTTAGTAATTATCAGGTTAAGCAAAAGGATGAAACATTTGCTCTTTATGGAGTGCTGAGTAGATGATTGATGCAGATGTTTTAGTCTCAGACTGTAATTCCAGGAGCTATCCATTTAGCTAGATTATTCATTCTTGGAAAGAAATTCTATGCAGCTGTTTTGTTAGCATAGGATGAAATTATGTGCAGGATTCTATGGCAGGGTTATCCCACAGAAGTACTGCCAGAGCCCAGAGGACCTCAATCAAAAAATGAAAATATGCAAATTTTTTTGTTGTTTGTCCATTTTGCGCTCATTAAATAGCATAATTCCCCCAGGAATTCCTCATTTAAGACTTTGTAGTTTCACTCCATAAATTTGAACATTGCATGGCTCCCTTTTTATGTGATGTACTATCCTAGAGTTAACATCAATATATCTATCTCTACATTAGCGACCGAGGAATCCTCATTCGAGATCTTTGTCCATGTTGAGGCCAACTAGGTTGCTTCAGTGGTGGAGAGAGAGAGAGAGAGAGAGAGAGAGAGAGAGAGAGAGAGAGAGTAAAAGCATTCACATAGTTCATCTTGCTTAAGCAAGATCAAATGCTTTGAAACCTTTATTCATAAGCTAACAAGGTAATATAAAGCTGAAAAGTAAAATATAGTACTAAAAGAAGCTCCATAAAGCAAAACTTATTTCAAGACGTCTAGCTGGTACCTGCTGCCATCCCACAACACAAAACCGCGCGAGTTAGTACGTGAGGAAGACAAGTGTCAACATCGAACGTCAATTGTTATCCATGTACAAAGCAAGTCTTACTACTTTACAGCATGACTAGAATTAATGAATCATAGTCCAGTCTTCTCATAAAAAATAGAAAATGTAGCGATAGGCCAAACCGTTCTTTGACCGTATCTGGGAAAATGCCATGCTGATCATGTGGTGTTGGTTCTTATCATTAGTAAATGATATGGAGGTATTTAAAAGTTCACCATTCAAGGCAATGCATTAGCAAATAAGACGAGCAAGGACTCGTATGCAGAGATATTAAGGCAAATCCATGCCATTCTAATTCTCGTGACTTCAGAAAGTATCAAGTCATGCATTGGTGTCAAGGCTCTTGAGCATAATCATGCTTTCTAGGAAGGTACGAGCTGGAGTCTTACTTTAAAGGCATATTAACTAAAATCGGTAATTGTAACAAGTTACATGCTACTCGGATCATATGCATCGGATCTTGGTTGTCGAATGTGAACCATATGAAACTTTAAGAGGTGTTTGTATAAACATAACCATTTTTTTAACGAACTTCAAAATTTTGACCATAAAAGTCGTAAAACAGTTTAGTACAGGTAGAGTGGGATAAAATTAGATACTATCCATGAGAGAGAGAGAGAGAGAGAGAGAGAGAGAGAGAGAGAGAGAGAGGGAGGGGGGGGGGGGGGCGAAATCGGCTCCGATGACGTCACCACCCGAGTGGCATCCATGCCACGTAGGAATATTGTGCCAAGCGGGCAATAAACCAAGACATTGATGATGGATCGCCGACGAATGTCGGTCCATCCATCACTCAATATCGTGCATCCATACCTGTCGCAAAACACCCATTAGTTACATGCAAAAATTGCGCCACCAGTAAATCCTAAACACATGCAAAGAGATAATAAAGACAAGGTACTCCGCTGCCAAGCTGAGCGAATGGAACTCAACTCCCGCGTGATGGTCTCCTCTTCTTCACAAAGCAACCTGCCTCGCAGTGCCTCTCGCTTGGGAGGTGTCCATGTAGCATCCACGGCCGCCATCTGTGCACAAAACTCCCTGAACACCCAAGTGTCAGCAACAGCAAAAGGAATGCCGCACTCGTAAAAGAACTAGCCACACAGTCGAGTGCAATGGGTCTGCTGCTCTCTCTGCCAGCCGCATTGATCAAGGGTCTGCTGCCTGGGCCTAACCCCTGTCTGCTGTATATATGGTGCTTGTGGTCTAGCATGCCCAACGAATGGCTGATTTGTGGGTGTGTCGCTCTCTCTGGCAACATCTGTCGAAGCATGTGGTGCATCTGCTGCCGAGGAGGAGGGACGAGAAGCACCCGCTGCCGCTGAACCAACATGCTCATTTGATGGTCATGCTGCTGTTGTGGATGGAACTGAAGGTGCTGTACTAGGCCCTGCACCTGAACCATGCTCTGCCCGTGATGTATTGGGCCCTGCACCTGTACCATGCTCTGCCCGTGATATACTGGGCCCTACACTTGTACCATGCTCTGCCCGTGATGTACTAGGCTCTGCACACCATGCCCAGCCCGTGATGTACTATGCCCTGCAGTTGTACCATGCCTTGCCCGTGATGTACTTGGGCCCAATACCCGTGGTAGGCCCTGTCTGCCTGCCTGTGAGCCCTCCTGCATGTCTGCCTGTAGCTGCTCCTGCTACCTGTCCCTGTCTAGAACCCTGTGATGCAGTACCGGGCCCTTACATGGTAGACAACCTCTGCAGATCCTCATCAGAAATCCTGGGGCAGTCAGATATGCCCAATGTCCGCCCATCTGGCCCTCTGACCCGCAGCAAGTGAGCCCTAGCCCTGGTGAGTGTCCCCGTGAATGGACCACCGCAATGCAAGCATCTCCATCTGCGGGTACTTGAGCCATGTTGTGTGCCCACACCCCGTCGGTAAGCTCAACCTCAGCCCAAAGGCCTCGGTCCCGCACTGGCATCTTATCAACACGACCCCAAAGCTGCAATCAACAAATAATCAAGCAAACGTCAGTAGAAAAAAATATATTGCATTAAACAACATTACCAAGCTCAAATAGAGCTCAAAATACCAGAGCATACATCAGAACGATTCCAATTCACACATCATATCAATTGCCAAAAAAGAACATGAGATTAGGGCGTGGGATAGAATAATTTCAGTATGAGGGATAACAGGCGATTGATGTTAGCGTGGGAGTCCGTGCAGGCATAAAGGAGTGCAGTGTGGGCTTAAAACGCGCCCCTAGCAATGTTTGCACGATGGTCCACGCCTAAACCCTAAAAAGTATGGAATCAGGGCATTAAAATTGAAATTTGTGATACGAACGTAGACGGGCAGAACGGAGGTCATAGGAGTCTGTGCAGGCATGTGGAAATGCCTTATAGGCTCAGACATCACCTCACTCAGTTTCCAACAAGTCAGTTTGTGAAAATGGCAAAAATACACAAGCATTTGGAATGTGGTCTTTAATCTCGCTAGGCATGCCGTAACGGCTGAAACTGACGTCGTAGGAATCACCGTGAGCATGAAGAAAGGTGGTCTAGAGCCAAACTACGTTGGATTTGGTTGCCTACAGCTCAATGTCAACAATTGCAAAAAATCAAGCCTACACTTACCAAATATCGAAAATTGGTCGAAAATTACTCTCCATGAAGCTCAGACCCGCCCGGCACCGTGCACACCACCTCCGTATCGCCGAGTAGATGCCTGCCGACTATTCACTTGCGAAGATCGGACGCCCACAGCTCTCAGAAAAAAATTTGCCGCCTCCACTGCTGGCGCGGTTCTATCCACGAGGAGGCCCGAAATCAGTTAAGTTGTTTTTTTTTAGAAACGATTCTGAAGCACATCGCGAGTCCAGCGAATCGCGATTCGCTGCATCTATGGTTCCCCCTTAAATTTTCTGAGAACCATATGGTTCACTGTACGGTTCTCAGAACTGTGGTGAACCATACACGGTTCATTAATTCTATGATTCTGTCCACCAGCTGTGCGTTTAGCGACGTTTTGGCTTTTATACATTTGTACAAAGACTAACGCACCGAGTATGTATCACTTGTCTGGAGTTGAAGGTCAGACTCTGGCATGACGAAGTCTAGCACTAAAGAGCAAAGCCAATCACATGAGTCTACTTAATTATCGAAAAATGATTAGAAGTTACATTACATCACTTTAGCTTGTTCGAAACCTGACCGGCACCTACTATTGAGTGCTGATGCAGCGAGGAACATTGCTTTTGTTCCATGCTTTGCACAATGGACCTGATGGCCTTTGACTTAGTAGGTGGATTTTTTGAAGTTTAAGATTGCATGTGTCCTTTATCATGTCAGGTACCATCCTAGTTTTCACACTCTTGCAAAGGTAAAGATCTAACAACTGTTTCAACTTAAAAAAGAATAATAATAACTAATGAAAATTAAAAAAAGATCTGTACTTTGTTTCTTTGATGCAGGTATAAGAACTGACAAAAAAGTATGCAAAGTTTAAGTGTCACTGAATTGGATATATCTGAAAAAGTTAACTGCAGGTAAGGTGCAATGTTTGCTTCAATTCAGGGTTATAATCTAATAAGTTACCAAGCTATGCAGTACAGTTGCAGGAAGCAGGGAAAATGTTTTTCAAATTCTTGGCACATGTGAGCCCAAAGTGCCAGATGACAAGCAAAAACAATATAGCTCATAGTTTTCGAACCCAGTATTCATCTGAATTGGCTGCAATCATTCTGTCCCTGCTATTATTTGAATTTAGTACCTCATAAATAGCAATGCAAGTAAAGCTCTGTGTTGGTCGCGAATGATCTGTTTGGGGCTAATGGAAGTATTTATCTGAGATCTACTGTCCTTAAAAACCCGTTCCGACCATTTTGGGCCGGAACGTACTGGGTCGGAACGTTTTTTTGAAAATAAAAAAAACAGGTATTAAATTGCCACCTGCTGCCCACAATTTTCTTTCTTCTTGATAATACAGTGAGGGGCGCTTGATAATACATTGCGGGATGCTAGATATCAGAAATACTGGAAGACATACAGTTCAAGCAGAAACAAAATCAAAGAAGTTACTAAAGCTGCGATCATAAGATGAGCGACCGTCATGGCCAGCACTGGGACGATCATAAGTACCAGCTCGATCTCTATAGTTTCCCTTGGACCGCAATGGACCACCACCACCATATCAGTTACTGTCACGTCCTCCATCTCTGTCATACTCAATTGCGTATATTTTTTCTAAGTATGGCTTCTTGTTACTGCTGTGCTAGTTTGTCAGTGCGTTGTGCATGGATTCAGATGACTGGCCCTTTTTTCTTCATTGCGTTCCGTATCTCGGTTATGCTTGAACTTTAAATGCTTTATTTGAAGACTCACCCTCTATCTCGATGTCCCCATGTCTTATCTGACGTTGGTAATGCATATTTTGTCTGACTGCTGATACACAGCTGCGTATAGTAAATCTGGGCAAAATGAATGAAATTCTTGCAGCTCCCGTTGATCCTAGAATCGCTATCTGAGCCACTTTCTTAAGAGCTCATGTTGATCCTAGAATTGCTATTCCATTCCTTATCTAGATTCCTTTGTTAAAACATATTGTATTTTTTGAAATTTTTTTTGGTCAAGTTCTGGAACAAAATGTGTTCCGTTCCGGAAAGGGCAACTATGACTCTGTCACACCTGACTCTATTTTGGGAGATCTTTCTTTGTTATCGACCTAGTTCCGCTTCTTTGAATCAAACAGAATTATCTTTGAATGTGTCCTGTGCTCTCCTGGATTCTGTCTTGACTGTTTCAAATTTTTATTCCCTCATGTTTAGCAGAGCTTTTATTCAACAAGGCTGCCAATTGAAGATAATTTTTTGGTTACTTTTACAGGGCATAATGTCTTTCCATTCGATAGTGCTTCCATGGTAGGGGGTAAAATTTATGTACATACTACACAGATTAATGACATTCGTGTGAGTTTTTGGTTCAAGATGAGCAATGTCGGCAGATACTTTACGGGGGTGCTAACATGTTTCAAACTTTTGAACATTGATAATTAGTCAATTATTGCTGTTGAGGCTTCCAATAAGTAGACAATGGAGTTTGTTTGCAAAAATTGAATGCACGTATTTCTTTTATCATTAGCAAAACTTGAACAAATTTTTTGATCCAACCAAAGTTGCAGTAGGTATACACTAATTCATTACACCTGCACTCATTGTATGAGAAAAATACTCATGTATAAGATCAACTGCAGTTATTCTAAAGTCACTTATCCTATAGATCCCACACATTGGTGCACAAAAGAATGTCATATGTGGTGCTAAAACAATCATGCTGTAACTTACTCCATCAAGAATGGTTTGATGTATAAAGTCCATCACTAATATGGTCGAAAATCGAGTATCACAGAGATTTATAACCAAAGGCCCAAATTATGGATGTATATGGTAAAACTTTAGGGTGGGGGTTTCAAGGGCAGCAGCCCAATGGAGCTGTGAAGCCTTACCTGGGGCCTTTGTCAGGCATAATTATGATGAAATTTTTCACATTTCCTTGTAATGCCCAAGCGGGTTGCCTAGGCAGAATTATGGCCAGAATTTGCTCCCCAAGGCAAGGCTTTACGGCGCACGTAAAAACCTTAAGATATTTTTTTTATGTTGATTTAAAAGTATCACAATTTTCTCATCTATGTTTTAGGCATTATGCTCCTGAAGCCCCCAGCCCAAAAATTTGGTCTATTTTTATGTGGGAAAGCTTGGAGGCCCTATACAAAAAAATAACTGTGGTGCAATGTATTCTTGAATACTCGAAGGGTTACACATTTTAGTCACTTGTCACAATGCAAGTAGATATATGAACCAATAAAAGAGTCTGCCTATGCGAGAATAATTCTGCTTACTAAGCATTGTGAGTGGGTTTCCATGAATATGGTTGCCTAGATGTGACTTTGCACAAGTCTTTTGTGACTAGATGCAAATCAGTGTTGGAGTTAACCTAGCAGATTTGCGGTAAAAAGGTGAAAAAAGCCACTTTGTCAAGTTGAGCTAAAATCACCGTTTCTCCACGGAATTTCATGACTGAACATTCTATAGTCATGGATTCAGTAGGGCGACCCTGCTCCAGGCCTCAGATCGTGCTCAAAACGATCCATATGAGAGCTTGATCCGGAAGGGAGGCGCGACCGCAGACAGGGAAGTCGCGGGCAGTTTGCGCGTCCAACGCGATGAAGAACTTAGTGTATCGAAGTTCTTAGCGTATGCAGGAGTTTGGTTCGATGCCCAGATGTACTTTGAACCTGTAGATGAGGTTTCAAGTGAATCAACGGTCCAGAATCTGTGATGGGAGAGAAATTTGAATCACAAGATTTGGTTCAACCATTAGATGAGCTTCAAATAGGGTCTTGAAAAATTGAAGTGCATTCTGGCCTTCAACTTCATTAAAAATTTTCATACTGAAAGTTGAGTTGGGTGCCTTCACAAGTGAAGAGTGAAGTTTCTTCAAAGTGAAGAAACAGTTCAATAGAAAAGTCCCTATTTTTGGGTCCTTTACTCGTTTTGACCCAAACGAAAGGCTATAACCTCCAAACGAAGGGCACTCGGACTGTACCTGCAAGTACGGTACAACAAAACAGAGCGGTTGCAGCGAAGAAAGTGTTCGGAGTACGCCAGAAGTAGTTTCACCATTCCACTGGGCACGTTGTTGGGAATTGACGACTGAGTGCATTTCGGAAGGCGACACCGATTTGGCTTTCAAATTGGTGGAAAAGCGGCGAGTGGCCTGGTAAAAAAAAAAGTGCAGGTCATTATTTTCAACTTCTGACATCACTGTTGGCCTTGACATACTGTTCTTAGCCTAAGGCCGAAGTTTTAAGCAATTTTGCGATGGCAAACATGGGAGAGTCCATTTTGAGTGAAAGTAGCAAATTGGACGGGATTTCCAACTATGCAGTGTGGAAATTCAAAATGAAAAACATACAGATGGAGAAAGATGTGTGGGAAGTCATCACAGGTGATGAGAGAAGGCCGCCAAATGAAGCAGACATCAAAGTGTTTGACAAAAAGATGAGGAAAGCTTTGACCTTCATTAACTTGTCAGTGAAAGATCACATCATTACTCACATTTGTGATGCTATTACACCCAGACAGGCATGGGATGTGCTAAAGGAGCAGTTCGAGACGTCAAATCTATCAAGAATCATGTTTCTGAAGTCAAAGTTGAATAGTGCCCGCATGGAGCAAAGAGAGCACATTGAGACGTACATGACCATAATAAAGACAATGAGAGATGAACTGCATTCTATTGGAGAACGCATACGTGCAAAGCGTGGTAGCTTTATGACTCCCAAACTCTTCCTCTGCCTCTCGAACAAACATTTGTCTAAGGCCTTGGTGAAGATGTCCGCCACCATTTGCTTCGTTCCAATGAAGTTGGTCTTCAACTCGTTTCTCATGACCAACTCCCTTATCAAGTGATACTTGATTACAATGTGTTTCGTCCTTGAGTAAAACACGGGCCTTTGTCAGGTGAATTACAGAAGTGTTGTCCATCTGCACAATCAGTGGCTCTTTGTTGATTTCACGCAGTCCGTCCTATGTGAATTTGTTGGCCATTTTCGCGGCTGCAACTTATTCTGCTTTGTAGGATGACTGAACTGTAATGGTCCGCTTTTTGCTGACCCAAAGAATTGTTGCGCCTGCTACAATGGTGCACCCTCCTGAGACACTTTTACAGTCGTCCTTGAGTGATGGCCAATTTGCATCGCTGTAGGAATGCATATGTAAACCTGCATCACGAGAATAACATAGCCCATAACCCTTTGTCTGCTGAAGATATCGTAAGATTCGCTTTGCAATCTTCTAGTGTGCTAAGCTTGGATTTGTGCTGAATTGGCTCATTCTGAACACAACATAAGCTATGTCAGGGTGTGTGTTGTCTGTTAGATACAAGGATCCGATCAGCTTCTTGTAAGGCGTGTCCTACATTATCTCTTACTCTTCTTCAGTCTTTGAACAATCTTCATTCGTCAAGAAATAACATCTGCATAGATAGATTAAGAAACCTAAGAACGGCTGATTAGGCACGTCCTAACGTTCCCTTGGATGATGTCATCAGAATCAGAGTAGGGGATTGTACTTCATGGTACTTCCTTGATTTTCCTATACACGGAGCATGAAGAACCGAAAGTGTTCGGTCTTCGGGTGTCCGAACATCGACTGTTCGTCATTCGGTCTTCGGGTGTTCGAACATCGACTGTTCGTCATTCGGCCTTCGAGTTGGTCCTGACTATTTTTCTTTCGTCCTCGAGGTCTTCAGTTAAAACTGTTAAGTTGGCGGTTACACCCTGTGGGTTGACTCCTCAGGTTTCTTTGGCCTTAAGCTCTAAAGCTAGCAAAGCTTTGTGGCTCGAAACACATTGTTTCTTCACATGATTCAACAAAACGATAGCGCGTGGTGTGCTATATTTTTACGCTACTACTTCAATGTATATTATTAAGAATGTGGTTTGTTACATAGTTAAAAATGTCACAAAGTAGAAAAATTTCAATTTTTTTTTGTGTAGCCTCCAAAGGTAGCACGCCGGCGTGTTTGGAGGCTACAATTTTTTTTTTCGGGCGGTCTTGTTAGCACACCGACGTGCTAGGTTGAAAGGCTACAAATTGTTTTTTCTCATTTCATATAGCACGCCGATGTGCTATCTTTAAATGTTGCAAACAAAAAAATAGTTGTTTTACTTAGCACGTCAGCTTACTATGTTTGGAGGTTGGAAAACTATTCTGAAACAATGTTTCTACTCAAAATTTTATTCTCAAATGTGTCAAAATAGCTTTTCTATTTTATAATTTACTCGGCTAGCTACACACCGGCATGCTAGTCAAATCAGCTCCAAAAAAAAAATTTATTTTTTCAAAAAAAAGTTCAATTTTTTTTTTTTAAATAAAAAATTTGCAAGCTAGCACGCTGGCATGCTAGCTTTTACAACTTCAATAACACTTTTTTTTTTAAAATAAAAGTAAACCTATATTTATAGAGTAACAAAGTATTTTGTGATGGACCTATTAAAATTTGATGGATAGTTTTAAGTATGCATTAAACCATAATTCTTATTCTTCAAAAATCATATAGTGGCATAAAAAGAGTAGCACGCCATGTGCTACCATTTTGTGGGATCATGGGTAGAAGAAACTCACAAAAACTTTATTTGGAGAATATCAAAACCTAGAAGTAGTTAAAGGGCAAAAGATGAAGAGGGTTAGTATAACTCTCATGAACGGGGCTCTTGGACAATCAATCGATCAAGGAGATTTTAACTTCAGTGTTCAGTCAGAAAACTATATATGGTGGTTGGCAGCTTTCCAAGTATATTTGCTCATTCAATAATGAAATATGATTGACGTTTTAAATCTAAATAACTAGCTATGTTGATTTTTGAATCTAATGGTACATTTGTGTTGATAGCTTCTGAAAGAGGATCATGATATTTTATCATGGATATTCTGCAGAACATCTCATCCTCGGATTATCAAAGAGCATATGGATGGTGTACAACTTAATGTACTTGGAAAAGGAGATTTCAATGTGGAGTGGCATTCGTAGGTGATTTGAAAACTTTGAAATGCATATATAATGTTTCTCATGGAGCGACATCTAAGAATCCATGTATATATTGCATGTGTTACAAGAAATACAGGTATAACAATAGAAAATTTTGATCCAAACTGGAAACTTGTATTGGCTACTCCATTGAAAATATATACATATTTGTACTCTTCATGCAGAGGTGATAATAATAGAGAAACTTATTTATCTTCACATATTATTTGCTTGGAATACCAAGCCAACATCATCATCAAAACAAGTCATCTCTAGATTAGAAGATGTTCTATCGAAAGCAAGACTCCACAGGGGTCATGTGAAAATACAAAAAGATGAAAAACTTTCAGGAAAGACTGGAAATTTGTCATGTAAGCCAAGCATAGGAGGAGCAAAAGCACAAAGAGTTTTTTCAAACCACACAGGTAAAGCATCAAATATTGCACATTCTGTTTGGAAGGAGATCATTGCTGCAACTTAGGATTTCGAGGTAAGAGGTACAACTAGACTACAGAAAGTTGATGTGTGGAAAAAATTAGACAGTATGATTAAAATCCTAAGAAAAAATAAATTCACAAATACAGAGAAACATATCATCAAACAGACTTGTGTGGAGTTTGTTGATGTCGTATCAAAAGCATGGGGGCTAGAACACATCATGCATAGTTCACATTATGCATTACAGAATCAATTACTTTGAATGTTCTTTGATTTCCTATCATTACTTATTTCAATTTTTTTTTTGCTATATATATATTTCACTGTGATGCAGCATATACTCAGGGATCACACATCATTCTTTGCCAATACCTACGGGAGCATGAGTATCTAGTCATCACAAGGAATGGAGAAATCACATTGGCAAGCACGAGCAACATTCCATTGAAACACTCCGCATGGGGGAACCAATGAAAAAGAAGTTACATTATTCAATCGTTTCAATGGTTTTACAGAAGAGTTCAAATTAGACAGATCACCAGATCTTCAAATTATGGCAAGTTCAGAAAAACTTTCAAATTCATGGAGCAAGAGAGAAGAGCATCATTGTCACATGATATGTACTGACTATATAAGGATTGACTATATAAATATAGAATACAAAGTTTTCACTCTTCATCATCAGTTTTTGTATCTCCTTCAATGGTGTATTGTCATAAAGAAATTCTCTTCTTGAGTATGCAACTAATAGATTTGCATTATCATTATTTTCACTAAGTTCAATATATGTAGAGTACAATGAATAATGAGAGCCCCTTAAAGGAACATTCTCATCAGTAAAACCTAGAATGTTCAAAACATAAGATCTCTTGATGAAAATTATCTTATTTGTCTTGACAAATTTATGTCCTCCTAGTTAATAAGATAAAGCTTTAACAGCCATTATTAGCGTCTCCCCAATTGGGCTAAACTTAGAATGAGCAATACAAATCTCATTCTTTCGGAAATGTCTCAGATAGTGGCCAAGTCCACTATCCCTATGGAATGAGGACCACCTCGGTGTGCAACAAAGTCATCAATTACAAGTGCGAAGTAAAAACACTTACACATTCTTCATCATCGGTAGCAAACAGATCCTAATGATCTATATTATGACCTCCTACTAAAGAATAGCCATCTATGAAATGCATTAAGGATGGACAAGGGAAGCCCATTTAGGACTGAATTGCCATGAATTCTTCTTCAGATGGCATGCTTCATCCATGCTCAACAAAATCTGACAAAGCTTTCGTCAGACATTCTTTACCTGTTAAAAGTCCTTCCTCATCATCGTAATCCATTCTAGGTACCAAGTCTTCGGTCTCAAAATCTGTAATGTCAAACAATACAGAATTTGCGTCGGATAATAAATAAAGCACCTCATCTTCATGATATTAAAAAAAATCACACAAATCCATTGTAGTAATATATACATCGTCAATTATATGGTACACTAACAAATTAAAAAAACATTTAGTTTCAACATTAGACATTGATTCATCAGCAGTAAAACTCACGCCAATGAAAGAATTCCTAAGCACTTGAGTATCAACATCAAGAAAATCACTATCCTTATCAGGGGTGTCAATAAGGAAGTGACTAATGTCTTTGAAGGATGATGGGACTGAGGATGAGGTGATCTGAGGATTAGAAGCTACAGCTTCCTCATCGTCCGGGATCTGAACTAACAAAAAAAATATAAACCCAGTCTGGTATTCAACAAAATGACATTTTCTCTTGCAGACGTCACACATTGTAGAGCTTCTAGAATGTCCGAACAATCATATATATCATATCCAGTCTTTGCTTGAACTGCGGAAAGAAATGGACAAGGTCACTGAAATGCATGAATGAGAGAGGACCTATGGAGATCACAGGGATACTGACCATATATCTGAATCTAACATAGTGGTCATAAAATACTTCACCATTTGGTTGTGCAGTCTTGAAAACATGTAGTAAAGATCGAAAGAGGGATTGAAAGTAGTCTAAGTTCTCTGAAAAAAATGCATTTAGGGTGCTCTCACGGCTAGCTCCAGAAGAAGACACCATCTATGGAAAATAGCACTTCTGTGCGCGAGGTAAACAAAATGAAAAAATTGGTCGTTAAACACATGCACAGGAGCGATATGTACGGAATTAGAACTTGGAACATCGCACTTGTGCACATATAGACCACTAGCTACTAGAGAACACACACCTAGAGTGCACAAGAACGATATGTGCGAAAATCAAGAAAAAAAACAAAAAAATAATTGGGTTGCGTGCCTTTTATATGTCATTTTCCACATGGTCAACGGTACACGTGTCGCCTTCCTATTAGTCTGTACTATGACACATGTGCAACCTGTCAGTTTGACACGTGTCATAGTCTCATTGCATCGTACATCAACACATGGCACAATTTGATTCGTTGTACGTTCGCATGTGCGACCTATTGTACGTTCACACGTGCGAGCCACAAGCTAAAGGGCTTCCCCCCCGAGGTATTGTTTTTCACTTTTTATTTACGCTGCCTCTCTACATATCGCTCTTGTGCGACGCTCGTCTATCTCCTTTGATCCCCATTACACTACCTGCGCACAAATGTGATATACCATTTCGTTTCGTACATATCGCTTCTCTATGACCCACTCTATACCACTCTTGATCATTTTCCTCTTATTGCGCACAAGTTCAATATCTCGATGTCCTAACGATATGGATAGGAGGAAGCAGACGAGGAGAGATTTTTTTCTCTTTCAATTCTGCCTCAAGACCTCCCGCTATCTTGAATCAAGATGGTGTAACCGCAACATGTGGTTGTCTGAGATTCGCAAATATCAGAGGTCAACCAACCCGCTAATTTCTAGAGCACCCTTCTACCGTTCTATTCGCCAGATCACTAGGAATGATCTTGGCAATTTTGTTAGGTTCACACTCGCGGCACTTCAGTGCCTTCAAGAGGCTGTTGAGGATTATCAGAACTTATTTTTTGAAGACTCTTTTTGGCTAGTCATACATGCCAAGCGAGTTATTATAATGCCAAAAGATTTTCAACTCTTGTATAGGATGCGAAATAGGTATTGCAGATTACATAAGGGTGACCATCTGCACCCAGACCCAATCCCTTAAATAGGATTTAGGGTTTAGGGTTGTAGATACTGTGGCACTAGATTCGGTCGTAAATACAGCTACAACCATTTTGGACAATCCAGTTAATCTTGTAGATACTAGTATTCCTCCTCCTCTCCTTCTAAAAATTCTCTCACCTATATAGATTTGAATGAATATTTGAAATTTGAGAAAGACATATCTAATGTCGTTGATAGAATAGGAGTTCCATTTTGTTTCAGATTAGAGGAACTTGATTTTAGCATAAATTTTAGAAGTATTGATTGTTTGGATCTAAAGAACAGACGAGCTTCCATCAATGATCTAATCTCATGAGAATGCCACAGTAGTCACAATTAATGTGCATACAAAATATCAAGACTTTCCAGTCAATTGGTATGATAATAGATCTAGGACATAGAATCAAGTTTGATTCACATTGTTGCACCATTTTAGATAGAAGTAAGAAGGTTTTTGCACTTGGGAAAAAACAAGAATACCTTTGTAAACATAATCATGGTTATTCTAGTAATTCACAAGCTCTGATTACATTAGTTTCAATCAATAAAGACTTGCTTTGGCACTGTAGGCTTGGTCATTTTCATCACAAAAAAATTATCGATATGATTATTTTGTGCTTTTGTAGCATATGCATAATCAATCAAAGAAACCTGAAGAGTCAACCCATAGGGTGTAACCGCCAACTTAATGGTTTCAGCTGAAGACCTCAAGGACGAAGGAAAAACAGTCGGGACCAACCCGAAGGCCGAATGACTTACAACCGATGTTCGGGACACCCGAAGATCGAACACTTTCGATTCAACAAAGAATCAATAGATTTATACATGCTCTATCTGTCGATCTTTGAATCAACAAAGAATTTATACATGCTCTATCTGTCTGTGAGAGTTTATACATGCTCTATTCGTCTGTGATGTAAGGCGGAACTCAAATTGATAACTCCTGGAATGAGTGTTTCCTTCAGATACCTCTCTGGTAGCGCTGGATAGGCAGGGCAGTGTTGAACTTTTCCTATGGACAACGATTGACAGCTGCAAAAAGTCTGTCTTTCATTTTTGGGTAATGCAGGTCACACTCAGTTGGCACAGGGCCACATCAGGTGGAAATCATCCATAGGTAGGTTGCAGGGCCACAGGCAGGTCGTAGGAGACAGTAGGGAATTCAACTTTGATCATTGATGATTGCCAAGGCAGAGAACATTGCTCAATTGTGACTGATGGCCATTCTAGAAATCAGTAGTATAGTACTCCTATCAACGATTGAATGAAAACCTTCTGAAGTGTGAGTGATTCAAATTAGCATGACAAAAGTATAGAGCCTAAAAAGAATGGTGATGGAGGCCTCAAAAGTGCGATGGTCTAGCTCTTGAATCTTTGATTGAGACTTCAAAATTGTGTTTGAATCAGACAGAAACCCATAATTCGGAGGTTGCCTATAGTGCGCGCAACCCTCATGGTCATTTGTAAACCAATTAGAAGGGCTTTGTATTCGGCGGTGTTGTTCATGAATCCTTTCCCTAATAGGACTCCTAAAATGGCTAGTTCAGTTCCATTGGAATTTTGCAATACTGCTCCTATGACATCTTCTCTATTCGAATGTCTACAGGCTCCGTCTACCTTCACCGTATACGTCCCAAGTTCATGGGTGAGTTCCATAACAATAATCTTTTTGTATTTTTCTCGATTTTATGAAATTTGTTTGGGTTTTTCGCACCCTTCCGTTCAGTGTATATGTACAGGGTCACTAGGGCTACTTTTGATTCTTTGAGTGTTTCCAATATTCGTAATGTCTCTAGGTCGTTCACTCCAATACCTGAAAAGATGAACAGTAAAAAGTGTTACATACTGTACAGGTGACTTCAGCGTCTCTTTAACTACAATAAGCTTTTATCTTGTTTATGTTGGTTTGGTGCTTAAAAATTTCACCGTTCAACTCTGTTAGAGCGTCGTAGAACAACACTAACTGCCCCTGGGTGAATTGGAAGTCACGTACATTTCTGTCATGTATTTCTTTCATGCGCTCTTGTGGGTTTCTGGTGATTTAAGGCAGCTAGTCGGTGCTCGTCTAGGTCTTGTAAAGTGTCCAGTCGATGATGTATTGATTCTTTCTCGCCTAGGTCATGCTTCATGGCAAACCGCAAGGATAGAAGCTTTATTTCTATTGGCTATACACATTTTTGGCCATACACTAGAAAAAAGGGATGTGGTTGGTACTGGTCTTATAGGTGACATTATATGCCCACAATGCCGAGTACAATTTTTTATCCCAATCCCTCTATCGGTTTGATACGATTTTTTTTAGAATTACCTACTAGTTGTTTGGTGGTGCTCTCAGCTCAACCATTGGCTTGCGGGTGGTAGGGTGTGCTCTTCCGGTGTTTGATCGTCAGCTGATCGGTCAAGGCTTTGATAGTTTTTTTAGGAAATGGGTACCACTGTCAGAGATGAGTTCTCTGGGTGTACTGAACCGGCCTATCACCTGTTCTAGCAAGAACTAGGAGGTTTCCTTTGCATTGTCCTTGGCCACAGCCCGTGCCTCGGCCCACTTTGTGAAGTAGTCAGTGGCCACTATGATATAATGTTTTCTGCTAGATGAAGCTGGGTGTATTGGTCCAACGAAGTCGATGCCCCATTTTTCAAAGGATAAACAGACTTGTATTGGAACTAACAATCGCACCCTGTTATCTGTCTTGTCCACTCATTGACAGGTGTTGCAGTTTCGGGCATGTAAATGGGCATCTTGAAATAGTGTTGGCCACCAATATCCCACCCTTAGAATCTTCTGACTTGTGAGCTGGCCGGCAAAGTGGCCCACACAGGTAGAATCGTGACACTCCTCTAGTATAAATTTGGCTTCTTCGGAAGTAATGCATCTTCGATACAACCCTTCTACCCCTCGTCTATACAGTGTGCCCCCTATTAAAGCAAACTTTAGGGCTTGTAGACGTAGCTTTCATTTTTCTGGAGCTGTCATGCCGCTGGGTGTCTCTAAAGTGGATAGGTAGGTTGCTAAAGCCATATACCACTCAGGAATTGTATCAACATCTACCCTCAAAAGTTCTTAGGTGATCAGACTCCCACTCATCATCAGTTTCAGTAACCCCTCCCAGCTCGCAAATACAATCATTTAACCCTTGTAATTTAGGCGGCTTGCTTTGGAGGGTGTAGTCGAATTCCTGAAGGAAGATTATCCACTTCATTAAGCGCTTAGGAGGTTCTAGCTTATTCATCATCAAGGTGATTGCAGTACTCTTGGCAAAGAAAGTCACTTTCCGATGTAGTAGGCAATGCCTTAGTTTTTGGGGCAGTGTAAGCTATCCCCAGACAAATTTTCTCAGCCTTACTATAGTTAACTTTGGCTTTGTTCAGTTTTCTCCCTATAAAAATAATAGGGTGATATTTTTTGTCCCAAATCTGGACCAGACAACAGTTTATGCACGTGTCCATGGTGCTGGTGAAAACGAAGAACTCCCTGTCATACATAGGTGGTTTCAATGTTGGAGCGTTAGCCAAAGCTTCTTTCAATTCCTGAAAGGTCTTCTCACATGCATCGTCCCAGGTCCACTCCACGTTGGTTTTCAATAGGCCAGTCATCTGGTAAGTACACGTGGCATAGGCCATGACATATCTTTTGTAATAACCGCTCAAGCCTAAGAAGCACTGAAGTTGGGGACACCGTAGTCGGTGCCATCATGGCTAGGAGCATAGCTATTTTTCTTGGGTCAGTTGCCATGCCGTACTTACTAATTACATGTTCTAATAGTACCCCCCCCGTAAGGAACTCCAAGCAGGCACTTGTTAGCGTTCAAGGCTATACAGGTTACTACGCACTTCTGAAAACACTTCTCTAGCATGGTGAGATGTTCTTAGACGGTGGGTGCCCAACAAAAGTCATCTATTAAAATTTTAAGGTTTTCGTCTAAGATATCCTCAAAGTGTTTGTTCATAAACCTCTGATAGGTTCTAGGGGCGTTAATCAACCCAAAGGGCATGACGTGGTAAGCGAAAACCCCGAACATGATTGTGAAGGTGGTCTTCAGTTTATACTCTTCTGCTATGGCGATCTGATTATAGCCTGCGAAACAGTACATGAAAGAGTATAGGTCTCTTCCCGCCATTTCTTATAGGACTTGGTCTATGAACGACAATGGGTAGTAGTCCTTCTTAGTCTGTTTGTTCAACCTCTTATAATCCACACACACGCGAATGCGTGTGGAGTTTTTCTTGGTGCAAGGTACTATTGGGGAATCCCACTCGATGTTCTCTACTGGAAATATTAGTCCAACATTTCAAAGTCTCTCGAGTTCAGTGTATACTCCTTCCTTTAAGTGGTAGAGTAGCCGACGTTGTTTTTATCGTACAGTTTTGGCTCCCTCCTTCAGTGATATCATGTGTGTCACTAGGTCAGATGGAATCCCCTTCAAATCTGAGTAGTCCCAGGCAAAAATATTAGTAGTCTTAGGCAAAAATATGCTGGTACTTTCTACACAGCCATTCGTACTTTTTTTTTTTTCCTACAATGCCTAGGGAAGCGCCTATTTTGATATTCTTGGGCGCTTTTAGAGTTACTAGGTTTATCAAGCAGATGTCGACATCACAAACTTTGGGAGGCCACTCTTTTGGAGTATTCCACTTGATATCTAGTACTGATCTCAGATCGAGTTCATCTTCACTCGTAGTGGAGTTCTCACTACTTGTGGCCTCCTCCCACTCGGACGAAGGTATGGGTGCTCTTTCTGATTGAGGCACCTCGGGATAATCGTCAACTACCGGTCGTTCTCTACCCCTTCCAAAAATCAATACTCCTGCATGAATGTTGACTATGCAATTGCTAATCCTGAGCCATGGCCGGCCTAGTAATATAGAGTACCTCCACGTACATCCTCATGACATAAAAGTCTACTTGTGTGGTCTTTTTACCCACGATAATGGGTGAGTTGCTGGCTAGCTTTAGTGCTATCAAGGTAGTAGGTTCTAGAATGAAACTGAGTCGGTCTGAAAGTTCTAGACTTATAATATTAACTGCTGGCCCTACATCAACTATGGCCCCTGAAATGACTAGACCATCTATCAATATGTCTACCTTAGGGTAGTAGCGATCTAACAAGTTCACATCTACTTTCCCTATTGTAGGTGGTTCTAGTGTTTTAGTTTTGGGTGGTCTCATCAATCGTTTGACCATACGTTTAATAGTGGATGACAACTACTGTACTAGTTGCCAGAGCCCTATTTCTAGCTTTAGATTTTCTAGGGCTTGACCTAGGTCAATATTCCCTCTCTTCAGATTCAGGTCTATATCCTTCCTAAACCTGCAATTTCTGGTCATAGTTCTCTTAGTTTCTAGACCGATTTTTCCTTTTCTCGGTCCTAGGAATCTGGGATGTCTGCGTCCTTCCAAGACGCTAATCTCACTTTGCTCTTTGGGTAGTGGATCCTTGTAGATGGGTGTAGGTTCGAATACTGGCTTCTCAATGACTATTGGGTTGCCTACCTCCGGTGGTGGTTTTGGTGTAGGTTTGGGTTTCCTAGAAGGTACATGTCTGGAGGTTACTCCGGGTCACTACTAACACCACTTTTTTGCTCGTGGGATCCTCCAGTGTCTCTAAGACAATGAAGTTTACAAGTGGCCGATCATCTTCTACTCGCGCCTTCCCTTTCTCCTCCTGGCTGATCTTGGGTCCCCGTTGTATGTATTGAGGTGGCCTTGTTGGCCCCGCCGTTCCGTCCTCCTAGGGTCTATGGTTTACTGGCACATGCAGCCTATTCCCGATGTTTAGCGCATTTCTACGTACCCAGCATCTATTCTCCAAGTGTCCAGGCCTCTTGCAGTACCCGCACACTTGGTTGGGACAGTTTCAATTAATTCAAATGATTCTCTCTATAGTGTCTACACACTAAGGGGTCTCTGGCCCAACAAATTCTGATGTCATTTTAGAACATATGCCGCTAAGGTTTGCATATTTTCACTCATCACGTCCATGTATCCTTTCAGCATGGCTCGCATATCACCTAGTTCTGCGTTGGAGCCTGTGCTCTCATAGCCTCTATCAGGCATCTGTACCTGGAGCCTTCGTGCATCTTGCATTTGCGCATTTCTATCTTGTCGGGGTTCAATAGCCTGTATGGAGTAGGGTTCCACTATGGGGTATGCTCCTATAGTTGCGATTGGGCCTCCTCTCCATGGGCTCAGGTTCAAGCTGTTCAGTGCTTGTGATAGGTGTGAAAGATTCAACTAGTCTGATCATATTTGCTATATTATTATATTTGGCATATTGAGGCCAACTTTGTTTTAGACTTAGAGATTGACTTTTCAAAGTTCATTAGTCTAAATTTCATTTGAATAAACGCTTTTTGAAAGTGTGGGAAAGTTAGAATGCGAGTTTGAGTAGATTCAAATTTGAATGTTGGGTACTTTGAATGTAAACCCAAAAATAGTAGGGTTAGCATTTTGGAGGAAAAGCCAAGTGGCCAAGTAGGGTTTGGACCTGTTATAAAAGGAGAAAACTCACGGAGAGACACATCTTCTCTCTTCTCTATCTCATTTCATGCTTATAATTGGTTCTCTTGGGTTCTACTATCTATTGGTGTACTATACTTGTGATTGCATGCAATTCTATGTGTAGAATGATCTATATTTGTTATTTTTGGATCCACACGTGTAAAATATAGTAGCTTGCTAGTTTTGTATGGATAGCAACAATACTTTATCATTTGATTCATGTTTGATCAAGTTCTATTAGAGTTTGCATCTCATTTTGTGTGTAGGTGCTGATTTTTCTACATTTCTATCTAGAGAACCAATGGTACGATCACCTGGATCAGCAGTAGTACCAATCGAGACCAGGAATATGACTTAGGCAAAGATCCTAGATATACAGTAGACCTATGTGATTGTATCGCCACGAGTTCACAGTTCAAAATGAGAACAATTTAGAGGTCACAAGGAAGAAATCAGGCCTAGCAGGTCTAAGATACTCGCAAAACCTCTAGGTAGTCATATTTCTAAAGGTCCGAAATATTCTCAACAATTGGGGTCCTTGGTATTCGTGTATGGTCCAAACACCAAAAGGGCAGAGATGTGCCCCAATCTCCCTCTAGGACCTAACATACCATACACCGTTACTTCGTATCTAATATGAAGCCTTGATCATCAACAATACTTGGGAGCTTGTGGATCCTCCATCCAACAAGCATATCATTGGATCCAAGTGGGTATTTCGAATCAAGTATAATCAAGATGGTACTACCAACAAGTACAAGGCAAGATTATGTGCCAAGGGATTTGCTCAAATCCATGGACTTGATTATGAAGAGACCTTTGCACATGTGGCAAAGATGGTGACAGTAAGGATTCTTATATCTCTTGCTACCTATTTCAAGTGGAAAGGTGTTCCGATTGGATGTTTCCAATGATTTCTTGATGGTTATCTTCAAGAGGAAATTTACATGGAACAACCTCAAGGATTTATTAAGGATGAATCAAAAGTGTGTTTTCTTTTCAAGAGTCTTTATGGACTCAAGCAAGCACCAAGATCTTGGTATGAGAGACTCAACTCTTTTCTTATCTCACTATGATCCTTCCATGTATATCAAGTTTGTTGCTAGTGATATTGTTATTCTTCTCATTTATGTAGATGACATTATCCTTTGTGGAAGTTGTATCAAATTGGTTGAAGAGACCAAAATAGCACTTGGAAAAGTTTAAGATGCAAGATCTAGGAGAGATCCATTACATATTAGGCCTAGAGATTGACCTTCATGATAATTATGCTTTTATTTGTCAATCTAAATATGCTCTTGCTATGTTGAAAAAATTTCATATGGAAGGTTGTAAGGGCATTGAAACACCAATGGAGCACATTGTAAAAGATACTAATATAGGTGATGAAAGATCCTTGGAGGACATCACACTTTTTAGGAGTCTTATTGGCACCTTTATATGGCTTACCATCACTAGGTCCGCCTACTTGAGCTATTGTGTGCACAAGTTGAGCCAATCTATGCAAGATCCAAAGAAGATTAGAAGATGGCCAAGAGGGTGCTAAGGTATATATCTTCATCACATGATTATGGGTTACTTTATAAGAGTGAATATTTATCTATTATTGGCTACTCGGATTCGGACTTTGCAAGCGATAAGATGGATCGAAAGTCCACAAGTGCATATACTATTATTTTTGGTCATATCTTAGCTTTCTAAAAAGCAAGATACTATCTCTCTTTCTTCTTGTGAGGCCGAGTATAAAGCACTCACTACATCAACAAAAGAAGTGCTTTGGATCAAGAGGATTCTATTGGAGCTAAAATGCATCAAAGAGGAGGAGCTACCATTGATTTACTGTGATAATATGCCAGCCCAAGCACTTGCAAATAATCCAATTTTTCATGCAAGAAGCAAGCACATAGAAGTGGCACACCACTTTGTGAGAGAGAAGCTTATTGGAGGAGAGATCCATTTGGAGCATATCGATTCATCATCTTGTATTGCCGATCTACTCACCAAGCCTCTACTCAGGAGTTCATTCATCAAATTTAGATCCAATTTTGGAATGATTCCAAGATCCATATAGCTTTAGGGGTTTGCTAGGTTTTCATGTCAAGCATCTTTGTGTAGGAGTTTGGTAGGGCCAAAATTGGCAAAGATGGCAAAATTGTCAATTTCACATGTAAAGCCACAATTTGGCCAAAAGTAGCTTATGACGCAAACTCGAGCTAGTTAGGCTTGTCAATAGGCTTGTGACACTTGTGTTAATGTAATTTGATGAGTGATCAAGTCAAAGTGTTGGCTTTGGTCAAAGGGTCCAATCAAAATTGAGAAATCCTCATGAAGGGTCCAATAGAATTGCAAGATGGATGCATCACTCATCCAATAGCATTAGAGAGGCTAGGATTAGGGGTCCAATAGGAAGTAAGCATGGCTCTCCACAAGTTTCATATGTACTCTCATTAACAATCATAATCTAAGTGATTTTTTGAGTCATATTGAGTGCAATCAAGTTTTGCTTGTAGTTCTTTCTCTCTCTATCCGAGGACATATTGCCTCTCTCTACCCGAGGAGAGGAGCTTAATTTTACTTAGTTTTTTCATGAAGTACTTCTCTTACATGTGAAAACACTTTGGTTATCAATCTATGAATCTATCTTTACCTCTTTGCCTTAGATTTTGATCTAGATCTTGGATTTCAATCTAGTATTGATCTAAAGTGCATAAGGTTTGCTTAGGAGATCATTCACACACACTAAGGCATTCCCACACGTGTGAAATTTCACAAGTAGTTAGAATTAGGTGACCAAAACACAATGTGTGTTAGTCCAACATGACAATCCCACGCAACCACTTCTTGGCATAACATGCTCCTCCTCTATCTATAAAAGAGGAGGCACCTAGACAATCAATCGATCACTCATATAGCAGAAGCAACTCTTGTACTTTGCTGTATTATATCAACGAACACGTAGTTGTTTAGTTCTTGGTTAGAGGATGGATGTCACATGAGGCTATAGGCTTCTCTATTTTACTCTCTCTCTGCACCATGATTTCACTAACAAGGGTTATGGGCCCATGCACCATACTACTCACTACTGGAGAGAAGAGAAAAGCATGGCAACCTGCCTTCTAGTGTCTGAGCTTGCCAAGAACTAGGATGATGATAGATGGATACTACCAATTATCCAAGCTACTTAATTAGTAGTTCTCTTCATGTTCACTTTCACCTTATAGAGAATTGTGGTTGGCATACAGTCATGTGCTTGTGAGCATCCAAGAAAGGTTGCTCATAGGATGTTGGTGAACAGCTAGCATTGTTAGATGGTGTATGACTCATGGCTCCATGGCAACCATGGTTATCTACATGCATATATTGGGTTGAGATGCAAGTCATGTGCTTGTGAGCATCCAAGAAAGGTTGCTCACAGGATGTTGGTGAGTAGCTAGCATTGTTCGATGGTGTATGACTCATGGCTACATGGCAGCCACATATCCTTCAAACACATGGTGGATCAACACTTGATCGCAACAAAGTAGAGGACAACAAGACTTCATTATTTGGAGAGGAGTTGCTTACGATATGAAGTGTCTTTGACTTGTCAACTTGCAATGGGTCAAGTGTTGGAGAAAGACAAATAAGGTAAACAAACTTTTGGAAAATTTAGAGGGGCTTAGTATAATGAAGTACTTTATCTGTAGTCCCAACTTGAGGCACATCATGAGCTACCTTGCCATAGGGGATTTGGACACAAATAATATCATAATCCTTTTTCTTTTGGGATAAGCCAAAGGTGAGATGGCTCCCAAAAGTAGTGAATTCAAGATCAAGCTACTTTGAATAAGGTTCTATAGATACTTGTTGACTAACTCCTTGAATAATCTATGCATCACGCTCTTGGACACGACAACCCTTGAGTCCACCTATATGTGGTGAAGTGGAGAGTTTCTTAAAAGCCTGAACCAATGGCTACTTGACATGTCGTTGATGTGTCAAGCAGCCATTGATTTGCTAAGAAAAAGTTCAAAATGCAATAATGTTGTGCGACGAGGGCTCGCTCTCTAGAGCTTGCCTGGTTCCCAAGCTGGGTTCCGAGCTAAGAGAGACTCATCTAAGCCCATACGACATGGTGATTGGCCACTGAATGGTGATTGGCCACTAAATGAATGGCCGCCGTGGAGTTGGCTTAGTTGGTTAGCTTGGCATCCAGAGTTTATTTAGCCCCATGTTTAAAACCCCCCTTAAAACCTAATGCATTGAATGGCCCCCAAGTAGACCACCAACCCCATCTCCCGATCCACCTCCTAAACACACACACAACGAAGACGAAGGAGAGGAGACGGAGGAGGAGGGTTCGGTTTGGCCTCAAAATGAGTGGCAGCAAGCGAAAATTATCGGCATCTCATGTGAAGCAGCAGCAGCGCTCGGTGTCCAGACCTTCTTATGTCGCCTGTCCTGCCTGCCAGGTATGTTCCTACCTTAAATGCTTGATATAAGTTTTTTTGGTGCAATGTTTGATATACTATTGCGTTAGTATCAAACAATGCTTGATACTAACGCAATATTGTATCAAACAATGCTTGTGATAGTCTTTGGTGCAATGTTTGATATAATATTGCGTTAGTATGAGGTTTTTTTTTATTTCATGGTTTGCATAGTTAAACGTTGTAATAACGAAGTTTGTTAGCAACCTTTAGTGACATCTCCACATATACGGTGAGGTTCTGGATTTGTATTTTTTCCTTTGGCGATTCTCAGTTTGCAGATGTTAAGATTGTAGTTTTTCCTTTTTGAAAATCTCATTTTGCTAATGTTAGTAAGTTTTCCTTTTGCAATTCTCGGCTTTGCAAATATCAACATTTTGCAATTCTCGGTTTGCAAATGTTAGTATGATAGTTTTTCCTTTTACAACACAGATTGTTAACATTCTAGTTTTTCCTTCTTGAGAGTCTCATTTTGCGAATGTTGTAGGTTTTCCTTTTGCAATTCTCAGCTTGCAAATATTAACATCACAGTTTTTTCTTTTGCAATTCTCATTATGCAAATGTTAATATTATGGTTTTTCCTTTTTTCAATTTGCAAACGTTAGAGTTTTTCTTTTGCACTCCTTAGTTTGCAATTTTAACGCCATATTTTCCCTTTTGCAATTTTCAGCTTGCAAATGGTATAATTATAGATTTCCCTATTGCAATTGTCAATTTTGCAACTGTTAGTATGATTGGTTTTTCTTTTTGCAATGCAAGTTTCAGTTTGCAAATGTTAACATTATAGTTTTTCAGCACTATATGAATGGATTCTATCTACAGAGATCATCTAAAAGAAGTTCTGTCATGAGCTGCTGTTCACATGTATTTGTAACAGATGCAGGTGTCTAGTCGTTTGATCAATCTACATCTAGACATGATATGCCCTGCACTTTCATCTACATGTACCTCTATTGGTCCATCTTCAGTTCCGTGTATCTCAGATGGTGCCATTTCAAATGTGGATACGATAGTATCTAATCCAGGACCAAGTTCGTCCGAAGCTCATAACTTTCAGATTTTGCAAAACAGAAGAACCTGTGTTGCTCCAGAAAGCATGATAGATGTTTCCAATGCCAGTCGAAGTGCTGAAGAGACGCTGTTGCAGAATGAAGGGTTTGAAGAGAAGCTTACTTGTGGATGTTCAACTCCTCTAATTGAGGCTGTTAAAAATGCAGCTCAGCTTATTGAGCATAGACATCTGTGTACAGACACTGAAGGGTTTTCTTTGACACCATCTTCAAGAAACTTAGAAACTGATCTCCCTGGCAGGTCTTGACTTATTTTTGATCATTTTATTGCCTGTTTTGAAGCCAGACCCTTTCCTTGTTTTACAAATGGGAAAGTTTTTTGGTCAAATTGGTGCGTTCTGGTCACAAGCATGCAGTTATGAGATTTTAGGAACTAATTGGAGGGAATCCTACCTAACTGTGAAAGCTTTAGTTATGTTTGAGTGCAGAGTTTCTTATAAAATGGATGGTAAACTGCAGTAAGCATCTGTTTGCTACATGCTATCCAATCATTACTGATTTTAAGTCTGCATATGTGGCAGTGAGATTCCCTTGCAAGATGATACTTCAAAAAATGGGCCTGGATACTGCTTAGCAGCTGATATTGCAGAAAAGATCAAGAAAGATTCAGAAAAGAGCAAGAAAGATTCTTTCTTGAAATATTTTTCAGATATGCCTGCTTCTCAAGCTCCTAAAGGCCATTATGTTCTCGAGGGATTTATCACTGTTGAGGCATGCTACTTAATATTTTCCTTCTTTACAACTATTTGAAGTGGATACAATCAATAGGTGCAGTAATGAGAAATGTACCTGATGTCTTTGCATGAATTCCTTTTTGAATTAGTAAGTTATAACTCTAAAGTTTGTACTCTAGTGTTTAGAGTATGGGAGGGAAAGCTTTGACCAACTTTTAGACTGAAATGCCTTAGCCTTTGAAAACCTTTCCCTTTTATTCTATTATTTCAAAATTAGTAGAGGAAGTAATTGCCTTTATGAAGTTCTTTAGTATATTTTGCAGCCATTTGGACATAGGGTTGGGAGTATCATCGTCTTCTCCCTTTGAAAAGTTTCCAGCTTATCCTTGTGCACATATTCAATGTTTAATGTTAGTCACTTAGGTTGCAAGAAACACAAAAATAACTTGAATTCTCTAATGACCACTTTAAATCATGCATAGGATATACTGGCTCAAAATAAGGTCCGCTCTGTATGTAAATGCAGGAGGAGCAGCATATACTGCACTCTCTTGATATCGATTTGGTAAATCCGTGGAAGCTTATCAACTTTAATGGGCTGTATAGGGGTAAAGCATATGGACAGTTGGTAGATTTAAGAAAAAGGTCTGTAGTGTAAAGTTTGAATATCTATTTGCCCAAAAGTGCCATTCAGTTGCTTATTTAGTTGCTTTGCATGTTTGCTTTTTTGTGAATGTGTACTTCTAATACTTACTTTTTCTTTTCCTTCAGAAGTTAAAAGGTTCAAGCCATAGTTGAGTTATTACTTTATTGAGATATTACACCCATAAGTCTTTATAATCATATTAACATCACAACTTAACAGGATGATTTTTCCTGCGGTATATGAGATGCCCAAGTTCTTGACACGAATCATTCAACGCATGGAACGGGTTGTTCCTACTTTGGACAAATTTGTTCCTAACGAGACAAATGCTATAGATTATACGAAAGACGAAGGACATTATCTCAAAGCACATGTAGATGATCGACAGGTAACTTTTTTTTAATGAACACCTTACATTCATAGCAAGATAATGCTTATTCCACTAAAAACTAGTTGATGTGTTTGCATACTAATGAAAGTTGCAGTCTTGCTATAAACACATTTATGACTCACACATGAATAGCGTTCGGACTCATATGCCTTCCGGCACACCTCCCGGTGTTACCTTGCTCTTGTTGCGTACGATTAGCCTTGCAGCGAAACGCGAATAGTACCCATGCTTTGGTTCCCTGCGAAACTTCTCAAATCTATAAACTTATAAATCTAATTTGTGAATCTAGATATATTCCAATCTCACAAATAGATACATTTTGTTGTAACTTTTGTTGTGTAATTTGAGATTATTGTGTTCAAATAAAGGCCTGCCCATAAAGATGAGATTATTAACCTATAGACCATGTGCGAGGGGCTCTTTTACATTAGAGATTTTAGTACCACTAATCTTTTGAATATTTGGAGTCTTGTATTCCCTTCAAATCTTAAATCTTGGTACATATCACAAATTGCTCGATGACGTGCAAGCTGTTGCATGATTCATGTGAGATGTCTTTCAGGACTAATGATTGCTTTTAAAGAATATTATATCGATGAAATCATTTTGCTTTCAATCCTTTGTAAGATTTTTACATGCCATTCATTCAAGATCTCAAATTCTTCTTTTGTTTTTGAAGGGCCGTATTTTGGAAAGAAAGCAACTTGCCGTATTTTGGAAAGAAAGCAACTTGTGTATCCATAATATTGGCTTGACGATATAGCACAATGGCAAACAAGAGATTATAATATAACGAAGACATTCAAAGGTTGGTGCTCATGCTACAAAAGCTATGCGCATATCCACATGAAAATCTAATTGCTAATCAAAGATGATTCCCTAGTTTAGATCTCAATAGCAAATGACAATCAACATCCATTCAACACTCCTACAAAGGAACTTTGTGGCACAAAGCTTCTCCATAAAGAAGCGTACAAAATCTAAACAAAATGCTATCAAATAAAGGACCTAGCAAGATAATTGTAGGCTTCTAGGGCCTCCACATCCACTCAAAGATTACCAGACCGTGTATTAGTCCTCGACCCAATGATGAAGTGGCAAAAAATGGGCTTTTCATATGGATTTAAGGGTACGAATGTAAATGATGAAGCCCAAGGCATAATAGGGGTTCAAATGTCATCAATTTTCATAAAAGACAATGTTCGAAACAAATAACAATAGCAGAGCATGGGTGTTGTTATATCCCTAGCTAACCAGGGTTAGTCAATGTCTAGCCTGGTCTTAAGGGATGCCCATTGGAGGTAATTTCCAACTGGAGGTTAACACAACGATGCTGAGTGTCTTCTCTGCAGTTCTCAGAAAGTAGTATTAGATATCAACACTTCTGAAAGATCTGTCCAATTTAGCATGACAGTCTGAATGACTGGCCTTTGAAGAACTCGGTCAGGTAATAAGGGTGCGTACATTGAAGTTTCTGTTAATTTGGCATTTGATGTGCCAGCTGCACTAAGAAGAAAGTTACGACCTTCTCACTTGTTATGTTGTTGGGGACTTGTGGCTGGGGAGGTGGAAGTGCCATGCAGAATCGGGGTGGGGACGGATTTGGGAAACATCTCATTGCCCAATCGGCTGGTACAGGGTGGAGTGGCACTGGGACGGATCTGGGAATGGAGAGACGGTAACACACTGATACAATTTTAGGATGCATAATTTGCAATATATCATCATAGCATATCTTTTTACGAAGTTCCAATCAATGTTGAGAGTGGGGGTAAGGTTTTCTCTTCCACTTCTTCAAGTCTGAGGAACCAAAGATTAAGCAGGTTTTAGTGATGGATGGCTCAGGCGGTTATCCTGAACCACACTTGGTTCAGAGTGTCAATCGTGCTGTGGTGCAACAGCTAGCGCTAGCAGTGCCGAGAGTAGGACTCGCCCTTGCAGCACACAAGCACATCCGGCTTGTGTGACTTGTGGAACAATAGGGTATTTGATGCATAGCATCAACAGCTCCTAAGAATATTCCAGCCCCAAAACTTGTCACATAACTATACTTCAATGGGGAGCTTATACTGCACTTCAAAACTTTTCATTTTGATGCATAGA
Source organism: Diphasiastrum complanatum (assembly GCA_029204225.1). NCBI lineage: Eukaryota > Viridiplantae > Streptophyta > Lycopodiopsida > Lycopodiales > Lycopodiaceae > Diphasiastrum > Diphasiastrum complanatum. Next base: position 14,056,461 of record CM055111.1, on the reverse strand, counting down.
GGCCAAGGAGGTTAAATTTTCTTTTATATTTTAGGAGTTGGCATTGGATCCCTTTCTTCTATGGACATATTTTGTCACTATGTATTTACCTCAGTGTCTTGAAGTATATCTTTAAGTGAAAGTTTATAATTGCTCGAGGGTGAGATTAGAATTAACGGGACAACTCCAGCTTTTTGGTTGCTCCTACTGGGCGCATTTGGTGTGGGATCAAATATTATCAGGATCGTTGCTTGATACGAAATAGGTCCCGAATAGAATCCAATACAACCTGATCTAGTGTTTTAAAAGTGCTCTATAACTGTACCAATGTCGGATAATAGCGTTCCGGAACGCGATTTGTCCCGCAATGCACTTTTATTTTTGCAATATGGGGTTCAAATTGTAGGATTTCTTATGGGGGGGGGGGATACATAGGTCCCGCGGTACCGGGTACCGCGGATCCCATGGTACCAAATTTTCTTTTTTTTTGCGAAAATAACACTGGAAAAAAATTTAATTTTTTTTTATTATGGTACCGCCATGGTACCGCGGATTCCAGGGCGGTACCGTACTGGTGGTACCACTGTTATGGTACCGGCGGTACCATAACAGCGGTACCACAGGGCACTATGGGGGGATATGATGTTAATTTTTTGAATTTCTTTTAAACACTATAGGGAGTCGGGACCTTGTCATTGTCAGATACTATTAATTGTATCGACCCTATTTTTGCTGGAGATTGTGCACATTGTACAATTGGCAGTGAAATTGTTGGAAATCCAGTGATATTGCCATAGTTTACTGGTCATATTTGATACCAGATATTGCCAGATCCCTAGAAAATGTCAGTCCCCAAAAAGCCAATGAAATTGCTGGAAACCTTCTGAATTTGCCACATTATAGGGACTTCAGATCCGTAGGGATTGCCGGTGGTGGAGAATTGGGATCACATGAAAAGGAGGTGTTAAAACAAACCAAATTTTCATTAATCAACTTGACGAAATAGAGTTCTATGGTGTCTTTAGTGCTGTATTTGAATTTAGTGGCATCTGGTGTGAATTTTGTTTCAGACATTATGATGCAAGATGCTGTTTCACTGTTTGAATGCTAGTATACAGCACCTCACAGTTTTGTATGTAGCTCTAATGATGGAAATTAGGGAATTAGCTATTAATTATGTTTGATAAAATCATCTGTACTAACATCGATTCTCTCCTGAGTGCATGTCGATGTGAATGTTGCTGCGTGCTGATTACTTTGGTTTCCTCCTTCACATTTAATTAGTGCACTAAGATCTCCGAGTTTGTCCACGTTTCAGTTATCAGGACAGGTCATAGTGAATTTGACCTTGTGTGGGAGCTGCTTCATGACTTATGACCGAGAACGTGGTTCTCGTGAAAGTTATCGAGTGAAACTGGATAGACGATCTCTTCAGGTTGGTTTATTTGCTTGCATTTGAGGTCCTAGCTACCGTAGAAAACATGAATGATTTCTTGCTCTTTTAAGTTCATTTGCCTTACTGGAAGTTATGAATGTAATGTATACCAAGGTTCCCGCACTGGGGCTATCGTGGCACTCATGCAAGATTTGGGCCCTAATGTCTGTGATATCTAGCACACAAACTTTTCCTCTACGAAAAAGCAAACCATTCCAAATGGAATAATCAACAAGTATCTTCTCTTCGTGAGATTTCTTGGAATCTTGCTTTCCAAGATTGTCTCTCATTAAAGAGCTTCCAGCCAAGACATCTTGCCAAATATGACCAAAAAAGTCATCGGTCCGACAAAGATCTCGTAGAGAAAGATACAACTCGAATTGGAACTCAGCAAAGCATAACTGATTAACTTCACCAATCCGGCTCAAAGCATCAGTGACACAATTCGACGTACCTCGACGGTATTTAATGTCAAATTTAAACTCTTGAATGAATTCTGACCAGCGAGCCTTACGACCCCTAAGGTCCGAGGCAACATAGATATACTTAAGAGACTCATGATTTGTCATAACCACAAATTCGGATCCGTACAAATAATGCTTCCAGATCTTTAACACATGGATGATAGCAAAAAGTTCCTTCTCATAAGTAAAATACCTACTTTGAGCTGGGTCCAACTTCTTGTTCTCAAAAGCCACAAGTCTACCATCCTGGTAAAGGACTACACCTACCGCATAGTCACTAGCGTCTGTTTCCACTAGGCCCAGATCCGCTAGGGTCCACTATGTGTAAGATAGGGGCTGTAGATTTACATTCTCAAAGGGAAGCGTAGGGAGACTTGTTTACAAGGGTTATTGCATAAGAGCAGGCCATAAAATCTCAGTTGCTAGCTACAGCAACTTGATTGGTATGCGGATACTTTTATGATAAGCAATTATGGCAATATTGAAAGAAGCACGTTTACATTCTCAAAGAGAAGCTGTGAGATTTACAGAGAATAAGTCATGTACTTTTGCTGATAGGAAGATGTGTGCTTAGTTTGAAGGTTTATTGCAAAGGAACTGGCCATAAGTTTTTAGTTGCAAGCTCCAGCGACTTGATTATTGTGCATATACTTTTTGAAAGACATCAGCGAGCTGACCCGTTCACCAAACTTGCCTACATCTGCCTGTTTCTGCCTTACTGCCTACATCTGCCTTGTTCTTTTATTAGCTTTTGTTTTCTTTTTGTTGTTCCTTTTTCGTTTTGCATTGCCAACATCTACTTTTCTTTTCGTATTTCCATTTGTTAAAGATCCATTTTTGTGCATTTCCAATTTTACGTTAGTCTTAAAAAAAAATAATTTACGTTTCCGTTTTTTTTTTTAAAGATTCGTTTACGTTTTTTTTTTTTCATTTACGTAATTACGTTTTCATTTTCCATTTTTTATTTTTGATTACATTATCTGTTTACGGTTTTGTTTTTTTTGACAATCCTTTTTTTGATCAGTGGTTCAGGCAGACTTCGTTTTCAGGGTTTTCAGGAAAGAAGATGCCAGAAATAGCTCTCAGGATGAATCAATCCAAGAAATTCATGCAATCAATGCCATTTTTCTTCACACCTACATGTTTTGTGTGCGCTTAACCTATGCCACAAATCCCGTCGGTTTCTTTAGTCATTTGTGAAGGGTTCACTGTAATTTCAAAATTATCCAAACTACCAGTGAAGGTCTCAAGAAAAACAATATATGATATAAAAATTGAGCGAGAACATCAATTGCTCTTACAAAAAATGATCGTATGATGGGTTGTAAATGGTTTTCATGCATCATTTTTTATGATATTTCATTCACAAAACTAAAAGATCTACCAGCAGTCAAATCTTTATGGGCCTGTGGTTATCGATTTTCATGGGTTACCGGGCAGGTAAATTGTGGAGGGACTTTTGCATCTGGAATTTATTTTTATTTTAGCTCAAAAAACTTGAAGGAAACTTTTAATCATGAACCACCCAGAATTGGGATGCATGCAATATAATCAAAGACGGCTGTTATTCTCATCCTGATCTCGTCGGCCCCCATCCGAAAACACAGCTTTAGTCCATCCTGAAGATGTGATACAAAGCCTAAGGAGATGAACAGACCCCTGCTAATGTGTGTTTGTTAAGGTAGAATAGAGTCATTAGACAGAATAGATAGATGTAGAAAAATCTATTCATTTTCAAAAACATTCTTTGGGAGTCTGACTTTAGAGGCACTGAAGTCCTCCAAAATTTGGGTTTTGGTTGTTGTATTTATTAGATTTGAATTCTCTAGATAGTTTACAGCTATTTCTTTTCTGTGGCTTTTTTTTTTACATTTAAGCTATTTTAAACTCGGGCATATGGTTGTTATTTCTTTGGATATCAACTCTCAGGATATGGTTTTTTTTTTCTTTGTAAAAAAATAGGTATTTTAAATTTTTTTTTTTTGGGGTTCCCTTTCCAGAACGGAAGGAATGGGCAACTAAGATGCATAGGATAAACATAATTCAAAAGCTGAGACTGCTTCATGCTGGTGTGCAGATTTTGACAGGTGACAGCCGTTGGAATTTTACTCATTCAATCAAGAACAAGGATCTTCTGGATTCAAGAAGAGTCAGTTTGACTTTTCGGAAATCTGATATCACCTGAACTTTACGATCAGTCAACGTCTATCATTGACTCTTTAAATATGAGTTGCCAATAGAAGTAGATCCTCTGCCCATATTCGTGGAGTTGAGAGGATTACATAAGTGGCAGTATTCATTGCTTCACGATGCTTTCGAGTGGCAGTAGCAGAAGATCATACCACCTGAGCTCGCAGAGGGTTGTATCTGCTGCCATTTTGGATAACATCATACACTGAAAGCTAGATTGAGCTGATCCCAGCGGAACGTGCTTCACCTTCAGCTTTGAGCAGAAACAATTATGCCGGTGGATAATATCGATTGGACTAGAGGATTCGATTGTTAATTTTGTACTATAACATCCAAACCATTACGCATACTTAATGATTGTGCAGCATGAAGAACAGTTTCTTTCTAGTGAATTGTAGCATCAACATGCAACCATTTTTGTTCTCCAACATGTGAACTTTTATAGGTTGGAACTTTTGAAATTTGACGGGCCATGGCAAAGATTATGACTTGACCTGCTTTACAACGATTTTCCATGTTTGGTCTAATCTCGGTTTCCAAAATTGTAGATAAGACTAGGATATTGCACACAGACGTCTCAAGAATTGTAATAGCAAGCTCAGTCAAGTTTGGAAACGAGGGAGCACTCAAGTTATCACTAGGATATTGTACATGGACATGTCAAAAATTCTAATAGCAGGCTCAGTTTAGTTTGGAAACGAGGGGAGCACTCAAGTTGATAATCACAGATTCTTTGATCTTGCATGCAAGTCAAGTTTTTTTTTGAACAAAGGGAACTGATTAATTGGGATCTTTGTTCCGCAAATATACATTAAAGGGTTGTGCCTGTGCTCAGATGTAATAAATCAATCATGCGCGCTCAGTAATAATGAAAAGACTTTCTCCGAAATTTTTTTAGCTCAAGGATAAAACGTTTTTCTGCATTTCAATATCAGTTACAATAGTGAATTTCATGATTTCAACTCTACAAGATTGGTTAGCATAGCCAACTCTAAGCTTATAGTTGTCAGACCATCCAGGTTATTCTCACATTCACAAATTCTAGAAAGTATAGTTCTCCATGTTGCAAATATAGGGACTTTTTCTTTGATAGCAAACTAATGTTTGTTTTATAACAATCCCTCTATCACGGTGAGTAGGTTCGCAGCTCCATCTATCTTGAGCTTCAAAAGTCTCTAACGTCAACGCTTCAAGAATGTCCCAACTGTTATGTGCTTCAAGACATGTAACTAAAATAAATATTCATTTTCGTTTCTCAGATATATCAAGACAAGAACATTTTATGTTAAAAGTGATAATCGAGTTTGTACTACCTCTCCTGTTCATGCCCTTTTCGTGCTACAAGGCTGGTTAACCAAGTCTTGATGGTGGAAAGAAAAGTAAGGATTTTAGACCTGAACTTAATTTTTGTGAATCCATTAACTTTGGGAGGTCCCGTGAAGTTTGCAGGGAACCCCTGCTGCTAACAAATAGCAGACTTTTTGGAAAGGCAAACTTCATCCACCACCAAGTCAAGTGGTAGTTCTAAGGCCAATTCAATGTAGTTAGGAAAGCTAAAATTGTGGATTGTTAGCAGCAAGGATACTGCAGCCAAGTCAAAGTGGCAGTTTGAACACCATTTTAATGTGAATGGGAGCATACTATTGTCTGGACATCTACTCTAGTTCATAAGTTGAAAGGTTTAGTACCTCTTAAAAGGTATCTTATGGCAAGGCAAATTGGAAGTTGAAGACCATTTCATTTAGAAGCAAAATGCTGATTCTGTCGTGAGAACAAAACACTCTTCTATGATAAACATTCACTTACTACCCATTTCCAAAACTATCCAATCACTGAGATGAACAAAATGGTTAACAGTTGTTAGATGCTACTGCAGGCTTTCCCGAAGATCACATTATGTCCTGGCGACTTAGAAGCCCTACCTGGCAGTTATCGCACTAACATAAATAACCCATGCAATGCGGGTGAATAAAAATAGCTGAATTCAGCTATATACGACTTGAAATTCAGCCTCAGCTACTACTAACAGCAACTAGAAAACTATAGCATATGAACTTTCAAGCTGCCATTGAATAAGTGGAGAAATACTCGTAGAATAATGTCATATCGCTGGCAGGAACTTACAGATCTCACGGAGTTTGCAACTTTACTTACTCAAGAACAGTACTGCTCATTCACAGAACAAGCATATCGTGTTTGTCTTATGAGATGAACCAATTTCCAAGAAATGCAATGGAATAGAAGCTGGCGATTTGCAATACAACACAGCTTGGTGCCTTTAGATTGTAAGGCACAAAGTTAGTGTGAAGGAAATGATGCAAGACACAAGCATTATTGATAACCTTAAGCCGCTTGATGCTACCATAAGCATGACATTGTCAATTATAGGCCCACAGAAAGAAGTGCCATCTCCGTAATGTTTTGACAAGCTCATGAAGGAAACTAAAGTGGACGTTGATTCTGCCTTGAAGCCTATCGAAACAAGATCTTTTCCACCAAATCCTCCTGAGAAATAGGTATGGTTCTGGGTCAATGGGCCAGCTTGAAATTTTATTGTCATGTTGCCAAAGCATGAATCATTCCCGTCTCCGATCTCAAAACTAAAACCATATGCCAATCCAGGAACGGTAGTAACATTTTGCTGGATAGCTCCTTGTTGAGGGGACACGAGTTCAACAGCACCAGCACCATTTGGAACATGGAAATGAGCAGAATCAATATACTTCACAGGATTGGAGGGTCCAATTGACCATCCCGGTAATGAAGAAGAGCTTATGTCTGAGACGGGGGCCAACAAAATCCCATGGGAGGCATTAACTGGGATGTAAGGACCTTGTTCAAAGTCGCCGTTCAGCAAAAGGTTTCCTGCAATTCACTTCGTGCCTAATTAGCCAAACAAAAATGGTATGTGCTGAAATACATTTGACAAATTTACAAATCATTATCAAAGATAATCTTAAGTCCATTCAAAGAACTCTTAAACCATAACTCCAGTCCACCCAACAGTCATAAACCATGAAGTCCATCTTGCTTAACAAATTGTATGGTCTAGCATAAGCTCCCAAGATTAGTTGCAGGTCACAAGCAAAATGTTGTATTCGCATTAGCTTTCATACCATAAAAAGCAACACCATATTTAGGCAAATATAGGACCTTCACTGTGTAAGTGTACGAGTGTCATTTAGACCCTAATTATGATACTTGAACCTCTGTTATTATTTAGCGTCCTCAACATTTACTGTAAGCAAATGAGTTGATTGGACCTGAGAAATATGGCAAAAAGTAGAAGCCCTACTTAGGACAAAGCAAGGGTCTTTAAAAACTATAAATAGATCTATAAACCTCATTTGTATAAAGGAAATGATTAAGAAGCTTAGCTTCACAAAGAGGTCACATTAGCATATCTTAAATAGCTATAGTGAGAGATTGAGTGCCTTCTCTGGAGAACCTTCAAAATCATGTCAGGTTTCTAATAACAGGATGCCAAGAAAGAAGAATTTTAGAGTTTAATTTGGGTGCTTGGAAGAACACATACCAAAGATCCACTTTTCAGATTTTCATCTTCTTGATTCTCAACACAGACATTTTGACATTTTCAAGATGTTATAAGAGATTTGGACTCATGGCAATAGGGTAATTAAGGATTTCGTATCAAATTTCAGTTTGCATGCCCAGAAGTTAGGGCACTACTAGTTCATACTGGTAGACTTTCCATTTCATCTTCTTTTCTAAGATTCTCCTTTTCAAAGTCAGTGTTAAAGCATCTATAACTCCATACCAGGAGTAAGGACACTATCTATAATAATTCCCATAATCCAACCGCAATGATCAGCAAGAAACAAGGAAGCCCACAACACATAACCTCCCACCCATAGATGGTGAAGAGACATCACAATCACCCACGTGCTAAGAGAAGCCTGCTCACCTAAGGAATCCACAAGGCCACACTTTGAACTGTCACCAAGAGTCAAAAAGCTAGAATGAGTGCTCTAGTCAAGCTCATAACCAAGGATGCAACATTCTTCCTCCCTTAAGAACATTTTGTCCTCAAAAAGGGAAGTTAGGCAACTCTTCTTTAAACTCTCAATAGACTCCCAAGAGTAATCATCTTCAGTTCTTCTTTTCCAACATACCAATTGTTTAGTAGCAAGATGATTTACCAATCTCTTGTCTCTACTGTATAACACTCTTTAGCTAACAATTTGCGGATCAAAAAACCGTCACATACACAGATTCACATGGAAAAGCACTCATAGGTACAAAGCAATCACACACACTGTACTTGACTGACTTGACAAGAACAATAATTACAAGTTATGTACCTAATAGGGCTTAGGAGACAGTAGCCCATCAATCTAGAGCCTAGAGAGAGAAATTTGGATTGTAAAAGAAATGGTCAATGTTTGCTATTTTAACTCTCTCCCTCAAACATTAACTATTTTACAAAAAAACGATAATACCATTCATGGAACATGCCTCCATGATAGCATGATATCTAAGCATAGAAATATCTTACATTAAGGCATTACAAATACAATAAGAAAGTAAGTTTTTCTCTCACAATTTTGTCCTTCAAGCTTTATGTGATTGCTTCCACGCCAAGTTTAGTCCGGAAAGTTTCAAACTTGTATTTGCCCAAAGATGTAAACACATCAGCTAGTTGCAATGTAGCATCCCCAGATTACAGCTTTTCACGTATAAAGTGATACTTTATGTCTATATGCTTCGTTCTTGCATGGAAAATTGGATTTTTCGTGTATCCCACTTTGGCTAATACTAAAATGGTAGTACAATGTATTTGCCTCATACCAATCTCACCTAACAACTATCGTAGCCAAACTACTTCTTGAGTTGCTGAGCTCAATGCTTTATATTCAGCTTCAGTGGTCGAAATAGATATAGTATCTTGCTTTTAACTAGAACACGAAAAACAGCCATTGCCAAAATTGAAAGCATATCCTGTGATTGATCTCCTATCATCTATATTATCGGCCCAATCAGCAATCAATGTACCCCTGTAATCAAGGCAAATCATGTTGTCTTCTGTAAATCAAATCAAAATTGGGTGTGCCTTTCATGTACCTCAAGATCCTCTTTGCAGCCTTCCAATGATCCAGAGTAATAATGACATCATCGACGTACAATACAACCAGAGCAATACAATCATCACTCCTGAAAATATATAGATTGGGATCAAAATTGGTTCTCACAAACTCATGGGAGAGAAAGTATTTGTTAATATGTCCATACCACGCTCCCGGTGCTTGCTTAAGACGCAGTCTTCACATCCATTTGGTGGATCTTCCACCCAAAGTAGAATGCCAATGCAACAATAAGGCGTAGCGTAGTCTACTTTGCAACATGAGTAAATGTCTCATCGTAGTCAATGCCTTTGTTCTGCTCATAGCCCTTTACCACCAAATGTGCCTTGTATTTTGCGATTGAGCCATCTGCATGAAACTTAGTTCTATAATACCCATTTATTATCAATGAGTTTCTTACCAAGTGGAAGATCAACCAAATTCCATGTACCATGCCTTTGGATGGAATCCCGTTCCTCCTTATACCCCGTTGCCACTCTTCAAGATCCTTTGCTTCTTCAAAGGTTGATGCTCTTGACACTTCAAAATATCACTCATGAAAGCTTTTCTCTCTTGTTGATCTCCTTGCTTCGCCTTGCGAGGTTGGTTCATCCTCGTGTCCTTCATGATGGTCTTGTACCACTTAGGTACTTTTGGTTCATGTGCAACACTTCTTGGCAAAAAAGTGTCCCAAGGAGTGCCTTGATACATCCTTTTGCTCCCTACAAGTTTGACCTTCTTGGCTCCAATCGGCAAGTACCTCACCCTTGGCTCTCGAATAGGTGGAATTCGATCATGATCATCCATCCGATCATGGTTTTCATGCTCGATTTCCTGTGGTATGAGATCTTCATCTTCTTCCAAGATGGTGGGAAGCCTTTTGTTGTTGCCATCCCCTTCAATGTCACCACTCTCATCAAATCTATGCATCTCATCAAAGATCACGTCCTTGCTAATGTGAATTTTTCGCATTATAGGATCAAAACACTTATATGCCTTTGTCTTTTCATCGTATCCAACACAAACACACTTAGTATACTTTTGTTTCGCTCCTCCTTTGGCATGTGCACATAAGCCTTGCACCCAAAAGTGCGAAACTTTTTAATCTTAGGCTTCATAGTGCCTCTTTGGGAGTCACATTCAGAACCGTGATAGTGGGACTCTTGTTTTGCAAGAAGATTGCATTGTTACAAGCCTCCGACCAATAAAATTTTTGCTAAACCCATTTGCTTCATCATTGCTCATGCGCTTTCTACAATGGGACAATTCTTTCTTTCCACTACTCCATTGTTAGGCGGTGTATGAGTGCCTCTTTATTTCATGCTCTTTGCAAAAGGCTTCAAATTCCTTTGATTTGTATTCACCTCCTCTATATGATCTTAGCACCTTGATATGTGCTTCCAGCTGCTTCTCCACCAAAGCTTTGAACTCGTTGAAAAAAGCCAATGTATCCACTTTACTTTTCAAGAAGTAGATCCATGTCCTTCTAGAGTAATCATCTATGAAAGTTATAAAATAGTAAGCTCCACCCAATGACGTGGTCTTCATTGGGCCACACGGGTCACTATGAATAAGCTCAAGTGCCTTTTTAGCCCTTGCTGCTCCGCTCTTCTTGAATTTCTCTCTGTGGTGTTTTCTCATCACCAACCTTCACGAATTGAATGTTGCTCATCCTGTAAGGCTGGTAATTCACTTACCTGTAATAGGATCCTGTGCAAATCTTCAAAGGTGGGTAATCTCTCCCTCGATGCAATGCCACGCATATGGTATTCAACTTTGTCTTTAAAAACATCATACGAGATGGGTTTGCGGTTTGATATTGGGCCAAGCACCTCTGGCCGTAATAGCATCATTGATATGCGTGATCACATGGTCTTTCACGGACAAATTGATTAAGGACAATGCCCTTTGCACCTCTTGTTAGAGGCTCGCATATCTGCAAGACTTGTCTTTGGCCTCAATTAAACCCCTGTAACGATATCCTAGAGCTCCTTCTTCATAAGAATGCTCTTCATCTTGAATTTCCAAGTGCTGTAGTTGGAAACGCCGTCCAACTTGCTAGCTTCGCCCAAAATGGACTCATCCAAGTTCGCATCTCAAAACGACTTAAAATCACACCTGTAGGCTAAAAAGAGTGTTTCGGGTACAATGGCGATGTTAGAAGCTGAAAATAATGACTTGCTAAATTTTCTTATCACGCCCCCTTGTTGCTTAGGTGGCAAATTGAGAGCCAAGTTTGCCACAAAATGTGAGATGCTTTCTGCCACACACTCCCGTTAACCTGATCCCTAAACTTCTGACGGCCACTGAGTAGTTTCTTTGTGGTAATTACTTTGTTTTTGTATATCGTACTTGCAGGTACAGTCAAAGCTTAGTTGCCCGTTCCGGAACGATGCCCCCCCGAAAAAAAAAACCAGATAGGTTTTCTTAACAAAGGATTTAATTAAGATAAATAATTAAATGTATATCGATATCGTTCTGACCAGGAACGTTCCGGAACATTCGGAACGGAACGTTCCGACCCATTTTAGTTGGAAAGGGCTTCTAAGAGTCAAAGTGCCTTTTGTTTGGAGTCTGTAGCCTTTCGTTTGGTCAAAAACGGGTTAGGGACTTGAAAATAGTTCTTCAATGTGAAGCAACTTCACTTTGCAGTTTAAATTTTTTTTAATGAAATTGAAGTGGAAAATGACGTTCAAATTCTTGAAATCCATCCAGGCCGTCGATTGTGATCCAAGGGTCCTTGTTACTCTAATCTCGACCACAGATCGCACGTTGAGACCTTGTTCTTAGGCGCACTAAGCACGTTTTGACACAACACTCTCACCCTCGTTCAGCGCACGAACTCCCACGTTGCTAAAAAACTAGGGTTTTCGGCTATCTACTTGGATCGATTATGCACCTTAACTGTTCCGCGGCACTCCATGACCACTTAGCAATTGGTCAGTGAGGGTAGGGCGGCCAACCTGTAGAACTTTACAGCTCCAAAAAATGATGTCTGCAGCTCAAGATCCACGACTTTTTGTCTTGAAACCCTAATCAGCAAAACCTTTGTTGCACACAGGCTGTTGTATGATGTAAATCCCAAAATTAGAGTGCGTCTAAGTTCGCCTCTACTTCCAAGGGTCACACTGGACTTATGTGAGTGTCACTGGATTAAACAGATCCTCAAACAGTCATGAAACAGCTTCAAACTGATCAAACTCCGTCATAAGCCGAACTTCACCAAGCAAGTTCGATTCCCAGTTCCAACGAGCACAAATTGATGGACCTGCCTCGATTATCATGACCTGTCCATCCTAAAGCCATGAATCTGTTGCACCACCAACGATTCCTTCGACAACGTTGCTCTGATACTAAGTTAACAATTTGAGAACACACACAGATTTATATGGAAAAGCACTCATAGCTACCAAGCAATCACACACACTGTACCACTTGACTTACTTGACAAGAACAATATTTACAAGTTATGTACTCATAGGGCTTAGTACAGAGTAGCCCATCAGTCTAGAGCCTAGAGAGAGAAATTTGGACCATAAAAGAAACGGTCAATGACCAAGTCCTCAACTGATCCCATGATATCCTCCTTGTATAAGCTCAATTTTAGGTTGACTCACAATGTAACATGAAATGGACTCTGGTTCCTCAAGGTCGGTCTAACTGATAAGCTAAACATTTGGTTCTTTTAACTATCTCGAAAGGTCCACAATACCTAGTTTTTTTTTTTCCATACATATTAAGCAACTACTAGTCGTTATATACAACATATACAGCTTGGCAATGCCATTTACGGAGCTAGTCCCCTTAGATGTCACTGCACAGTGGTCAGGATCGGAGCCTGCACCTTTCCGATGACAGTCAACAACTCTACCCAATGCACGCCACTGTGATGGACACAATACCTAGTTGATAATCTATAATGCTTTCTAGTACACATTACTTTAGAATCCTATGCAGATATACCCAATAACCTTTTTGAAATTCTCAAGGTGGCCATTCAAATTAGTATAATGTCGTGCACAATCTTGTACACTCTAAACAATTTCCTTTGCTAAATGGAATCTTTCTTGCATATTCTTTATACATTATGGTTTACAAGCAATAACCCACACAACCATAATTTCTTGTGAACAACACACCGTTAACACCACCAATTGTGTTCAAGGAAAGACAAAAGGACAAAACCCCTTCTCCATTCCCCCTTTTTCAAGAAACTTATATTTGAGGATAAAATGTCATTCTAAATAAAGTCAGCGATATTTACCAAAAGTTAGTAAATGAATAGTACACTTCAATAAAATAACCGTTTTCATGATTGAGATTATAACGAGACTATAAAGTGGTTTCAAAAGCTTGTCACATTCCTATTAGCAATAGAGTTAGAATAGAATACGCAATATTACAATCCTCAAATAGTTGTATAAGGTTGTCTAAATTTCACAATGTAGAAATGAATTTCATCAAATTGGATTGCCCATATACTTCGCACAACAGTCCCATATGATGTCATTCACGAAAGAAGTCATGAGGCCTTCCACTAAACATTATAAATATTTTTTCAGAAATAAATGTTTAACACAGTGTATTATAAGGGTTTTCAATTTTGCAATTTTGAGATACCACTAGGGGATCCGGATCATACCTCAAAACTTCACTTACAAACTCACCACTTATGAGAGGGACAACTCATATTTTTTGCAACACAAGTGTCAACCTGTTTATTTCATAACTCCAGAATTCAGATTGAGGGAGTATATGCCTTACAGTTCATTATGGCTGCTATTTAGCATTTTATGGGGACTCAATTGTTGGTATTCAGGCTCACTTCAGTATGGTTAGAAAATGGAGGACCGTTATCGAGAAGCCCATTGTTATACTAAGTTCCAGCTGAGAACAGCTCTGCATAAGAGCAAGAAGAACAGGATGTTTTGGACATGTAATTAAGTACATAGAAATAAGCCCACAAATTATCAACAGGACTATCATGAAAAAGAGCTGTGATTGCTCAAAAGCTGCAATTGCTTCCTATCTAGCTGAATCAACACAAAGCCAAAATGGCAATTGATAAAAGAGCATTGTGTCTGTGTGCATGTCTTTTTTTTTTGGGGGGGGGAGGGGGGGAGCAGAGAGAAAAACCTTTGGAGGACTCTATTGTCCCAAATTCCTTCAAAGCAACTGTGTCAATGACAGGTCCGCAAGTGACATTAGGATCTACTTCTCCTGGCTGGCTCTTGAAGACGAGGTCAAGAGTAATATCTTGGGCTACAAAGCCCCATGCATATGTGTCCCAGCTCTCGGGAGTGAACTGTGCATTTAGCTGAAACAGCTGCGAATAAGGGGAAACTGTGACATTGACAAGATTAGAAGCTAGACATTCATCCTTTTCTCCTGCTTGTCCAATGCTAAAAGTCAGTGCATATGGAGATCCAGGCTTTTCTGCTGAAAAAACTTGACTGATTTGCCCATTGAGTCCCAGTTCCACTCCATGGCCATCATTAGGCAGAGATATGTTTCCCCCAGATGAGACGTACAGTACTGTTCCCTGCAGTTTCCATCCAGGAAGTGCATTCTGCCCAACAATAGGCACTTCTTGCCCAGAATTTGTGGTTATGTTTGCTGGGCCAGTTTCAAAATCCCCATTCTGTAGCAATGTTTGACCTGTCATGCAGTATTATATCAATAGTTTTAGGGCAGAAATATCTGAGAAGCTGCGGTGTACATGTCAAAAACTGAAGTTTTACAATCAGCCTTCTTCATCTAGTCTAAAATTCATATGACATTCAAAAACTACAGTTATAAAATTCAAGAGCTCATAACTTACGCAGTTTCATGACTAGTCACATATACTAATGGATGGAGACGGTACAACTTACCTACATTATTGAAATTAATAACTCACATTTTTCTTTCTCTCTTTCGACCATCTAAGTTCTGATCTTTCGATTGTTCCGGAAAAACTCCAACAACCTAAACCTAGACCAACGACTTGAATCAATCATCAGGCAACAAATTGCGTGATGCTATGATCATGTATTATCTAAAATTTTCTTATATTTTTATCTTGTATGTCCTCATTTGTGTGGTGGATTGGAGTTGAACCCCTGTACCATAGATGCACCGCGATTCTGAATCGTGATTCAGAAATGCGTTTCGGGATTTTCCCAGAATCGCGCAGAATCGTTTTTTCTTTTGAAATTTTTTTAGGCAATATGGGTATGAGATGAAAGCTTGATTTAAGAGCATTATGACTGTGTAGTTTGCCAACTGTTTCGGGTGCGAAACACCAAAAAGTGTGTTTTCACTCAGGGAGTTGGAAGGCCCCCACCGAGGGGCTACCGCCCCCCGAACACCCTGGAGCTTCCTACTATATAGACATTGTAGATAAAAATGCTACCGCCCCCCGGGTAGATAAAAATGGGGTCCAAATGCGCGCCGAGAAGGGCCCAATATTTATGCCCCCAACTGTATGCACATTGCACTCACATCTCCAGTGAAACGATTGCAAAAGTGATCATCATCCATACAGTTGATAGCCCAAACTGTAGGATTAACATTTACTGAAAACCAGAGCAAATGACAACCAGATAGCTACTGAAAATAAGATCTGTTTGTGCCTCATCTACTGCACTTCTGGGAGGCAAAACGCTGGTTTGACCATTGATCCCCTAAAAAAATTTCAGCCATAAGCTAATTTTCCAATGGTTCAGAATCACGATTCGCGAATCATGGACCCAGCGAATCGCGATTCGGTGCATCTATGCCCTGTACTCATGGACAGGAAAGGAAGTCCTAACCAATTCCCTACTTATTGCACAACTAAAGTGATTCATTTTGCCACTGCATATTATCCTCACATGGTATCTATGCAACTGACAAAGACACTACAAGAGTATTAGGGATCTGGGACTTTCTGGTCATTTTTATTTGATAAGATCCCAAGGTTGGAATCTAGGGCCTAATGCAGCTCTCTCACTAAACTGAGGCAAGAAATATTTGAGTCAGTGGTCACTGTTTTGACACCTTGTCAAATGTCAGGGTCGTTGAATTGTTCAGCGGGCATATGCAAAAGGGGAGGAACTCATCCTAAAACTCACCAGAGATGTAGGGAAATGTTGTAAAAGGCTAAAGAACTGTGTCACAAAATTAGCAAACAGTAAGTGGTATATCACATGGACAACGTGGCTCCACCATCAACCAGTTTAATTTCTCATTGATTAGTGATCTGTAACTACTTCGATTGAAATAAGACTTCTGGGTAATTGTTTTGGTGATGTATGTTTCATTAGGTTACTCCCTATGCTTTGTTATAGTCTCCATTGAATATTTGAGTGTGAGCACTTTCAAGGAAAAATTAACTACTAGGCGCTTCACCTCTAGCAACCCAATGAATATTTACTGTTCTTCGTTATTTGGAACAAAGAATGGTTGTCAAGGTTCCCAAGAAATTTCGACAGTGCTCCCCTCCCCTAAGAAGATGCTTGTTTTGGTTATTTCAAAGAATTTTCTTTCAAATAAACAAAGCATCACCTATTTAATGGATTGGAAATAGGAATAGAGGGAGTATTGCAACTTGTAAGCTTTGCTTCTATGATTCAGTGTTTTAACAACTGGACTGTGACAATTGGAGCACCACCCTTTGTTTTTCAGCACATTGACCACCTGCCCTTAAGAAAAATTCTCTTTTACAGGTAATTGTGAAGTGTTGCATCACAATCACAAAAAGATAACTCTTTCTACTGATATCAATACACTTGCAACAATTGCATCCAAAGAACTCTAGCTGAACTTCAACATCCAATCTCAATTATGCTTGGCAACAATTTGGCTCAAAGATTTAAAGAGAAGGATATGTCAACGAACAAAAACAGAGAAGCATACATGCATTTCCCATCACAGGAAATGTCCAACGACATTGAAGAAATTTCTTTACCCAGAAAGGTGAAGTAGTCATTCATTTCTGTGGAGTCAGGATCATCAAAGAATATGTCAAAGGCAGAATTTCTGTACAGAGTCAATGAGATGGCATCATAAAAGCACCTGTTGGTTAAAGGAGCAAGATCAAAGATCATACTAGATTTTGCTTGAGCACTAGTTTGCAAGACTGCATAATGGTGTGCAAGATTCCTATAACAATTTCAATGCTGAAGCTCTTTAAGATGATAACTAGTTTGCAATCACTTATGCAGGCATGGCTTAATTATGGCAGAAAATGAGACAAAGGATGGCAAATGACAGAACTGGCAGGTTTCCCATGAAGAATATGCAGTTTAATATATGTTCTTGAGATTATATCCAAATAAAAAAATTCGATATGTGCGTTTTATGATATCTTTTGATTATGCTTAGAACAACTAGTAGTACTAAAAGGTAAAAAGCCAAGTACAAAAGGACTAAATCATCATATCAAGCATAACTTGCAAAATTGCAATCTGATCACTACCCAGGCATAACTTGCTATCTGGATTTTGAGATACTAGGAATTTTGGGATAGCATATGGTCGTACTAGCATTGACCTTAGTGGTTTTTCAGATTCAGATCATGCAATTGATGAGATGCATAGGAAATCCACAAGTGCTTATGCTCACTTCTTGGGAGATGAAGTTAGTTCATGGTTGTCAAAGAAGCAAGATATCATTTCTTTTTCTTCAATCAAGGCTGAGTATAGATCAAGAGACTTCTTGTTGAGATCCAAATGCTTGAATTTGATGCTATTCTATCCATTTATTGTGATAACATTTCAGCTCAAAGCTTGGCAAACAATCCTATTTGCCATGCAAGGAGCAACACATTAAGATCTCCTCATCATTTGATTAGGGAGAAAACTCTTGCCAAAGAAGTAACTCTTCATTACAGTTCTTCAAGGGGATGTGTTGCTGTAAGTCCTTGGGCAAAGAGCTATTTGTGTTGCGTAGATATCTCTTGGAGTTAAGGAGAGACCTATCCATGCTGATGCAAAGTTGAGATTAAGGGAGAATGTGGAAGATCATGTAAATGCCAACTTTGGACATTTAGGCCATTATGATAGAACTCGACTTTCTGTCACATATATGGATAAGACTTCTAGAAGTCCGAAGTCTGACAAACCATTTAGCCATGTTGGTGATTGGTGCACACTTTCTAGAGGAGATCCAGACCATCTATTTCAATTCTCAAACTATGAACCCCATCATGCATAGCACGGACCAAATGCTACGACATCCCGACGCACTATGTTAGTGCCCGTCACATGAAATGAAAATGCATCCACATCATACATTTGTACAAAAATCAAGGTATTGAACTTCTATCACTTGATGAAGGCTAACACTAAATAGCAAAGTCAATCAAATGAAGTCCTGGCTTTCTGTTAGAAGAATAAGGAAAATAGACATTTCATCACTTCAGCTTGACTAAAAAGCATAGCTAGTGGCCAAAATGCCCCACTAAAGACTAAAAGAATTACTGCAAACCACAATTGGTGCCACAATGAATGAGAATGTTGCTGCAAAGATTCATAAAAGATTGGCTCTCTCAGCCAAAAGCCATCAAACCCAAATCCTAGAACATATGACAAGAAAGCCATTGAATTTGAATATTGCCAAAGATCAAGAGAACAAACTGTTCCGAAAATGCAAAGGCCAATCAATGGTTCAGGTTGGTAGTTGTGAGAATATATTTTTGCAATCCATTGTATACAATAATGCGATAGACTTTATACCTTGCTATCATCCACCAGTCTTGAGGTCACGACTCATACTATGCATGAAGTAGAGGCAAGTGAGCTTCAATGATGTCAGGGATAGAAAGACAAATAGCACCAGAAGTACAGATGTCAAGAAGGAATTGCAGCCTCCTACTTTTAAGATTCTAAGACAAATTATGTGTATTGTGTGAGGTCAAAATGCTATGATGGAGAATGGAAGACTAGAAGCACTTAGTAGCCAATTGTTAAGGGGTGACATTCAGCTGCCACAAGGATACTCATACCACATGCAGATTGTAGCACAGAAGCAGCCTAATAACCAGCAAAGTGACTGTGCAAAAGGTAACAATTTTGACTGCATGTGTCTTAGTATGTCATTGGCAGATGCGTAGAGCACTCCAGTTGCCGAGGATAACTAGTGCCAGAAAACCTAGGACCTGAACACATAAGCAATATAAAGTGAAGAAACTGATAGTGCTTCTTGGAATATTTTTAAGAATTAATGTATGCAGTGTTCCAAATGATGCACATTTCTATGGTAGATTGTCCAAATTAGCTGAGCCAAAACTCTGTCACAGAGATTGTGGTCAATTAATAAAGAAGTGAGGTGAAGCTGCTGTTAAGGTGAGAGCTGACAAGGGAGATGTTGAAAAGCAGTTTTTGGATTGTGCCCCAAACGTTCACAGCACCTTTTTGTAGGCCAAAACACAAAATAATATCTAAAATGGACAAGAAAAGAGGAGGTGAATCTGTAAAGCACAAAAAACACGAAGGCTCAATTTTTTGTGTACAAACAGGCCTATGAAAGGATGAAAATGGAAACCAAGACACAAGGTTTTACCAAAATAATGATAAACAACTTGACAAGGAAACATACATAAATTGGTCAGAGCGAACATGCTAGGGCTGAGGTTCTGTAGTACGAGAAGGAAAAGCACTGAATAATCTTTACGCAGAGTTGTGTAGTTCGGTAGCCTGGAAAACATTTCTAGCAATTCCTGTGACATGTGTCCACTTGCCCCTTCTTTTGTTTTGCAATCTCCTCTTAGGCGGAAATATTTTCCCTTTCTTGTTGGTCTTATCATGGGCAACTACAGAGGATAATAGCACACACCCAAACACAGGCAACACTGCTTCTGTGGAGCTGCAGCATAAATTGATCTACAGTGGCGTCTCTCCCTACAGAATCTAGGCGTACTTCCTGTGGATCTAAACCAACCGGGGAACCAAAGCCTCTGGAATCACCAGCATACTGGAAGCTGCCACCAGCACAACTCTCCGGAGTAGAGATTTGTTGCCATATCCGGTAAGCAACTTACATTGAGAATTTCCATTTGGTTCTCTGGTTTAAACCAGGAGCATGTGTATTTCAGCTAGCAGACATAGCACGTGTCTTCTTTCTGAACATTTTATCAAAACAAGGTGCATAAGCTCTCATAGCTTAATATATGCTGAAGTAACATTAGTCTTTTGGTTTATAGCAGTCATGTTTTGCACAAGAAAACATCAGTGACCTGTTTTTGGTGTGCCCATTTATCTCGTATAAATAGTTTATCATCCAAAAACATAGATCTCTCTTCCCTCCACATTCAATTGTAAAGCTAACCATGCTTTCCAGCCATGAGTAGCCGAATCATTCACAAACAAGGCTACTTCTACAATTGCAAACGTCTTCCTCCATTAAGGCTTTTACTAAAGAGTCAATCATCCTCACACATCAAGCTCAGACATCCAAATGCAGCTAAATCTATACTTTCTCAAGATCAAAAGCAGAGTCGGCATGGAGAGTACCTGTAACTGTCCACGATCCCTGCTCCCACACTACTCCCAGCAGCACCATCGCATACATAATGTTTGTCAACGTTTGCAACCATTGCATCCACCCCATTCTTTCTCAAGAGTCGAAAGTGAGGATTTTGTGGCTGCTTTAGCTCAAGATCGTGCTGGAAATCTGTTGCAAGACTGCAGCTTGAAGCTTAAGGGGGAAGAAAAAGTGCAAGGGAGCTGGAAGAAGAGAGGACTGACACGCTAGCTGATCTACATACAATGTACGTAAGCTACCTTAAGACTCAGGACTCAGGAGTCAGATCCAAGAACTACTCCGCCATTCAAAATCCTCACGGGTCGAACACTTTATGTCATTGTAAGCACTGAGGAATCAGAGGAAAGAAGTTCTGAGCAACATTCTATGGAGTGATTACTGGAGATTAATCTCAACTGGACTAAGGGTGCATGCTGGGCCCACCTCATCCATCCAACGATCCATACTCTCCATCCAACCATGCATAAAAATTTATACATAGTCAGGAAATATGATAAAATATTTGAGGACGAAGAGATCGTTAGCCCAAGCTACAGCTTCCAGTCCAGAATCCAGATGAGAACTACACGCTCCCTACGAAGTCTGCAGCTAAATGCCACAAACCCAGGCTTACCCGGCTTCACGAATCGCAGCCAAATACAACAAACCCATCTGACACAACAAGCTGAAGATGTGTGAAGTTGTGTATGTACTACAGTCTACTCAAGACTCAAGAGACTTTGTGAGGTGCATGTGCTGACTACAGGGAGACATCAGTGACAAGTATATGTGTGTAAGTCTTCGGAGGATAGAGACAGGAAAAGCAAACTTCACTGCTAGGTGGATTTTCTTTGTATTTGTTTGGATTTGCATTTTGAAGACTAAAGATAAAGGCAAAGAGATTTTGCATGCCATTCAAAGATAAAATCCGTTGGACAGCCTAATGCCCTTCAGCAGAAATAAAGGTTGATTTTACTTTCACTTTCAAAAGCAGATATGCCAATCAAAAAGAATGCTGGGGGCGTGGAGAAGTGGGCCCAGCAGCAGCACCGAACATTTCAAGGGAGACAAGGGAGTGTGAGTGCTCAGTGAGAGAAGAGTGAGTGAGAGAGAGAAATGAACAATATTCTGCATCCTGCAAGCAGCCCAGCTGATAGTGCAAGTGTTTCAGATAACTTTATATAGTGGCTCCAATGGACAAGTAGGATGAATGATTCCAGCTCGTGGCATGACTTACATGATAACTAACCACAAAACAATCAAGTGCTACAAGCACGCCACAACACATTTGGAGCTGGTTACAATGCATGCTATTATTTGCCTTGAAAGTAAAGGCAAAAACGTCACCATGTGAAAGGTAACCATAGAAGTCACCCTTGTGGTTGGAAGGTATGAGAAAAGCCAGATTCCATCCATTCACCACATGTTCATTGAAAGGCAACCAGAGAGAGAGAGATCACCCTTGTGGTTGGGGTGTGAGAAAAGCCAAATCTCATCACTGCCAAGCAGATTGAGTATGCAATGAATTTCAATGAATTTTTGTGAGTAGATATTAACTAAAACGTCAATTTAGGTAATTCATTACTTTAATAGAAAATGTAAGTAGTGTATATTTGTTCATAAATGAAAGTCGCTCATACTTTACAACAACATAAAGGATTCCTTTGAAGTGTGAGATTGTATTTTTGAAGTGCATTAATTTGGGAAAAATAGTCATGATGGTCTTTGGTCATAGTGTTCACAAACTTTTATGAATCATAAAACACGCCATAAAAAAGAGGTGGTCCCTGCTTTTGGGGGGGGGGGGGAGAGAGAGAGAGAGAGAGAGCCGACATGGAGGGTTTATGCACACCAGTTCATGGGTGTGCGCTACTATTCCCGGTTGTGCTGAAATCTAGTTCTAGGCTTTGTTCTAACCACAACCAATCAGAGCCATTGCTATGTCATTACTAGGCCATGTAGTAAGGGGTTGGACAACCTATCCAAATTTAGGGCACTAGACCAACGTTTAGGGCAACATGCCAACGTTATGAGATTTTCATCTCATTCTACCTCATTTTCAACTCATTTTCTGCTTGGTTTTTTTACAGTGCAAAGCTCTCTTGCTGGTCATTCTTGTGGAATATGTTTTCTAAAGCAAAGATGTCTTCCTTGGGTGCTAATGCATCTCACTACCCATCACGCGGTTCCTTTTATGAGAAATGCTCTTCCACATTTGCAGTTGCCCCAAAGGTTTATGACATTCATAACGCTAGGTTGAGGTTGTGCCAGATTTTTTCCCAAACTCTCCATTGCCCAAAAATACAACAAGAAGTTGCAGTATGACTCCTAGAGGCCATCAATCCCTCGAAGAGGAGATTTTGACTACTCCACCAAAGGTAGCCTCTTCACTTACTCTCTGTTAGTTGAAGATTCTTGTAACTTCACCTTGTACTTGTCGTTTTCTTTTATTGTTTTTGGGATTTTTTGTGTTGTTCGAATGTGCTATTGTTGTTGAAATTTGGGTTCGACATTCATCCAACTTATGGAATTTTTGAAACATTCCATGCAGAATACCAAAAATGCTAAAAACAATGATGTTGAGAATATAGAGTTGCCCTCCACCAAATGTAGCACAGGTATCCCAAAGGGCCACGACTTAGTTTCCCAGCTTTCGACTCTTACCATCCAACCCCACTTGACATACAAGCAGTTTTGTCCAAGTTGGTACTCAATGAGGGAGACAGAAACATGCAAAGGAAACAAGAATGTATTAATGTCTTGCTACTTGTTTATGTTATGCAAAACAAACTTCACAAACTTAGGTTTGCTATACTACACAAGTAAAAAACAGTAGCAAACCCTAAATGCACGACAACCTTCTACATAGAACATGAGTTTTGTAGCACTGAGAAAGAGCAACAAGAAAAGCAAATGTCTTTGGTGAATACGTGCACTAAATCCTAAATGCACAAAACAAAACAACACTTAACCAACAAAGAAAACAACATTCAAAATAGTGTCTTGCTATTTATTTCTATTATGCATAACAAACTTCACAAGCTTAGTTGCACTACGGTATTGTAGAAAGAAAAAAATAGTGGCAAACTCTTAATGCATGACAACCTTCTACATAGAACACGATTTTTCTAGCACTAACAAAGAGCGATAGCAAAAAACAAAACAAAATAGCACTGAATCCTAAATGTACAAAACAAAACAACACTTAACCTAACAACAGTTGTCCAATATGAACACTTTTTTTTGCAAGAGAAATATGCTACACATAGTGGTTGTCATTACATAAATTCTTATTTCCCACTATTAATGCATTCCACTTGAACTTATAGGTGGTTCAAATACTTTTTTTGGTTAAGCTTAGACAAGAACGGGCCTCTGGAAGCAAGTAGTAATATGGCCTTTAATAATATGACCTTCCCCACGAGTGCAAGATGCTACAATAACTATATTCTGAACTAAACATAAATTTATTAGTGTATGGGTATTGCAAGAATTGGCAGTACCTCAAACAATCACATGAAATCAAGGACATACAATTGTGTAATGTAATATATGGTACCTGATAAGCAAATAGAATAGGCTTACAATATAGTATTAGGGCACTACGGCTTTTACAACTACTATGCCAATGCTTTTTAACTCTTAGGTCTCAAAAGTGGTGCAACTTGAACAACTTGTAGCTTATATTCATTCTCTACATTTCAAAAATTCCTCTTAAGGAGGATTAATCGATTGAAGTTTTAGGTATATGTACTTATAAGAAGGCAAATTGGGAGTTATTATTCAAACTAGTTTTATTTTGTAAAACTCATAGCACTGTTGGCCTTTTAGTACTTATTGTTGTAATATAAGAAGGAAAGTGGATATTCTGTAAAGTACCATGACCTTGCTAGATGGCTCATAGGCGCTTGATTGAAGAGGGTTTTTATAAAATTTCCCACCTTACCTGCCGCTTCTCATAGTTACTACTCAACTTAATAATGGATGGGGTAACCACATGAACCTAAAAAATTACTGCACTAGAAAGTCAGAACTCCCACATTTTGATTTATCAACAAACAAGCAACCGTGGTTGCCATGATAGTCAAGTAGTCGCCACCAACCAATGGCATATAAAGGTCGCATGCTTGAGAAAGTCCTGGGACTATAACCCCACCATAGTTGGGTATGTTTTAGAAGAGCATTTTGAGTGGCAATTCTAGCATGTGGCACATCCAAGCGAGCGCAGCCATAAAAGACATTGCAAATTAAGCACCATAACAACAAGCTTGTGAGCATTGGCAACAATTGTGGTGCCTCAGTTCTAAGAACAAATATTTTACCATGTGGCACATCCAATGTAGCATTAAGCATCCGTTCTAGCATGTGGCACATCCAAGTGGGCAACCATAAAAGACATTGCAAATTAAGCACCATAACAACAAGCTTGTGAGCATTGGCAACAACTGTGGTGCCTCAGTTCTAAGAACAAATATTTTCTGGACATAAGCTGTCTACGGCCAAGAAAGGAGCCAAGAAGCAGTTTTTTGCCCTTGAAAACAACGAAGCTTCATGGGGCCATTATATGCCTGTAGAGGTGCAGTCAATAGTCTTGTCCAAATATCTAGACATGCCTTACGTGCATTGACTATCGATAATGAACTGTCAACATACAAATCTACAAAGCATATTCTTAGGAGATTCAATTTGAGGAGATTTTAGTTAATGGGGTTCATGACGATTCATATTAATCTGAAAGCTTTTCTAGATGTTTAAATTGAGCTCCTACCAAACTATTAAAAACACCCTAAAGAAATTCAAAATTTAAAAAGAAAAAATTCTATAAAAGGCAAAAATTCTTGAAATTGGAGTCATCAGAGTTGAGATTTAAAATCAACTTGAATAGATTCAAAGCCAAAGAATTGAGATTTGTTGGAGCTATGCTTTGAACAACACATATCAAGTGTTTATAGAATAAAAAACATGCTAATGAGAAGCACGTAAGCCCCTCATGTGGACATAGCATAAGAAGAGAAGCAATAGTCGCATGGCACTTCATTGTAGTAGTTTTGAGTTTTACAATAGTTGATCAACCATGGTTTGTTCATGGCTTTGGTTATTATTCTAGCCTTCATTATGGTCAAGTCTTCCATTCACCTTGATAGGAACTACTTGTGTAAAAATGTACTAAAAGTTATGAACGTACTTTCATTAAATTGACCTACACTTACTCACATTGATGATGCTAAGGATGTGGTACGCTTAGTTCTATGCATGATCCACTAATTAAATGCTTAGAGAGTGGACTTCATAGCATCCAACAAAATGTTCCAAAGCTTTGAATCTTTGCTTGAAGGCCCAAATGTTGACAAACGTTCACTTAAAAAAATCCTAATCTTACCCTATGTTAAGGATAAAAATTCAGTGCAATCATAGGACCAAAATAGCTTTATAATATGGCATTGTGTCGACAATGTTACATTTGTGCACATTATGGACACCACTGAGTATGCCCGACTATACACTATTCAATATGTTGGTGTGTACATGTACAAAAAAAAAGTATATCTAAAAAAAAATTGGGAACAAAGACTGTACACTATAAAAAAGAGAGAAGGCTCGCTTAAAGGTTATTCATAATAAAATAGATGTAGCTGAAAAGGTTGGCCATAGATGTAGATGTTTGAGATTCAAACCTATGACCAAAGGTTTCTCAAGTGATCTAATTAGTCTTTAGATGGGTGTGAGAAAAGTTGGCCACTTGCAAATTATGATGAGACAACATATCAAGAGAGAAAAAGAGAGTAAAAACCTAAAATCTGAAAACTACATCTTGCCTTTCTAAGGTCTCACAAGGATGCTTGCAAAAATAGACATATGTGTGGCATTTCGTATAAGTTACCGCCTATAAGCAGAGTGTTGGTCGAAAGTCATTCCCTCTTGATTGTTCTTGCTTGGAATCACAAAGATTGTCAAGTAAAAGCTAGATTTGGAAGCTAGTCTTGATATAGATCAAGATCCCAAGCTACCAATCACTCTTTGTGATCATTTGTAGATCAAATTCAGTCCTTAATCTTTGAAATTTGACACCTTTTTGTTTACTAATCGAGGAGGGAGTCAACACGTGTCAGTTAGTACTTTTGTTCAAAGTGTTAAGAGTGAGCATTTGTTTGGAGAGAGTTTTTCATTACTTGAAGAATCTTCTATGTCATCACATACCTCTTCGAGGGACAACTTTGATGATGCATCAATGATGCATCTCTTGATAGTTTGCCAAATTTTTATGATGAAGACGTTGAACAGCAGGTTCACAAAACAATCGAACTAGTATTTAATGAGCTTGCTAAGAACTTTTTTTTTGTGCAAGTGACTTTCACAATAATAGCCTAGTAGTTTATGTAGGAGGTCCCATATCTGTTGAATGATTCTAGAACATTTCAATTAAGCAAAAACACTTTAATCCAAGTTAACTCCAAGGGAAGAAAATAAAAAGGGCTATTCTAAGTAGTTTCTTTTTGTGTGACCTTAAAACAGATCAAATGACTATGGCACTTTAATTCAAAATGATATCAATCTCTAAGTAGAGATGTAAATAGCTCCAATAGATACCTTACTTCCACATAACACATCTTGGGAGTTGTTCATTCTTTTGGTTTACTAAGCATTACCATGTTATTTGATATAAACTTCTATAAGATTTTTTGTGAGATAGAATTAAGCTATTTTTTTATGGCATGGAGATCTAAAAGAAAATTAAATCATATATGAACAAACTTTTGAGTACTTCTACATTGTGCCTCATCTATTACTTTAATCATGATAACAAAAAGCATCTTCCTTGCAAGTTGATGTGCCCGACTTATGCTAGGTTGTACATCATGATATGCCTTATAGATGCTACATAGAGGTTAGGAAAATGATAAAGACCACTTCATGAGCTCATTTTGTGAATTATTGACTTTACATATATTTCCATGATGATTCTAATTTAGAGCAGTACAAAATATCAAAGCCTATGAGGAAAAATCAAGAAATGTATGTGTAAGGGTATCCAACATAGTCAAATCAAAACAAATCCATTGCTATTATTGCTTCAAGTTTGACGTTGACCACTTTGATGTGTGGACTTTATGTCACATGATCATTGTCTGTTTCTAGGCTCAAATGAACAATATTTCGATACAAGTCAGCATAAATATTCAAATTATAAGCACATAAAAATATGGATGCCAAAGAGATGTGAACGGCCATCATAAAACCAGCTTTGCAAATTTACTGGTGCAACAAATGCATTATGGCGGATAAATTTATGTAAAAAACAACAATATTGATTTAAATGCAAAAAAATGGAATCTATGTAGCTTTTCATTTCTCAAATTTTATGGCCACTTTGTTGTCCACCTTCACTTACCATCAACAAAAAAAAAGTTGTGTAAAATTATTCCTATTTACACTCAAAGAAAAACATGTAGAATCATAAACATTACAATGGTATCTCATGATGGTACATAGGAAACCCATAACTTATCTCATATTTTTTTTGATACCCAAATAAAAGTGGCAAACATTTTGTATGTCTCTCTTAGACCCACCATAACTACTCCCGAACATAGTTATAATATACGTAGGAAGATTGGATTATACTTGATAAAACAAGTTAATATGACTCTTGATAATATTAAGATATCATTGTCTAGATTTTTATTTTTTTGTAGAATTTGTTTCATCTGATTTTATTCAAAGATTGAAACTCTATCTCTATCTTTCCTTTTTCCCCTTTTAAGGGTTAATTATAGATTAAGAACTTTAGCAAAAGTACAATAGAAAGAAACAACTATCTCAAGAGCAATTAATCTGGCAGCCTCTTTTGAAAGTAGGGGGGGATGCAAAAATCACCACTCTCAAATTCCTTGCTATTTTCGTCAAGCCGAATGTTCCATAAAGATATTACTCTGAGACAATGCCAAAAGTTGTTAATATGAGGCTCATTCAAAAAATATTTTTAAGTAGTAGATCAAAGTGTTGAAGTCTTTTGAATCTAACATGAAAACATGCAATGAAAAGATTACTGAGTGATTTCAAAAGAGGTAGATACCAAGAATGGGAAATCTAAATCACATCCTCATCTAAAACTTTGCATTTGGAATAGGTATGAATGACATAATCTCTACATGCATAGATTGCTCTAGAATTCTAAGGGCAATTTTTTTGAACTTGGTAGGCTTAATCTTGCTTGTGCATCTATCTTCAAAATTTTGAGTGGAAGCTATGACAATAATTCCAATTGAAAATCAAGCTTGGACAATTTTTTTGAATGGTTTGATAAAAATCTACAAACTTTTGCTCCTTTGATGCTTGGTTAGATTGTAACTGTTGGGCACTTAGTGGGTCCTACCACTAAAGTACTACTGGCTAAGCTTACCAAGTGGTCCCCGCCACAGTACACTGTACATGTAGAGTAATAAGTGCGAGGGCACTGGCTTCCTGCGTGTATAAGCCCAACCCAATGAGCACACAATTTGGTTTTGTAGAACTTGTAGAATTAGAAATAAGTGACTAGGGGCTTAAAACTCTAAAATGACATTAGAGGCCCTAAGTCAAGTTGTTAATAAAAAGCTAAAAGGGCCCAAATTAGAACTCACATGAATCATGTGAGTGCCCTTGTGCTTTCTTAAAGAACCATTAGATTCATTTTGTGTTAGTTTAGGAGGCTTGGATTAGGATCCTTGCCATTGTAGTTAACCAATAGGAGAAAGGGACAAGGGCCTTCCCCATCCATAAAAGGCACCCTTTGTACCATATTTCCAAGTTCAATAGGAGGAGGAGATTATGCCCAAATGAGATTTGAACATCCTTGCTTCCTTTTCTCTCTCTCTCTCTCTCTCTCTCTCTCTCTCTCTCTCTCTCTCTCTCTCTCTCTCTCTCTCTCTCTCTCTCTCTCTCTCTCTCTCATGTTTTTGCATTTTGTATTTGCTTTCCATTTGCTTCTTCTCTCTACTTGCATGTTGTTAATGATTTCTAAGAGAGTAGAGAGGATAGGATGTAAGCACCTTCCGCATTGTAATCCATTCTTTCTTCTCATGCTTGTGGTTAAAGTAGGGTTGATAATTAAGATGTGGTTAATCTAGGTGTGGTTAGAGTAGGATTTGCAAGCTAACTTCGCAAGGGAAGCACTATTCCCTTGGGAACGAATCTATGCGTGACAAGTGAACCGAGGCTGCTACAATTTTTTGGCGCCGATGCCGGGGAATAGATTAGCATTTTCTTGCTTTTTAGCTTGCATGCATTCATCTTGTGATTTTTGCTTGTGGCCTCCGCTTGTGCTTCTTGTATTTTTGCTTGTTTTTTCATGATTTGTTGCTTGTATGATCTGTGGAGAGAGATTTAGAGGTGAGAAACATCATATCTCAGCACCCTATCCCTTCCATAAATCCTAAAAGCATGTAGTTTTGACAAACTGTCCAAAAAAGAGCCAAAAAGACACCTATCAGACCTCATAACTTTCTGATATGCTCAAACCAACCTTCGCCCCCCTGGCAGTACGTTCTGCCACATCATCACTACCTACAGTTAGTCAGGCGAAGGTTATTTTCCAGCCAGTTTGCCAAAATTGCCAAAAAACAGCAAGAAGAATGAAAAAACCTTTGTAAAAAATGTCCAGAATCTCACAATAGCCCAACTACATAGGATTGCCGAATGTCCAAACAAAGAAATTTACACGCCCTTCTGCCACGAGTGTGGATATGGAGATTGCTACAAGAATTGTCCATTGAGAACCAGCACCAGTGCACCATTGAATTGGATTGCATTTCAATCAGCAGGCCCAAACACAACTCCGCACTCAACTATACCAAGGAGACCTCCCTATTGTAACGTTCCAGTGTTAGCTGTTATGCAAGCACAAAAGTGCAAGGAGGTAGCGCCATCATCACCACACTCTATCAGTGCCAGCTGATCAACCTTCAACATCAGGAGGAGTGAGATTACCTTATCCGAATGTGAAGGATGAACAAAGACGATATCAAAAGATCAAGCATTGGATACAAGAAGCACAAGCAGAGGAAGCTGCTCAAGCTGCACATCACCCGACAGCTCCTGAAGACACTGCACCAGAAAGAGATTAACAAGCGAACGCACCGCAAGGTTCACCACACAAATCAGATGTGAACGTGCGATTACACCATCAAGAAGAACCATTCCATATGGCAGAACCCGAAGCTCCAAGGACAGAACTATTGACAAGCATCTTATCCAGCAGAATGAACATCTCTATTGGAGAATTCCTTCGACTTGCACCTCAAGCAAAGGGTGTCTTGTCAGATTGGTTGAACATTGGATCAGACATACCTTTCAAAGAACCATTATTTTCTGTCGGTTTCGAAGAAGCCAACAATGTTCTGAATGTGGGAGCGGGTTGGGAGAGCGAGCAACACAATATAACTCTTCCTATCAAGCACAAACTCTTCGGAGAAGAAGCTGCTGTTGTAGATGGAGGATCGGGTGTCAACCTTATCTCCACTACTTTGTATGAGAAATGGAATCTACAAGGCCTGGAAGCTGCCAAGTTTGCAATCAAATTAGCTGATCAATCATGTGTGCGGCCGAAGGGGATTGTAGAAGACATTCCAGTCAAGATAGCAGGGGTACAATTTGTTATTACATTTGTGGTGATGGAAATTCCCGAAACACCCACTGCCTATCGAGTTTTGTTGGGATGACCCTGGTTGGAAGTTGCACAAGTAGTTCATGATTGGGGGACCGGCAAAATCACATTTGAGAATAGAGAGCGGGCAGTAAAGGTGGATCTCTCCACATGGGCTGTGAAGCCTAAACCACCCAAAGCTTATGACACTTCTTCCACAACGGACCATAGCATTGATCGTCCGAAAGCTTTAATGGGTATTCACTATGATTCACAAACAGATACCGTGTTGTGGACGGATGCATTGGCAACTATTGACTGTGTGGCTGGGCATACATGTCATCCAGATCCAGATTCAGATTCAGAACCCAGCGAATCACCACGAAGAGGATTCACCCTTGACACACCAATCTCTTACGGGGTAAACATGATAAACGTAGCATGGTTGTCACCGGAACTTATTCCGGAACCTGTTGAAGATTTTGTTCCTTGGCAACATGCATTGTCCTATGACGAGGAAGCTGAGTTGACAAATGAGCAGATCCTACACCACATGGATTCTACGCATTATGGAGTTCAACGAATACCAACTCAACCGCCTTAGAAATCTCAACATGCTAAAGTCTCCAAGATGACACCACTGAAAGCACCTGTACCAAAGAAAAATCAACAAAAGCAAAGATACAATCAGGTGATCAAGTGGAGCAATTTACTTGAAGAGGCTATAACAACAGTGGATGAAGACATTCAGAACCATGTGGTGAATGTCAAAGAATCTCAACAGAAGACAACGAGCAAAGAAGCAACAACAACCAACAACGATATACAAGGCAAGAAGAAAGTTGCTGAATCGCATGCTCAAGGGTCATCCGACCAAGCTTCGCCATCAGCTTTAGGAATGTCAGAAGCAATGCACAAGATATCACTCACGAATCGTGCTAAGATCAACATTTTGAAAGAAGAAACAAGTAAGGCACCAGTCCATGATGTGCTAGAAAACTTCAAGAGTTATACCTTGGACGATGTGGTGATCATGATGCCGAAAGCGCAACGGGAACCTGATGCAAATCAGAAAAAAAAAAAAAAAGAACAAGTCTACGAGGGCTTGGCGTGATTTTCACGCCAAGGCAAAAAAAAAAACTATCTTTGTCTAAAACATAATAAAAAACAAGCATTCTCATAGTATTGAAAATCTCAAATCACTACATTCACATAGTACTGAATTACTCAAATTTGCATTCAAATAAACTTGAAATCAGATATTAAACACAATCACAAAAATTTGCATTCACATAACCTGAAAATCTTCAGTATATTATAAATAAAATCTTCAGTGCATCATATTTTCAATTACGCTCTCTCCTCAGCCTTTTGGCAAGGTGGAGATCCTTCGGGAGTATTGTGACTCTCTTTCCGTGTACTACACACAAAAATGATTCTTCAGAAAGCTGTGTCATGTACATTTTCGTAGACTCTTGTATCGCCGACACAACATCTACTGTAACCCTGTTTCCCAAGGAAAGTTCATCAATTATTTCTTTGACAAGCCTCACAAATGGGGCCCTAGGTATCAGAAATTTAACAGATTTATGATATTTTCTTATATCTTGCAGCCCATTAGAGGAGTTTTGAGCTCCAAAAAGACCCTTTAAGTATTCGTGCAAGATGTAGTTTATATTATTAAAATATTATAACACTAATACATTTGACTTGCCATAATTTTTTAATCATAGCTCAAACGTATGTCATCTAACATATCATTGGAAAGCCCTTGTCGAGGGCTTTCCAATGCACCAAACTCCGCTAAATTTTATTCGGACTTACCACTAAAAAGTTATGCCATTTTTAGTGTGGAATCAAAATGTGGACTCAAAAAGTTACGTTACGTAGATTTCAAATTTGAGTGTTTTGATTGGTCCATGTGTAAGAAAAAATTGAGAAAAAATATAAAAAGAATCTTTACAAAGGGTCTTTTTTGGATTTAGAACTCCTCTAATGACTTCGCAATTTTGCGCTTCCTACGCGGTCGAGGAGGTGGTGGCTACATCCTGTGGGGTTCCTTTCCAGCCCAAGGTGTTGCACGAGGGGCCGACCTATCCCTGCCATGCTCTAGAGTCCTGCTTGGGCCAACTACGACAGAAATGGGAGGTGGAGGTGGAGGTGGAGGTGGAGGCGGCGGCGGCAGCAGCAACAGCAGCGCGGCAAGATTCTATCTCTTCGGTCCAAAGTATGCCTTGCGGAGATTTTTTCTTTGTCGTTCATGTGATGTGCTTCCAGACCATCGGTGTGTTGCCTTCTGCTTCATCCTTGTTGTCTATGAGATCGGGGTGCCCTCATTAGTTGGAGGTGATACGGTGGGTGTGGTGTCACCTAATATGTTCAAGTTCGACGTGTTCATGGGCTGTTGCTGCCCTACTGGCGTTTGGACCATTTGTCCCTCATCTTGAAGCTGAGTGGCCGGATTGTCTTGTGTGCCTCTTGGGCTGCGACTCATACTCCTGCTTCTGCTCCCCAGTCTCTCTCTGTCATTGAGTGCGGCTAGTGCATCCCGATGGAGCAATGCAGTCACTTTGGGATCTCTAGCCTTTTGTTTGGTCCGTGCCATATCCTCCGACATTGGTTAGCTCGAGGGATGAAGGGGAAAAATGAGGACCCATGCACCCTTATATAGTGAGGATTTCTATTTATAGTAAGTTCTCCTATAAAATTTTTGGCCTCTTTTCCAAATATGGTATGTTCATGTCTTGGGGCATGAGTAGAGATCCAAATTGTAGGTTAGCAGAGACCTTCAAACAAACCTAATTGAAAAAGAATATTACTGATAAAATGCATATCATAAAACGATTAAAACCCTTACAAGTTGTCTCAACCTTACTTAGACATCCACAAATGTACTAACAGACATATGAAATGTGACAACGCAAGAATAAAGTCAAAATACAACCAATTATATTAGAACAGAGTCAAAACACAACCAACTATTTGTGCT
Source organism: Diphasiastrum complanatum (assembly GCA_029204225.1). Classification (NCBI taxonomy): domain Eukaryota; kingdom Viridiplantae; phylum Streptophyta; class Lycopodiopsida; order Lycopodiales; family Lycopodiaceae; genus Diphasiastrum; species Diphasiastrum complanatum. The sequence goes on along the minus strand of CM055111.1, from coordinate 14,022,218 downwards.
TTCTACATTTCATTACATAAAATCCTTTATTCCCATTGGACTCCTAATGTCCCTGATTGTAAAAATAAAACACATTTCTGATCTTTTTTGGCTCGTCTTCGTATCTGCAAAACCAGACACAAAATCAATAATCCTTCTATATGCATTCAGCATTACTATGTAAAATTCAAGAATTTGATTTAAATTAGGGGCTTACATTTTGTCCATTACGAGTGAAGACAAAATTTGCAACATCAAAAGTCAATCCAAGCATATGTCGAAGATCTTCTAGGCTGCACTCTGTGTTGATATAAACTTTTCGTATTTCATCGTGGGGCAAATGTATGAATATTTCCACTTCTTGCTGATTCGTCTCAGCGTCCAAGACGACCCATTGGCGATGAGCAAACTTATATTGCCCATAGATGAAACTTAAGGAGCATGTTTGACATGAACTATGATACCTTATGGTCGTTGTTTGACAAGAGAGCTTACACCTTATTAAATCTCCTTTGTGCTCAATTTCCTTTGAATCCCATGCAACAAATATGTTATCTAACAGTGATGATTCTGTTGCTTTCCAAGCCCACATGGTGTTTGTTTTTTTAGAGGGACCGTCTTAAATATGGCAACAATTACGATGATCGGCACATAGATGCTAGTGTAGACTCATTTGGATCTGAATGTTGGCTTCATATTCCCAATAATCTCTTTGAGAAGTTGTCTCTTTGTTAATTCAATTGGTGTGTATGGCGGAGAATTTTCCAGTGCAGGACTTCAGGTTTTGCCAGTCGAAGCTATTTGAAGGAAAGACATCTGCACCAGGCATTAATGCAACATTATTATCCATTACAATGACATTATAATAATTCAAACATAATAGTTAACTCAAGAATAAAAGATGTGGGACCTACAATGTGACTGTATGGTTCTATCAACAACAACCACATCCATAAAATATCTCGAGGCATGTATACGTGTTGCACTTTTGCAAGATATTTGCCGTTTTGGTCAACCTTGAAATGGTGGATCCTTCTTTTCAATGGTAGTCTTGGTTGTTTCGCTTCCTCTTTGCAACCTTGTGAGTTCCTTTGTCCGAGGGTTGCATGTAAACCCAATCAAAAGTTGAGAATGTATGAGGCACCCAATGCTCATTGGAATCTTTGATGTGTGCAACAATGGAAGCTAGTTGATTCTTGAGCTTCCTTGATTGACTGGAGGCCATAATTTATGATGTAATGATAATGTAAGATATGCAAAATAGTGTGTGAGAGCTTTAGATAAGCTAAACAGAAATGAAAAAAATAGAATGCTTGTTGAGTATACAAAATGAGCAAGGAGAGAGAGAGAGAGAGAGAGAGAGAGAGAGAGAGAGAGAGAGAGAGAGAGAGAGAGAGAGAGAGAGAGAGAGAGAGAGAGAGCTTTATTAATGTCTTTTCCATGCCAAAAGGCATATAAGACTAAAGAAGTACATGTCAAGTGTGTGGTAACCATAGGAGCGTATAAAACGTCTCCAAACAATTATAAAGAAAACACCTAATACAAACTAAAAACTAAAATAGACATGTGTGTGCATAATAATCATATGCAGCTGTGTCAAGATGTCAAGATTGTGCTGCTGCTGCCGCTGCTGTAGAAAGATGTCATGCGAGCCACAACATGAAAAAGCACTGGAGCCTGCCTGTGGCATCTGTGAGCATGAGCATGCCTAGTAGTAGTACGCCTCTACATAGGATGTCTGGTGATCCTGGTAGTAACGTGATGGTGAGAAGTACACTGTCTCTGATCTCTATGAGCATGTGAGTGACTATCATCCTCGTCATCATCCTAATCCTCATCCTCAGGATATAAAGCACGTAATCTCCGTCTAGTAAAGAATGAAGTAATCAATGGTTGTGAGGTAAAAGGTTGGGGTGTCTCGTGTAAATCTCTCTGTAATATGAACATCTCGTGTACCATCAGAGCAACACATCGTGGGTCCTCATAGGCTACGAGAGAGAGAGTAGTAGGCATGTCTCGAAACATGCAATGATATTGCCCTTTGATCTCATAGTATACAAGGCACTGAAAGATAAAGTGCTCCTTAGACTCCACCTCACCTAGAGAGCATAACTGGCAAATCCGCTCCTCTCTAGGAATACCATGGAACCTCCCAGTCTCAATGGCTAGCTGATGAGAAGACACCCTAAGCTATCCCAGTCTGAATCTGAGGCAATGTGATAGTCTCGAATACAGGTAGCGCGGCATGGTCCCTGATGCATACTGCTCCAAGAAATGGGTATGGTAGAAAGCTGGCTTAACCCCTAACTGGTTACACCAAGTCCGCTCTAGATATGGGTGATAGAGGAATCGTCTAATATACTGATGGGTGCTTGAGGGAAGCTCTATGATGGAGATACCATATGACTCAAGTAGGAGGTGAGATGCCTGAGAGAACCATGATAACCTGTAGCCCTGATCATGAAGATGCTGTGAGGAGGATAGTGCAACCTGTATGTATCGTCCGTCGATCTCTGGTAGCGCCTGTATCCTCTGGATATAGGTAATGAGCTGAAGAGCTGCCTCGATATGTATAGGTGGAACTGCAAACTCGGCCAGGAGAATCTCATGTAGAACAGAAGGCTTCGTTCGAATCAACCGAACTAGCATAGTCATCTGTAGCCGTGAAAGACTGGCCCAGTGTGAAGAGGGGAGACCTGTACACCATGCCTCTGCTGCATATAAAGCTGTGGGGGTGACAATGGTATCAAAGAGGTGACACTTACTGCGAGTATCCTGGATGGATTTCCGGAAACAAAATCGCTCTAGCTGAACAAGGGAGGCATGTCCCTTCCCTAGTCGGGTGGTGGCGGCCTGTCTCATGCTAAAAGTAAGACTTGAGAAAAGGACCCCCATGTATGTGTAGGAAGGGACCACCTCTAGAACCTGTCCACCTAAAGTAAGCTCATGTCACTGCATGAATGCTCGCGAAGTGTTGAAGATTATAACCTTGGTCTTCCCAATGTTCACCTCTAGGCCCCATCTGGTGCAAAACTCATGCAAGCAATCCAACTGTCGCTGTAGACCCTCTCTAGTCAGTGATATCAATACCACATCGTTGGCATAAAGGAGGATAGCAATCAAGATGTCCCCAAGCCTGCAGTCAGCACCACCACACTGTGTAATGACTTGGAATGACCACCCCTCATGCGCCATTCTCCTCAAGACACTAGGCCCATTCGGGGCCCGATGGCCCGATGGATGCCACCTGGCCTGCTGACTAGGCTCCCCCCTCCCCATTTTGAATGGGGGCGCTGGCGCATTGGTGCAAGCCCGCTCCCTCTTGTGTTGGCACCCCCAAGAGGCACCATATTTCTGCAATGGCCCAAGGCCAGCGGGTTGTGCAGCATCATCCGTATCCGTGCAATATCATCTTCGAGCAGCGCATCATCCCCCGACTCCCGAGCAACATCATCCCCGACTCTCGAGCAGCATCATTCCCCGACTCCCAAGCAGCATCAGTCCGGGCGATTGCAAAAGATTGTGACCCTTGGGAGTAGCATAAGAGGGGGCGCGCTGGCGCCAATGTGCCAACTTGCCCCCATTCAAAATGGGGGAGGGGAAGCCTGGCCAGCAGGCTAGGTGGCATCCTTCGGGCCATCGGGCCCTGAGGAGAATGGCGCGCCGAAGGGGGGGGGTCTCCAAGGAGCACACCCCCTTCCCTCTCCCTCCACCTCTCTCATAACCTCCCCCCCCTCCCCCTTTTTAGTTTTTCTATGTAATAAACTTATTTTTTTTTTCACTACTCTATGTTACATGTGCATAATAAAAAAATTTGCCCTAGATTTGCACCACCTCTCTCTTCAATGTTGTATTTTTCCAAAGCCTTCTCTCACACTCTATATTTTCTCTTTTTTTGACATTTATGATTTAAATTTTTTTAATTTTATTTTACCTAGCTGCCCAGATTGTAAACTTGGGCAGCCTACGTGGCAATTCTTAGAGGGCCCTTTTGAATCTCAAATTTTCTATAATGAGTCTCTCTATATAGGCAGGCGACCCCACTTGAACCTCGACCACTGGCAGATCTAGTCTCTCACCGAAATACTGAGTCCCATCTAAATCCAGGAAAAGAGGGATGTCCTTGCTCTGAGCTCTCGTCTGTCTCCATGAAGAATAATACATCTCTGCCTGTAATAAAATCAGCAAGGTCTCCCGCCGTAGAAGATGAGTGTATGCCTGCACAATTCCACACTCCAATCCGAAGGTGGTGTGGATGGGGCCCCGGCGTGCTCCCAACCCCGGGCACCCCAAATCCCTAGCATTATGGTCTGCTAGGAGCGCTATCAAGAAAGCGTACTCGTCCACCTCAATAAATGACTCGTTTGCCAGACTCATGGGCTGCCTGAAAGGCCTTACGTCTCTCCTCTACCTGGATATATGTGAGGTCGTCATCCATATAGATAGTGGTGCCACGTAGCTTAGCTCTGCATCGGAAAGCATCTCGTGGGTGGCTGCCATTGTTGTCCAATCTGTTAGCGCAACTGCATGGGGTGAGCATGAAAAGGGTGTGACGTCATCAATGTTGAAGTGATCGTTGGTGATGATAATGCGAAAAGTGCGTCACTCTTACGAGCAGCCTTAGCAATAGATTTACAGGGTGCCTTTGCTTTTAGGGCACCTTTGGCATTCTGTAAAATAGTGTCCCCTTTTCGCCTGTCACCATAACGTGTGTAAAAACACAGTGTCGCAATTCTTTCGCCTTTTCTTTGTCTGTGCGAATTTGCGTGTAAATATGCAGATTGCGCGACAACGTTAGTAAATAGTGATACTTAATTCAATGTGCTTACTCCTAGAATGAGATCTAGGGCTGGCTAATAAAGCAATGGCGCTTTGGTTATCAGAAAATAGAATTGTCGGAACATATTGATTTAGATTCATATCTGAATGTAAGTTTCTCAACCATATTGCTTCCTTTGTAGTTTGAGAGGCTGCAATATATTTTGATTTAGTGGAAGGCTATTGAAGTTTGCTTGCAATTGTTCCATGAAATAGGACCATTGTCGGCGGAAGAATGTAAATCCGAAAATGGGTTTACGAGTGTTTACATCTCCTGCCCAACTTGCATCTAAATAACCATTGAGAAAATTGAGTTTGTCGTTATCGACTCCTCCATAACAAATGCAAAAGGCCATAGTAGTTCAAAGATATCTCATGACTTTGATAAGAGCCTTCCAGGATTGGTCATATACCGACTTAAGGAATTGACTGCAAAAGCTATGTTTGGTCTAGTACATATCATCTTGTACATAAGAGATCCTATTATCGAATGATAAGGATACTCACACATCTGCTCATTCTCTTTGATTGTTCGGGGACACTGGTCCTTCGACATCTTGAGTCCCGGATCCATTGGTGAGAGAGCTAATTTGCAATTCATCAGATTATATTTGATTAAAAAAGTGTGAATGTCTCTTGTTGAGTAATATAAATCAACTTCTATTTTCTGTCTCTTTGGATTTGAATACCTAGATAGTAGTGAGCTTCATCCAGATCGGTCATGTCAAATTCGGAAGATGGCATTGTCTTAGCTTGTTTTATCATATCGATACTATTACTGAAAAACAATGTGTCATCCACATACAAAGTGATAATGATAAATGAATGTTGCACTGACTTGAAGTAGACATTCGAATCTGAAGAGGTTGGTGTGTAGTTGTGATCAATAAGAAAAGTATTGATCCTTTGAAACCATGCTCGAGCAGATTGCTTACGATTTGATAATCTGGAAGTCGAGCTTCTTCTTGAGATCATGTGGAATTTGCACATAAGCGATACATCCAAAAACTCGTAAGTTCGATAAAGAAGGTTTGGAGCTAGTCCAAACTTCGTATGGTGTTTTGTTTGAGAGACCTTTAGTAGGACATCTGTTTTGAATATAAGATGTAGTTGAAGCTGCTTCAGCCAAGAAGGACTTCGGAAGTGTTGCATGTAATAACATGAACTTTGCCGATTCGACTAAGGTTATGTTCTTTCTCTTAGCAAGACCATTCGACTGAGGCAAATAGGAGGTAATGTATTGTTGCTCAATGCCGTTGCTTAGGCAATACTCATTGAATTCGATAGAGATATTCTCCTCCGTTGTCCGTTGTTGGACCTCAGTGCTTTAACTCTTTTGCCAGTTTGATTTTCTGCATGCTCTTTGAATTGTCGAAACATGTTGAAAGCCTTCGATTTTTGCTTAATGAAATAAACAGCTGTTCTTGTCGAATATTCGTTAATCAAGGTAATAAAATACTTTGCATCAAACAACGACGAAGTTTGCATTGGACCACATATATCTGAATGAACAACATCTAACAAATCTTTTGCTACATGCCTATGACTCGATCTAAAGGGAATCCTAGTATGCTTTCCATGCAGGAAGGTCGACTTTATCAGATGGATAGTTGAGATCAAGTGCTAGGGATTGTTTAGACATGTATGAAACAAATGCATGATTCAAGTGTCCTAATCGATGATGCCATAATAATGCTTTATTGATAAGAACAGAGGTTTTCAAGACTTGACTAGTATTCGAATAACAATGTGCCAATCTATATGAGTATTCATGCCTCTTGCCGAGTGCAAAGACCTTACTTGTTCTATCCATAATTCGGCATTCATCAGACCCAAACTCTATCCTATGACCTAAATCAGTGATCCTACTTATTGGTAATAGGTTTGTAGAGAGTTTAGTTACATACAAAACATTTGATAGTAGTTTGAATTAATGATGTTGGAATTTCAATCTTATAGTGCCTTCACCTTTGATAGTGTGAGTGCTATTGTCGCCAAGATGAACATAATTCTTTGTATTGCAAAGTGTATAGGAGTGAAAATGCTCTCGATGATTGGTCATATGTTGAGTAGCTCCAAAATCTAGAAACCAAGAATTATCCAATAGTGCTTTTCGGTCTTTGACCATAAATGTTCCTTCGTCCATGTCGATGTCGGGAGGTGTTGTGACTGCATTTGCCTACTGATCGGGTTGCTTGTTGGCATTCTTTGCTTTGAGTACCCTACAATCTTGGATCTCATGATTAGTGTGCTTGCAATACTTACAAAACATCTTCTTCTTTGCTTCAAGCTTCACTTCTATACCTGTGACAACATCCCACAACTCATTGGCGATTACCAAGAGCTTCATCTTAAATTTCCACAAGTAGTAATTGGATCCATTCAGCTTGTCTATGGTAAGACTGGCTTTACTTTGAGAATCCATCTATAACTTTAGTCTGTCGGTATATCGATGACATTAAGAGAGATGTCGTGCTAAGTTAAGAGAGATGTCGTGTTGCGTTACAATTGAAAATCAACTATCTGATATTGAAATTCGATACCACAAATTAAAGAATATGATACTGTGAAAACTATCTAATGATATCGATTTGATATCGCGAAAGATATAAAGTATTAGAGCTATGGTATAACATATCGCTATGATATCATGAAGGTACTACTAGCATATTAAATAATACGCTCTGATACCATGTTGGAAAGAGGTGATAGCAATAATGGCAAGTTGAAGGCAGTGAACGACTTATCGAACGCAACGGAATGGAGCCTGCTTTCCTAATGCATGACTACGCCTATCCATATTGAACAAAACATAATGACAAAAGTCACGTTCAATCTTATAGTAACTAACTTTGAAATTGTCAGTACTATAGTGATTACGTAGCCAAACAATAAAGTATTGAATTATCAAACAAAAGCAATATGAGATTTATCAGCTACAAAACAATCACGGAGATGCATACAACTTGATATAAAACTGAACGCTATAAAGGATAAATTTATTCAACATAAAAACAAATGATGATGAGCACAAGACAATTGTGGATAGGAACCGCATACTCTAAGCTATCTTTGAGTAACTAAAACTCTGTTTGAATTACGCTTCCGCTGATATGCAGTAAGCACTACTATAAAAAAACTCTAAATAAACTCTAAAAAACTAAGCTAGAATGCTCAAGAGTGTTCAAGCTTGAAAGCTTGAGAGAGCTGCTATAATAACTTCAATACAATTCAATGACTTGAAATAATAGACGTATGATCAGCTATTTATACTAAGCATTTGACGCACGTCTAGTAGAACATCTAATTAGGTCGTAGATCTTAATGGCCAGTTGGCCATCATGTGCTGGCATCCATCCAGTTAGTACTTCTTGGAAATTTACTTGCTAAATGGTTAGGACAACTCTATAGCTTTAATTCAAGTGGAACAATTAATTGTCATTCACCTGAGGTAGCCGAAGTCTGTCGAAGTCACTGAAGTGTCCGAAGTCTTCGAAGTTTGTCGAATGATGTCCAATATGTCAAATCCACTTGTGAATGATTTCCTGTGTATTTCTACAGACTGTGTAAAAACACGCATAAAACTGTAGAGCTGGATAATAGAGTGGATGAAGATTAGAGATTGATTAGTCGATAATCAGGAGAATAACCCAACAGTAACTTGCAACAAGCTGAGTTTTCTATGTATTAATTTTAAATACTTTGAAATATCTTATTTCAAGTCCTTGCTAGAAGAAACATAAAAAGATCAGTTGTTGGGTCCACAACAACCTACATTCATACCTCGACATATATGTGGTTAAAAATGACTCTGGAATTTCAAGTCCTTGTTAGAAGGAATATTAGAAAGATTAGTTATTGGGCCACAACGACCTATGTTCATATCTCAACATATATGTGGTTATAAATGACATTTGGAGCTCACATTCCAAATTGATTAGGCCTAAATGGATGTATAACGTAAATATTGCGCATAATGTTGCTGGTGTATAGCACACCATTTCAAAATCCTAGAGCAACTAAGTGTTTCCAATTTTGCAAACCAAGTCTTTTATCCCAATTCTATCAAAATAAAATAAGCAACCTACAAACGTTTTGATGTCATCCATGGGTTTGTAAGGCACATCATGTTGCAATACAAATTTTTCTTGGTTATGAACAATATTTTAAGCCTCTACTTCAACGTCAATCTAATCTTGCAACTTAATTGCAAAGCATGCAAATGACTTGTATAAAATCTGCATGTATTTATTGGAGCAATAGACTTGCGAGCAAAATAAAAAACAAACATGATGTTGAAACTATCCAAAAGCTACTGCCATTATCCATCCAAACTAGGTCGACAAGGAGAACAAATAATTGACGGCCTGAATCTGTTCAAAAACATCAAAACAAAATGCAAGACCTACATATACTGGACATAAGTAATCAAGCAACACAATCATTCTTCAAAGTTTTCTCAAGGAGATCAGAAAGCTATCAAACAAGAGCAAACAAATGATTTTCCAACAAAAGAGCCCTACCCCTTGAATTCTCCCATCAGAAAGTCTTATACCTCTAATTCAGAAAGCTATCAAACAAGGACTGATAGTCTCCAAATGTTGGGGCCTCTACTACAAAGACTCCTTTGCATGTTTGGCTCAGTAGTAAAGAGTCTGTGTAAGGACCTAATGCACTTAATGTGGTTTTAGAAGTCCAAATGTCCTTAGTGAGGCTACGAAGACAATACAACATAATTGTTGTGCTTAACTGCAACAACCAGACAGTCCACTTCAACAATCAAATCAACCTTGCCGACTCAAGTTAACTTGAGAGAATAACCTGCAACAGTTTTTTGTTGCTAACCATCCAAGAAAACTTAAAACATGCAACAAAGAAGTCATATGTATAGTATTGTCTTGCATAACCCTTTATTCGACTGACTGGAACTCTTGATCTCCAGCAGGCATTCACGGACATGCGGCTTATTGGGGGCCTAGAACAATTTAGACACGCCTCGAAATTGCCTCCATCGGAGTTTGTAGAGTACAAATGTTTCATTATCTAAATTCTGTTAAATGAGTTAAAATCTGCAGTAAAACACTCAAAAATGGTTGAAGAAAAACAGTGTCAGGAAAATTTCAGCTCAAAAGTCAGAAGTCACTGACTCTTCCTGAATCAACCAGTTAGGCTTTGCTCCCTGCCTACATAGGAGGACCAGAAATGTGTTTGCCCTGGCTCCTGATGATACGAGATATGTCAGATTCAGACACTTCAGTTTACAGTTCTTTACAGATTTGAAAAAAAAGTCAGCCAAAATGTGACTTCACCTTCTTTCCACAATTTGATCCTCACGGGTGTAACTCTAGTGGCTTTCAGAAACTGAATCTTGTCAACAAATAACTGGTGGACCTCAAATATGCAAATTCATGCTCACTGCTCCGCAACTGAGAAATTGACTACCTGATATAGATCTGTGTCATAGAGAACAGGTGCCTAACTCCGGTTGACCTTCTTAGTATATTGCAAAAGTGTCCATCTTCGAAGGTCGACACCGGAGTTAGGCATGAAGATAGACATGGATATACACACAAAAGATGGCAATATCAATCAGGCTAAAACAATCTGATTATGATCAATATCAAACACCATCAAAGCAAGTTGGAAAACGTCCTTTGAAAATCATTTGAAACATACTGAAAGAGGTGCCGGTGTCCCCACATGAAATCATGACCTTCTGGCCAACCAAATGCAGTATTCTAAGCAGATGTGTCTACAGTCCTTATGCAAGATCTCCACTGAGAAAAAGAGGGGTCTGGAAAATCAATTACCGCCAGCTTTATGAATGAAAGCATCCATGCTTTCAAACACGCCTAGGTAAAAATCGAGTGTCCATATGATACATCATCCAGATCTATCGGGTAAAAAAAATCTGAATTCTTCTTGAATCTTGATAAGGGCAACTAGCTTTTACCAAATGATTATCAAAAGTCATTGAGATAGGGCTTTTAGATAATTGACTGTGTCAATTCGTGGAGTGCCGTGAATAGTATACTTGTGCATTGCGATCATTTCTCTCTTTCTTGTGAGAGTTGCACACCTGGAGTGCAAGACTGCAGCCAGATTTTTTGGACAACATACTCGGAACACCAGGAATCCTTCCTTTGCCAAGCTTTTGAATTTCTCGCCTCATCTCAGTACATTCTCCCTCTAGTTCATTCACCTTAGCTCTCATTCTATCCATGTCTATCTTCATAGCTTGATTTTGTCGCAAAACATGAGCCCAGCCATTTCCATGCAAAGCAGCACTACCTCTGCGAGAACCTTCGATTTCAACTGGTGCTTGTGGTTGCCGCGTAACATCAGCATTGTCAGCCACAAGAAAGCAGCCTGTGATTGCTGTACGTAGTTGTAACTGCTCAAAAAACAATACCTGAATGACTACACGCAAAGGAAGACGTTCATTTTGAGCAGCATGTGTGCATGCCTCAAGTGACAGCTTATGACAATCCATTATTTTACAAAGCCGCTCCCGTTCAAGCTCGGTAAGCCACGAATGAGCCTATGACAAAGCATGAAGACAATATCAGATAGCAATTCTGATTTCCTATCTGAGCAAGTACCATGAAGACAATACAAAGAAATTCTTCTCCTCAAGCTACTACCATATGTCGTAGCGCCTTCACGAAATGCATGAATTTGAGGAGATAATGCAGAAGAGGGACCAAAGGATGCAAGAAAAGTATTAGTCAGCCAAATTGAAAAGGAAGGCAAGACTACAGAGGAAAAAAAGGAGGTAAGAAAACAGAACATGCTGTCTATCAAGCTGCAATTTCCAGTTATACATTGTGAGTAGCATCACTTTGCAGAAGAGAGTATACCCATTTGAGAAAGAAACTTGAATAATGTTGATAAAGAAAACCCAAAGCAACTGAAAAGCATCAACCAACAAACTCGAGTGACCCTAAACCTTACTTTCAAGTAAAGGTCAATAGCTCGGTAAAGCCCATCATCAAGCACGCGGGAGAAGTCCGGTAAACCTTCTGCCAGAGATTGAAACTTTTCAAGTTTTAAATTCGCATCAGGGGCAACTTCTGCAAGGTAGGCATCCATTAGGGCTGCGACCCTCATAAGGGGGGTCACGGAGGGGGAGCTCATAGCTGGTGCTTCCTCAAATGACTGTATGGAGGATGGCGATTGGGGGCGTCCATTCAGGATCAAGAAGTGATCTAAGATGCGTTGCACTGTCTCTATGTCATAAAGTGTTTCTACAGAATAAGAATAATTAGGGAGGAGAAGATCATCAAGAGTTGCTTGCTCCAACTGTGCGCCAATTCTCCTCTCTAAACTGCTTTTACACTCAGCAGAGGCATTCAGAATCATAGCAAGTCGCAATAGACCAAATAAAAGACGAGATGAAGTTAAGCCCTTCTGCATTGGCAAAAGGCTCTCTAATGTTTCTAACAATACCCTTTGATCAACGTTTGACGGAGTCAAATCCAAGGGGAAAGCCGTACTCCGCCTCTCATTTTCGGAGAAATCATGTCGTCTATTGAGGCCTGGAAGCCACTTTCTTGCATAATGCATCACAGCTCCAGCAATTATCTCCGTTCGCAGTCCTTTTACCTCCATTGCGGCTATAATTTTCTCAAAGAGTGGAAGACTGATTGCAGCTACATCTTCATACCACCAACCAGAACGAGACTTTCTAGGTCTTGCCCCTGTGTTAATCCCATTCCATAAAATACTACCACCAGGACTCTGCATGGAGGCTTGCAGGTCAGTTATAGGCCATCCAAACAAACGTGGATCCGTACAGGCTTTCATAACAATTGAATCTATGCATTTCTTGACTATTTGAAGTTCCTCTGCATGTGGAAGCACGCTCTCGCACCTTTGAAGAGCACGGAAAGAATCTTTCCAACTTCGGTAGATTACTTGATTCAAGTAATTTTCAGTCTTAGCAATAAGATTTCCCGCCCCAAACTCTTCTGTCATCTCAAGGTATTCAGCAGCACAGCGCAAAGAAACTACATTATCTGATGTCAATTCCAACTTCACACCATAGCAGAACTTTGCTGCAAGCTCAAAGGCCTCTGTCCCTCCAGGAACATCTGGCAATTGAACGGTGCAAACATCATCCTCGTCATCTGCTATTTCCGCAATTAGGCTCGCTAGCTTCCCACTTCTAGACATAAGCGGAAACTGTCCAAGAACAAAAACAGGATTTTGAACGTCAACACATAGTACATCTTTGTAATACGCAGTGATATTCTGCAACCACTCATTCATTCTCTTGCAAACACCAAGTCCTGGATATATTATAAGCGGAATCACAAGCAAAATGAATTAAGCTCGTGGAACCAATTAAACACCATTTATTGTTTAAAATTGACATCTGACATAAGAAAGTTAGATTTCTAACACATGACCGACAACCACCTAAAATTCAGTACATCCCACTCAACCTCACAAACACAATCAAAGCCATTTGCCTGCAAAAGAAATTCTAAACACACTAAGAATACAGCTCATCTGAACGAATACTTTTTTCTTCGAACGGAGCGTTGGCCATGGGTACTTATATAAGGCAGCTAGGATTTAAAATCGGAGGATCGTCTGTTCTGCGTATCTAGCTTTGATAGACTATCGTCGTACATGTAAAAACGAGGCGTAATTGATGAAAATCCATGTAAAGTTTAAGTATATTTAAAGACCTTATGAAGATGAAAAGACATTTCCTTCACTTCGACGACAATGTCACTCGGAAGCCCTGTCGTGCAGAACCTGACAATCATGTAACGAAAAAAAATTATCAGAACATATTTCGCCTCTATCTCCAGCATTTCACTAGGTTAGATGCATAATCTACTTATGCGACTGAATGACAAAGTATAACATTCATCGGAAGTTGAGAGAGGAAAGATACGTACAAGTGCCTTTACAAATGATACAACAGTGGCAAGAAAGTCTATGATGCGTAAATATATCAGCAAAACTTCATGCCCTTGATGCTAATAATATGACAAATGTGTTGCGGCATTGCAGGTCATCATAAGAAAAAGTGAGTAAATTTTGTGGAGTCAAAGAGGTAGCACATGTGGCAAACATCATATCCAGGTTTAAAAAACTCCAGGATAAAGGTTGGGGTCTTGACAGAAGGAATTGTACCAAGCCTGGCCTTTTCGTTCAAAACCATCTGTTCTCGATAACATCTTCGTAGACGCCATCGCGGATAGTTGTTACTTCCAAGCCTAATATCGCAGCAACTCTCTGCTTTTGGATCTCTGATCTATACGTCTGAATTTCAGCTTCCCTAAGAAGCTCTCACTGTCTTCTGATTTAATGCTATTTTCCTTTACATTAATTATATAACTACTCTCGGATACAAAGAAGCGAAGCATTTACGCTTTATAACTCGAGACGAGGAAAAATTATGTAGGAACGAAAGTAGCAGTACGAGGATAAAGGATCTTTGAACAAAAAAGACCTGAAACAAAGATAAAGAATCAAACCAGCAAAACTGCGGTAATGCACTCAAACGCCTCCAGCTAGACAATTAGTATTCCATAAAACAAAATCAACAGAAGCACGGTCGTTTTCTACCACAGTCAAACCACGATAATACAAGAAACGATCCTCACAAACCAAGATACAGGCCCAGTGCCTAATAAAGGGGAGGGAGGGAGGGAGAGATAGAGAGAGAGACTTTCCGACAAGACTACTCCAGTCTCTCTGTCTGTCTCTCTCTCTCTCCCGACTGCAAAAACGACCCCTTACAACACGAGCTTAAAGATCAGCAGGACACAAAATTGAAAGATGATAGCCAAGCCGCATCATGACACCTGCTGAACTAATCCGACCTTTCCTTCATGCTCAGGTACAGATAACGAAGAGCGAGCAGATGGATCGAACTGAAAAAGAGGGCAAAAACACAAGCAAGCAAGCAAGAAACACAGAAAATCGAAGAAAAAGAGCAAAAGAGATCGAGAAAGAGAGATGCGGTGAAAGGAAAAAGGAAAAAGGAAGGAAAAGAAGAGAATGTACGTGTACTGTACTGTAGCGGCAGGTAGATAGACAGGCAGAGAGACAGAAAGACAGACAGGGAAAGAGAGAGAGAGAGAGAGAGAGAGAGAGAGCCACGTATTGTGAAGGCACTAAAGTCGAGAGAAGAACGAAAAGAAAAGGGCAAAAGGAATTTCATTGACTTATTCACTATGCCCTTAGCCTTTTAGGCTTGTCCTAAGAATGCCGAAGAATTGTTTTTGGACAATGGAGCTCTTCTCGAGCCCACCACCCACGAGAGCCTCGGGAATGCTTAAGGAGTGCACTCCAAGGGCACCTGCAGTGCTGGCCCCACTCCATCCAAGGGTGATGGATGGAGTTAAGGGAGAAAAAATATATCTCTCCCCTTGGATGGTGTGGGACCTGTGCAGCAGAGGCATTGCAGGTGCCTCTAGGGTGCATTCCAATGTTGGGTCGATATTAACTTTCTGTGATTCTCGTCGGGTCAGGGTAAATGAGAATTTTGGCATTCTCTAATAGGCGGGTAAGGGTATTACCGACACAAAATATGCAAGGTTCCAATCATATGATTTTGTAGTGAATATAGACGGGTATTGGTGAGTATTTGGTCGGTATTGGGCGGGTATTGCACAGGGTATTAGTCGGGTAGTGTCAATTTTTCATATCATCGATATTTATCGGTTATTAAAAATTGCAGGTTCCAAGTATCAATATTCAGATGCTTCCATCCTTACCTATCAGTTTGAATCCTGCCCATGTCATCCCCTACAAGACTACTTATGGTGCAGCACATGTGGCACAACTATTTCTTAAAAATATTTTTAAATTGCATGGACTACCAAAGGAAATAGTGTGTGACAGAAATCCAAGATTTGCTAAACAGTTTTGGAAGGAGATGATGGAAAAGTTAAAGACCATATTATGTTTGAGCACTGAATTCCACCCAGAGATTGATGGACAGACCGAAAGGGTAAATCAATGGTTGGAATGTTACTTGAGGCATTTTGTGGCAGACCAACAAACAAAATGGATTGATTGGTTGCATTTGGCAGAGTTCAGTTACAACTCAACACCCCACATGTCGATTGGAATGACACCGTTTTATGCATTGTATGGATGTGAACCTAGAACTATGTCAACATTACTCTTGATGATAGGACCAAGGAGGATCCATCTTCAAGAAGAGGTATTTTGTTGGATATAGTGAAATGAGTAAAGCATACAAGGTTTACATTCCTAACAAAGTGATTGTTGGTAGAGATGTCATCTTTGATGAGGGGAACATTTCAGATAACATATCCATAGAAAGCTAGAAACACAAGGATCTCCATAGAATCACAATAGAAATGAAACGAAGAGTACAAAGCAATGTAAATAAGCATGGATTCATGTAGATAAGGCACATGAGACCTAGCAAAGAAAATCCCCATAGCACACAATATGGAAACTCGTTTTAAGAGTATAATCCTCGATTTGCAATTTCACCACTGGGGTGATGTTATTACAAGGAATGGTTACTCCATTGGCAATCTGGACTCTCATCTTATCACAATGATCCAAAGGTGCTAATCCGCAGCTTCGTAATGACCTACTATTAAAGAAGTTATGCGTACTACACTATCTATTAAAGAAAATACTTTCCTTCCATTAATTAATGCTTCCACATGGAAGGTTTTGTTAGATTTGGATCCATTGAAAGCATTTAGGGATATGTTCAATAGTTCAACTTTTTGATCCTTCCTAATGGATTTTCTTGCTATCCATGGTTTGATTGATGGTTTGGTGATTCCTCATCGGATGAGGTGTCTTCCTTTCCTTCATCACTTTGTGACGGCTGAGTGTCAATGACATTCTCTGAAAAAGTGCTAGTATCAGCTTCGTCATCTTCAACAATCAAGGAAATCCCTACAAACTTAGCTTTGTCACACTTATGCCCTGGTTTCCATTTTTGCTTACAAGTGAAACATAAGCCTTGTTGCCGTAGTTGATCTATCTCTAATTTTCACCTCCGGCTTGGCCTCCATGTTGCTCACTTGTTTCTTACCACTATTCCTCCTATCAGCTTCTTTAACTGTCGGATACTGGAGGATTGTATTTCTTTTCTTATCATGTCTACAGATATTAGAATTCCGCTCAGCTTCCCGTCCGTTAACTTCATATCTAGGTGCTCCTAATTTAGTTGACCACTTACCAGCATTAGAGGAGTTCTATATCCAAAAAAGACCCTTTGTAAAGATTCTTTTTATATTTTTCTCAAATTTTTCTTACACATGGACCAATCAAAACACTCAAAGTTGAAATCTACGTAACGTAACTTTTTGAGTCCACATTTTGATTCCATACTAAAAATGGCATTACTTTTTAGTGGTAAGTTCGAATTTAACGGAGTTCGGTGCATTGGAAAGCGCTCGACAAGAGCTTTCCAATGATATGTTACATGACATATTTTGAGCTACGATTAAAAAGTTATGGCAAGTCAAAAGTATTAGTGCTATAATATTTTAATAATAAAAAAGACATCTTGCACGAATTTTTAAAGGGTCTTTTTGGAACTCAAAACTCCTCTAATGCATATTTAGGCTCGATTTTAAGAGCCATTCGCATAGCTTGATCCAGATCAGTGTAAAAACGTGATGCTACATCAGCTCCAATATCTGGTTGCAGTCCTTGTATATACCTTCGTAAGTGATCTGCATCAGACACTGTGGGTAGTTTAAGAGTTAGGCTCCAGAAATCAAAGTTATTCTCTTGTATTGAACTCCTTTGATGTATCTTCATCCATCTTTTAAAGTTGTCGTCATCCTAGAATGGTCTTCTGAAGGTCTCAATAGAAACATTCTTAAATAACGGCCAATTAGTTCGTGCGTTACATTCCTCTATTGATAACCTATTCTCCCTCCGCTTCCACCACTCATAAGTTGCTTCTTCAAAGTGGATTGTAGCGAAAGTGATTTTAGCTTGATCAGGTCTATCGAATAGGGTGAAGTAACGATCTAATTTATCCAACCATTCTTCAATGTCAAGGGTCTTAAAGTCACCATTGAACTTCTGAAAGGTAATCTTATTCTTGTATTCTCGAACATCAAAGTGATTATGTTGTTCATGAAACCTCGTTGACTGTTGCACTCGTTATTTATGACATGCCCCTAGTATTCAATATGACTCTGCAATACCTGTTTTCCCTTGTCCATGTCAATTCTCCGGACATCTTGAGAAGATGTTACATTTTGTGAAGGAGATGGTAATTGGAATGATGTAGATGGCTCATTACATCTTTGATCAGCTCCCGCTATTTTGTCTTGTCTACTATCTAGGCTATCAAACAATCTGTCCCATTTTGCCTCATCAACTAGCCAATTTTTTTCCATTGCTTGCAACATTGTAACTATCAGATCTTGTGTAACCTACATTTTACTTAGTATGTTTTCTTGTTGGTTCGAAATCGACGGTTCTTCCACCATTTCTTCAGAAGGCAAGTTGTCTTGGGGTGCGTTATTTTTATCCACTATTTGTTTTTCCTTACCACCCATTTTGAAGTGTTACAACATGAATTTGGATAGTCTTGATGAGTTCGTCTTATCATTCTGATCACTTTTTGTATTTACTGCAATGAAATCTGAGCTCAAACAAGAAAGTTATGTACAATCATAAAATGAGAATAAAATGAAATAAACAACTTAGAAAGAGGGGTTAAAGAAAATTCAAAATTGAATTCTATAACTTTTTGGAATCCATGAAATGTTTGGTGCTCGGGAGAAATTGCAACGTAAAAAGAAAATTGGAACAAAATCGGAATTTTTTTTTGTGGCACAGAGAGGAAGAGATGAAGGAATATTTTGTGAATATTCCTACGAATTTTCTACGGAATATTCTCGGACTTGTGCTGGGTGCCGCAGGCAGGAGAATTCGCGAGCTAGGGGGGGGTCGGGTGAATTCACGAGGAAGGAAAAGGGGAAATTCGCGAGGAAAGGGGAGAATTTGCGAGGGGAAAAAAGTGAATTCGCATGGGAAAGGGAGGGAATTCGCGAGTAACAAAGAAGGTGAACTTCAAGAATGAAAATTTGAAGTGTTTCTCTCTCACTTGGAAAATCCACAAGAAAATTTTCAGAATTCTGGTTAGCTTAACCCATCTCCACTAAATTGATCATAACTCTCTCAATATTGATCCAATTCACACAAACTCAGTACTTTTGAAAAGCTACAACAAGCTCTATTAGCATATAGGATCAGATCAATGATTGAATGTGGTTTGATAGGTCAAATTGACAACAGAAGAAGCATGAAAATTTTTAAGAAAGAAAACTAGCAAAACTAGAGCTAAGAATCAAGAATTGTCATAACTTTTTGGATACTAATCCAATTAACCTGCCATATGGATCAGATCAAAGCTAAAACAATGCTCAAATATCCTATGGATAGAAACTTGAAATAAAAACTAAGATCAAACCTGAAAAATTCAAATCAAGTGAAAGCAAAATTCTAGTCACCTATTTTGACAGCTTTTGAAAAAAGTGCAATAACTTTTGCATCTCTTATCCAAATGCCTTGCAAATTATTGCAAATGAAAGCTAAGACAAAGCTCTACAAGCCTATGGAATCAAATTAAAATAAATGAATGAAATTGAATGTTGAAAATTGGTCTGTGCAGACCTGAAAATTTCAAACTTACAAATTAGCAAAAAGAAAGCTACAAACTTATCAAATCTAATGAAAGCCACATAGGGTCATCATGAATCATGGATCTATGCTATGATACCAAGAAATTTCATGTGCCAAATCTAAGCAATTAGCAATTACAATGGAAGTAAAGCTAAGAGCAAGAAAAGTACAAAGCATTCAAGATAACATATCCATAGAAAGCTAGAAACACAAGGATCTCCATATAATCACAATAGAAATGAAATGAAGAGTACAAAGCAATGTAAATAAGCATGGATTCATGTAGATAAGGCACATGAGACCTAGCAAAGGAAATCCCCATAGCTCATATTCACAAGGAAGAAGCTAGAAGCTCTCACTTGCAAATGAGCCAAAAGATTCAAAAATTGATGTCTCTTGTCTAGTTATAGACAATGCTCTTACTTAACTAAACATAACTACCTTGAAGGATAGTTAGCCCTTGTTAAGTATTATTTAGCTTACATTGGGCCCTTAATGGCCTATTATCCTTATTAATTACTTTGAAGGGCCTAAAGAGAGAACCGTCTTGTTCTTAAGGCTAATAGCTCCTTTTGGGCCTACAAAGCCTACAATGGATATTCTAATGCATTGATAAGCATGGATGTACTAAAAGTACATGACATGCCGTCAGAGAACGTGATCATTTTCCATTACCTTTTGGAGAATCCATCTTAGAAAATCTCGTAGGAGATGAGACCTAGTCCTTCTTAGATGGCTTTAGTGGATACGATATGATTCAAATTGAAGAAGATCAACATAAAATCGCTTTTGCCACAGAATGGGGAATCTTTTGTTGGAAAGTCATGCCTTTTGGTCTCTGTAATGCTCCTAGCACTTTCCAGCGTGTTATGCAAGTTGCCTTTTCTCAGCGGATGGGAGATACCCTAGGAGTTTACTTGGATGATTTAGGTGCACATTCAGAAGAAACACGTCATCTGTCTGTGCTTGAGAAATTTTTTATCCCATGTCATCGCTTCGGCATCTCTTTGAACCCTGAAAAATGTCAGATCTGGATAACACATGGTATTGTGTGAGGATATCATTTCAAAAAATGGCATCGCAATTGACCCAAACAAGATCCTGATCATTCAAAATCTACCTGAATCCTGTACCATCTGCGAAGTGTATTCTTTCCTTGGCCACGCCAACTACTATCGATGCTTTATCCTAGAGTTCGCTAATTAAGCACAATTAATCTATAAATTAGTAGTTGTTTACAAATGGACTGATGAACAACGCGTCACATTCAATCACCAATGCACCTATCCTCCAGGCTCCTGATTATTCCAAAAAAATTCTATGTACATACCAATGCATCCAAATATGCCATTGGAGTAGTGCTCACCCAACCGGGAGAATCAAAAAAGGATTATCCAATCTGCTTTCTCAGTAGACAATTGATACTTGCTGAAGTCAACTATACCACTACCGAGCGTGAAGCTTTGGCAATGGTATATGCAGTTCAGAAGTTTCGCCATTATCTTCTGGAAAATGTTTTTGCCTTCTTCACTAATCATCAAGCACTCCTATATCTCATCAACAAGACTTCCACAATCGGTCGTATTACTCGATGGATCCTATTATTGTGAGAATTTGAGTTTAGGATTGTGGTTCGAAAGGGAGTTCAACACCCGTTTGGGCCAAGGAAATCACAGAATATTTAACTTCAGGGCAGATGGATCCATCCTTATCTAAACCTGAACAACATGCGTTGAAAACCAAACCTTATACGTTAATTGCAGGCCAACTTTACAAGCAAGGGTTAGATGAAATTATCCGACATTGTCTTACTAAAGGTGAAATACCCTCTGTTATCTCCCTCACTTATGAAGGTGTTGGAGCAGGCCATTTCTCTTCCGACATGACTGCTAAGAAAATCCTCTTAGCCGGATTTTGGTGGCCAACTCTCTTTAAGGATATGCATACCTACACTAAGGCCTATGATGTTTGTTAACGAACAAAAGAATTTCAGAAGATCGACTACATGCCTTTACACCTTGTCACAATTGATCAAGCTTTCAAGAAACATGGCATTGATTATGTTGGACCCATTAGTCTCGCTACTAGACACACTCAATCACAATATATCGTAGTAGCTACGGACTATTGTACCAAATGGGCTGAAGCAAGATCCGTTCGCAATGCTTACACTCGTTCTATCGCAAAATTTCTCTATGAACATGTTATCAATCGTTTTGGATGTCCTCTTGAACTTATCAACGATAGGGGTACACATTTTCTTAACTCTGTCATAGCATATCTACTTTTCAAATTTTTTGTGGTACATCGCAAAAGTTCCCCATATTATCCACGATGCAATGGCTAGGCGGAATCCACCAACAAAATCTTATGTGGTGTTTTCACCAAAACCGTCGAGTCTAGCCGATCCGATTGAAAACTAAAACTTCATGCTGCTCTATGGGCCTACCGCACTACCCCGAAGCAAGCCACATGCTTAACTCCTTTTAAGATAGTATATGGCCAAGAAGCCATTATGCCTGTAGAATTCCATATTCCATCCCTTCGAGTAGCCTATTATCTTGAGCTAGATAATTGATAGATCCTAGCAAACAGGTTATTCATTTGGAACAACTGTGTGAAACATGACGGATCAACATCCATGCTCAACAAGTCCACAAACATCGACAAAAAACATGGCATTAATGATCCTTAAAACTCAAAGAGTTTTAGGCCGAAGATAAGGTTCTGCTATACCAAGCCAAAGCCTTTAAAGGAAAACTCAAATTTTTTGGCCAAGGACCTTATGTCATCCAAAAGATATTTGCCTCCAGATATGTCCAACTCCAAACTCCACAAGATGATCTTTTAGACACTGTGGTCAATGGGAGCAGACTGAGAAAGTACAATGAGTCTTATTTTTATCTTGATATATATTAGTTGCTTTATTTCCTAAATTTTGTTCTTTAATTTTGTTTACTGTCTGCTTGCCATTTCAACAATTTTTTTTTGTGTGTTTTCTTGTTTCAGAACATCAATATATCATCAGATCAGACATACAATCAGTCTTTTTCTGTGAAAACCACAAGAATCATTCTTTTTAGAAAATTTTTCTCACAACCACATCAGATAAAATTCGCCCAACCTTTTCAAAAATAGAAAAAATTAGTTTTTTGCAGCAGATCCTCACTGACAGAATTTGTAGATAATTCATTGAGCCTCAAAATCATTTCTACGATTTCTATGTCATATCTGCGAATTTTGATCAGACCAATTTTCGTACTGTCAGCCATTTTTACTCATTTTTATACAAAAAAATCACTTGCAAGAACTCACCGGCCCTCAGAACAATGTCTCAAAATTCGCGAACCTCACTCAAGTTCCAAACATTTCGGATCATGGCTAAGGGCGGCAGTTCTACCATCATCACCATCTCCCCAGAACATTTACAAAGCATTGGATTTCCTAACCTAGGTAAGACTATCCTTGGCAAAGGTACCAGTTACGATGCCAAATATTTCACCAAGTTTTTGATGGATGACGGACAGACAATTGCCCAAACCAACGACGACATTGCTATTCGCCTCATCATAGATCCAAAGCTCAGGACAACATCAAGGTCCACACTATCAAAATGGATCGTATTCCATCTAGCAATCTATTTTCATTAACCCTCACCATGAATGAACCCACTCACAATTACAAGTGGGCAGAGAAAGAATCGGACAAATTATGTGGGGCCCTAAAAGCTAGAAAAACCACCACCAAATGTGGATATCTCTTCCACATGCTGGTCACAAAGCAACTCGGACATCGATGACCACGACTATCAAAGAGCTCGAAGACATCTACTCTAGCACCAAAAAGCACGCCACCCCACAACTATCACCCGCACCACCAACCAAGAAGCAGAAGGGTAAGGCAATCAGCACAGATAACACCATCTCCCTGATATCTTATCCAATGATATAGGGACAGAGTATGCTGAATCCGGCGGAAACTTGAAACCCTCTCAAGTCCCAAAGGAGGTTCTAGTGGAGCAGGTGGCTCTACTCCAACAAGCCCACTAATGAAGACAAGCGGTAGCTGTAGCAGCTAGCTCTTTTGATGCTAGGCTTCCGGTTCTGGTTCAGCAAGCGTGATCCTATTCAATCAGATCACTTCCACCATTCCAGTATCATTACCTACTAGCACCACTCCCCTTTCACCACTATCCCCACCGTTTACTACCACATCCACTCCCTCATTCACACTTAACACGAGTTTTGATTCCACAATCTCCCGAAAGCCCTCACCTATACATTCTTCCACCCTACTTGACTCTACGGTCAATGTAGATAATTTTGCCTTACAACTATTTACACAAACCACATCCACCACCACCACAACAAATCCAGTCGACACATCTTTGACACGCATTCAGTCACCACCCCTCCTACCACAATCACCTCCTATCATACCACAATCACCCCCCCCTCTCTGCATTTGCTCACACTCCAACATCTCCACCCATTCCAGATTTTCTTCCTTTCAATCCCATGCCATATCCTAACTATACACGCACACTCCCTGACATTGGCCCTTGGGAGCAATTATCCCTCACGTCCCAAAAAGCAATTTGGTTGGTAAATGAGCTCCAATACAACCTGTTTGGCACCTTAGGCAGATAGTATACCATGAGGCAGTTTGATATGGTGCCATGATAGATCTCCAAAAAGAAAAAGAAAAGCTAGAGATAGAATGCAAGCAACAGCAACAACTATTCAAGATCTCACCGCCTATAATCAATAGCTGTTAGCAGATTCCAGAGAATCCCCAGATGACGAGCCAAGATGAAGACACAAGTTATCTCTCACCCATGACCGAGGAGGTCTCAGAAGGAGGAGATCAGAAGAAGTTGAGAGCCGTGCATGAGAGCCGAGGAAGTACTAGTTAGAAAGACAGTGAGTTATCTATGTGAGCCTACATGGTGTATCCCAAAGAAGGAATGACCATGTAGGAGCTAGTCATATTTCCTAGGCTTTGTAAATAAATGTAGACCCCCCCTTAAATTAGTTAGAGTGAGCCACCTTTTGATGGTGACCTTTAGTGGAAGGGCAAATTCCACATGTAATTTTTAATTTGGTGGAATTGCCACTTGGGCTCCACATGGGCAGCCTTCTTACTTATTTAAGGGCTCCCCTCTCTTGTGAGGGAGATTTTGAATGCATTGTCAAGTTCTCTTGAGCAAATAAAGAGGATCCTCCACGAGTTCTTGATGATTGCTAAGCTCCTTGTTCATGACAATGTTCTTGAGTGGAATTTCTATGAGCATGCTTGAATTCCTTGCATTGTGGATTAACTAGTTTCTTGTTTTCTAGTTTCTTGCTTAGTTGTGGATTAGAATTCACTTCTTGTTTATGGAATAAGGTAGAAATCAGCATTCAAGTAAACTAAATAGGCTGGAATAGTGGTGTAAATCTTGCATACTCTCTTACTTTCCAGTTCTTGATTGTTCTTGGGCATTCTAAGCATCAAGAAATGAGTGTTTCTTGATTCTTGGACTGTCAAATGCTGTTAGGAATCTAGTTTCTTGTTTCTTGTTCAATAGTTAATCTTGTTCTTGATTGATTTCTGATTCTGTAGATAGTGGTAGGTCTGCTCCTTGTTCCAAAACGTTGATCCTCTTGAGCTAAAGATGGTTACATGGTTGGTTTCTGCATGTAGCTGAGCATCGGAACTGTGTCTCTCGCTGACAAGCTGGGAAATCCATGTTGAAATCGGAGTAATGCTTCTGCTTGTAACTGTTCTAATAAGAAGAAAAACCATAAAGAACCGTAACTAAAGAAGAGGTAAAGAAAACAAGAACCGTGTTCACAGATTTAGAGAATCTGTGAACAATAGCAACAACAAATGCTTAGCCATCTACGTAACCGACTCCAGCTAAAGGTCTCTAACCTGCAAACTGCCATTGACAATCTTACAGCAAAACAGGATGAGGCCTTAGCAAATGCACAAGCAGCATGTTCCACTATGAAGGAACAACTGAAATTGGTAGATTTCAACGATTTCGCACCACCAGCTATTTTTGAGGGAACTCTGATTCCATTAGTGGCATATCAAGCGTTGGCACAAAAGTTAAAAGCCATGATGGAGCAGTACTCCAAACTGCAACAAGCCTATACTGCTTCCATCGAGGCCCTCAACCAGCATCTCGCCACCTTGGAAGAAAGGTTAAAGACAACTACTCAATCAACGCCTTCAGAGCACGTCCAGTTTCACCAACCAGGGCCTTCGTAGGATTTCAACAACCTCTACCTTCCAACCAAGGCTCATAATTTCAGGGACAACCTCAAGTGCAAGGAACTCAAGCACCAACCAATCTACAGGGCTCTGGGGGTACGGGCTCTCAACACCATCTCTTTCCCTCTTCCGCATCTAACCTCATTGACACCACTAACTCTCCCTTCATCCAACGTCAATTTTCTCCAGAATCTCAACGCATCTTTGATTCTAACCCTTCACCACCTCTCTCCTCTCAATTTGACCCACAAATAGAACATGCCTTGGCAGCTGAAGCACCAACCATAAGACACATGACCATGCCTACTGAACCTAGCAAGGAGTTGCTTGCGTCTCAAGAGTTTGCCAGGAAATATCAAACTACAAAGGAGCGAGACGGCTACGTACTGCCAAACCTAGACCACTACAAAACCCATAAAGGAGTAGTCAAGCTCCTGGATCCACAACCACTTTAGTGCCATCAGCTCTTCCTATAGAGCAAAACCTCCATGGCACGGTATCTTAAAGCACCCGTCTACATGTGCACCAATCCATACTATTATCCGGTATCGCGGTGAGAACCATTTCTTGTCACCAACATCAAGAACAAGATCTTTGGTCCAAGCTCACAAGAGTGGATAGCGGCAACTTAGCTGAAGACATGGTCACCAACTTAGCTGAAGACATGTATTTTACCAAAAGCACCATGGCAACCCTGATCGACGTCAAATATTTTGCGGATAATTGCGGCCTAGTGACATTAATGGCAAAACTCAAGGGTTATTGGGATCGAGGGCTACCACCAATAATCATTGATATCAATAAACCACTGTGAATTCAAGACGACCACATCAACATAGCAAGGCTTTATTATCGAGCAGCGCTCACTTTGGCACTGCACGTTGATATGATGGAGCTATAAAAAAACCCATAACTTTCTACAAGGTATGCTCCATTACTACAAACCCATGCCCTTCCTTAACAAATTACGATGGCAAATGATGGAGGGCATCAGCAACAAAATTTACCAATCCCGACAACAACAATCTTGTCTCCAAAAGCTCAAAAAATCCAGGACGAAAAAGCTTCGATTGGTGTGGGACCACCAATTCAATAAGGAGAGGGATAATGTGAGCAACTGTGCAAACACAGTGAAAAAAATAAAAAAGAGAGAAATAAAACTCCATGGCATGTGTTTTGTTAGTCCACATATGAGTATTTGTCAATAAACTTCTACCATGGGATGTGTTTTGTAAGTCCATGAGTAGAAGCTTAAAATAGTAAAATAACTTAAACTTAAGATTAGAACTTGGCTCCTCTTATTTTTAGCACCCTGCACATGCGTCAGGGTGGGCCAGACAGGGAGGTTTTTTTTTTTTTTAAAACTACTTGCGCTGGTGCCCGACACGTGGCACCAGGGTCTATCCCATTAGCAAATCTCTGAGATAAACCAGTACCTATATATAACTGAACCCACCTTCTTACTCACATGTGTGCAGGTGAGTGTGAAGCTGTCCAGTGCCACCTGCCCAGTTCCCGGTGCCACTTGGTCCTACCCGGCGCCACCCACCTGGCACCGGTGCCCCTGCCCGGCGCCACCTGGGCGCTGTCCGCCCTGGAGCCACGACGCCCGCCTGCGCCTTTTTGGCCAGCCCTTGGCTGGCGCACCCTGACGCGCCAGGGTGCTACAATTATGTGGAGCCTTAGAACTTAGACTTAAGAAACTTAAGCTTAGAAATATTTGTCTTAAGTTATCTTAAGTTTCAAAGCTAGAAACTTTTAAAGTTCTAAGTCCTAAGTTAGAAGTTCTAGAGTGACTAGTTTTAAACTAATCCCATAAGTTAGTGGATACTTATGGAAGACCCTCCTTGCTATAACAGGAGAGATATTTGTCATGTACACAATCACTTTTGAGATTATGCTAAATTGCTCTCTCTTGAGATTATCTTGCCATTTCACTTGTGTTCCTTTTGAAAAGGTGCATAGCTTGAGGGACGATGCTCGGCTCCTCTTGCCTCCTTTTCATTGGTTTATTGTGGCATGCTTTATTTTTTAGTTGCTTACTTAGCCGCAATTTATTATTTCCATATCCCTTTTGGGTGTTAAAATAGGATCTAGTTTTTGTTAACTTTGGCTAGTTGGGTAAGCCTTAGTCAAGTTAGTTTTTTATTTCTGTTACGAGCACCAGTTGGAAAAGCCTTGGTGCTCCCATCCTTGTTTGTTTATTTTTCATTTGAAGGCTTTTGGTAGATTCCTAAAAAGTGGAGGATCCTCTCTAACACTATACTACATCCATGAGCTTTATTTTTTATTTGAAAGCTTTTGGTAGATTCCTAAAAAGTGGAGGATCCTCTCTAATACTATACTAGAAATCAGAGGCTTTCATCAAATTCAGACAAATCAAAGAGCATGCTGAGAATCAATAAATGAGTCAAAGCACTGAGATCAGATAATGATAAGAGTACATCTCCAATGAATTCAAGGACTACTGTCTTAACAACGGCATTGAGCAACAATACATCACTTCCTATTCGCCTCAGTCAAATGTTCTTGCTGAGAGAAAGAATAGAACCTTAGTTGAATAGGCAAAGTGTATGTTATCACGTGCGACACTTCCAAAGTGCTTCTAGGCTGAAGCTGTTTCAACAACAACCTATATTTTGAACAAATGTTCTACTAAAGGCCTCTCAGACAAAACACCATTCGAAGTTTGGACAGGTACCAAACCTTCTTTATCAAACTTACGAGTTTTTGGATGTTTAGCTTTTGCGCAGATTCCTCATGATCTCAGGAAGAAGCTCGACTTCCAGAGTATCAAATGTGTTTTCATAAGTTCTCAACGAAGAGGTCAGATTGCAGTACTATAGAACGCAAGATATGACAGCAGAGGTTTTTACTAAAGCATTAAGTTTGGAGTCACACAAGATTCTATGTAGAATTAAGTTTGAAGGTCAAGGCATTCAAGGATTCAGATTGAGGGGGAGTGTTGGATTATTCTCCTTCTTATCAATCATCTAATTGGTTTTAATCTTCATTCATTGTTAATCCAGTTCTGCGGATTATCCCGTGTGTTTACACAGTCTGCAAAATTACAAGTGTTTTTACACAGTCTGCAGAATTACACGGAGTTTACGACAGTGCATGTCAGGAATCTCGTTGAAAAATGCAGTGTCGCCTTTTTTGCTTGACAGAAATCTCATGTAAAATGTTATGGAGGCAGCCAATTTGTCAACATTTTTAAAAGTTATACCAATGTAGATTGGACAAGAGATATCGACTTTCGGATTTGTATTATTATGCAATTAAGACCCAATCTCATGGAACAACCAAAAACAGACCTCAATAGCATTATCATCAACTAAATCAAAATACATAGCTGCCAAAAATGCTACCAAGGAGGCAATTTGGTTGAGAAATCTACTTGTAGATATCAACTTGCTCAGCTATAGCCAACAACCATATATTGTGATAATTAAAACACAATCGCACTATCTCTAAATTCGAGATTTCACTCTCAAAACAGGCATATTGAAATCAGGTATCACTACCTCAAGGAAAAAGTGCAAAGCAAGGAAATATCATTAGTCTACTATAGGACTGATTCCAGATTACTTCACCAAAGCATTATCTAAGGATCATCACATCAGATTTAACAACATTCTAAATATGAAGATCCAAGTTTTTCAAGATCCACATTAAGGGGAAGTGTTGGATTTTATTGCTTATAGCTAAATCCACTCAGTAATGAGCATCTTGAAATCTGTCGAAGTCCAACTTCATCGACCTCGACTTCAACATCAACACATCGACTTAATCGACACCCGACTCCATCGACTCACTCGACAATCGACTAACTCGACACTCCATCAACAATCGACACTCGACTCCACCGACCGACTTGACTTATTTGACTCGATCGACACTCGACTCACTCACTCCATCATCACTTGACACTCAACTCCATCGAGTGACTCGATTCTCGACTTACCTGACTCCATCAACTATCAACTCCATCAGCTCTTGACTAACTCGACTCCATCGACTTACTCGACTCACTCGACTCCCTCATCAAGTCAGATCAAATTCGATATAGGAAAAAGTCAATCCATGTACTGTCAGTCGATTCCAACTCACGTCGCGATCAGAAGGACGACATTGATAGTCCACCTACTTGTACATAGATTTACTATCTACAATGATGGCTATCTAGTATAGGTCGACTCTAGTAAATTAAGTAGATTCAAACTTATACTCTTAAAGTACTGATCACTGAACTACAATCATCAACAAGTCAAGTGAATTTAGAATAAATTTTGCACCTTTAACAGTCAATGATCAATCTGGTTCTGATTCAATTTTCATTCGATTCCTTCTAGTCTGTTTTTTTCCAGACAGAAGTAAAAATTTAGTTAGCAACGATCAAGCATCTGACGCTCTGTATTTTTGCACCTCTTAAACTAACACACTGCTTTATGCTCATGCACTCTAATTTTTATTAATCAAGAGTGCAATTTTGTTCAGACACAATTGTTGCTCATTTGTGCATTATTACAGACTGCTTACATCTTGATTCTTGCTGTACGTTGACACACTTTCGATCCACAACTATTCATTATAAGTTTCCGCTACTAGTATCTCGATCTAGATTTCGATTCTGGACCCTCCTTGGTCCTATCATCAAGAGCAATGTTGACATAGCATGTGCATCCAAAAGTTCTTAGAAAGTTGACACTCGGCCTCCTCTTGAATAGCATCTCAAAAGGTGTCCTTCCATCTAAAATTGCACTGAGCCACCTATTGCACAAGAAATTGGCACACAACAAAGCTTGATCCCAAAATGGTTTGTCAAGATTAGCACTTAACCTCATGGCTTTAGCACTTTCACATAAATTCCTATTCTTCCTTTTAGCCACTCCATTTTGTTGTGGGGTCCTTGATGTTGTATACTCCCTCTTGATCCCATGCTCATCACAAAAGGTCTTGAACTCGGTAGATATGTACTCACCACCATTGTCACTCCTTAAGAACTTGATCTTTGTGGAAATTTGGTTTTCCCTTGCATTCTTGAGCTTGATAAAGACATCATACACTTCATCCTTGCTCTTTAGTAGATAGATCCAACAAAATCTACTAAAATCATCAACGAAAGTTACATACATCTTAGCTCCACATTGCTAATTTTAGTAATTCCATGAATATTTGAATGTACAATTTGAAAAGGCTTTGTAGATCTAGTATAAGGTAGTCCATGTGACTTAGAAAAAGCACAAGACTCACAAACATGATTGATGCCACTTAAGAAACTTGGAAGACCTATCACAACCTTCTTTCTAGCCATTACCTCCAATGACTTGAAGTTGAGATGTCCCATCCTTTTATGCCAAACCTCTTGAATAGGTATTTGCTCTCTTTTAACACATCCAACTTGGTTTGCAATAACACAAGCATCTAGTTTGAACAACTTTTTTTTTTCTTTTACCTTTTCCAATCAAGATATCCTTCCTTTTGATCATACAAGCATCTCCATAAAACTCAACTTTGAGGCCTTTACTTAGCAAGTGACTCACACTAAGCAAATTCTTGGTAATAGATGGAATGAACAAAACATCCTCCAAATGAACATTCCTATTTGTAGAAAGAGAAATAGGAATTGTGCCAATCCCTTTGATTGCACACTCACCATCATTGGTCGTGTAGATCACCCTCTTGTCATCTCCATATGCCAACAAAGAAGTGAATTACCCTTTGTGAAAGTTCATGTGTGAACTTGCTCCACTATCAATCCACCATGGATCCTCCATCATTAGCAAGCATACATGAAGACATCACAAAAGCATCATCATTTGCATCTTGAACATCCAAACCATCCTCATCAAGAACAAGTTTATCTTGCTTGTCTTCTTTTTTCTTTTTCTTGTAGCACTCACTAGCAAAGTGTCCTTTGATGCCACAATAGAAGCACTTGAGCTTTGATCTATCTTTCTTTTTGCCATTTGAATAAGCATCCACTTGATCTTGCCCTTTAGACCACTTGCTTTTGCTTTTGCCCTTGAATTTGCCCTTGATGAACATAGCCTCCTCTCCAACTTGAGATGTTGGCGAAGATCCACCTCTTGCTTGAAGCCTATATTTTTCATTGA
This sequence comes from Diphasiastrum complanatum, assembly GCA_029204225.1. Taxonomy (NCBI): domain Eukaryota; kingdom Viridiplantae; phylum Streptophyta; class Lycopodiopsida; order Lycopodiales; family Lycopodiaceae; genus Diphasiastrum; species Diphasiastrum complanatum. The sequence goes on along the minus strand of CM055111.1, from coordinate 13,990,377 downwards.
TCAAGATCTCTTGAAGATCAATCAAACTTGGCAAAGTTCTTTGAATAGCAATACTTTGAACAATGTTAGCATGTGCATCCAACAATCCATTAAGAATAACTTGAACAAGCTCTCCTTCCTTAATGCTCCTTCAATGCTTTCACTCTCAAAATAAAAGTATCTGGACTTTCTTCATTATTTTGTAAACAAGAAAATATTTTCCTTCTTAGAGTCAACAAGTTTTGACAAAATCACAAAAATTGATTATTTCAAAATCTACATGCAAATGCTAAAAACTTGATATGCAATCTATTAGCCACCACTTAGGCTATTCCAATGATCCAAAAATTGGCCAAATCCAACATGTGAACTGAGAAATAGGAATTGATCAAGATTATAAACCTACATAGGGTTTTGATCTACAAAAGATCCAAACTACAAATGCAAGAAACTCGATTTTGGTGTAGAATCCAATCTAGCATGCTCTAACATTGATATCTTTTCCAAATCACTAATGGATGTGATTGCCTTATTCTTAACCTGAAACACAAGCTCATACCATGTGAAAGATTTCAAATCAATAAAATGATCTTGGGTTAGAAAGACAACATATCACCAATTTTGCCAATGTAGAAAAATTAGCATCAACTCTAAGAATGAGATGCAAAATTTAATAGATCTTGATCAAACATGAACCAAAACATAAAACAATGTTGTTGTCCATAAAATTATAGTAAGCTACTGTATTTTACACATGTGGATCTGAAAATAACAATGAATGATCATTTTACACATAGAATTGCAAGATATCACAAGTATAGTGCACCAATGGATAGTAGAACCCAAGAGAATCATGTATAAGCATGAATGAGATAAGAGAGAGAGAGAGAGAGAGAGAGAGAGAGAGAGAGAGAGAGAGAGAGAGAGAGAGAGAGAGAGAGAGAGAGAGAGAGAGAGAGAGAGAGAGAGAGAGAGAGAGATCTATCCACGAGTTACATTCTTTTATAGTAGGTCCAAAACCTAAAGTGTCACTTGGTTCCCCTCCAATATGAAAAACCCTACTATTTTTAGGAGTAGATTGAATGTACCCAACGCTCAAATTTGAATCTACTCAAACTCAACTTCTAATCTTTTCCACACTTTTTGAAAATGTTTATTCAAATGCATTTAGACTAATATAACTTTGAAAAGTCAAAATCTAAGTCTAATATGAAATTGGCCTCAATTGTGTATTTGGCAATTTTGTCAACTACGACCAATATTGACTAAACTAGTTGAAATCTCTCACATGCTCCTCCCCTTTGGCTTGTCCTTTGGGAATAGTGCTTTGTCCTCTCCACCATCCTTCAATAAAAGTTTGTTGATCCTCAATAGCTTGTTCTCTTGCCTACAACAATAAGAACTTCTTGTAGTGCCTCCAAGCTTGGAAGCTCCTCTTAAATTGCATAATATTGGACAATATTGTCAAATTCATCTCTCAATCCATAAAGGATTACTTGGAATAACTCACTTTGATTGAGATGGTCTCCTATGCAAGCAAGCTCTCTATGAAGGTCTTTCATGACAAAATTTGAGGCACTCTCATCACTCTTTTGGTAGCTTGAAAAGATTTTATTCCTAAGAGTGAGCAATCTAGATGTATTCTTGGCCTCATAGATGACTTTGAGGGTGTCTCAAGCCTCCTTCGCCAAGTTGCAAGAGCTAATCTCCCTCAACACTTCATTGGATACATTCATCTTGATGTAGTGTAGGGCCATTCTTGCCATTTTCTTGTACCTTTGGACTTCTTAAAGCACTTGTGGCTCCTCCCTAAGTCCAAGTACTATATCCATCACATCTTGGAGGATCAAAATTGACTCCATCCTCACCTTCCAAATAGAATAATTGGAGGGGGTCAATCTCTCACCTTGCGCCAAGAGAAAGGAACCCATGGATGCCATAATAACTTGACAAGGATTTCTATCCTCAAGACCAAATCCATTCGGTAATGAGCATCTTGAAAAACATTAACGAAGCAAGAAATTTGACTCAACCGACAAATCTGACGAAGCTGACAAATCTGACTCAACAGACAAATCTGATGAAGCCGACAAATCTGACCAAGCTGACAAATTTGACTTTGTCATCAGGGAGTTGTAATTAAGTAAGTAGGCAGAAAAGCACTGACCTAAAAGACTTGAAAATATCTTGTAAACAAATATCTTTTTAGTTAGTTATTTATAAAGACGGAAGCTCTAAAATATCTGCAACTCACTAAAATTGCGCTCAGCTTCACGCCCATGTACTCACCTTTTAAATTTTTATTATGAGTATATTTTTTCCACACTACTAGTTTGTTCTATTGAACATTACTACTGTTTTTATTTTGATTATTGTTGGTGATTGTTGCACTTAAGATCTACAACCGTCCGTTGTTTTACTTCCTCTGCTATCCCACAGATTTCCGACATGGTATCAGAGCGGGTGGTTCAGTAATTTGCATTTCTATTGCAAGTTATCAGTCTGGTTTCTACCAAGACATCGTTCTGCAAGTGCACAGCCAACAATATTTCGATATACGATCTCTCACTCTATACTAAAATGGATTCATCTTCTAGTTCATCTCTGATCGACAAATTTGATGGAGATAACTACCATCTCTGGAAGTTCAAGATGAAAGTAGTTCTACTTGCCAAAAAACTATAGAACATAGTTGATGGCACAGAGGTCAACCCAGAAGGTGATGCAGCCATCATCACCAAATGGAGATTGAGAGATGGCAAGACATTTGCCATGATTACTCTCAATACCAAAGACTCTCAAATTAGCCATATATGAGCTACTCAAACTGCTAAGGATGCATGGCACATCCTAACAACTCTTTACGATATCAGGGATGTCACTTCCAAACTTCATTTGAAGAATAAATTCTTCACCATGAGAATGTCTGATGCAGATAGTGTTTTGAGTCATCTCAACGCTTTCAAAAATATTATGGAGCAGATGACTGCAACTGGCTCAGTCATTGAAGATTCTGATGCTATTATAACTCTATTATTGAGTCTACCTAATGCCTATGAAAATTGGATCATGGCAATTTCGACCCAAGAGCATTTCACTCTATCAAGAGTAATCTCGATGCTACTACAAGAAGAGATTGGAAGAACTGCATCCTCCTCAGGCTCAGGATTGGATCCTCAAACTCTATATTCAAGAAAAAATTAGAAGTTCAGATCCAAGAGGTCTAAACAGTCAGATTATCTTGACAAGAAGAGTAACATGCAGCAGCCTGTACCAAATGAAGCATCAACTTCAGAGCCTTCATTATTTTAGCAAAGACAGAAGCTATTATGTAAATACTATAAGAGTTCCAACAACAACCCAATACTGTTACAACTAGTCACTCAATCTAGTAACAAGAGGAAGATGAAGCTGCCTTTATGACCAGGGTTGGAGAACATAAGGATATTGACTCCTGGTACTTGGGACTTTGGAGCAACTCAACATATGACTCACCATCGAGACTAGTTCCAATGCTACAAGTCATTCACCCATTCAAGAGTTGTGCAACTTGGAGACAACTCATCTCATTCTATCGAGGGTGAAGGAATAGTCAAATTTGAGTTCCAAAAAAGTGATGTAAAGTTGTTGTCCAACATTTTTCATGTTCCTAACCTTACCGGGAATTTACTTTTGATAAGCATAATCATTGATCTAGGTCGAAGGTTTGAATTCGATACAGAGGGCTATTAAAAAATAATTTGTTTCGCGTCACAAGGCTTTGCTAGCTTTAGAGCTCAAGTCCACAGAAACGCATGGGAGCTGCTCGGACGCAAAGACCAAAGCTTCAAGGAGTGAAGACTCAAGGACGATGGTCAAATGTTTGTTGACTGAAACATACCCAAACACAAAGAAGAAATGTTCGTGGACCCAAAAAGGCTCAATGGCGAGAACTAAGGTAGAAGAAGACACGAAAGGAAAAGAAGACACAAAGACCGAAAGGCAGCGGATCTTCACGCCTCAAAGAACAAAGGAGATTGGGAAAGTACAAGGAGGACGTCACTCCTCAAGGGACCACTTGGGTACCGTTAGAAAGTGTTTAACCAGTTCTTATAACTCCTAATAAGCTTAAACGTGTTCTCTCTATCCATCTATATAATAGATTGAGAATGAGGGAATAGGTAGAACATCACATAGATGTCCTGAACATTATATAGATGTATTAAAGTATCATATAGATTTCCAAGAGAAGTCTACTAGTAAGCGAGACAATGTATGGTTCGTGAGAGACAAAGATTCTCTCACGCCGACGCGTTGCGTGGACATGTCACACAACGCTCAAGAAATTCACTATTAATATAGTAGATATTATACAAATGATTTTCTTGTCTTGGATGTTGTTGAATGCCTTATTGTCAAATTGATATATGTTCGCAAGCAGCTGTTTTATACTTATTCCGCATACTGGTTTCATCTTATTGAATGCACAAACAAATTCTAAAGTAGATCAACAGTGTCTGTCCATGCTCTGGAGGATTGTAGATCTGTCATAGAAGGTGGTAGAGTTAGAATTAAAGTAGAATCACTGTGCTACTGTACTGTGGGTCTAGATAAGGATCAGTTGGCCTCACCACGAGGCAAGTCGACGGCGCGTCCCACCAACGGCAACCTGGGTCATGCATGGGTTGCCTGAGTGAACAACTATATGTATAGTGTAATTTCATTTTGAGAAATACAGTTGCTATGTGAGCTTGCAGTGGAGAGTGTTTTCTGTCTGTGTTATTGTGTAGCATGATCTGTGTTCCTGTGTAAAGCAAATTCTAAGTTGGTATCAGAGCCGTACAGGGAGTGTACATAGTACATCATTGCCGTTGAAGAGAGCTTCAGGAGAATTGTCTTCTGAGAGTTCGGGGTTTACGGTGGGCTGAAGACGGAAAGAGAAGCACTGGTGCACGGTTTCTAGTTTATAGAAGCTTGCCAAGTTCATTAGAGAGATTAGTAGCCTGTGCATAGCATCAGATAGGGAAAAACTTGGTGAAAATTTGATAATTTCGAAGCCAGTTGAAAATTGAAACCGGGTTTGGGGTTACGATTTTCTAAACATAACTGGTAATTTCTTCGCTGTTAGTGCACCGTTTTGGATGTCGTAAGGACAGAAAGGAAGCTAATTGTATTGTCAACCAGCCATGGAAAGATTATGATGTTTATGCCAGATTTGTCTCCAGATTTGCGGTAAAAGGTGAAAAAAAGCCACTTTGTCAAGTTGAGCTAAAATCACCGTTTCTCCACGGAATTTCATGTTTGAATACTCTATAGATTAGGAATCAGTAGGCCGACCCTGCTCCAGGCCTCAGATTGTGCTGAAATTGACCTAAAATCGCATTTGATTGAGCAACAAGCAGCTTGGGGAGGCGCGGTCGTAGACAGGGAGGTCGTGGGTATGTTTGCGCGATGAAGCAAGGTAAAACCATTGTGTTTCGAAGTGGACAGTGCTTCTAAGAGTCTCCATTAGTGCACAAGAGTGCTCAAATCTGTTGGATAGAGAAGTTTCAAGATCAACGGCTCAGATTGTGCTCCCCAGGAGAGATATCCACAATTGGATGAAAATCAACCATTGGATGGAGTCTGAAGGGTTGTTGAAGAGGGCCCTGAAGGAGTGAAGTGCATTTTGGCCTTCAACTTCATTAAAAATTTTCATACTGAAATGGGAGCTGGGTCCCTTCACAAGTGAAGAGTGAATTTTCTTCAAGGTGAAGAAACAGTTCAAAAACAAAGAAAATTCCTATTTTTGGGTCCTTTGCCCGTTTTGACCCAAATGAAAGGCTATAACCTCCAAACGAAGGGCACCCGAACTGTACTTGCAAGTATGGTACAACAAAACAAAGTGATTGCAACGGAGAAAGTGTTTAGAGTGCGCCAGAAGTGATTTCACCATTTCACTGGGCACGAAGTTGGGAGTTGACGACTGAGTGCATTTTGGAAGGCAACGCCGATTTGGCTTTCAAATTGGTGGAAAAGCAGTGAGTGGCCTAGTAAGGGAAAAAGTGCAGGTCATTATTCTCAACTTCTGACATCACTGTGGGCCTCGACATACTGTTTTTAGCCTACGACAGAAGTTTCAAGCAGTTTTGCGATGGCAAACATGGCAGAGTCCATTTGAGTGAAAGTAGCAAATTGGACGGGATTTCCAACTATGCAGTGTGGAAATTCAAAATGAAAAACATACTGATGGAGAAAGACGTGTGGGAAGTTGTCACAGGTGATGAGAGAAGGCCGCCAAATGAAGTGGATATCAAAGTGTTCGACAAAAAGATGAGGAAGGCTTTGAGTTTCATTAACTTGTCAGTGAAGGATCACATCATTACTCACATTTGTGATGTTGTTACACCTAGACAGGCATGGGATGTGCTAAAGGAGCAATTCGAGACATCAAATCCGTCAAGAATCATGTTTCTGAAGTCAAAGCTGAGTAGTGCCCGAATGGAGCAAGAAGAGCACATTCAGACGTACATGACCAGAATCAAGACAATGAGGGATGAACTGCATTCTATTGGTGAGCGCATACGTGATGTGGAGCTGGTGCACAATGCATTGTGTGGCATTGCAGAACCCTATCAAATGTTTGTGAGCGGAATAGCATCAAGAGAAAGATTGCCAACCTTTGACGAGCTCACAAGAATCTTGATGTAGGAAGAGCAACGGCGAGAAATGGTGAAAGCTAGATGTCAAACTACTGACAATCAGGCACTTGCGACACGCCAAAAACAAGGCAAGGGCAAGGGCAAGAAGAAGTCTAAGTAGCAATTTGTCAAGTCTCAGGAGGATGAGGGATCTTCCAGTAAGACCAAGAAGAAAGGCAAGTGCTTCCATTGTGGTAAAAAGGGCCATTGGAAGAGTGAATGTCACAAATTTCTGACAGAACAAGGCAAGGGGAAACCAAAACAAGCAGGTAACCTTGTCGATGAGGGTGAGATTGAAGACTCTAGCATCTTCATATCTGCATTGTCATCTAATCAAGATAATCAAGCGTGGTATATTGACTCGGGAGTCACAAGACACATGACAGGTAACAAGAATTGGTTCAGTAGCATGAAAGTGTTGGATAATGGAACGTCCATTTCATGAGCAAATGCCGAGGTGTGCAAGATCAAGGGGATAGGCACCGTTTCAATCCAACTACCTGATGGCAAAAGTAGGATGATCAGGGAGGTACTTTACGTACCAGGTTTGAAGAAAAATCTACTTTCTGTTGGAGTCATTACTGATCAAAAGTTGAAAGTAGAATTTGCCCATGATCGTTGCTTTGTGAAAGATGTGAACCAAAAGTTCAAAGTTATTGCGGATGGAGTAAGAGAGCCCAATACAAAATTGTACAGGTTGAATGCTACAATCAAGGGGCAACATGGACTTGTATCGTCCATTCCATCGCAAACTGGGTTGTGGCATAAGAGGCTTGGTCACTTGAACTTGGGAAGCCTCAGTTTGATGAGAAAATTGGAGATGGTAACAGGATTGCCTACCATAGAAGATCACTTGAAATTGATGTGCAAATCTTCTATATATGGGAAGCAAAATCAAGAGAAGTTCAATAAAGGGGGTGTTGCAAGAGCAAAGAACATCTTGGATTTAATCCACTGAGATTTATGCGGGCCTATGAGGACCATGTCCTTAGGTAAAGCCTTCTATTTCATGACCTTTATTGATGATATGTCACGTAAGACGTGGATCTACTTCTTGAAGAAGAAATCGGATGCATTTGACAACTTCAAGAGCTTCAAAGATCAAAGAAATAGATCAGATAGTGGAAGTACAAGTCTAATGACTTCAATGATCTTTGTGATCAATGTGGGATTAAAAGACAATTTACGCAAGCTCATAGTCCTGCTCTCAATGGTGTAGTTGAGCGCAAGAATCGGACGATTGTGGAAAGTGCCAGATCTATGCTAGCTGAGATGAAACTACCAAAACATTTTTTGTCAGAAGCATGCAGCACGGCAGTCTATCTTCAAAATAGAAGTCCTACCATTGCCATACCAAAGATAACACCTGAGGAAGCATTCACGAAGAAGAAGCCAAAGGTGAACCACTTGCGAATCTTTGGATGTAAGGCCTTTGTACACGTTCCTAAGAAAGAGAGACGTAAACTTGATGTAAAAGCTATCAAGTGTATATTCCTAGGATATGATGATCGTGTGAAGGGCTATAGATGTTTTGATCCAGTGGATAACAAAGTCCATATAAGTTGTGATTGTTAAAATTGAAAAACAATCCATATTGATTTCTTGGCTTGCTACAAATGTTGTACCATCCAAGTATGTAGCTCATTAATGAAAAATGCCAAGTTTGGCCTACATAGAACTCGAGCTACATGGTTATGTATTATCTAGTTTGATAAATGCAACTTGCATATAGTTTGTAGACATAGAATTAGCATGATTATGCTTGTAGAAACTCGTGGCAACTCACATGCATTAATTGTAAGTGATCCATAGTGACATGCAAGGCATGCACAAAGTTTAATGGACACATGCATGATGATTTGGACATTTCTAGTTAGAACTAGTACACTTGTAAAAAGTTGGTAGAATTTCATGCATGACAAGTGACAAATGTCACATAGACTCTAGATGTCACTTTAGATGTCATTTTGGAGTGGATAGATATGGTTATACCTCGACCTACCTCAATCTCCATAAATATGTGTAGCTCTCCACACAATCAATAATGAAGAACCAAAGTTTTGTAGCTATCTCATGCCATTTTAGATCTAAAAAAATGTTGCTTGTTACCTCTCTAGCTCTCTCTCTCTAACTCGTGTTGAGGCTAATGCTCATACATTCAAATCTTCTTTTTTATTCATTCTTTGATTCATTGCTATTATATTTTGTTGATTAACATGCTAGATTGTGGATTAGCCATTTCTTCTGAACTAGATTTTTTTGATCAATCTAGAATCAAGTTATAGTGCCAATCACAAAGCTTAATTAAGATCAGTCACTCTTGTGGACATTCCCCACACGTGTGAATTCTGGAAATTTTGTCATGGTATCAGAGCCACATTAAGCTTTGCATGCTAACAACTCTGATTATACAAGAAACTGAGAGCTAAATCAAGCAAAAAAGCAGTTTGGCACTTTTTCTAACCTTTCTCTAAAGTGTATTTGGATCAAATCGGACTTGAACTGAATTTTTAGACCTGAATTGAGGAAGTACGGAATTCTGGAATTCCGCACGTGTGAAAATCAGAGTTTTTCAGTCCCTTTGTTCTCCTTACTTATAGATCCAAAGATAGCAGTCTTATAGCTTGATGGAAAGCATTTGATCTGTACTTTCCATAGAAATTGAAATCAAATCAATATGATGTGTCTAGCAAGAGTTATAAGCTCTTAAAAAGGATAGGGATAGGTCCAAAATCCGAGTGACAGCATTTTGATTTGATTCAATTATACTTTGTTCTGAATTCATTGTTTTGAACATCCAACACAAGAAACTATAGATCAAGACTGAGTTTGAAGTATTTGAACACCCTTTGAGCCTTCTGAGTGTCAATAGTATTTTCTTTTGAAGCATTTCACACGTGCCAAAAGTAGAATTCAAACCAGTCAAAGTGTCTCAAACCACTTTTTGTGTCTGATCTTGAAAACTTGTCTTGTGGAATATTTGAGATTCATCTCAAATATAGTTGCAAGTATTTCACATAGGAAGGTAGTTTAACCTTGAAAATACCTATAGTGAAGAGAGCAGCAACTCTAAGTCTAATAGGAACAAGCTCAAACATATCTCAATCCAATAACTGAGAAGTCTTTATTATAATGGCATCTCAGGGAGGATATCGTCTAGAAGCCAATGAAAGACTAAACACTTCTAATTACTCAATTTGGAAGTTAAGAATGGAGTCTGTTTTGATTCTCCAGGATGTTATGGATATTGTGCTTGGTGTTGAGGAGGAGCCTCAAGCACAGGTTGAAATTCCTAAATATAAGAAGAGAGCTAGAATGGCTCTACATTTCATTAAGATGAATGTATCTAATGAAATTTTGAGAGAGATAGGATCTTGCACTACAGCCAAAGAAGCTTGGGATGCACTAAAGACCATCTATGAAGCAAAGAATACTTCTAGAATTCTCACTCTTAGGAATTAGATTTCCCAAAGTTTCCAAAGAAGTGAAGAGAGTGCATCTAACTATGCTCTGAGAGTTAAAGATTTACATAGAGAGATTTCCTGTGTTGGTGTTACCATTAACCAAGTTGAGCTAGTTCAAGTCATACTGAATGGCTTGAGAGATGACTATGATAATCTTGTTCAGTCTTTTGCTATTAAGGAGGAGTTACCTGATCTAGAAACTCTCCAAGGAATTCTGATTTCTGAAGAATCTAGACAAAGCTATAAACTCTCCAGGATGAACAAACTTGAACATGGTGGAAGTGACAAAGCCCTCTTTGTCAAAGGCAAGCAGAAAGGAAGGAGTCAAGCATACAACAAAGACAAAGCCAAAGATCGAGATCAAGATGGTGAAGAGGATGAAACATCTCATTCCTCTAACTCAAAAACCAAGAAGAAGAAAGTGAAGTGCTTCTTCTGTGGCAAAAAGGGGCACTATGCCTCTAATTGCTTTAAGAAGAAAAACCAACTCAAGCAAGCTAATCTCTCCAAAGAGATTGAAGAAGATTCTGTTGCAAGTGATGGAGAAGGATCACTTATGGTGTCCAATTTTTCTTCATCACCTTTCAAGAAAGATGGAGCCTGGTACATAGACAGTGGAGCCTCTTCACATATGTGCTGTTCAAAGGAGTCATTTGACTCAATCTTACCTTTCAAAGGACTCAAGAGATCTATTTACACAGCTAATGATCATGAGTGTCCAATAGAAGGAATTGGTAACATTCCATTGAAACTTGCTTCTTCAAAAGTTCTTGCACTTTCTAATGTTCTTTTCATTCCAAAACTTACAAAGAACTTAATTAGTGTGGAAAAGTTGCTTGATAATGGTTGTGATGTAAAGTTCAACTCCAATACTTGTTTTATCAAGAGAAAAGATGAGATCCTTGTTGATGGAACTAGGTGTGGTGGAATTTTTAAGTTGAATTCTTATGAGGATGCAAACCTTTGTGAAGGTGCTTTGTTATCTAAGAAGGAGCTATGGCATAGAAGGTTGGGACATCCTAACTTTACATCTATGTCTTCTATGGTTAAGAAGGAGAAGGCTTTTGGTCTTCCAAAATCTCTTTCTAAAGATTTCAAGCCTTGTGAGGCTTGTGCCATTGCAAAGTCACACAGAAAGCCATATCAGAAGTCTTTTATAAAGACTACTTATCCATTGGAACTCATACTTTCATATGCACATTTTTCCTCTTCTAAAAGTATTGGTGGTGCAACATGTTTTGTTACCTTTATTGATGACTTTACTAGATACACTTGGTTGTAACTACTTTCTTCAAAGGCTATGGTTTTTTATCACTTCCTTATCTTCAAAGCTTATGTAGAAAAATAGTTATCTTGCAAAGTTAAAGCTTTAAGATGTGATGGAGGAGGTGAATATATCTCCAACAAGTTTCATAATTATTGTGAAGGTGAAGGAATAAAGAGGAAATTTTCTTGTGCCTATTCTCCATCTCAAAATGGGGTAGCTGGGAGGAAAAATAGATTTTTATGTGAATGTGCTAAAGCAATTCGAGTAGCAGCTTCTTTGTCTATTGAATATTGGGGTGAAGCTATAAATTGTGCAAACTATTTGTGCAATAGATTACCTCACAATGCTCTTGCTGGAAAAACACCTTTTGAAGTCTTGTTTAAGAAAAAACCTAAGGTAGATCACCTTAGAGTTTTTGGTTGTACTTGCTTTGTTAATATGCCCTTGGAAACAAGGAAAAGAGATGATCCTAATTCTAATAAAGGGATCATGGTTGGATATGCATCCAACAAGAAAGCTTACAGGATCTATGTTCCTTCTACCTCAACTACAATTGAGAGTAGAGATGTGATATTCCATGAAGATAAAAAATACATTTTTGAGAAGGTCGAGTTCAAAGATTCTCACAAAGATACTCAAATCATCACCCTTGAAGATCATCATGGAGAGATGGGGCCGAGATTTGAGGAGGAGTCACCTCGAATTTTTCCACCAAGGAGATCTCAAAGAGAAAGATCCGAGCCTAGAAGGCTTACCTATGAAGATAGAGGAAAGCAAGTGGAAATCAACTCCACTAATTGTGCCTATTTTATTTCTCATGAGGAGCCGAAGGATGTATATGATGCTATCAACTCAAAGGAATGGTACCTTGCCATGAAGGAAGAATATGATGCTTTGATGGCCAATAATACATGGGAGCTTGTGGATCTTCCATCCAACAAGCATACCATTGGTTGCAAATGGGTTTTTTGAGTCAAGTATAATCAAGATGGCACAATCAACAAGTACAAGGCTAGGCTTTGTGCTAAAGTATTTGCTCAAGTATATGAAATTGATTATGAGGAGAGCTTTGTCCCAGTTGCAAAGATGGTGTCAATTAGAATCATAATTTCTCTTGCTTGTTTTTTCAATTGGCAAATTCTTCAACTAGATGTTTCTAATGCATTTCTAAATGGCTATCTAGAAGAAGAGATCTATATGGATCAACCTATTGCGTTCATCCATGATGAAGGAAAAGTTTGCTTGCTCTTCAAAAGTTTATATGGATTAAAGCAAGCTCCAAGGTCATGGTATTCTCGACTTAGCACCTTTCTTGAGTCACTAGGATTTAATCTTAGTAACTATGATCCTTTCTTATAAAAGTTTTGTGATAAAGATATTGTCATCCTTCTTATTTATGTTGATGATATCATTTTGATAGGAAGCTGTATCAAGTTAGTTGAGGAAACCAAGATTGCACTTGGAAAAGAGTTCAAGATGCAAGATCTTGGAAAAATTCACTATATTCTAGGATTAGAGATTGACTTTCTTAAAGATAAAGCTTTTGTATGTCAATCTAAGTATGCTCTTTCAATGTTAAAATATGTTGAATTGTACGAGTATAGAAACACCTATGGAGCAAAATGTAAAGGACTCTAACAAAGGTGATGAAAGATCCTTCGAGGACATCACACTTTTTAGAAGTCTTATAGGCTCCTTAATTTGGCTCACAATAACTAGACCTGACATAAGCTTTAGTGTTCATAAGTTGAGCCAGGCTATGCAAAATCCTCCAGTTTATCATTGGAAAAAGGCCAAGAGAGTGCTTAGATGTATATCTTCAACTTTTGATTTTGGTTTATTGTATAAAAGTGAAGATCTTTCTACTATTGGTTATTCTGACTCGGATTTTGCAAGTGATAGAGCAGATCGAAAATCTACAAGTGCTTATGTCATATATCTTGGAGGAAACTTGATATCTTGGCTTTTCAAAAAGCAAGATACTGTATCACTCTCATCATGTGAAGCTGAGTACAAGGCACTCACTACAACAACAAAGGAAGTGCTTTGGATCAAGAGGTTACTAGTGGAGCTAAAGATAATTATGGAAGAAAATATACCTATGATCATGTGTGACAACATTTCAGCTCAAGCCCTTGCCAACAACCCAATATTCCATGCAAGGAGCAAGCATATCGAAGTTGCACATCACTTCGTGAGAGAGAAGCTCATTGGAGGTGAAATCAAATTGGAGCACATCGACACATCATCTTGCATTGCAGATATGCTCACCAAACCTTTGAGCAAAAGTTCCTTCAACAAGCATAGAGCCAATCTTGGAGTTATACCAAGATCCATGTTCAAATCGATATAGATCATTTTTAGGAGGAGTGTTAAAATTGCAAAATGATCCATATTGATTTTTTGGCTTGCTACAAATGTTGTACCATGCAAGTATGTAGCTCATTAATGAAAAATGCCAAGTTTGGCCTACATAGAACTCAAGCTACATGGTTATGTATTATCTAGTTTGATAAATACAACTTGCATATAGTTTGTAGACATAGAATTAGCATGATTATGCTTGTAGAAACTTGTGGCAACTCACATGCATTAATTGTAAGTGATCCATAGTGACATGCAAGGCATGCACAAAGTCTAATGGACACATGCATGATGATTTGGACATTTCTAGTTAGAACTAGTACACTTGTAAAAAGTTGGTAGAATTTCATGCATGACAAGTGACAATGTCACATAGACTCTAGATGTCACTTTAGATGTCATTTTGGAGTGGATAGATATGGTTCTACCTCGAGCTACCTCAATCTCCATAAATATGTGTAGCTCTCCACACAATCAATAATGAAGAACCAAAGTTTTGTAGCTATCTCATGCCATTTTGGATCTAAAAAAATATTGCTTGTTATCTCTCTAGCTCTCTCTCTCTCTCTAACTCGTGTTGAGGCTAATGCTCATACATTGAAATCTTGTTTTTTATTCATTCTTTGATTCATTGCTATTATATTCAGTTGATTAGCATGCTAGATTGTGGATTAGCCATTTCTTCCGAACTAGATTTTGTTGATCAATCTAGAATCAGGTTATAGTGCTAATCACAAAGCTTAATTAAGATCGGTCACTCTTGCGGACATTCCCCACACGTGTGAATTCTGGAAATTTTGTCTATGATGTTATCTTTGATGAATCCAAGATGTATGAAGACGATAATACTGAGAAGATAGAGACATCTAGTAAGAAAGATGGTATAGTGAGGATACCACTTGATGATGATCCATTCATTGAACTTCCAAGTGATGAAAAAGAGGATAGATCTCAAGGTACTACTACTCAACCTCAAGAGATAGGTTGGAGAGGTAGGGACAAACCTTTTGGTGCAAGAAGGATTGAAGTTGCAGGTGACAACGGTTTGCTGACGTGTGTTCTGGCACGTGTGAGCTCGCACGTGTGGGCACGTGGGCGAATGGCAGATTGACACATATTGTAGCACGTCTGGTCTCGCACATGTGGACGATTGTACTACGCGCCGTAAATCTGATCCGTTGTTGGATCGACGAGTGTACGGCTTGGATTTTATTGGTTTTGGCTATATTAATGTTGTTTGATCAGTTAAAACATTTCGCTAAGTTTTGGATTTTCACTTCCTGTATCTCTCTGTGTGTGAACAGTACTATTTCTTTGCAGTATCGCTACCACGTGAGAATCTTTTAGAGATTCTAGACAATCTAAGATCCCTCGCGTCGTTCTGATATCAGGTCATTCATCAATATCGCCATCATGCGAGGATTTCCTGATTGTATTCTGACTCCCTGCCACCCCATGTCGTAGCAATACTCAGCCATACTGGTCATACTTTCGAGATGGCCGTCTCATCCTCTAATACTTTTGATTCTGCATTGCGCGCCTTCCTCGTTGAATCTGGTGTTGGTAACTACATAGGTCACTATAAGACGTATTTCAATATGTCTTTTGATATTGAGAGGTTTGGATCAAAACATAAATCCTATTTTCCAGTGTTGTATAGAGAGTATTATAATAGTCTGAATCAGTCTATGTTGATAATGGATAATCTACGATTCATCTATTTCCATGACCTAGTACTTGCCCAACCATCTTCAAAGGAAAGCCACAACCGACAATTCCCGAAAATCGCGAGTGATTTTAAATGTGTGCTCTATTGTGACCAGCACAATCGATCATGTCGTTTTTTGCATGAAGGCATGGGCTTTGTGTTTTATCTTTCTGCTCTTATTTCTGAGGAGGCAAGAACTTCGAGGCTTAGCATTGAGCGTGTTTCATCATCAACTGATTCTGTGATATCAGTGTCAGCTATTGTTGATGACGACTTGGGTGCTGACGAGGAGGCAAGATTGGCATCAATGTACGACCCAATCGAGTCTCGTGCATTGTCCATTTCTTCCTTATCTGACGTGAATCCATATGACAAAACCAAGACTCTCCTTGATTTGCCAGTGTATTACATGAATAGTGTCGCATACCTCTCACTGAATGATGTTGGAGATGTTCTTAATCTGAGGGAGGATGAAATATTATCAATTTTGTCGAATTTCATCAAAGAATTCGGGGACTTCATAGATCTCGACGGTGATGATGATCTACGTGCTTCTATTGATTACAAAGACGGAGATGAATGGATGGATGGGACTGAAGAACTGCAGTCAATCATGTCTGAAAGCAGGGCATACGAGACAAATTTGCCCGGTGAGGAGGAATTTCTGAAAATCCGGAACAGATATGTGTCACAGTCTTCGGAAACTAGTCCATCCAGTTCTTCGACAACCATTGTTGCTGGTCATGATCTACATACTGCTGCACTCATTGAAGCTGATGAGCGTGATCTGGTATGTAAATCTGGTTTTATCTTAATGAGATTTTTATTCAAATATAGTTATTTTGTTTTTCAAGACATGTGACCTTTGCTCGTATTTTACAGGCTACTGTTGAGGTGGATGCCTTTGCAACAAGGCAGAGATATTTGAGGGAAGGCCAGGGATCACGACAAAGGGATTCATCCCTGTCCAGTTATTTGAAGTGCTTTGTAAATAAAGAGATTTGCATTCATCATAGCAAATTTTCTTCAGATGCTGTGACAATAATAATGGCAATTGAAGCGTTATCCTATTTCTCGAACGGGCATAAATACCCTCCGAATACATATAAAATTATTTTTGCGAAGAGAGACATTGCCATAAAAGTATTTGGTTATGTAGCTGAGGAAGTTCCGAAAAGGTCTTCCTCCTTAGCTGTTTTCTCTGGATACATTGACTTGAGCAAAAGAAGATCGATTGATTTTCTAGATCCATATGATAGAAAAAAATTTCTTCATGACCGCACAACAAAGCTGATCATTAAAGACAAAGAGAAACAATGATTTTGCCTTGCATTGTACTACAAATGATGCAATATAATACATATACTTTTTTCGTCTGATATCATGAAAATTACTATGAGTTGAGTCTTGCATCAATATTATTTTTGTCTACAAATTTGCACGCCTTTCTGAATTTCTGATAATTTGTTGATCTAGTTTTATATCGGATTTGAATACGAAATAGTTGGATGATGTAACTTTTTTTTTGAGATGTTCCACCGTGTTGTGTATTTCGATGAAATGCTGCTCTGCCTTGCCAATGCGATTTCTCCATTCCTTGTGATGGCCAAATACTTAGACTGTCGTAAGCTTTTGCAAAAAACGATGCATGATGTCGTAAAATGTGCTGCAATATCAGAGATACAAATATTGTCATATTAATCATTTTAAATTTAGCATATGTGCAATGAGATTATAAATTGAAGAGTTAGTTACATTGAAAAGAGATTTACCATATAATGCGTAATATGATCTTCACCCCAGGCGTCTTTAACTGCATCCACAAACTCAATTGTTGATTTCTGAATTAGTAGGACATCAGTATCAGATAGTTTATCTTTTCTGAGCAATTTGACCATGTCGTCAAGCTTTGTCTAGACTTCAACTTTTTTAATCCTCGTTGTTCCTTTTTCTTCAAAATCCTTTGTGGCATTGAGTACATCTATCCAAATTGAGTACTGGATTTTAGTTGGTATTCCGGAATGATTTGATAAGAAACGACGAGCTTTGGATCCTCCTATACTTGGTTTGCATGGAATGTTTCCCGTTTTCCCTGAAAGCTTCTCGTCCTTTTGTATTTTAACGTGTTCTTTATGAAGTCTCGCTTTTGATAAAACTTCTTTGAATCGAGCTATTGCCTTTTTGGCTAATGACTCCAACTTAGTATTCCAAGCAAACCAACAATTTTTTGATAATTCTAACCTCTCCATGTAGTACACAAATGTGAACATTTTAAAGCGAAATCGATAATACTGGTTTCCAAGTCGGATCTTCTATATCCCTTGAATATCTGGTGCTCTTCGACATGTCATGTGTAGTTTTCATGCAATAGGCATGGATGTTTTGAATTTGCTCCATGTGAGACGTTGAACATGCACATCAACGACTTCAGGTCTCTAGCCAAATGTCATTCCACCTTAAAATCACCTATTCCAGGAACATTGAGTGGTGTGTCGCTCATATGATTCTTAATTATCTCTGGATATTCTATTTTACTAAAAATCCAAAATAGAATGTCAAGATATTCTTTTAAAATCTGTTTGAAACACAAAATCATGAACTATTTTAGGAGGATTGAACTCAGACCTATAATAACAAAACAATATTAGCTTAAAACACAAAACCATTAATTCTCGAAATGAATTAGTTGCAATTACTCAATAGAATAGATTTAAACCTGGAAAGCTGCCAACCACCAAATATTATTTTTGGACTGCACACTGAAATCAAGATTCTCCGAGTTTATCGTATTGCTTAATGCTCCATTCATAATTGTAACACTAACCCTTTCCAGCTTTTGTCCCTTTATTACTTCTTATTCATCTAAGTTGAGAACTAATATCAATTTTTCAACACTTTCATTTGTGATTCCATAAAACTTTATAATAAATCTCAGTAAATGATTAAGATCTACAAACATATTGTTGGTAGAATCATATGACAAAGTGCCATGTTTTGAGTTATAAATTTCATTTATATGGTAAGGAATACCAATGAAGTTTTGCAAACCCATGTTTAACACATCCCTCTCTAATTTGATTTGAAAGGGCCGGGGAATTGAAATTTTTTTTATATGTACTTGTCCAAATGCCTCTTTGATAATTTTAAACATTGTATCATATGCATCCCTGCTAATTCCAGAATAATCACATGCTCCTTGTATCAATTTTCAGTCAATGATCTTGCCGACTTCGCCCATAAGGGCCTCTACAATCTTGGACTTGATTCGAGAATATCGTTGATTTCCAAGTAGACTCGTCATTGACTTGGCTGTAAGTACTGCACTCAAAGACTTTCCAATCATGTCCTTGTCTTTCAGATTTTCATTGGTGACTAAAACTGATGTGCAAAAGAAAAATAAGATTTAGAAAAAAAACAATTCACAACCATTGAGTGCTAGATGAAACAAAACACATGAATAGTTTAAAACATAATCTTACTTGAAGCATATATTCTTTTTTTCCGTTGATCCCCACTTGTTGAAAGCTCGTCAATACTTTTTAAAATAACTCTTTTTGGCTTATTGTTGAGTATTTTCTTCCGTAATGTGTTTACTTCTACATTTATTTGACAATATGAGGTACGCAATGTTTGTACAATTAGTTTCATATTGTTAGTTTATTGGTTAAGGTTTAATATAATATCTTGCAAACGAGAATTATCTATCTTCAAGATTTCATTCTCTTCTTTTGTTTGCAAAAAATCAGTTTCTTTTTCTCGGTAGTCAGTAAGCAAACCATTCAACATATTTTTCAAACAATGGATTTTTTTCATTGAATTACTAATGCCATAACTTTTCAATCTTTCACAATAACCCAATAGACCATTGTGTCCTTCACACAAAAACATTATGAGTTGTGTGACGGATCTAAAATTTGGATGTTGCATTGAGCTTGGATCGATTGGATACAAACTTCCATCAACCCATAGATCACAATGTTTCCTGTCTTCCGTCCTTTGGTGAGTTGGTAAGGTGGATCCTTTCAGATTTTTTCTCGACAGTGGAGCATATTCTATGGGAAGATCAATATGGAGATGATATTTAGACATCTTAATAATCGATAGATTAATCTAGTAGAAAACCAACTTGTTATATATCTTGTAAGCTATTAGAACTCGTCTTAATTAAAAAAAAAAATTAATTGGAAAAGTTTGAAATGACCTTGGCGCTCTTTTTGATCCATCGCACTCCATGTTTCTTGCTTTATATGCAAAATCAAAGCTTTGTAGTTATGAGCAAAATAAGCAAAATATTTTTTCAATAGATGTGTGTTGAAATTGCAAATTTTCGAGTTGCAAAAGTTTGAAATAACATTGCCGCTCCATTTGATCCAACACACTCCATATTTTCAGAATTGCAAAAATTTAGATTCACGTTGGCGCTCATTGTGATCCAAAATATTCAAAGTTTCTTGCCATGATTTTCAGATCGATAAGACTATTTTCCATTGATGTGAACGCTTTGAGTAAATGGAAAGAAAATTTTAATGTGCAATACGATTTGCATTTACATGAGAAGTTATGTTAGTTAATGGTAGAAAATAGAATCTTGAAGTATGGACCCCACGCGTTGCGGCTACCCAACTTCCAATTAACGTATGTACTAGTGAGGTCAAGTCATCGGAGTTGTGTGGACAGACCAAAAACTCGATCAGAGTTTTAAAATTCGACGATTTTTTCTCTCTTACGTGGCATTTCTTAGACATCCCTTTTGGGCCTTGGAACTCCTCTAATGATCTAAGGAAAATGGTCAACTCTTATCTTCTAGAACTCTATACACACGTGTGAACATCCACTTGCCATGTGGGAGCATTTACTCATGCACATGCAAGGATAAGCTAACTTCTAGGTGACTAGTCAAGTTGACTAAAAACTAGTCATATCATGTTCATACTTGACTTGATTGATACAAAATCAAAGTAGATATTTACAAATATGAATACTTTCTTTCACAAGTGGGAACAGGCTCCACATGTGTGAAATCAGATCATGAACATTGAACTCATGATTGATCTTTATTTACAATAAAAAATGACAAGTGAGAAGTGATAATTTTCAACAAGTTCCAACACCCCTCCCCGTCGTAAAACGACAGGCAGCGGAAGCTCGAAGCTTTGAGCATAGGTGTGTAGGAACGGAAACGCAACAATTAGCAGCATAAATATTCAAGAAGAATGATTCATAATACAGTAGTGAGACAAAATTGCACTCCGATTGATATCAACAGTGAGTGCAATGGCTTGAAGTAATAACTTCAGCTTGCTGAGCGTGATAGCGCTGGCTATAGATAACTTTAAAAAAGAACTTTACACTTTCTTAGCTTGATTTAGCTAGTGTATATGTATTTACAAGTGTCGAGAGATAAATATCTTATAAGCCTTAAATGCCATTTACTCTAGTCTTTGTATATGTACAAAAGTAGGTAACTTCCCTTGGGATATTTGGTTGTTAGGTTTGATGATAAGTTGGCGACGTTGGTCTGCCAATGTAGGCAAAACCCGAAAAACCCGAAGGTGCCCTTAGACTGAAGGTATGTAAATCTCGAAGGTGCCTCTAGAGCAAAGGCAGGAAAAAAGGCGAAGGTGGGCCTGAAATGGATTTCAAGGCATTTTGGCCATTGTGTCGCATTTTTTGTGAAGGTGAGAAAAAGGCGAAGAAAGACGAAGGTGTCTTAAAAACGATTAAGGCACAAAAAATCTCATAGGGAAAAATGCGAAGGTCCGAAACATGTAGTCGGCCTTCGGTTTTCAGGATGCTCATTACTTGAACGATTTGTTTAAGATTGAGCATAAGAAATCTAACACTCTCCCTTAATGTAGATCCTGAAAACCCTTGATCTTTAGATTTAACATATCGTTAAATTTGAGATGTTGCTCCTTTGATAGAG